>CM019160.1:6007272-6607272 GCA_009733165.1 Naja naja | reverse complement strand
ACATCAACTTATTTTCTAGCTACGTATAACCCATTAAACCAGGGGTGTCCAATCTTGGCAAATTTAAGACTTGTGGACTGCAACTCCCAGAATTCCCCAGCCAGCAGGTCTTAAAGAAGTCTTTAAATGGCTAAGGTTAGATATACCTGCATTAAACCAATCAGGAGTCAAGTGACCTGAGTTCACACAGCACACTGAATTACAAAGAATTCAAAGCCCAAAGCCAACTAAGCCTATAATATTGTGTGAGAAAGTTATGTTGTGGGCATAGAATCAGAGGGTTCAAGCATCACACCAAACCTTAATGCAGTTTATTGATTTCTGGTTTGCCATGTTGTGTGAATCCAGTCAAAGATAGTTTCACACACTATGGTTAAAGAAAGGAAGATTTAATGTGACATGTGACCCAAGCCAGAAGCAATCAACAAGCAGGAATAGAGCCAGTAACAGCAGCATCTCCCTTGGAAAAAAAAAACATTGGGGAAAAAATGTACAGCTTCACCCAAATGCAAGCAGCGTTTCGTAGCTTTCATCTACCGCAAAAATAGTTTATATGCATTATTTATTCACTGTAAGCGATTTTGAGTGTCTGAAGGAAAAGCACAGTAGAGAATTGTCTGATCTAAATAAATCAATGTTTATTTTCTTGTAACCTGACAGAATTAAAGGATTTAAGAATTCCCTGAAGAGGAATCTTAGAATATACATGAGGAGAATTCATAGCCTTTGATTTGACAGGTAGTCCTCGATTTACAATAGTTCATTTAGCGACCGTTCAAAGCCACCACAGCACTGAAAAAAGTGACTTAAACCGCTCTTCACACTTATGACTGTTGCAGCATCCCCACAGTACGTGATCTACATTTGGCCACTTGGTAACTGGCAGGTACAGGTAGTCCTTGACTTACGGCCACAATTGAATCCAAAATTTATGTTGCTAAGCGAGACAATTGTTAAGTGAATTTGCTCCATTTTATGACCTTTCTTGCCATAGTTGTTAAGTGAATCACTTCAGTTTTTAATTTAGTAACATGGTCATTAAGTGAATCTGGTATCCCCGTTGATTTTGCTTGTCAGAAGGTCACATGACCCCAGGACACTACCATGGTCATAAATATGAGTCAGTTACCAAGTGTCTGAATTTTAATCATAAAGATTCTGGAATGGTCATGAGTGTGAAAAATGGTCATGTCACTTTTGCTAGTGAATCAAGGACTACCTGTATTTATGACAGTTGCAGTGTTCTGGGGTCATGTGATTGCCACTTGAGATCTTCCCAGGAGGTTTCCATCAAGCAAAGGTAATTGGGGAAGTCAGATTCACTTAAGCAGTGATTCGCTTAACAACCATGGCAAAAAGGTCATAAAATTGGGAACGACTCACTTAACAACTGCCTTGCTTAGCAATTGAAATTCTGGCCCCAATTGGTAAATTGTAAGTCAAATACTGTACTAATTTCAGTACTTGCAATCTTTGACCGTGGCCTTCATGTAACATATGATGAACGGTTGCAAGTACTTGGCATGGCTAGTCCGGTGAAGAGAAGGACAAGGGGAGCAGTCTTCTAATACTTGAGGGGCTCCCACAGACAGGAGGGGGGCAACCTATTTTCCAAAGCACCTGAAGGCCAAACGAGGAATAATGGATGGAAACTGAACAAGGAGAGATTCAACCTGAAAATAAGGAGTCATTTTCTGACAGTAAGAAGGATCAACCAATGGAACAGAAGTTGCCCTCGGAGGTTGTGGGAGCTTCATCCCTCTTCATCAAGAAAAGACTGGACTGTCATTTGTCAGAAATGGTATAGGGTCTCTTGCTTGGGCAGGGGGTTGGACTAGAAGACCTCCAAGGTCCCTTCCAACTCTGTTAATCTGAATATTTTCAAGAAAGGAAAATTCCATGCTGAAGGACAAGATAAAACTCACTATTTAAAGGTCAAGGGTGTTAGACTACAGCATCATCACACTTTTCTTGAAACTTCATCCTCAGACATGTAGAAACCATCATGTGAAATGATTCTAGAATTCAATCAGAGCTTGGGAACCTGATTGTTTTTAACAAAATCAAGTATCTTCTACTACAGAAAGAGAAAACCCACAAAGTGGAACTGGCCCATTTTGAGTATAGTGCATTATATTCAAAACAGGCCATTACCTTATTATTATCTTTCAGTGAGCTGAACTAGTTCTGTAAGCCACAATATGGTTCCTCTGATAATCTGTGGCATAGATAAACACAGCAACTGCATTTAAAACAAAAAGTCATATTTATGAACCCAAAGCTATGAACCCAAAGCTAAAGTCAATCACCGGGGGTTTGCTGTAATGTCATGCGCCGTGAAAACCCAGTCCCTGTATTTTGGGAGCCCTAATTTTATTTATGAATTCTGTGTGCCTGAAATTTATGCAGCCTCACAGCAGCTGACACTAACTCCAATTAATGCATCCAGGATGCAACCAACAGTACAAACTAATAAAACATCCGCAGCACAACCATTAACAATAAAACGACCATGGCAAACAATACAAATGACAATAATCAAAATGACAGAGCATCCCCAATAACACTCTAATCCCATAAATTAGATTAATAAATAATCATTAGCGGGAGAGACTGTCCCATGGTAAAATTACACAGCAGCATTGGCAATCACAGTTACACAGAGCATTGTTTTTTCAAATCGCTCCATCTTTATTGCCTTCAGAAACAACCTGTATGGCTAATTCTGGTGGGAAAAATCTGCTTAAATGAGCTACGGTTGCGCAGTGGTTAGAGTGAAGTATTTCTGCTGCCTGCCGGCTGCCTGTAATTTGGCAGTTCAAACCTCATCAGGCTCAGGGTTGACTCAGCCTTCCATCCTTCCAAGGTGGGTAAAATGAGGACCCAGATTGTTGGGGGATATAGGCTGACTCTGTAAGCTGCTTAGAGAGGGCTGTGAAGCACTGTAAAGTGTTATTGTTATTGCTATTGTTAAATCAAAGCATTCATGGTGCCCCCCAAGCCATTCAAAGATTTAAAAATCAGAAGCTGCTCTTTCAAATGCCCTTGGAAGCTAAGCAGCAACTAGTCCTGGCACCTTGAGCTCCCGAGTAGCAATCTGATCATCTGCAGGGGTGTTCAAAAAAGTCACAATGGAGGCATGGCTGTGCCATTGAGGAACACATGGTTTTCACGTGCATTAATTAAAAAATACAGGTGGCACTTTGATGGCATTGTGGTGACCATTCCTTGTCCTTCTGGACATTCTCCCTGCAGACCTCCTCAACCCTCCCAGTGGCTCACACCCACCACCAAGGGGGCTGCAGCGTTTCACACAAACTGCGTTTCTGGGTGGGCTGCAACAGCAGCAAGCCTAATTATAGCGCTGTGCAGCAACTGACCTTTGGCTTAATCTCTAGGCAACGTAGGCTTGCACAAGAGCTTAATTGGATGTGTGAAGCCAACCAGAAAAGCAGAGGTTGAAGACACATTCAAATCCGTGCGCTTGGGCAGGACTGCCTGCCAGTGCTGGGTTTCAAATTTTGTTACCACTGGTTCTGTGGGCGTGGCTTGGTGGGCGCGTTTTGCGCCCGCACATGCAGAGGATTACCTACTAACCGTCTCCTGCAATTCTGCACTCTCCCTGTGTCTTCAACAGCTGACACACGGCAATCCACTGTGCCGCTAAGCAGCTGAGGTTGAAAAGCAGGATATGAAGATCAGTATGGAGCCGGGGTGGGTGTGAAGGCCCAGCAGCTGATCATCGGAGTGAAGTGGTTCGCTCACAGATGATTGTCAGAGCTACCGGTTCGGCCAAAGCAGGCTGAACCAGTAGAATACCACCACTGCTGCCTGCGCTCTGTTTGTGGAGACTGTGCCAAGCTGCAGGTTTCATGTCCTCTGCTTGCGGTTTCACCAGCAAGGCCTAGTTGGAGTGAACCCAGTGAGAGCAGGGAAGGCTGGATTGCTGGAATTGGGGGAGGATCTTTGAATTCAGAATATAGCTGGAGGTCTCCCTGGCTCAAACAGGAGACCCTATGCTGTTTCAGACAAGTGGCTGTCCAGTCTCTTCTTAAAAACCTCCAGTGATGAAGCGCCCACAACTTCTGAAGGCAAGCCGTTCCAGTGGTTTATTGGACAATCAAAACTGTGAGCATCAGTAATGTTCCATCTTGGGGCAGAGTAGAACCTACACAGCATGTCAGAGCGCAAAATTGTACCAGAAGGCCTACTGGTCCAACCTTAAATTAGATGGCCATTTTGTGTGGCTCTATATCATTGATTGTTGACTTGAGGTCCTCCAGCCAAACTTTTATTGCTTTCAATTTCAGAAGCCTTCTGGAAGCCAGCTATTCAGCCCTGTGGCAAGGCAGATAGACAACAAGTTGTCCAAAAGATAGATAAATGGGATAGGAAGGGTTAAGTGGACATTTCAGGGTGCTCCTGCCCATTGTTTTTAGTTACGCTTTGTCATGCCCCTGGTGGAGACTGACTCTGAGGAAGAGGAGGAACAGCCAACAGGGAGTGGGAGTGTGGCTCCAGAGGTGGTGGAGGAGGCTGGGGAAGGGCAGAGGCCAGCTGAGCAATCAGAGGAGGATCCAGGCCCATCAAGGCTCCTATCCATCCCAGGGCACACAGGGAGGAGAGGATCAGGGAAAAGCGTGGTCTCCTCAGAAGGAGAGGGCCATGATCCTCCTCAGGGCTTACAGCTAGGAGCTATGTATATAAATTTGTAACTGCGTATGCAGAATTGCTGGAGTCAAAGTTAGTGTTTCCTTTGAAAGAGGTTTATATTTGTTGGTGTTCTTCCCAAGGACTTTCCCCGGTTATCTGCTTGGAACCTATGATTACTTATCTTGGTTTGCTTTGGAACTCTCGCCGAGATGGTTTGTTCTCATTTTCCTTTTGCCTCATTATTTGCTTTTGGGACTTTAAACTGTGACTTTTAAAAACAGTTAAGCTGAAGGCATTGCTGGACTTTAATTCATGTTTTGGGTTTTGGGTTATTTTGAGAGACTACGGGTCATCACACGCTTCAGCCATCGTTGAGAAGCATCCATTTGTCTCTCCAAACTATCACCCATAGAACACAAAACATTGAATGACCAGGTTGAAAGGGAACTCTGAGATCTTCTACTCGAACCCACTATTTAAGGGAGAAGTTTTAACAGAAAATCACAGATTAACAGGGTTGGAAGGGACTTTGGGGTCATCTAGTCCAAACCCCTCCTTCAAGCAGGAGACCCTATATAATTTGTGACAAATGGCTGTCCAGTCTCTTCTTGATTCTTCTTGAAAGCCTCCAGTGATGGGGCACCTACAACTTCTGAAGGCAAGTTGCTGCACTAGTTTATTGCTCTCAGTGTTGGGAAGTTTCTCCTTAATTCCAAGTTGCTTCTCTCCTTGATGAGTTTATATTCACGGTTTCTTGTTCTGCCCTATAGTGCTTTGGAAAATAAGTAGACCCTCTCTTCTTTGTGGCAGCCCCTCAGATACCGGACTACTGCTATCATATCAACCACTAGTCCTTTTTTTTGTTTAGACCAGCCAAACCCAAATCCTGCAACCGTTTTAGTATCCAGGCCCTCGTCTTAGTTGCCCTTCTCTGCACTTTTTCCAGAGTCTCAACATCTCTACAGACTCCATGCTGGGCTCGTGGGGTCTTGAAAAGGAAGTTAGTAGTCCTCATTGACTTATGAGAAAAGACTTAGTGTTCATGCTTGGAAGAATCCTCTTAAGACCAAACTCTGTCTAGAGTTCCTGCTTTTATCCAGTACCAACACAGCTACTGAATTATCAAAAACCAACAGATTAATTCAGGAGGCCAACACTTTCCAAAGTCTCAACACCTTTTTTTTTTTAAATTACATTTATATGCCGCCCTTCTCCGGAGACTCAGGCGCTTACAATTTTGGGATACAGCCCTGTGTGCTCAGCAATAGCCTTCATTCCGTTGTATATGCCTGCTTATTACTAAGCGGCATTTTTTTACAAGGTCAGCTTATTTCCCCCAACAATCTTGGGTCCTCAATTTACCTACCCCGAGAGGATGGAAGGCTGAGTCAACCTTGAGCCTGGTGGGATTCGAGCCTGCAATTGTAGGCAGCTGGAGCTAAGTGCTAGGCTATTAACAGCCTGAGCCACCAAGGCCCTTGTTTTCATAATGTGGTGACCAAAGCTAGATGCAGTATTCCAGATGTGGCCTTACTAAGGTTTTATAAAGCGGTACTAATACAGGTAGTCCTCCACTTCCAACAGTTCATTTAGCGACCATTCAAATTTTCAACAAGATTGAAAAAAAGTTACTTACGACCATTTTTCACAGTTACAATCATTGCAGCATCCTCAGGATCACGTGATCAAAATTCAGATGCTTGACAACTGCTTCATATTTACGACAGTCACAGTGTCCTGGGGTCATGTGATCCCTTTTTGTAACCTTCTGACAAGCAAAGTCAAGGGGGAAGCCAGATTCACTTAACTTCCACGTTAACAACTGCAGTTATCCACTCAACAACTATGGAAAGGAAGGTTGTAAAATGGGGCAAAAGTCACTTTAACAAATGTCTCATGTAGCAACGGAAAATTTGGGCTCAATTGTGGTCATAAGTCAAGGACTGCCTGTGCTTCATGTGATTTTGATGTTTATACAGGTAGTCAACTTATGACCACAACCTGAACCCAGAATTTACGTTGCTAAGTGAGAAATTTGTTAAGTGAGTTTTGCCCCATTTTGCAACTTTCCTCGCTACATTTGTTCAGGAAATCCCTGAGGTTGTTAAAATTAGTAACACGGTTGTTAAGTGAATCTGAGTTTCCCATTGACTTTATTTATTTATTTATTTATTTATTTATTTATTTATTTATTTGATTGCCCCATCTCCGGGGGGACTTGGGGCGGCTTACACAAAAACATATATACGATATATAAAACTTATTCCTAAATTTACCCAATCCAAATAATTATAAAATATTAAAATATCCCGATATTAAAATCCCCAACCCCGCTCAATCCAGGCTGGCCTGTGAAAACAGCCAAGTCTTTAGATCACAATGGAAGGAGTGCAGGTCAGGGGCCAGATGCAGCTCCAGGGGTAGCTGGTTCCAAAGGATGGGTGCCCCCACAGAGAAGGCCCTCCCCCGGGGGACCGCCAACCGACATTGTCTGGCCGACGGCACCCCCAGGAGGACCTGCCTGTGGGAGTGCACTGGGCGACTGCAACTCGATGATGGCAGGAAACGCTCCTGCAAGTACCCTGACCCAAGCCATGCAGGGCTTTATAGGTTAATTCCAGCACCTTGAATCTTACACGGAAGGCAACTGGAAGCCAATGCAGACCGCGCAGGAGGGGTGTCACATGGGAGAATCGGGCCGCTCCCATCACCGCCCGCACGGCCACATTTTGTACCAGTTGAAGCCTCCGCATAGTTCACAATGGCAGCCCCAAGTAGACAGCATTGCAGTAGTCGAGACAGGAGGCCACGAGCACATGAGTGACTGTGCGTAGGGAATCTTGGTCCAAGTAGGGATGCAACTGGCGCACCAGGCGAACCTGGGCAAAGCCCCCCCCTGGCGACGGCTCCCACCTGCTCATCCATACTTTGCTTGTCACAATGTCGCAAAAGGGAATCACATGAGCTAGTTGCAAATATGATTTTGGGTTTTGCTGATCAGATTGATATGTGTTTATATAGTTTATCTTATTATGGAAAAACAAAAAGTTGTGGTTCGATGTTAATGTTTATTTTACTGCAACAGAGGGAGTCGGAAGTCAACACTTTTTTTCCTTTTCCCCAGCCCCTTCCTCACTTCTTGTTCCCCCCTTTCCCCTCGCTGCCTTTCTATTTTCTTTTGTAGTTTGTATTGTTGGAGGGAAAATCCATCTTGTTCAGTTCCAATCCAGGAGAAAGATGTTGAAAACAAAATGGAGGCTGAAGACTGATTGGAAAGAAGGTTCATTTATTAGTGAACAGAACCACCAGGGTTTGTATTGTGTCGTGGGAAAGAAGGAGCCAGAGACATGGACCTGCACAACTGTTTACTTTAAGTAATTGATATTCCAAACGGCAACATGAGTGCTAACGGCTGGCGGGCTCCCTTATATAGGGGTTGCTTGCCATGCCGTTAGCCAATCATGTTATTGTATTTTCCCATGCTACTCATGGTAGGTTATTCTGTGTCTGTGTCTGCACGGACACAACAGTTTGTGGTTCTGGGGCAGCTGACAAAATGGAGTGTAGAATGGGTGGGTTTTTATACCTTCTGGACTCCTGTGGGGTCATGTAGGGGTCATGGCTGGCTCTATAGGCAAAAGGGGAAATGCAAATCCTAGGCGTTTGTCTGAGCTAATTTTGTCAACCTTTGGCTTGATTGTGTTCCTGTCTGATCCAGTCTTTCTGAACGGATTTCCAAATCTGCATTTCTAAAAACTGGCCTCCTCAGTTTCTGCGTGGGACAGGGAGAGGTGGGGGGCATGGTTTCTGCCTCCCTTAAGATTTTTTTCATTTCTCCTTTAAGGGAAATATTTTATCCTTTTTAAATATTTCCCAAAATATTTCATTTTTCGGTGGTGGGGTGGGGGCTACCCATAGTATCTTATTTTACAACCTAACAAAATGTTTTTTACAATGTTTTAATTTTTTTTTCAAATATTTTTTTTATAAAAAAATGTTTTTAACGATCCTAAGTCACTTTTCCTCCACGCCGTTGGAACTTCGAAAGGTCACTAAAACGAACCGTTGTAAGTCGAGGACTATCCGCTCATCTTAAAGCGGAGCGATCGGCGAGAACCAGGCCGGAGGAACCGAGGCTCCTTTTGCTTCGGGCCGCTCGGGGGGGAAGGAAGGGGACGGAGACGGCCAAGGAGAGAGGAGCCAAAACGGGCATCGGGACCGCGAAGAAAGCGCCTCCCGCTCGGTCCCTCCTCGCCGCCAATGGGCAGCCCCGGGCGGAGAGCAGCGGCGCCCAATGAAACGGCGGCAGGAAGCGGAGCTAGGGCGCACGCGGAGCCCGCCGGAGGAGGCTTGGCCTGGCTTGGCGGAGGATCCGCTGGAGGAGGAGGAGGAGGAGGAGGAGGTGAGACGGAGGGCGGCGAGGGGAGCCGAGTCCCGGCCGTCGGAAGCTCCCTTCCCTGCCTGCTTCCCTTCCCCACCTTGGAGCGACTCACACCGGGTCTGAGCTCTGAAGGCCGGCTGGCGTTGGATCGCGCCGATCGGCCGCAAGGTCGCTCCCTTTGCACGCGTGGCTGGAGCTTTCCGGCCAGAGAGCATTCCGACCTTGGGAGGACGACGATCCGATGGAGATCGCGGGCGCCGTTTCCAACGGGGCTGCCTTGGGATTCCTGGCTTGCGCGTTCCGCGCGCCCTCTTTGGAAAAGAGCCCGGACTTTGACCGCTGCGCTGGCAGCGCTTGGGCGGGCAGGGTGGGGGTGTGTGTGGGTGTGGGTGTCCGTCCCCAACCCGGAGCTTCCCCGAATTGAAGGGAGGCAAGGGGCTGAGGAAGGCTGCCCACCTTGCGTGGAATTGGGCGTGATCTTTGGGGGCAGAGAGGAGCAAAACCGCGTTTGGAAGCAGAAGCAAAGGGTTTTATAGAGTTGGCATCAGCTGTTGGCAGCGAGTTTCACTTCTCTTGGGTTCTAGTTCCAGATCCTAACTCCGCTGCTAACACTGGATCTTGCACGACGCGATTACAGTTTTAGCAGGTCCAAAATCCAGTTCCCTCTGCCTTGGTTGAAAAGATAGAGGAGACCAACCCTGGCGAGTTATAAGTTAAGACTAAACCCTTTGTGCTTCAGTGGGCTGTGCAAGTTTAACTTGTGGTCTCCTTGTATGTAAGCTTGGCCCTCTTAAGTCTAACTTGACCACCGTCCTGCCTAGTGGCCTGTCCACTCCAAAGTGTCACTCCCTGCCAGTCACTGATAGGCCTTTCCAGGGAGATGCCTCCCTTCTCTCAACAGTTTTGCTTCCCCAATCCGGCAATTTCTATCTGCCTTTAAAAAAGCCATTGCTAGACTTTCTGAGATGGCACTTGTGCCTGGGGGATTGAGAAAATCAATCAAATGTTTAGAGCAGCGGTTCACAACCTTAGCAACTTGGAGATGGGTTGACTCCAATCCCCAGAAGCTGGCTGGGGAATTCTGGGAGTTGAAGTCCACACACCCTCAAGTTGCTAAGGTTGAGAAAAACTGATTTAGGGGCTCTACAAGATGAGGGTTGGGGTTTTTTTTTTGCTTGCTTGCCTAACCTCATCCTTAAATTGAGTAAGTAATCATTTTTTTAAAGGCTGCAAAACCAACCTGGCTGCTGTTGGACTGAAGATGCCTTCCTCTTTTGATTCAAAAGGCAGATTTCTTTATTTCCCCAAGGGTGGGCTGTGATTTCTCCAAAAGAGAGTGGAAAGTTAGGTTCTCCCAAGCCGCTCTATGGAGAATATAGATTTCATATAGATGTTGTGAAGCAAAAATGTGAGGTTCCCTACGTACAAGAGTGAGGTTAGACACACAAAACGTCTTAGGTTCAAGAACACGCTCTTGGCTTCACCACACATCTCTCTTGTAGTAGTATTTCCTTGAATGCAACTTTAATTTTTGGGTTCTATCTCCAATAGGCGGCTAAGAAGAAACTAATGTCTGGTTTTTCCTATCTGTCTGTCTGTCTCTTTGTGTCCAGATTGCATGGCCTTCTCAATTATCTTGGTGTGGGATGCTGCTGTTCTTTGAGGCTGGGTACTTGAGACTTTCATGGCCTTGTTCTTGAGCAGTAGAGAAAACCCACTTTTGCTTAACTTCACTTCTTTCCTGCTGTAGGATTTTTCAAGCATCCATTTGATCCTTGTCTTTTTTTTTATAACACATGGCAGCTCAATCAGAATTACCTCAGGATTTGGAGCAAGGTATTGTCAATATTTGGAAGATACCCATCTCCCTTGTTCTTATACATCTCAATCAGCTGCAGTAAGAGGTTTGGTAAACTTTCACTTTTCAGTATTGACTCCAAGATGTGGAAACAGGCCAAGACAGCTCCAAAGCACTTTAGAAATCTGCTTACATCAACCTCCAGCTCAGCCGATTCCCTGCAGAGAAAAATCAATAAAGTTCCATCCTAACAAGGATGGTTGATGGGCAATGCAACTGTGGAAGTGATTGGAATTGGATTGGTCTGTTTCTCACAAAGGATCAGGTTTGCTAGTTAAGAGTAGAATAGAGTAGTGTATCGTAGAGTAGAGTAGAAAGCTGGAAGAGGGCTTGGGGGTCTTCCAGTCCAACTCCTTGCTCAATCAGGAAACCCTTATACCATTCCAGACAAATGGTTGCCCAATCTCTTCTTAAAAACTTCCACTGTTGGAGCATTCACAACTTCTGGAGGCAAGTTGATCCACTGGTTGGTTGCTCTCACTATCAGGAAATTTCTCCTTAGTTCTAAGTTGCTTCTCTCCTTGATTAGTTTCCATCCATGGCTTCTTGTCCTGCCTTCAGGTGCTTTGGACAATAGCTTGACTCCCTCTTCTTTGGGGCAGTCCCTGAGATATTGGAACACTGCTATCGTGTCACGCCTAGTCTTTCTTTTCATTAAACTAGACATACCCAATTCCAGCAACCGTTCCTTATATTTTCTCCATATATAGGTCTTCTCCAAAATGCAGGTCTTCCACTGGCAGATTACTAGCAAACTCCTGAATATCTCATGCCTAAGTTTGATGTAGTAGCATAGGGTTGGAAGGTCCTTAGGTTCTTCTAATACAACCCTCTGATCATAGCAGGAATCTCCATATCCTTCTGGACAAATGCTATCCAATCTTTTCATGAATACTTCTACTAATGGCATGCTTATCCCTTCTATAGCTTTCACCATCAGGAAATTCCAACTTAATTTGAGTTTAGTTCTCTCGCTGGAAATAAACAGGAATTTCCTAATATGGTAGAGCAGGGAAGTTTGGCTGTTGAAAGCAAATGGAGAATAGAATAGAATTCTTTTTATTGGCCAAGTGTGATTGGACACACAAGGAATTTGTCTTGGTTCAAATGTTCTCAGTGTACATAAAAGAAAAGATACATTCGTCAAGAGTCAAGAATCATCAGGTACAACACTTAATAATAGTCATAGGGTATAATAAAAATAGAGTAGAGTAGAATAGAATAGAAAAGTAGAATAGAATTCTTTTAATGGCCAAGTGTGATTGGACACACAAGGAATTTGTCTTGGTTCAAATGTTCTCAGTGTACATAAAAGAAAAGATACATTCATCAAGAGTCAAGAATCATCAGGTACAACGCTTAATAATAGTCATAGGGTATAATAAAATAGAGTAGAGTAGAATAGAATAGAAAAGTAGAATAGAATTCTTTTATTGGCCAAGTGTGATTGGACACACAAGGAATTTGTCTTGGTGCAAATGCTCTCAGTGTGCATAAAAGAAAAGATATATTCGTCAAAAGTCAAGAATCATAAGGTACAACACTTAATGATAGTCATAGGGTACAATAAGCAATCAAATCATATTAGGAAACAGTCAATATAAATCGTAAGGATACAAACGATAAACTTATAGTCATGCAGTCACAAGTGGGAGGGGATGGGTGATAAGGAGTGATGAGAAGATTAATAGTCATAGTAGTGCAGACTTTGTAAATAGTTGGACAGTGTTGAAGGGATTATTTGTTTAGCAAAGTGATGGCATTCGGGGAAAAACTGTCCATGTCAAGTCATTGAAGTCCAGTCAAAGCATATTGTCCCAAACGTGCCTATTCCCAGTCAGAGACTTGTAAGTTTTTGGCTACCTTCTAAATACAGCTGGCACTGATCAGAATTAACTGCAGAATCTAAAGTGACCAAAGATAATAGTCTAACCTAGAAGTAGTCCTCTATTCTCATGGTGCTGTTCCAAACAGGTAACCCTCTGTCTTACTATGTGTTTGGCTATAGATACAATAATATTGACACTTCAGAAGATTTGGAAAGCAAGTCGTTGGATTAGAGACATTAAGGAAAAGCAGAAGAGTACCACCATGACCTCTGTGTTAGATCCACGTAGTTCTTTCTCTTCACTTGCACTGATTTGTCTAGAGCAGTGTTTCTCAAACTTGGTAACTTTAAGATGAGTGGATTTCGGCACGGCTGGCTGGGGAATTCTGGGAGTTGAAGTCCATACATCTTGAAAGTTGCTAAGGTTGAGAAACACTAGCCTAGAGAGTTGGTGGCATTGCTGTCCTTCCTAGACAGAAGAGGTCTAGCTTAGTTATCTGTGCTCAGATAATTTTACAAATAAATCATTATTTTTTCTGAAAATCCCAACTGATGCAGAGTATGTCTACTTCCCTGCACATTGGAATTATTACTGGAAATCTAATTAGCTGTTTTTAAATAGAAACTTAGGTTTCCGGTACATTTCCAAATACAATACAGGATGCAGGTGTTTGCTTTAAAACAGAGGTCTCCAAACTTGGCAACTTTAAGACTTGTGGACTTCAACTCCCAGAATTCTCCAGCCAGCTGGCTGAAGAATTCTGGGAGCTGAAGTCCACAAGTCTTAAAGATGCCAAGTTTGAGGGGCCCTGCTTTAAAAAATCCCGGATAATTTGGGACCTTAACAGCTGTCAGAACAGTCTTTCAAGACTCATAGATAATTCCAAGAAGCTTGGATGTGTCTTGAGATAAAAAGCAATTTTGGGAAGGACTTTCTTAAAATCTCTGTCCATCTTTGGAACCAAAAGTTAATGAGGGCCACTTAGTTCATGTCAATTGCCTCTCTTGGTGTTTTAAAAATATGAAGAATTTCTGATATGGTTTTCCAATGGCCCTTCTGTCTAAAATGTATATTTTACAGTGCAGTTCTTATTGGCATTCTTCTGAAAAGACTCTACCTGAGTTTGAAAGATAGTTATATATTATACTGAATTGGCTCATGTGGTTTTGTAAACTTGTTTTCCTCAAAGCCAGCTAAATATTTTTGTTCTGTTCAATCTATGCTTACATTTCAGTATATCCTAGCCTATTGGGTTGGAGTTAATTAAAATAAAAACAAACAAACAAACGCTGTTATTCAGAGAATATATGCCCAACAACCATAGAATATCTGAATGTGATGGTTTGATTTACATCAGATTTCTTTTCCCACAACAAAGGAAAAAATACAGAAGCAACCTGTGAATTATGATCTAGTTTTAATTCAATTACAATGTTGAAATGAAAGAAAGTTACAACATTTTTAAAGATCTGTTAACTTGTTTCTTTTTAAAAGTTTTCGTTTTTCAAGTTAGATTTAATTTGGCATTTTAAAAAAATTGTTCAGCTTTTAATTTTTTTTTCCTTCTTTGGTTTCCAGTTTTTCTTTTCTTTTAACTATAGAAAATATTGTGTAGTTAGTAGGTTACATTTTTTAAAAAGAAAAATATAGTCTTTTAGTGCCTTATATTAGTAACTTATAATTTTAAGAAATGTTAATTGTAATTTTTTTTGTAAGGGTGGTAGAAATATATAAAATTGTCTTTTAGTGCCTTATATTAGTACAGGTAGTCCTTGACTTACGACCACAATTGGGCCCAAAATTTCTGTTGTTAAGTGAGTTATGTCCCATTTTATGACCTTTCTTGCCACAATTAAGTGAATCACTGCAGTTGCTAAGTTACTAATACAGTTGTTAAGTGAATCCAGCTTCCCATTGACTTTGCTTGTCAGAAGATTGCAAAAGGGGATCACATGACCCTGGGACACTGCAACGGTCGTAAGTATGAACCAGTTGCCAAACATCTGCATTTGGATCATGAGGATGCTGCAAAGGTCTTAACTGAAAAACTGATCATCAGTCATATTTTTCAGTGACGTCGTAACTTCGAGTGGTCACTACCTGTGTGTGTTTATTGCCTGTAGAGTTGGAATAACTTTCGAGAGGAAGAGACACAACCAAGATGACCTTAAGATAAAAGAAATTTGAGTCCAAGTTAGGAATGTAATTTGAGAAAGCATCCCAGCCAGATTCACTCTCCCTCCTCAGTTCTCAAAAAGATAAAGGGAGGGAGGCACGCTCAGACTGTCAAAATTCTGTTAGGATAACTTTATAATAAAAGTAGTACAGGTAGTCCTTGGCTTGTGACCACAGTTGAGCCCAAAATTTCTTTTGCCAAGGGAGACACTTAAGTAAGTGTTGCCCATTTAACCCTCTTTCTTGCTACAGATGTGAAGTGAATTGCTGCAGTTGTTAAGGTAGTAACACGGTTGCTAAGTGGATCTGACTTCCCCATTGACTTGGCTTTCCAGAAAGTCGCCGAAGCGGATCACGTGACCCCAGGACACTGCAACTGTCATAAATCCAAGTCAGTTGCAAGCGTCTGAATTTTGATCACATGACCACGGGAATAGTGCAATGGTTGCAAGTCTGGAAAATACTCAAACGTTATTTTTTCATTCTGTTGTAACTTTGGTTATTAAACGAACTGTTGTAAGTCGAAGGCTACCTGTATGAACATTCATAACCTTGGTTTCCAGTCTGGTCTACCTTGTAGGGCTAACAGAGCCCTGCTTTCCTCAAGCAGGGCAAGAGGCCACAGTGACAACTGGGTGTGTTTGTTTGCAGTAGGACCTTGGAGTCAAGTAAGCAAGAGATGATTCTGCTTAAATAAAGTGCTTTTGATTTCTGGCTCTCTGCAAAGAAAGAGCCCAGGGGACAAAATGACATTTCAAATAGCTACCCAGGGAAAACCAATCAAGAGCCTTGTGGCTTTTTAAAGACCAATAAAGTCACGGTTACTCTTTTAAAGTGCCATCACATACTCTGTGGTGGTTTTGTCATCTCCCCGGGGAATTCAATCACCTGCAGATAAATACCCCTTTTTCTAGCAAAATAGATTCTTGTCCCGAGTCTACTAAAAGCCATTGTTTGTTGAAATTGTGCCCCTGCAGAAGTGCCTTAAATGCAGGCTTCCTGCCAAACTAAGGGAGGGGGGCAGATACGGAGGTATAACAGTGCCCCAGTGAATACCACTCTTAGTGTTCACCATATTTTTTTCCCTCCTTTACTCATAAATCTTTCAAAATGAATTAAAAGCAAAGCGGACTTCCAGCTTCTTGCATTCTCTTTCACTAATGAATAAAAATGGTTATTTGATCACAGCCCGGAGCATTCCTTAGATGGAGGACGAGATAGATGGATGAACTGACAGAATATTTGTAACTCAAGATTGAATTAGAGCATCTTAGGTGCTCTCTGAGCTTGGTGGTTTTCTTGCAGACGTTTCATTGCTAAACTAGGTAATGTCATCAGTACCAATGGAACATCTGCAAGAAGATTCTGATTCTAATTAATTCTAATTACCAACCACCCAGCTCAGGGAACACCAAAGGCCCCACAGATGCTTTTAAGCAGGTGCTTTAAATTGTGATTTCTGGACAGGCTGATCATAGCTGGTGAATATAGTTTCCCCGTGCGATCCCATTTTCTGAGCACGCCTCAAGTGTCACTACAGGTAGTCCTCAACTTACGACTACAGCTGAGCCCAACATTTCTGTTGTTAGGTAAGACTTTTGTTAAGTGAGTTTTGCTCCATTTTAACGACCTTTCTTTCAACCACAGTTGTTAAATGAATCACTGCAGTTGATAAGATAGTGACCCAGTCGTTAAGTGAATCTGGCTTCCCCATTGACTTTGCTTGTCAGAAGGTCAATGACCTTGGGACATAGCAACAGTCATAAGTACTGAATAGCTGAATTTTGATCACATGATCGTGGGGATGCTGCAAAGGTCATAACTTTGCAAAACTGGTCCTCAGTCCCTTTTTTCAGTGCCATTGTAACTTAGTCACTAAGCGAATTGTTGTAAGTCAAGGACTACCTGTATAAGGCTTGATGGAGTTGCTGGTCCTTCAACAGTGTCTTCCTTCACTTCTACAGAACCCGCTGGAGTCATGTGGCCCATCTTCTGGGCGAGCATACGAACCTATGCTCCCTACGTCACCTTCCCCGTAGCCTTTGTGGTCGGGGTGGTGGGCTACAATCTTGAGTGGTTCATCCGGGGCAAGCCCCCTCCACAGACCCCCGAGGACGAGAAGAGCATTTCGGAACGACGCGAGGACCGTAAGCTCCAAGAGAGCGTTGGGAAAGACCTTACCCAAGTGGTCAGCCTCAAGGAGAAGCTGGAATTTGCTCCCAAAGCTGTTCTCAACCGGAACCGGCCGGAGAAGAGTTAGGGAACCTGGTTTGTTTCCTTGTTGGCCGGTTACAATTTCTTTTATTTGAGGTCTGACTTCTTTGATTTTGAATGTTGGTTTCCTACCATTGTTGAGCCCATCAAGCCATGCAACGTATGCTTGCCATTCTCACCAGGGTAAGCAGATTTCTGCAACTGTTGGCATCCCACCAAGATGAGGGTGAACTTCACGAATCTTGATGTTTGGTGTTGGCTTCAGAATCTCCGATCTTCCATAAAAGGTTGTTTATCTAATGGAATGGCCTCCATACTCATGGCAGAAGCTCAGTTAATGGATATCCAAAAGATTAATTCACGTCCAAGGCAGGATTTGATTCTTAAAGGGATTGTTGCAAAGTATGTAGACCTCTTTTAAGGGAAGATTTCTTCTTCAAATAGCTTGGAGGCTTTTTGACTCTGGACAGGCGAATGAAAAACAGTTCCTGTTTCTGCTGGAAGCCTCAGTTCAAGGGGGCCACTGTGTACCATATTTGCACTCTCCACTCTCAGGAAATTGTGTATTTCGTTCCCTGGAAATTTATGTTGGGGAGTTTGTGCTGGGTTTCTTTTTCTTTTTTTAAAGAATACCAACCCGCTGCTCAGATTAAAGATTTAAATCAGTTTCCATGTTTGGGGAGCCCTTCATTTTATACCAGAGATGGTGGGTAGGAGAGGATAAATCTATCTGCAGATTGTATTAGCTGTGCCTTTGCATGCAAACTGCTTGAGAGTCTCACCTGTGTATTAGCGGTTCCTCAATAAACAGGAATGAAGAAGAAATTTTACCCAGAGAAGTTCATATTTTGCTTGCGAAACTTTCTCTGTAGCATTGTTTCCCAACTTCACAACTTGTGTGGACTTCAACATCCAGAATTCCCCAGCCAGCATGCTGTTTGTGGACTAAGCATGCATGCTGGGGAATTCTGGGAGTTGAAGTCCACATTTCTTGAAATTGCTGAGGTTGAGAAACACCTACTCTACAGGACACAATTCCAAGAAAGCTGTCAAATATATTGAGCCGCCTATCACACAGGTAGTCCTTGCTTAGTGACCGTTCAAATTTATGACGGACCTCCCCCAAAGGTACATAGGACCCAAGTTGGAAGAATTGTACGCCCCCGCTCCCCTGGCAGTAATGTGATTGCAGTTTGGGTATTTGACAGTTGGCTCATATTTAAGGCCATTGGCACTGTCTCGTGGTCATGTGACCAATTTTCAGCATCGTTCTCTGGTTTCATTTCATTTATTAAGTTTATATCCCGCCTCTCTTCCCCCATCGGGGAACTCGAGGCGGCATACAAGAAGATAAAAAGCAGTTGCCTATACAATATAACAGGGGTGGCGAACAAGTTTGACACAAAGAGCCGCAATTTTAAACTGTGCGAGTCAGAGAGCCACACCACGCTCGCTGGCTCGTGCAGTTGTTTCGAGGGATGGGATGACGCAGCCGGGGCGGACTACTGGCGAAATCTCTCCTCAGAGATCCCTCCTCAGAAGCAGCATAACAAAATCCAAACGTGGCAAAGAGCCACAGTATACAAAATAATATAATATAATAATAATATAATAATAATATAAGAGGCAAAGAGCCGCATTCATTTTGGCCGGAAGCTGCATGCGGCTCGAGAGCCGCGTGTTCGCCACCCCTGCAATATAAAATCAAAAAAACTCATTCATACCATCCAAACATACAAGAGGGAAGAACAAAGGTCTCAATTCCATGCCCTCCGACAAAGCCAGGTCTTAACGGCTTTGCGGAAAGCAAGTAGATTGCGGATGGTTCTAATCTCCGCAGGGAGCGTATTCCAAAGGGACGGAGCTGCCACAGAGAAGGCCCTCACCCGCGGCCCCGCCAGCCAGCATTGTCTGGCCGACGGTATCCGGAGCAAGCCCTCTCTGGGATCTAACCGGGTGCTGGGAGGCATACGGTAGCAGTAGGCGGTCTCGAAGGTATCCCGCTCCTAAGCCATGAAGGGCTTTAAAAGTTGTCACTAGCACCTTGAATTGCACCCGGAAGACCACCGGTAGCCAATGCAGCCCGCGGAGGATAGGTGTTATATGGGGGCACCTAGGTGCGCCCATAATCACTTGCGCAGCCGTGGTTCCTGGCATTGACTTCTGGTTTCCAGCCACAAAAATGCACATTAGATAAAACGGACTTGCTTAAGGAATGCAGCATTTGCTTAACAACCGACGCAAATAAGCTCGTAAAGTCAGACATAGTCATGTGATGACCTGCTTCATGACTGTCACAACTTAAGACCATAATTCCATGCACAATTACGGTCATAGATTGTGGACTACCTGTATTATGCTGTCGATCAGAATCACATGAATCTCACCAGGTTCAAGGTTGACTCAGCCTTCCATCCTTCCGAGGTCGGTAAAATGAGGACCCAGATTATTGGAGACAGTATGCTGACTCTGTAAACAGCTTATAGAAGACTGTAAAGCACTATGAAGTGCTATATAAGTCTAGGTGCTATTGCTATTATTGAATCCTTGGGGGATATAAAAAAGAAAAGATTTGGAGTTTTGAACTGAAAAATTGATGGAAGGTAGAATCCTGCATTCTCTTTCTTCTGTGCATGAACATAATGCACCCCTATAGACCCAGAAAGGCTGCCACACAATGCAAGCACAGAAGTATAGCTGTATTCATGTAGCATCTTATGCTGACCAGTTAATTAGGGACTACATACACAACATTGGCATACAGTTCATTAACTGAATGAGTTGGAGAAATGCAACATATTTAATTCAGGAAACAGCAAATTAATCCAAGTTGGGAAAGTTTGTTTGGCAAATGTGTTGTTTCCTTTGTTACTGACCTGATGAAGCTTGAGGGCTGCTGCTGGGATGGAATGCTTATTTATTTATTTTTTAAATGAATAAAATCAACTTTGAATCTGCTGGAAATGTAACTTAGACTCTGATTGTTCAGGTGCCTTTTTAATACCTACCAACTCTCTGCTTTGTTGCAATTTTGCATTTATTGCTTTCCAAAACAAAAGAGAAAAAATAATTGCTTTATGCAGTGTGTGTGTATGAGAGATTATTTTAATGGTGTGTGTGTGTGTGTACCTTGAAATCAAGATTTCTGAAATGGTTGACCCTTGCTTCCTTCCTAGAGTTGAGAGAGTGACTGGCTCAAGGTCACCAGGCTGGCTTTGTGCCTAAGGCAGGACTAGAACTCACAGTCACCCTGTTCTTAATCTGGTGTCCTAACCACTAAATCAAATTTGCTCTCTTTCAGTTCTACTCCTCAGCTAATAATACCTTCTTCTATTAGAATTTAGCTCATCTATAAAAAATGTATTTTTGGGAGGTGAAGCTGATATTGTCTGTAATTTGGTTCGCTCAACTGTTAAACCTGGTTTGTTTTTGGAATTTTATCTCCCTATGAGACACTACCGACTCCTGGGGACAGCCTAAAGTGGAACTAGATTTCCCAGTTCTCCTGGTTCCTAGTCATAAGCACTGCACCAAACTGACGTTTTTTTGGGTAATGATATACTATCACAAGAACTACATATGACAAAATCTACAACTGTTCCTGTGAAGACAACCTTAGCTTTAAAAATAAACATAACCCCATCAAAAACAATGGCATTTTAAACAAGACTACAATTAACATGAAGACAATCAAGGTGATGTAAATATAGTAACATGAAAGTGAAGTTTAAAAAAGCAAAGGTAACCAGTAGGGCAATCAGAATGTTACAGATGAGGATTAATTACATTGTGGCCAGCATTTTGAGTTTTTAAAAATCATCTATCCTGGTTATCGCTCCTTGATAGAATTTAAAATATGAAAGGCAGCTGGCTGCGTGGGACTTCCCATAACTGAAACATCCGCTTGACTTCAAAATTAGGAAGGTGTCGTGTTTAAAAAGTTATAAATATTGGTGCTGTTTTATGTATGTATTAGCCCATTCACAGATTTCAAAGAATTTTAGGGGGAAATCCGAGACCACTGGGCTTGTTCTATTTGCCACCCATTTAAACTTTGCTGCTGTATTCGAAAAATGGAAGAAATGTTTTGAATGAAAGAGTGATGAAAAGGAACTGGTATCCAATCGATTGAGGAAAAAGAACAAGGCAAAGCAAACGACTTTCAAAAATTATTGTAAGGGTGGAATAATAGTAAAACATTTCATGTTAAAAACGGCTGAAATCGCATGCTTGCTTGCCAAGAATTTACTGTTGTGTACATCCAGGTTGCTGTGTTGAAGGGCACAGGTTAAGCACTTTGTGTTTTGCACATTCTGAAACTGTGGCATTGATGCATTTGCACAGTTCAAGTTGGTTTTAAATAGTTTATAGAGACCTGGATGCTTGTAAATGAAGAGTGCTTTGCTTTTTTTATTTATTCATGGTGTTCTCATTATTAATTATGAATGCATCATACTGCAGTTTAGGAAGTCACAATGGTTTATTTGCAGGAGTCTTTCATGGAGTCAATTCAGTGCCTCTTCTTTCAACTAACCATAGGCCTGCTTGGATTCTTCACTTACCATATACATGTGGTGCTTGTTTAGTGACTGTCTCATTTAGTGACCATTTGCAGTTACGACGGTGATGAAAAAGTAACTTGGCAACTAAACCTTATAGTTAATGGCCATCGCAGATCAGTAAAGGACTTACAGTAAGATCACAAGCACTATTGTGGTTTACCTATTGACCACTTTCTTAACCTAGTAGCCAGTCTCAACTGTGGTTGTTAAATGAGAACTATCTGTGTGGGCAGCAAGTCCTAAAGCAGGGGTCACCAATCTTTCAGACCTCAGGGACCACTAAATTTATAATTTTAAATCCTGCGGACCACTAATATGATCTGCCTTATGACCGGCTGGGTGGGTGTGGCTAGATGGTGATGTGACTGGATGGGTGTGGCTAATTTGATGTCACATCGAGGGGCACCTCACCGGCCTCTACTTGTCCCTGTCCTCCCAGCCTCTCCTCACTTGCCTGGCCAGGCTCCTTAGGGCCCCAACAGGAAGTAGTTGTTGGAGCTAAGCAGCCAGCATGAGAAAGAGTTTGCAAAACAGCTGGCTCAGTTCAAATTGGATCTGACTGAGAAGGAGGCTCAGCAGAAGCACCTCACTGAGGACTATGAGCATAGGCTTTCAAAGCAGAGGGAAGACCTGTGGGAGTGCAAGGCTAGGTACCAGTGCCTGGAGGCTCAACAGGCTGAGATGGTCAGCCAATTCCAGGCCGTGATGCAGTCCCACTGGAACAAGGCCCTCCGGCTCTTAGCCACCAGCGGCACTTCCCTCCAGCCTTTGCCCAAAGCCCCCCACCAGGAAGCTGAAGCAGACCCCAAGCTGGAGTTTCTACCCCCCTCCAACCCATACAAAAAGACCCCGAAGGGGGAGACTCTGCAGCAACACAAACATTCACTGCATGTATCCGGCCCAGGGGTTTGATGGCCCCTGATTTAGTGCAATATAAAAAAAATGCAAATAATTTTTCTGCGGATACCAAAATTTTTCACTGACCACCAGTGGTCCACGGACTACCAGTTGGTGACCGCTGTCCTAAAGCACACAATGCAGCAGCTCATTCTTGCAAATTTTTCCTGATGTTCCAGTAAGTCTCTTAGCACCAAGTCCCGTCCAATAACATTTGAGAAAAGGCTGAAGATGTAAGAAAGGAAGATCCATGAAAAGTAAAGATGCATGAAAAAACCTGGAGAAAGTATTCGGAAGCGTCAAGCCATGTGCATCAATGCCATTAAAATACATTTGAGGATTGTGGTCTTGTTTTTAATCTGCCTTTTTTTTTCTTCATAGCTCTGTGATATTGGGAATAGAGGAGCATAGAAGTAAATAATTATTATTTTTTACTGCAGCTATGGAAAATCCTAGTCTCACTTGAGTCTTTCTTGAGACTTTGGAAAGAGTGCAGTGAAGAGCAACTAAGCAACTAAGACGATTAAAGGCTTGGAGACTGAAACATATGAAGAATTGTTGGAGGAATTGGGCATGGCTGGTCTAAACAAAGGGACTGGGGTGACATGATAGTAGCGTTTATTTATAGTATATTTGAGGGGCTACCACAAAGAAGATAAAGTCAACCTATTCTGCAAAGCACCTGAAGGCAGGACAAGAAACAAACGGATGGAAATTAATCAAGGAGAGAAGCAACCTAGAACGAAGGAGGAATTTCCTGACAGAGCAATTAACCAGCGTAGCAGCTTGCTTTCAGAAGTTGTGGGTGCTCTGTCACTGCAGGCTTTTAAAAAGAGCCTGGCAACACGCACGTGCAAACACACATTCAGCTCCGAAGAGCTGAAGAAGCTTCTTAGATGAGAAGTGAAATGTCTTCAGATAAAAACAAGAAAGTTCAGTTGCCTCTTGGAAAAAGCACCTTTGGGAGATGAGAAAAGAAAAGAATGTTTAAACCATCATCTGACAATGGATTGGTCTGGAAGAGAAGGAGGAGAATGCTTTGCCTTAGTTATGTGCGAATGGAAAGAAAAAAAGGAATTGGCCGAGACTAATGAATTCAGGTCTCCTCCTGCACTCCTTTCTTTGACTGCCACATGCTGTTTTCTTTTCCTTCCTTTACAGTGATTTTAGTGGTCCCCGCATTTCCAAAACTCTTCTGTCAGCTGCTTGTATAGTTTGCTTGTTTGCTGGTTTCCTCCAGCCCGGAATCAGGGCTAGAGGGCACCTAATTTCCTGCAGGTGTGGGAAAGGGTCAAACAGCTGATAGCTTTGGATAAGCAGGCTTTTTATATTTTTCATGCCTGCACTGTCCTTGAAAACGTTGACCCTTTGGAAGTGTTCATACATCTGATCTGTGAAAACATAACATGCTCATGGCTGTCATCCATATCTGAAAAGACTTCGGAGTCCCCAGAGGAGAGAGGCAAAGATACATGTGGACGTTTTAAAAAAACAAACTCTACGGAGCAAAATTCTTGGAGATATTTCTGGGGGAACTGGTGCATTTTGTCAGGAATAATTCTTGTTTCTTTGCCGTGTGGATTTTGTGCATTGAAAAAGTCTCCATGTGTTTGCTAATGGCTTCCTGTTATGGCATAACTCTCTTTGGGTATACACTGATTCAGAAGCATCTGCAGGGAAGGAGTTGGAAAAGTTAAGATGGTGGTGACAATGATGCAATGCTGTGGACACCTCTGTGCTAATGCCAGTCGAGTACACTCTGGTCACCACCTTAATACACCTCATTTCCAGGCACATGTTGGTGGTCTTGGCTGGTAGACAGAATCGATGTCATCTGAAAAAGTATGACAGCAATATCCAGCTGGTCAGCTCAAACTGCTCCAGGTTATTTTGTAGAAGGGGCAGTTATTGTTTTTAAATGATGGTAGGCTGCCTGTCGTGTAGATCAATATGGGATAATAATGTTAACAATAAAATGCAGGAAGGTCAATTCTGTGTGTGTGTGTGTGTGTGTGTGTGTGTGTAAGAGAGAGAAAGAAAATGAAAGAAAGGAAGGAAGGAAAGAAAGAAAAGAAAGGAAAGAAAGAAAGAAAGAAAGAAAAAGAAAGAATGTGTGCTTGTGTATGCATTTGTGTGTGCATGCATACCTTGAGCCAGTCTTGATTTCTGGTGACTATCTGGACTAGTCCCTGGGTTTTTCTTGGCAAGATTTTCCAAATAGTTTGCCATTGCCTCTTTACTAGAGCTGACAGAGGATGACTGGCCCAAGGCCACCCTACTGATTTTGTGCCCAAGGCAGGAGAAGAACTCATAGTCTTCTATAAAGACCATGAGTTCTTGAAACATATGAAGAACGATTGCAGGAATTCGGTATGGCTACTCTAAAAAACAAGAAGGCCTAGTAGTGACATGATAGTAGTCTTTCAATATTTGAGGGGCTGCCACAAAGAAGAGGGGGCCAATCTATTTTATAAAGCACCAGAAAGCAAGACAAGAATGGATGGAAACTAATCAAGGAGAGGCAACTTAGAACTAAGAAGAAACTTCTTAACAGTGAGAACAATTAACCAGTGTTAACCAGTTCTGAAGGCAGTGGAAGAGCTTG
This sequence comes from Naja naja, assembly GCA_009733165.1. NCBI lineage: Eukaryota > Metazoa > Chordata > Lepidosauria > Squamata > Elapidae > Naja > Naja naja. The sequence goes on along the minus strand of CM019160.1, from coordinate 6,582,098 downwards.
CCTTCAGAACTTGTGGGTGCTTCACCACTGGAGATTTTTAAGAAAAGACTGGACAGTCACTTGTCTGAAATGGTATCTGCTTGAACAGGAGGCTGGACTGGACAACCTCCAAATTCCCTTCCAACTCTATTGATTCTGTATCTGTATCTCCTGGTTTTTAGTCTTGCACCATCATCACTACATCAAACTGGCTCTCATTGCCTTCAAGTCAAACTTGACTTCTGATATGTACATGAATAAATTCCAGTAGTTTTCTTGGCAATATTTTCAGAAGATCTGTTTCCCTTCCTTTCTTCCTAGGGCTGAGAGAGAGGAACTGGCCCACAGTTTCCAAGGTGATTACCAGAACTTGCGGCCTCCTAAGTTATTCTGACCCCAACCCCTACACCAAATTGAGTCTTTATTCAAGTTTAAGTATGGATAAGATTTCCATTTCATCTATCCTCCAGGAACACAAAGTGGCGTATGGAATTCCCTTCCCCCAACTTTTCCCCATAACAACAATCCTGTAAGGTAGACTGGGCTGAGAGAGCATGGCTAGCCCAGTGATCTTCCATGAACTTAAACTTGGTCTTACACATTATTCAGTGATTGTAAGAAATAAAAATAAACTATTTTTTTTTATCCTACTCTTCCTTTCTTCATTAGCTTAGGGGATCTCTCCTACCTTTTACCCTGTTCTCTACAAAGACACAGTGAAAAATCATATAGTTCCTTTCAGGGGTGGGATTCAATTTTTTTAACAACTGGTTCTGTGGGTGTGGCTTAGGTGGTGGGCGTGGCTTGGTGGTCATGTGACTGGATGGACATGGCTTGGTGGTCATGTTATTGGCTGGGCGTGGCCAACTCAATATCACTCACATTGAGGCACACATCTCCTCGCCTGGCCTCTCATGACTGTGGGGATGCTGCAACAGTTGTAAGTGTGAAAAATGGTCATAAGTCACTTTTTTCAGTGCCATTGTAACTTTGAATGGTCACTCCACACAAGCAAAGTACCAGCAAAGGAAGGAAAAAAAACTCCAGAGATGTTCCTGAGACAGGAAGTCTAGTCCTGCCAAGAATGTAATAAGGGTTAACGGAGAGGCAGTTTCTGTAAGCAACACCAGAATGTTTCCTTCCTGCCTTCCTTACAGGATTAGCCAGTAATTTCTTTTAACAACCGTTTCTCCAACTGCTTAGAATGTTAACAACCGGTTCTAGAGAATAGGGGTGAACTGGTAGAATCCCACCCCTGGTTCCTTTCTTTGGGCCTAGTATGTTGTTTAAACTTAAACATTACAACATTAAGTCTTCTGCACTCACTCTTTTGGTTTGTTGACCAAAAATGTTTTGTGTCTTTGTAATTCTCACAGCAAGATCTCCATACAGCATGTGGTGAGACCAAGACTTGACTCAGAACCTGATGCAGAGCAGGGCTGAAAGAGAATAAAGTCAAGCGAGATGGACAAACTATACGTTTATATATATAAAAAGCAAAATACCACTCACACATCATCACAAAATCTCCAGAACCATAAAGCCTACAAACTTGAAATTTGGCACGTATGTTCCTCTTGGCTTCTAGGTGCTCATTAATAAAGGATTTTTCAAAATGACCATCAGACCATTAGTATGTCGTATATTATTATTAACACACTCTGATGCTAAGGAGTTCTACTCCCCTTCCCCACCTGAAAAGAAATCTGTTCCAAATGCAAAACACAAACAGAGGAGAGGAGTTTCAGTTTCAGTTTCACAGCAGCAACCAGCTTTAGTACAGAACAGTTGAGCTAAGCCGTGCCCAGGCTCCTTGCTGTCTCCTTGCTCACACAGCACTGTTTCAGTTTCCAAACAGCCATCAACTCTCACACACTGACAGGACGCTAGCCAGATGAATACCAAGGGATGCTGGTAGGCAGAGGCAGAATTCACCCCCCACCCTTATTTTCTTCCCAAAAAACAAAGCCCAATCACATAGTTTCATAGCGAACACTGGTATGGAGCTAGTAAATAAATAAAATAAAGACAACCAGGCCACCTCTGTGGCTGAGGGAGGACTACAACCTGTGTCAGCTCTTTGAGGAAGATCTGGTCAGGAGCAGAGACAGCTTGGATGCAAAGCTTATAGGTAATCCTCCAGTTGCAATCGTAATCGAGCCCGGCTATTAAGGTTGTAAGTGATGATGATTATAAAGTGGGCCACCCATAACTGGATCCATTTTACAATCTTTTTTGCCGCAGGTATTAAGTGTCATTAAGTGAACACCATAGTCATCAAGCAAACCCATGGATAGCTATGGGACATTTTTTTGCCAGAAGTAAATCACCAGTTTCCAGCAAAACCATTGCAAATATGTGGTCACATGACTGTGGGATGCTGCAAATAGCTGTAAATGCATGCTGGTTGCTGAGCAACCTCAATGTGGTCATGTGACTGCAGGTGGAGGGGCAATGTTACAACTTTGAAACTGGGTCGTAAGTCGATTTTTGTGGGTTTGTTATAACTTGGTTGCTGAGCAACCAGTCATAAATCAAAGACTACAGAATCTACAGAAAGCCCAACAGAGTTCCTATGTCCTTTCTTACAACAGGTAGGATCATATGTGTATGTGCTTGTGTGTGTGTGTGTGTGTGGGGGGTATTCTGATTTTTTTCTTTCTTAAGCTGCTTTCCCATGGCTGAGATTTCATTTATTTTCTCTTTTATCTTTTCAAGGCTTTTGCATTCTTTCACTATCTCTACCATTTTGAGTTTCCTTGCTTCTAGTCCAACACTTCAATAAAGACTCCAAGAGACCCAGGGAACTTCTCTGTTGAGGAACCGGGATCTAGAATCTGGATCAATTGACTTCTAGTCCTGGGACTTGATCCCTGAACTACCTTGGTTGTTGGACTAAGATGAAGTGACTCGCCCAATGCCCCCAGAGAATCTTTGTGGCTATGATAGGACTCAAATTTAGGTCTCAGTGTTCCTAGTTCAACCCCTTCACCATTACACCTCCCTGGCTCGGTGAGAGTCCATGGCTGAGGACAGGGGTGGGCTTCAAAAATTTTAGCAACAGGTTATCTGCCCAGTTGCTGGTGGGTGTGGCCATGGTGGGTGTGACCTTGCTGGCCTCCTGAACCATGGGGGGGGACATTTTGCCCTCCCCAAAATGGCCTCCCCAAAGCTCTAGAGACTCTCTGGAAGCCAGAAAAAGGCCATTTCCAGCCTTTCCAAACTTCTAGGAGTCCCGTTTTTCACTCTCCCTGAGCCTCGTGCGCACTCTGCACTTACCTGCATCCCAAATGGGCTGCGTGGGGACTCCTGGGAGGGAAGGGGCAGGGTGGGCAGGGCCAGCCAGGAGTGGGATTTGGGGGTTCTCCGAACTGCACAGAATCTTAGCTAGGGGCTCTCCCGAACCCCTGCGAACCCCCAGCAGCCCATCCCTGCTGAAGAACCCAGCTGATCTTTTTTCTTATCCCACATCTTCTTCAATGCTCCATGTTGCTTCTTGCCTGTAAAGCCCTGGGTCTCACCAGCAAACCAGAATTCCAACCTCCTTAATGAATTTATGATGATAAGTTAAAGGCCCCGGGGATTTCCCCCACTGTGTTAAATGCTTCCTTTAGGAAAAGTTTTGGGACAATCTAAATATCCGCATTGTGTGTTTAAAGATTTTTTGGTACATTGGATGCTTTAGGGGGCACTGTTGTGCTGCATTGTGCACAATCTGCCACAGTGCTGCCTTCTAGCTCTGTTCATTCTAGAGTCATTTATCAGAGAATAAATTCATCTGGATTTTGAGCTTATCTGGAACCTTGGATGGGGTTGTGGTGTTGGCCCAAGAATGGTGTGGAATTTGAGGGTCTTTCTGTACTCCCAGTTTCTGCTCAATGAATAGATTGTAGCTGTGGCCAGGAAGGCCTTTGCACAATTTCATTTCTTACATCTGAAGGCCATTCAGACCTTCCATAGTGTCTTAGTTATCCCAGGTGCTCCACCCGGGCCCTAGATGATTAGGAGATTGGAGGCTAAAACATATGATGAACGGTTGCAGGAACTGGGCATGGCTATCTAGTGAAGAGAAGGGAAGGACTACGGGAGACATGGTAGCAGTGTTCTAATACTTGAGGGGCTGCCACACAGAGGAGGGGGTCAACCTATTTTCCAAAGCACCTGAAGGCCAGACCAAGAATAATGGATAGAAACTGACCAAGGAGAATTTATTTATTTATTTATTTATTTATTTATTTATTTATTTATTTATTATTTATTTATTTATTTATTTGATTAGTCAGTTGCTTACAAGATAATAGGTATAAGTATAAACATAGTTATAAATACATGGATACATATAAGAAAATAAAAGAAACAATAGGACAGGGATGGTAGGCACTTTGGTGCGCTTATGCACGTCCCCTACAGACCTCTAAGGAAAGGGGTGAGGTCAATAGTAGACAGTCTAAGGTTAAAGTTTTTGGGGTTTGGGGAAGAAACCACAGAGTCAGGTAGAGTATTCCAGACATTGACCACTCTGTTGCTGAAGTCGTATTTCCTGCAATCAAGTTTGGTGCGGTTAACCATGAGTTTGTATCTATTGTGTGCTCTTGTATTGTTATGGTTAAAGCTGAAGTATTCATTGATAGGTAGGACATTGCAATGTATGATTTTATATACTATACTTAGATCGGACTGAAGACGGCTTAGTTCTAGGTTTTCTAGGTCTAGAACCTCAAGTCTGGTGGCATAAGGTATTCTGCAATGAGTAGAGGAGTGGAGAACTCTTCTTGTGAAATATTTCTGGACTTTCTCTACTGTGTTAATATCAGAAACGTAATGTGGGTTCCAGACTGGTGAGCTGTATTCAAGTATTGGTCTAGCAAATGTTTTGTATGCTCTAGTTAGTAGTGTGATATTACCAGAGAAAAGCTGTAGGATTAGGTTAACAACTCTTAATGTCTTTTGGCTATGTAGTTACAGTGGGCTCTAGCACTTAGATCATTTGAGATGAGTACTCCAAGGTCCTTGACAGAGTTTGGATCATCAACAAGGTCTTGACTATTCAGCTTGTATTTAATTTTCTGATTTTTTTTGCCAATATGTAAGACGGAGCATTTATTTGTTGAGATTTGAAGTTGCCATTTGTTTGACCATTCTGATACATAGTCAAGGTCTTTTTGAAGGGTAGCAGTATTGTCGGTGGTGTTGAATAGCTTTACATCATCAGCAGAGAGAACGCAATTGCTCTTAATATGATCACAGAGGTCATTTATGTAGAATATGAAGAGAGTTGATTCTAGAACACTGCCTTAAGGGACACCACTGTTGACAGGTACAGAATTTGATAGGATGTTTCCAATTTTGATCATTTGCTGTCTGTTTCTGATTGGGTGGCACATGACTTTAGGATGGGGATAAAAAGACTGAGACTTCAAGTACAGGAAGGTTTTGCCCCCTTTTTACAAAAGTAAAATCATCAACAACAAGCAGGTTAGCTCTGAATGGGCTTTAAATTTTTTAGACTTTCTTTAATATGAAGGAGAAATTAAAAAAAAATGTCACTGAACTCTTCGAAATAACAGTGGTCTTCTGCATTGCCACCACAACTAGTTGCCAGTTTGCTTCCAGGTGTGATTCAAGGTGTTGCTTATAACCGATAAAGCTTTACATCGCATGGGTCTAGCCAGCAAACCAGAATTCCAACCTCCTTAGTGAATTTATGATCATAAGCTAAAGACACAGACTGATTTTTTTTCCACTGAGTTAAATGGTTCCTTTAGGAAATGTTTTGGGACAATCTAGAGATGCACATTGTCTCTTTAGACCTTTTGATACATCGGATGCTGCTGGGAAGGTCTGCCTGCAACACACCCATTGAACAGAAGGCAAACTGATGAAGTTGTGTCTTATCTTCCCTTCTAGCTCCCCGGCCAGTTCATCCATCCTACCTTTGCTGTTGTTTTTCTGGGAAAATGGGCTTCCTGCCAAAGAAAACCCTGGCCTGCAGCCACCTAACCTTTTTATTTTTTAACACCTCTGCAAACTTGGAGATTCTGAGCAAAGATGATTCTGATGTGGTTTTATAGCAGGTCTGCTCCCTCTTTTTTAAAATTAAAAGCTGCTTTAAATATATTTGGTGGGACAGTAAGAAGAAATATCTGCATATACATCAGTGCCCAAGACACTAGGTTACCTGCTTCTGATATATATATATATATATGTTGTGGCCCCGCCTCCTGAGCCTGTGTTGACAGAGGAAGAGGACCTGGATGATGAAGAGGAGGAACAGGCAATGCCTTTCTCCCCAGGACCTTCCTCCCTGGCAAGGCCTCCCTCCCCAGGACCTTCCTCCCTAGCAATGCCTCAGGTTTCTTCGGAAAGCCAAGAGGAACAGCCTGAGAGACGCATATTGGTACGGCCACGGCTGGGGAGTGAGGAGGAAGATTCCTGGCTTGATCCCAGGCAACGTCGGACGGAGAAACGTCAGCAGCAACGTAGGGGGTGTGGGAGGGCCAGAGATTGAGCTGGACCACACCCCACCAGGTATAAAAGTGGGTGTGCCTGCGTTGCAAACTCTGTACGTGACAAAGTGTGGAATAAGCCAAGGATTCCGTCTGTGTTGTGGTGCCTGCTTTGGTTTATGGACTTTGGGAATAAATCCTCCCTTCTGGCTCAGTGAGTAAGTCCGTTCCTTGTCAGCTCTGAACTCAGCAGTCAGTGCGTGTGTGATTGCCAAGACTCTTATCGGCTGTAGTAATTGACTTTTCGAGACAGGCCAGCATGACTCTCTGTGCGAGTGTTGCTGCCAAGTTCCTTACCTTCTGGGGAAGGGAAGGGGAGACAGAACATATATATATATATATATATATATATATATATATATATATATATATATGTAGTTAATTACATTTATATGCCGCCCTTCTCTGAAGACTCAGGGCAGCTTACAATTTTTGGAGCACAACCCAATGCGCTCAGCAATAGCCTTCATACCATTGTAGATGCTTGCTTATTACTAAGCAGCATTTTTACAAAGTCAGCTTATTGCCCCCAACAATCTTGGGTCCTCAGTTTACCTACCCCGGGAGGATGGAAGGCTGAGTCAACCTTGAGCCTGGTGGGATTCGAGCCTGCAATAATTGCAGGCAGCTGGAACTTAAGAGCTAGGCATTTAGCAGCCTGCACCACCAAGGCCCTAACTTTTATCATAGGCTTCTTATACTCCGTATGTAGAGTTCAGTTTTTCTTTTCTTTTTGAAATGCTCTGTTCCAGTGACTCTCACCCATCTGGTGGCCTTGAGTTCCATCAGCTAATTGTGCACGATGCAAAGAGAAGCACTTTATAGTCATTTGTCCTTCACTTGGGACTATCCTTCAGCTGGGTCCAGGGGTCGCCTTCTGAACTTTTAAATCTGTTTCAAGCCCTGAAAGAATGATGGGAGCTATATTCTAACTACTCTGATGGGCAGAAGACCAAGCATGGTTCGCTTGGATTATTCTCAGGAATAATAGAGTCTCCCCCTTCCGCCCAAAAAAGCAGGCATTGTTTCCTTTGATAGGGAAGAAGCGTTCCCACTTGTGCAAAAGCATGTGTTATCTGTCTTTGCACACAGACCGGCAGTTCTTATTTAGTTTATCGGGAAAGCCAGAAACCAACAGCTACACTTCAAGCTGAAGATACCGTCTCCATTTATTGGCGGAGTCAAAACAGTGGCATTTGGCAGAATATTTTCTTCTCCATTTAATCCACATCATCAAATCTTTGGGCAGAGAAGTTTTGATCACTGGAAGTAACCATGTCTATTGCAGAGAAGAAGAAGGTTGCACGTGTCCATGTTCTTTTGCACACTTCCGCTGTGTGTTCCATCATGAGCAACAGAGGTAGCCCTTAAATTATGACCTTAATTGTGCCCAGAATTCTGGTCTTAAGTTGTGGTGATTGTTAAGGGGGTCACCAGATGACTGTGCCTGATTTTACAAGTGAATGCAGCGGTCATTAAGCTAATCCATTATGCCCATGGGTGTTTTTTTGCTTGAAATTGGAATGAAATGCTAGAAACTCACAAAAACACTGACAATTGTAGTCACATGTCCCCAGCATATGGCAAATGGCAGTACATGTGAACAGGTTGCCAAGTGCCCATAATTTGATGATGTGACTACAGGGGTTGTGAAGCTGTCAGAACTTCGAAAATGGGGTGAACGTAGCTTTGAGGAGATCTGTCATAAGTTTGTATGGTCACCATGTGGGCTGTCGTTAAGGGGGGACTACCTCTGTATCTAACTCAGTTCAAGTTCCCTTAACATGTGTTTGAATTAACTTAAATTCTGCCTGTGTAAGGCAGGAAACAAGCTTAATGACCTCTGAAAGAACTGGCTGACCACAAAAAGTCCCAACTCATACTCTAGCACAGGAATCCAAATTTGGTACAGTTCTGAACTCACTTCCTTGTTACAAAGGAGGGACTAGAACTCACTGTTTCCTAGTGGTTGGTCCAAAGTCAGCATGCTGGCTTTTCTGCCTAAGATGGAAATAGAACTCAAGTGTCTTGATGATTGGCTCAAAGTCACCCAGTCAGCTTTCATGCCTAAAATGGGACTAGAACTCACTGCTGGTTTCTAACCTTTTCTTCTTCCTAGCATATTCCTACAGGTGCAGGAACATGATCAGATCATTGAATGCCACTTTCACTGTCATCTGTGTCTCCAGGTGCAGGCCTGCAGCTTGAATATCTTTGTCAGTGGTGTCTTGTCATCTCTGTTTTGGATGCCCACGAGGCCACCTCCTGGTTTCTAACCTGGTGGCTTAAATGCTAGAACAAACTAACACACATAAAAAACCCCAAGGGAATTCTTGAACAATAGCTGTCCACACCGGTGTAAACCCACAAATAGGCCCACATGCTTTCTTTGGGAAATAGTTGACCATTGGAGGGTTGAGTGTACAATAAAAGGCCATTCCCATAAGTCTTTTGGCTACCTTGTCACTATTAAATAAATGCCCAAGCCTCACCCATTTGGACAGAAGTGTCAAACTTCAGTTCTCTTCTATCATATTGAATGAAAACAGGAAATAAAAGTACAGGAATCTTTTGCAACATTACAGCTGTACGTCTCCAAATATTTCCCCAGAATCTCCTCCCCTAATATCAGCCTGGATTGGTCCAGAATTCCTTTTCCTCCAAATGAAGGCAAGGACTCGGGTTGAACTGTGGAGTGTTTGTGCTCTCTGAGCTTTTTTTGCAGATGTTTTAATAATTTGTCCACAAGTAAACAACCAAGCCCAGAGAACATCAAGAACTCTGCAGGAAAGTGTGCCTCCACTGGTGAAGATGAGAACAAAACAGGTGAGCCAGGGAGAAGCAGATTTGTGGAACGGGATTTCCGTTCTCTTTGGCTCAGCTGGGTCTTTAATTAACCAAGTGGCTCATTTCCTTTTCCTCAATTGACGTGACCCTTGTCCATTGTTAGGCAACAATGACTTGTTTGCTGATGCTAACCACTAAAAATAATAATAAGAATGTAAGACAATCCCTGGTGGCCAAGACAGATGTTCTGCAAAGCTCCTACATTGCCTTTGGTTGGGCAGTCCCATCAAAACACATGCTTGCTTGTGAAAGATGGAAGTGAACAAGAAAGATCCTTCATCCGAACGGCTTACTGTCCGTGCTGTGAAAGTCTCCAGCATGATACTCCAGATTTTTTAAGAAAAAGAAAGACAATCTCCATGAAGCTAAGAATCTTCATTGAGACTTTCCAATCCATGTTAAGAAATGAGTGAAGTTCCCCTGATTCCAGATGTGTAAGCTGGAAAAGGGATCCTGCTTCTAAGAAGCTTCCAATCTATACTTGGAAATCCATTCTCCCCACCAGGCATTTATAAGGAGAAAGTAACAAACTCAAGAATGGTATTTTCTAGCTGAAAGAAATAGGACAAAGAAAGGAAACTTTGGGTTTGTTTCCAACAAGTTGTTGTGTGCAAACTCCCTTTTTAAACACTGTGTTCCCAGCTGCAGCTAATGAAGGGAATCAGGACCCTTTCCCCCCCATAAGCTACACAATTCACATTGCTCCCTTCTCCGTTCCTCCCTGCGTGCCCTAGGATGAAGAGGGGGTTTGCCTGGATCTTCCTCTGAATTCCCTCTGCCTTGCTTTACTTCTTCCCTGCTCTGCCCAGCTGGACTGTGCCCTTCCCCAGTTTCTTCCACAACCAATGGAGCTACATTCCCACTCCCTGACACTATCACCCCCCACAGGGCCTCCTCCCCTGGACCATGTGGACGGGGACATTGAGGAAACTGGGCATGGAAGTTGTGGACCAGATGAGGGGCATGAACATCTGCAGCATCGACCCAGGTGAAGTTCTCCAGTCCATAACCTTTCCATGGCACCAGATACTGAAACTAGCCCTGCAACTGGTGTGAATCTCGGATGCTGTCCACTTCATACTCCGCCTCTCACTGAGGGGCTACTGGACATGGTGGTGGTGGAGCTGGTCTATGCATCTGTCAGCTGATACTGGGATCAATGCATCATCCAGATAAATGATCATGAACTGATCTAATAAGTCATGGAAGACGTTGTGCATAAAATGCATAAACACAGCTGGAGCATTGGTTAAGCCACAAGGCATCACAGTATACTTGAAATGACTGTACCGCATCTGGAAGACCGTCTTCCACTCATCGCGGCACAAACTTGAACCAGATTGTAGGCCCTCCCTGCAAGTCCAGCTTCATGAAGATCTTAGCTTGATGAAGCTGCTCAATCAGTTCAGGGATGAGGGGAAGCGGGTACCAATTCTGTACTGTGATTGCATTCAACTTGTGCTAATCACAGCACAAACGCAGCTCCACCAATTTCTTCTTGACAAAGAACATCGGCACAGCCAACGGGGAGGTAGAAGTCTGGATAAACCCTTTCTGGAGATTCTTCTCAATAAAGTCCCGCAATGCGGCCAGCTCCAGTTCCGACAGGGAGTATATCCGACCCACTGGCAATTCAGCATCAGGCAACAAGTCAATCAGACAGTCATATGACCGATGCGGAGGCAACTGATCTGCCTCCTTCTCACCAAACATGTCAGCAAAGTCCACCAATTCCGCAGGTAGATTCAGGTCCATGGGCATAGCCACATGCCCTGCACAGGTGTGCAGGCAATGAGCGGCACACTTCCTGCCAAGAAACTGCACTGCTCCAGTCGACCAGACAATCTGCGGATCATGGACCCGTAAGCACTCCAACCCCAGCACCACTGGAAAGTGAGGTACTGTGGCAACACAGAACATGGCTTCCTTCACATGCTGCCCAATACACATGTGAAGGGGTTTGGTTGCAGCAATCACAGGTCCCGAACGAAGGGGCCAACCATCAATCATCTCCACCAATACCAGTGGTGACACCTGCTGCTGCAGAATGAACCACTGCATGACAAAATGAGCGTCCATGAAATTGGCCATGGCCCCTGAGTCCACCAAGGCCTGGATCTCCACCGCTCCCTGACCAGGCACTAACACACTCGCTGTCAGCACGAGATGGTTCACCAAGGACGACTGGTGTGGAGATGGCGACGATGGTGCCCGTTGCTGATGAAGCCTGGCTTCGACATGAAGGCACAGAAGCATGAGGTCCTGCAGGGTGCAAGGGCATTCAGTGCGTGCCACTTCGTCCAGGAACTCCGATGACAGGCCTTCCTGGAACTGGTCTATCATTCCATTGCAGGTCCTGGGCGACCACCCGGAAGTCAGCAATATAGTCTGTGAGCAAGCCTCGCCCCTGCCTCAATTCTCTCAGTTGCCTGTTTGCCATTTGGGCCCAACGGGATCCTCAAACATGGCCCTTAACTGATGGCAAAATTCAGCATAATTATCCAACAACTGGTTGGGCTGGGTCAACAGAGGTGTCACCCAACATACTGCACACCCTGACAACAGGCTAATCAAAACCCTCACCTTATCCCAGTGTTGTGGTTAGTCGGCAGCAGGTGCAGATAGCTGAGGAATGCAATGACTCTGATGAGGGGCCAGGACCATCGGGGGTGGACTGCTGCCTTCAGAGATTGTGGGGGCTGGCAGCAGTGACGAGGAGGTTCCCGAGGAGCCTGTGCCAAGTGCACATGCATGAAGGATTACTCGGAGGAAAGAACAATTACAGCAGCACAGGTGACTCGGCAGTAAGGCTGCAAGGTAATGGCCCCTCCCTCAAGAAGATAAAAGCCAGGTTTGAAAAAGCATTCTTTGCAGACAGCAAAGAAGCTCTGAAACTCAACTGGTGGACATCTTAGTTCGTGTTTTGAGAATTTTGTAAATTAGTTCTTATCTCTAGGTTTTTGGCAGCCTTGTCAAACAACTTGGCTAGGCTTTTTCTTGTCAGAGCTAATTAGTGGAAAGGAGCTTTCAGAACAGAATTTGTTATTAAACCTTAAAAGGTGGGGCTGCTGCCTTTGTCTGTGTTTGCTCTTTGGAAACCCGGTTGGGTCAGAACACCCAGTCAATGAAGAAGTCCTCTGGCCAAAGGCTCATATAAAGCTGGCACTGCTCAAAAAAATGCTGGAAATTGGGCCAGCGTTCCGTCAAATTCATCCGGCACCGCTATTGGGCATTTACGGCATGGCCAGACAGCTTGCATCTGTGCAACCTGCACAGTCAAAAGAGCCACCTGCTGGGCTAGCTGGTTATTGTCTGCTCTGAGCTGATCCATGGTCACTCCACATAAAACAGAAGCAAGTTGAATGGGTGGCTGGAAACAAAATGTGATGACCCAGGGAGTGGCACAAAGGCAACCTAGGCACATAAGTAATAAAAGTCCCTCTAATACCTTCAACTTTTCCCCCAATGTCCAGTTACCTTTGACTGAGAAAAAAATTCTCCCAAGAACAGTCTTTAAGTGGAAGAAATTCAGTCCAAAAACAAAGTACATATAAACTGTAAATAAAAATCCACACAAACCACACTGCAGCAATTAACTGGACGGCAGGATAAGGAATTGCAGACTTCAAAGGCCAACAAAACACACACAGTTGGGAAGATGCCAGGAACCCAGATAAGCCTTGACAAAACAATATAATACATGATTTGTTTCCAACAAGTTGCTGTGCACAAACTCCCTTTTTAAACACTGTGTTGCAGCTAATGAAGGGAATCAGGGCCCTTTCCTCCCGCGTAAGCCATGCAACTCATGTTGCTTTCTTCTCCATTCCTTCCTGTGTGCCCTAGGATGAAGAGGGGGTGGGCCTGGATCTTCCTCTGAATTCCCTCTGCCTTGCTCTATCTGTCCCCTGCTCTGCCCAGCTGGACTGTGCCCTTCCCCAGTTTCTTCCACAGCAAATGGAGCTACACTCCCACTTCCTGCCAGCTGCTTGTCCTTCCCCTCAGAGTCAGATTCTGACAGGGCATGACAGTAACCTTCCCCCTGGAGTGGGGAGGGAATGGAGATTTTTCAGTATCCTTCCCCTGCCATGCCCACCCAGTCACACTCACAGAACCAATAGTAAAACAATTTGAATCCCACCACTGCTTTATACTCATTTGAACTGCCTGGATCTCCTGATTTCCCCAGTGCTGGACAGCATGGTGATTATTCTTCTCACCGGCTCTTCCTGGACTGGTTCCCGAGGTGCATCATGCTCTGCCACTAAACTTATGTCCCCACTGCAGGAAGCCTTCATGCTGTGTCGCCTGCCACTTCTTAGAGGAGAGAGATGCCTTGCAATGGGAGGCCAGCATGTCGTGTAGCTTAAAGTAATCACATTTTATTAGATTGCACAGGAACATTCAGGCCCTTTACATTTAGAGGGTGAAGGGATAATCAGTTTAGTCCATCTTTTATGCTTGATTGGAGCAAATAAAAGGGGAGAAAAAGAAAGGAGTCAGGAATCATTGTTGGAACCAGTTGCTGACTAATTTAGTTAAACCCTCTTGCTGCCTGATGCAGTTCAAATGTGTTTATTGAGTTGCTAGGTTTATATTTCATCTTTTTTTCAGGAGTTTGGGACAGCTGACTTGGAGATTTCCTTTCACTTTTTTCTCTTCATAACAATCACCCAATGAGTCAGACTGATCAGAGAGAGAGAGAGAGAGAGAGAGAGGGAGGGAGGGAGGGAGGGAGGGAGGGTGAGAGCGAGAGAGCGAGAGCATTTAATGTTCCCTAATGTTGAAGAGTAACCATCCCAGTCAGAAGGAAGGTTGAAATGGGGAATTAACATGAACTCATTATGTAAACACAAGAGAGCATGGTCTGACCCCACCCCCCTTTAATGCCTTTAAGCCTTAACTAGTCCTTCTCATACGAAAGTTGCCCGTCTGTGTAGATTCCTGTACTATTGGCAGGAAACAATAAAGTAGTTAGATTGAACTCTACATGTGTGGGTCTGGTTGTTTATTCCAGACACCAATTAGATCCAGTGGCTGAGGGTAGACTTGTCAAGGATGAACATGACTAGATCTTTAAGTATTGCAACACAATGACATTGGGCTTTGAGTCAAGTAATTCACAACCCATACAAAGCTCCACTTTTGTTCCCATCAGGTTCCACACCATTTTCTTCCCAACACTGCCTTTTATCTCCAAAGGTCCATCATTTCTGTTTCATTTTTGGAGGTGTCATATTCTACCATCTAGTGATTGTGTGGCTGCAGAATCCCAGGATCCTGTGTACCACTTAAATCTTAGATAAGGATTATTAGGGGTTTATTTACTATTGGATGAGGATTATTAGAAGAATTAGGGGTGGCATGATAGCAGTATTCCAGTACTTGAGGGGCTGCCACAAAGAAGAGAGTCAAATTATTCTCCAAAGCACCAGAGGGCAGGACAAGAAAAAATGGTTGGAAACTGATCAAAGAGCGAAGCAACCTGGAATTAGGGAGAAACTTCCTAACAGTGAGAACAATTAATCTGGCCCACGGGTGCTTAGATCTGGCCTGCGGGGCTGCCATGGAAATAGCGAAGAACTGGCCCGCGGTGCCTCTGCCAGTGAAAACAGAGCTTGGCGGGGCCGCGCACGGCCCTCTGAAGCTCCATTTTTGCTGGCAGAAAGTTGCAGGAGGCTGTCACAGCTGAAAACGGAGCTTGGGAGACCGTTTTTGCTGTCAGAGTACTCGGGCCACCACAGGCACCCCCCAACACAAATGATGTCATGCTGGCCATGCCCACCCTGCCCATGCCCCCAGCCCCCCCCAGGTCAAACAGAACCCTGATGCAGCCCTCAATGAAATTGAGTTTGACACCCCTGTTCTAGACAGTCAGTTATCTGAAATAGTATAAGTTCTCTTGCTTGAGAAGTGGACTGGTTTAGAAGACCTCCAAAGTCACTTTCAGCTCATTCATTCTAAATGATAAATGATAATTGACTAATGAATTGATTATGTGCCAGCAAATTGATGTTGACTCTCAATGAACACATAGATAAATGTTCCCCCATGATAATCTTTGCCTAACCTGGTCCTTCAGGTCTTCCAGTGATCCAATTATGATGAGTCCATCCACTCACTCTGCTGCTGGTCCTCTTCTTTCACTTCTTCCCATCATTACAGACTTCTTCAGAGAGTTAAGTGTTTGCATAATTTGTCAAAGTAAGATAATTTGAGCCTGGCCATTTGTGCTTCAAGTGAGAATTCTGGATTGATCGGGACAATGATCCATTTGATTTGCTCCATGATATTCTTAGGAATCTCCTCTGACACTAAATTTCAAAAGAGCCAGTACTCTTTCTGTCCTGGTGCTGTACCTATCATTAGTTCAGTCTCTTTTGCATTTAATTTTAGTTCCATTTTTTTTCCCCACCGTGTTCCTTGACTTTCATTACCTACTAGAGCTTGTAGCTCCTTTGCATTTTTGGCTATCGGAAGAAGGAGAGAGAGGGGGAGAGGGATGGAAGGAAGGAAGGAAGTCATAAGGAAAACCAAGCACTGCTAGAAAAAAGTTCCTGATTTTGTTCTTCACTTCTCCTTGGAGTAATGCAACCAGTATAAATAAATACATACCCAAATAAATAAATATTTTTGACTTATGACTATTCATTTAATGATCATTCAAACAGTTACAACAGTTTCAGAAAAAGTGACTTGTGACCCACCCTCAAGTTTTCCCTTGTTGCACCACCCCTGTGGTCATGTGATCAAATTCGGATGCTTGGCAGCTGGCTTGCGTACACAATGGTTGCAGTGTCTTGCGTTCATCTGATGAACCATTTGTGATCAGATCCCAGCCAGCTTCTGACAAGTAAAGTTAATTGGGGAAGCCAGATTCGCTTAACAACCATGTGATTTACTTAACAACCACAGTAAACATGGCTGAAAAATCAGCTCTGGTCATGTTATGATGTGTTTAAGGACCACATCACTTAGCAACTGAAATTCTGTTCCAATTGTGGTCATGTCAAAGACTACCTACACAACCACCACCACCCCACACACACATATTACTAAACATTACAAATCTGAAGGCAAAGTCTCTATTATAGCAAAGGTTAGAATGAAAGATTGCAAGGGCAATCCTTAAAATGATTAAGGCCAGATCATTGTCTCAGAAAAAAAACAACAACACCATTCTCTATCTCCCTGAAAATATGCCCTTTTATTTTCTAAGGATGGAAATTTTTGACTTTCAGATGCAATCAGACCTATTTCTGTCCTGGTCACTGGTTGCCATGCAGTTCCTCATTTGTTATTCCAGATATTGAACTACTAAGAAAAGATGTACAACTGTTACATTTGGATTTTCAGAAAGGTCAGTTTTGAAATTCAGTTTAAGTGAACGAGAAACTGCAGGAGTCCATGAAAAGGAAAGGCCTGACTGTGGATTCAGACAAGGGCACCATTAGCCAAGGATGGGAGAGAAAATGATTTTATATGCAATTAAATGTGAACTTTCCTGAAATCTGCACTTTTATGAATTTTGTAAAAGCAATTTGGCAATGCTCCCTTTTAAAAAAGCACAATAGAAAAAAATATTACCCCAGTTTAAATGCATAAAGATGCAACATATCAGGATGATTTATTTGCAGATACAAAAAGACACAACTGGGGAAGCGTTACAAAATTCTTGCAAATTTTAGTGTGAAGATTTTATAAGATTCTCACCTTTAACAAACAGGCTGCATAGATTTGCACAGCTGTGAAAATAAAAACAATTGAATTTAATCAAGTACCCTAAAATCAACAAACCAAAATATATACATTCATCCTTCTGCAGGACTACCCAATACTTGTGGGTATTGGGACCATGCAAGGAGATTTCAAAATTATTCCCACCCTGCCTTCTCTTATCCCCTTTTCTCTGGAGAAAGCTGCACCCCAGGGCCTCTTATTGTGTTGGCCTCTATCAAGTCTTTTCCAACAATTGACATTCCAGGAAAGTGAAGGTCCCAAACAATTCCCTTTCATTGCCACCGAAGAATCAGGTTAAATATAACACAGCGGTGACTGAACTTGTCTCAGACAATCAGGAGCCCAAAGGACTGGCTGTGCCATGCCAAGAGCCACTGACAAATGTGTGTGAACATCCCAGTTTAAAGGAAGGCTCGCTCAAGAATTGCTGGGTAACTTCCTGCATCCTGACATTGTCACTCCCTCCAGACACATTTCCGTGGGATCCTTCCAGAAAGGGAGCTGAGGGTAGATTTGATCACCCAACACAAAGACCAGAAGATTTGTATTCTCTGCTTCTCAGTCTGAGCAAAGATAAAGGCTGTTTAGATTCTGAGCATCTCAACTCTCTCCCTGGGAATGGTTAGGGTTAGAATTGTGTCAAATATGGGATGTCAAGTATCTTAAGAGAACCCTTTGGTTTTAAGCTCTGCTTTGAAACCAAGCTTTGGTTGATGTTCTCCTACAAATTGGTTTCTGCTTTTCTACCTTTCAGGGGAGGTTGAGCGAACCATGGTAGCTCAGGTAGTTAGGACACTGGGTTGACAATTGGCAAGCCCACGTTTGAAACCTGAGTGGTACTGTGTGTCAAGGTAAGCTCCTGTCATTTCCTCCAGCTCCTGCTGACCTCGCAGTTCAAAAACATGCAATTGTGAGTAGATAAATAGGTACCATTTTGCTGAGCCCATTATTGGAGACATGAAAAAAGCTTCAAGTGGGCATCCTCTGGGCAATGGTGATGTCACTTGTTGATTCTTTCAGCATGGAAAAACTTGGAGCTTCCAACATGGAAATTTTAATATTAAAACTTTTTTGGGAGAATTTATTTTGCATTTCTCT
Organism: Naja naja; assembly: GCA_009733165.1. Lineage (NCBI taxonomy): Eukaryota > Metazoa > Chordata > Lepidosauria > Squamata > Elapidae > Naja > Naja naja. The sequence continues at coordinate 6,563,928 of CM019160.1, read as the reverse complement.
CACTGGTGACCTTGTTTTTTTTTTAATTACATTTATATGCCCCTTCTCGGAGACTCAGGGCGGCTTACAATTTTTTTTGGGATGCAACCCAGTGTGCTCAGCAATAGCCTTCATTCCATTGTATATGCCTGCTTATTACTAAGCGGCATTTTTTACAAGGTCAGCTAATTGCCCCCAACAATCTTGGGTCCTCAATTTACCTACCCCGAGAGGATGGAAGGCTGAGTCAACCTTGAGCCTGGTGCAGGGATTCGAGCCTACAGCAGTTGTAGGCAGCTGGAACTTAAGTGCAGGCAATTAACAGCCTGAGCCACCAAGGCTCTTGTTGCTGGAACTGGCAGAGAAAGTTAGTGCTAATCCTGTTGTTTTCTGCGACTTGCCCTTCTAGTGCCCCCCACATTGCCAACTGGAAAAAAATGTCTGATCGGAAGAGTTCCCAATGCTTTGTGGATGCTTTCTCTTGCAAGATGTAGAAGGACGAGGCTGAGATCTTTGAACAGAGGTTGGTTTAGTGAAAAGGAATCCATTCACAGCCATGTTTTGGCCAATGTGCCACCAAACAAGAGCAAGGTTGCCAGTCCTCATTCTTCTGGGGGAGAATGACACTAGAAGTCTCTTCTCATTTGGAAGAAGCAATGGAAAGCAAATACTTTTTCATCAAATTGAAAGAGAGCTGTTGGAAAAAATAATCTAAGCTCCGAGCCTGCCTCAAACAATCAACATCTAGCTGTGTCGTTGCCCTTTTGCAGAAGCAATGATTGGCACATCTTTAAGATATGGAAAAGCCAAATGAACTAATGCAGTTAGTCCTCAATTTACTGAACGTTCAAAATTATGACCAACCTGAAAAGAGGGCCCTGAATTTCCAATCTTTGCCCCACCTCACAATCAAGTGACCGCAGTTACAGCTGTTTGCTGTGTCATAGTCCTCTGACTGCAGTTTGATTTTGCCAAAACTGCAAAAAATAGATTATAAAATTGGATTTTTCATGTGACCAATCTGTTTTATGATCATTATTACTTATGAATATTGCAGTTGTAACTTTAGGGCTACCTATAAATATATCTCTGGAGTATAACTCATTCAGGTTAGTAACAAACACAGAAACATAATTATGTGATCTTCTACAATCCTAAGCATTTATAAATAAAAGTTAAAATAAGCCAAAAAATGGTAAGATAACACCTGTATGATCTTGATGAACACAAATCACCAGGATCTGATGGATTAGAGTTCTATAGGAGCTGGCAGAAGTCATCTCAGAACCACTATATCACATCTTCCAAAAATCCTGGAGCATTGGGGAATTACCAGAGGACTGGAAAAGAGCTGATATCTTCAAAAAGGGGGGAAAAAAACCAGACCCAGGAAACTACAGACCAATCAGCCTAATATCAACACCTGAGAAAATACTGGAAAAGATAATAAAAAACCAGATCTGCCAACATCCAGCTGCCTACAATTACTGTAGGCTCGAATCCCACCAGGCTCAAGGTTGACTCAGCCTTCCATCCTCTCGGGGTAGGTAAATTGAGGACCCAAGATTGTTGGGGGCAATAAGCTGACTTTGTAAAAATGCCGCTTAGTAATAAGCAGGCATATACAATGGAATGAAGCCTATTGCTGAGCACACTGGGTTGTATCCCAAAAAATTGTAAGCCACCCTGAGTCTTCAGAGAAGGGCGGCATATAAATGTAATTAAAAAAAAACAAGTAAAGTAATAACTAGAAATCAGCATGGGTTTGTTAAAAACAGATCATGCCAAACCAATCTTATTTCAATTTTTCAACATAGTGACTAATAGACCAGCGAAATACTGTGGACATTATACTTAAACTTCAGCAAGGCATTCAACAAAGTAGACCAAAGTTATGTGAACCTCACCACTGGTGGCTTTCAAGAAGATATTGAACTGCCATTTGTCAGAAATGGTATAGGGTCTGCGTGGGTGGGGGTTGGGCTAGATGACCTACAAGGTCCCTTCCAACTCTGTTAATCTGTTAAGTTCAACAGCAGAATTTACAAAGTCAAATGAAGCAGATGCAAGGAAAAAAATTGAAGTCGGTTTGATCTTGTGGTTAAGGCACCAAGCTAGAAAGTGGGAGACAGTGAGTTCTAGTACCACCTTAGTTATGAAAACTAGGTGGGTGGTTTTGGGCCAGTTTCTCTTTCTCAGCCCCACCCACCTCACAAGGATATTATGGAGGAAATAGGAAGGGGGTATGTTGGATATATTCTCCTTCTTGAGTTATTTGTACAAATAGTAAAGACTGGATACAAACAAAGAAACAACTATATATTAGTCTATGTCAGTTGGAAGATGCTGCTGCTCCTCAACAGTCCCAAATGCCACATTCTGATGTTCCATAATAATCAGTTTAAACATAGATCCCAACGGAACATACTATTCTGTTCTTTGCTGCACAGTAAGTGAACTTACTGTGGAGTAAACAACAGCCAAAGAGTTCATCCTTTGGAACTTGTACTCAAAATCTAGGCAGGGGCTTCCTTTTCTGTCAGGGTCTCTATCGCCTCTTGCTTCTGGTTGCCAGAAATGAAATCCAATTGGGAGGGAGGGACATGAAGGCCACTGGGAACTGTGACCAGAGAGTTCGGCCAGAAAAGGCAGAAGGGCGGGCAACTTTCCCACAGGGTCAGGAGAAAGGGCAGAGAAGGAGCATGGGAGAAAAAGCTATGAAAGGAGGGAGAGACGGCCGATTCCCTGGGGGCTTAGAAAGAAGCAGATTATCTGCTTCTAATATGCCTCTCTCTAACTCAACTTTTGTCACTCTGATGAGGTGCCTTCTCTGGCCTTCTCAGACTTTCTTGGATTGAACTGGTAGACTGGCCCCACCACTGATTCAGCCAGTCTGGAGTGGGCAAGAAACTCTACTGATGGGAAATGTGTTGCCTCATTGCTACTGCCTCTCCTGCCACTCTTCTCCTTCACTGCAATCCCCCAACTTCTCTTCAAAGTTGTAGATCACTCAATGCCTACTATCTTTGATATGACTTACTTTCAAAATAGAGGAAAAATGCATCTTTAGCACTGGTATAGCTATGGATGACTTCAGCATATCTCACTTATGGGATAGGTATGGCATGGAGATAACTCCTGAGCAGAAAAAAAGGATATATATTGTCCTCGATGCTATGGTCTTCGGATTGTCCCCTTTTCTGTTTTGGCATTATCTTATATGGAGGTTCTCCATCATCCAGGTCATGGCTGTCCCAAAAGTGTTTTTCCAAAAAAATGTCTTGAAGGAAAAACAAAGGAAGTCCAGTTGCCTTTTGAAAAAGCACCTTTGGGATCCTGTTTATGTAATCAATCAATCGATAGGACAGGGCTTTGTTTCATTCTTATCATGTCCTGCTGCACTTGGTTTGCAAGTCTGGTTTCCGGTCCCAGGCTAGAATTTTTGGATGCATTAAAGAAAGATTTGAAAACTTCCTTATTGGGTAATCAATAAGCAATCGACACGCAGATAAGCAGGGATTAACACCAAGATTAATACTACATCAACAGTGAAGCAACAAACAATGCCCAAATCAAGGAACTGTCAACTCAGATAAACAAGCTAACAGTAAACAACAACCTAATCAAGAGGTACCAACAAGAACATTGTTTGGTGTAAGTGTTATTATAATGGTGGTTGTGAAATAATTTGGCCAATGCATATTGATTTTATAGGTTTTGTGTGATTTTTGCCTGTGTTTCTGCTTGATTGTTAATTTTCATTGTGGTCAGACAATCAGCATTTGAGGGTAGAATGCATAATAAATAAAATATTTGTTTTTCAGAGCAGGTCTGTGCCATTATTAGGGGCAAAAGCAGAAAGGATACAGGATAGTAAGAGAGATCCTTTTCCTGCTGTGGGTGCCACTCAACTTTTTTCCATACACCCCTGTCCTTTCTGCCTTGCCTTTAAGTTGCAGTTTCATATGGGAAAAAAATTCATAGCCTGGAGTAACATTAGATGCAAGACTTTTTCACTGATTTATTTCAAAATGAATGTCACTAAGGATCTAGGATGCAAATGGAAAGCCAGATTGGGATTTAGCTTTTTTGAATTTAGAATGATACATGCCATTTTTGGAAGGGGAAAAGAAGTTGGTAAATCCCACAGCTCTTCTGCAGGACAGATTCAAGTTATCTCAGAGAGCTGAATACCTGCTGCCCGGCTTCTGGCAACTGCCATATTTCATCTGCAATAGTCCAGGGATGGCTGCTAAGAATCAATCAGGCTGCAGCTACCCAGGAGGTCTGCTACTTGTCCATCCAGAATATATCAGGCATAGATTAATAACAGATTATGTCCCCAGGCCTTAATCAAAACAGAGTAGCTGTTGGCTCGTGATGATGCTAAAACCAGCCTGCCCAGCTTTGGTCATTGGCTGGCTGGCTGGACATGGCAGCTGTGCAATGTGCTGTGGTGTGTGAGTGTGAGTCTGGCGTGCAGTTCTACTGAGTAACTAGGGAGAATTAGCACCTAACACAGTGTTTCTCAACCTTGGTGAATTGAAGATATATGGACATGTTGGCTGGGGAATTCTGGCAACTTCACATATCATCAAGTTGTTGACATTGAGGAACAGTCTGAAGATAATGGAACTGGATTTGGCATGCCGATCCCAAGCAGTGGAGACATAGGAATGTGCTTGATGTTGAGTCAAACTGCTGGCTTTATGAAGTGGGTAAGTCCTGACATTGCACCAAGACAGAAATGGGTTGAAGATTGACCTGCTGGTCACAGGGAAGACCCTAGTCTGGATTTGCAGCCCACAAGATTTCATGGTTAAAATCCAGTGGAACATGTGAGTTTTGTGTTGGCAATTGTTTTAGTTATCTTTCTTCCCCCCAGCCCTCCCCCCCCCCCTAAGCAAAATGAAGGGCAAATTTAAAATCTTGCTTGCAATCCTTCAAATCCATCAAGACTGAAACATTTCAAAAATATAATAGAAACAATTTCCCCAAAAGATATCTTACTGCCATCCAAAGCCATGTTTTAGTGCAACTATGATATTAAATGAAAACAACAGAACTCACAATTTGCCTAAGTAAATGGTCATCTATAAATAGAGGTGTCTGCAGGGGTGATCAAAACCTCCAACATGATGGATAGAAGCTCAACCTTACTTGTACATATGTGGAAAAGGACTTTGATCAGGATGCTGAACCTACCATTTTTGCAGATGTTGACACGTCCCACTGAATAACCCTGTTTGCAAGCACAATGATTGGTTTCACAGGACATATTCATCCAAGACAAAACAAGCCAGTTTAGGATGGCATGGTACAAAAATCCAGTTCAAAGCATCCCATTCCCTTGAAACCCCTGAGCTTGTAAGTCCATCTTACTCTATTACATGTAATTTTCAGTCCTCACATCAGTTTCAGAGAGAAGAAAGTTATTTCCTGGGTGTATGTTAAAGGCTAAATAAACAATTATGCAAAATGTTTTGGTGGTTGCAATTTCTGGAATGTTCACTCCTAGGTCATAAGACATGAGATTGGGCAGGAATGAGGTAGGAGGAATGAAGGGTTTAAAAATAGGGGCTACAGCAAAATGCTGTATGGGAAAGAACACAGAAAATATGTAAGAATTGCCCAAGAGATCCAGCTAATTTAGCTCCACATTCTGTTTTTAGCTGTCATTGGCCAAAGGCAACTTCTCAGGAGCTCACAGGCAGGCCTGATTGTGCCATAACTTTCCACCTCCCCCTTTCTGCTTGCATCCTCGGAACATTTTAATAAATGTTTTAAATTTGGAGAGGAATTCTTTATTTCTATGAAAGTTTTGGGGTCTCACATGCATTCCATATGGATGTTTGTAGAAAATCAACATGATGTGTGGCTTAGAACAGGGGTCTCCAACCTTGACAACTTTATGACTTGTGGACTTCGACTCCCAGAATTCCTCAGCCAGCATGACTGGCTGAGGAATTCTGAGAGTTGAAGTCTACAAGTCTTGAAGTTGCCAAGGCTGGGGATCCTTGGCTTAGATTACATACCCATTTTGGGTCTTGGGATAAGGCGATGAAAGTGTTGGGATTAAAGGGAATCTTAGGTTGGGCCTAACAGCAGCCATTTTGTGAGAGGAACTCAATATGATCTCAGCCTTCCGAAAGGGTCTGTCAGCCCCCAAAGTTTGCTTCCTCCAGTGTTATAAAGAGGATTTCTGGGTTCCTGGCACAAAGCTTTCTCAGTTCCGCCTGCTGAGTTTGGGGATAAATAGAGATTTCGTCATCCTGCATGTGCTATTTCCCAGTTGAATAGCCTTGTGGTGGGATGCTTTGTTCAATTTTCTCCTGTTCTTTTTGCCTTATCACGAAAGTGTTTCCTGACGATTCCAGAAAGAATGGACAGCACACCGCTGAGGACTTTATCCCTGACTTTATAGCACAAAAGCCCTTGTAAGCTTTGTCATAAACTTTGAATTGCAGGAAAAAAAAGAACAGGCATTCCCAACTGGGCCAAAGAATTATAATAAAAGATACACAAAGCTAATCCTCAGAAAGAAAAAAGAGAATATGAAATTTAGAGCTCATTGCAAGGAGTCCGAATGATTCACATTATACTGTTAGCTTTCCTTTTCCATGCATTCAGTCATTTCAAATTTCAAGTGCTTTTTTCCCATCTGAGAAGAAAGTAGGTGGATTGTTTGGGGGTGGGGATTTCAAAAAAGGATAATCCTAAGCCATTTCCCTATACAGTTATATTACTTAGTTTTAGTTGCATCGTTGGTGACAAAACATAATCTCCCATGGCTAAATGAAACCAGACCTAGAAGTGTTAGTATGGTTTGGTGGGTTTGATGGTTCAGATGTTAAGTTGAGACCCATAATTTGAGCATGGAGCTTATTTGATGGCTGTAGATAGGACCTTCACCCTCAGTCCAAACAACCTAACAGATGTGAGCCAAAATCAGGCAAATAAATATAATGAGAAGAAAATATAACATATTGTCACCTATGCAAACTGGTATAGCTGAAACTGGGAGAGGGATATATTTGAATATTTTTTGCTCCCTCTACCTTCCCCTGCCCTCCCTTCCCATTCTACATTTTCATGCAATTTATTTATGTAATTTAGAGGTGCATGTTACAGAACCCGTCGATTAGGAAGGTACATCTGGTGGAACTGTGAAAAGTGTCTTCTTTGTGGTGGCCTCTTCTCCATAGAACATCATTCCCCACCACCAAAAGTATGATTGGACCCACCTTGTTGCTTTTCCCAAAGGCCCTAAAAACATGGAATTGTGGGCAGCCTCAGGACCACAAATGGAAACTGAACTGATCATGATCAGAGCCGTGGTGGCTCAGTGGTTAGAACGCAGTACTGCAGGCTACTTCTGCTGCCTGCCGGCTGCCTGCACTTTGGCAGTTCAAATCTCATGGGGTTCAAGGTTGACTCAGCCTTCCATCCTTCCGAGGTGGGTAAAATGAGGACCCAGATTGTTGGGGGAAAATAGGCTGATTCTGTAAACCGCTTAGAGAGGGCTGTAAAAGCACTATAAAGTGTTATATAAGTCTAAGTGCTGTTGCTAGTGCTATGTGGCTGATTTGATTGTGTTGTTGCTGCCCTAAGGGATTTTTATTGTATGGTAGATCTTTTTTTAATTTTGTAAGCTGCCCTGAATCACCTACGTGTGAGTTGGGCAGCTATATAAATTTGTTTAATAAATAAAATAAATATGAGCAGTATTTTTGGACACATCCAAGAATGCTTATCCCATACAGGGATCCCAATCATATTAATTGGTGAGGCTGTTCCCAGCCATTTCTAATAGCTGCAGATGCTGTTTTTACTCTCCCCACTCATATCTATGTTGTCTTTGAGGGGTCCTTGGTGCTGTGTGAGCTTGCTTGTTCTTGCAGATGTTTCATTACCCAAACTAGGCAACATCATCAGTGCTAGAAGGGAGTTGGGTTTGCTCTCTATTTATATACAAGTGCACTGATGATGTTACCTAGTTGAGTTGTGAACATCTGCAAGAAAACAACCAAACTTAGAGAACACCAAACCCGAGCTACAAATATTCTCCTTTATTGGTATGCTTGGTTTTCTTGCTAGCAGAGAAGTACCAGGCTTCAGCCAATGTCTGTTTACATCTTTTAAAATTATATGTGGGGCAGTTATTGCCAAGAGCCATGGTGGTGCAGTGGTTAGAATGCAGTATTGCAGGCTAATTCTGCTGACTTCCAGGTGTTCAATCCTCACCAGCCAGGGTGACTCAGCCTTCATCCTGCTAAGGTCAGTAAGGCCTTGGTGGCTCAGGCTGTTAATTGCCTGCACTTAAGTTCCAGCTGCCTACAACTGCTCTAGGCTCGAATCACCAGGTCAGGTTGACTCAGCCTTCCATCCTCAGGGTAGGTAAACTGAGGACCCAAGATTGTTGGGGCAGACTTTGTAGGAATGCCACTTAGTAATAAGCAGGCATATACAATGGAATGAAGGCTATTGCTGAGCACACTGGGTTGTATCCCAAATTGAGTCTTGAGAAGGGCTGCAGTAATTTAAAAAATCCTCACCCAGATTGATGGGGAAAATATACTGATTCTGCAAACTGCTTAGAGAGGGCTGTAAAGCACTGTGAAGCAGTATATAAGCTTGTGCTATTGCTGTTGGACCCAAGATCTTTTTTGGAAATAAATGCTATTCCAAAAACTGATGCTTGGCGAGCAAGTTTCCTTTTCATTCCTTCCTTTTCTTAAAATAAATAAATAAACAGGAGGTAAGTTACTGTGCTCCACTATAATGGAGTTGTTTGGCATTTCCTCTCTGATTGCCAAGCTCCTGATTCTAATTGAGTTACTGTAAAATTAATGAAAATGAGCAGCAGGGCAGGATGAAGCAAATCAAAGTGTTTGCCCTGAAATTAAGCAGCAAGGAGGTTGAAAAGTAAGGAGAGGAAATGTTATTTGCAAATAACTCTCACCTTCTGGAAAACATCCAGCTATTGAAAACTCTACACAAGGCGAGGAAAAAGAAAGAAAGAAAAAAAGATTATTTGGCCACATCATTCAGATGATTCCCAGATCATGAATGACAAAGTTGGATCTTCTCCAAACCCATTTGGATCTAGTTTCCCAGTCGTAAAGGTGATCGTGGTATAAACCATGATTTCCTGACTCTCCTGTGCATGACTGGCAACCTGGGAATGCACTGTCTGGCCAGAGGGAAGTCTTTAAGGCTGTATTTTAATGACCTATGAATGATTGCAGGGCATAATGAAGGTGGAGGAAGTTCCCGGTGAAAAGGTGATGTAGCAGGCACCTCCGAGGTTTTTGGCAAACTGATGGGGAGAGTTGATACATATATTAGCTTTGCTCTGTTTTTCACGCTGTCTTGGAGTGAATATTTTCATTGGCAGAATCGGGGATTGAGGAGGGGATGTATTGATGGCTTTCTTTTCTCTTTTCCTTTATTAAGCAACTGGTTCCAACAAGGTGGAAAACAAGATTAAGGGGACTGTTTTGCTTACAACAACTCCTGCCCAGGGCAGTCCTCCTCCTGCCAAATTGGTTGCTCTGCAGCCATCCCTTGCCTTTTTATTGTTTGAATGTTATGACAGGGTTCGACCTTGCTGGGAAGGGCTTCACTTCAGTGCTCCAGCAATCTCTCTTTGCTCTCCAAGAATAACACAGACCCGTTCGTTTCTGCAGCGTGATGTTTCCATAGGTGAGCTGCGGGCCTCAAGAGGCAGGCTGGGGGCCCTGGCTTCACATGTGAAAATAAGGAACTTGGCCCAAACTCCATGTTTGCCCTCAGAAATTGGGGGAAAGGGGCTGTCTGGGAATCTTCTGTAAATACAGTTGCGTGACTGATAAGAGCCAGAGGTGGAAAACAGGGACTTTGTTGGACTTGGCCTTTACAGCACCCGTTGGAGATGCCAACTAAAAAGGAGTGTCTTTGTTTTTTAAAATTAGATCTAAAACTGAATTAAAAACCTTCGGGATTCCAACTTGGCACATTGCTTTCCATTTCCATCTCTTTTGGAGGAAAAAATATTTTTTTTCTACAAGGTAGGGAATCACCTTTTTGGGGGTCAGTTCCTCCAGAGAGCTATCTAGACAAATCAGGTAGGAAACTTATGGGCCACAGGTAACCTCCTGTACCCTGTTTGTTGTCTGGAACTGTTTATAGTGATTGGGCACCAAATTTTCCATCCCTCTTTAGTCCTTTGCATGCTGGTGGGTATGTATGACATCTGTGTGGGTGTGAGGCTGCGTGTGGAATACTGCGTACAGTTCTGGTCACCATGATACAGAAAAAATGTTGAGATCCTGGAAAGAATGCAGACAAGAGCAACTGTCAGGTCTGCCATCTTTAGCTTGGCACCTTGCTGGCATCCTGCCATCAAAGGCTAGAAGGGGGGAGAGGGACATGGAGGTGAGCAAATGGGCAATCACCTGCCTGTGTAGTGATGAGAAATTGGGAGTGGGAATGATAGCTTGACAAAAGAGCAGGGAAGCTCAGAACCAGTTTGTGCCAGCATTTAAGGTCATGCACCTTGAGAAAGAATGTGGATTCCCCTAAACACCTCAGTGTTCTCAACCTAGGCAAACTCTTGTTGACAGACTGGTCATGGGGGGAGGGCTGGGATGTGGGGAAAGTTTCCATATCTTTTAAGCATGGGAAATCTAGTTCTAGCCTGAGTCTACTGCAACCAACATATTTTAGTAAAAGAACCTATCACTTCAACCAAGCAGAGTTGGGGAGGCATCAGACAGGGGCAGATCTGATCCCTTTATCAGACCTGATAATGTTGATAAAGGGTCTGGAGGCTAAACTGATAAGCAGTTAAGGGAACTAGATATGTCTAACCTATTGAAGGAAAGTACTAGGCGAGACATGATAGCAGCCTTCCAATATTTGAAGTGACAAATACCTATTCTCAAAGTACCTGAGGGCAGGACAAGAAGTAACAGAAGAAAGATCATTAAAGAGCAGTCCACCCTAGAAATAAGGAAAAATTATCTGAAAATGAGAATGATCAGTGGAATAGCTTGTCTTCTGGAATTGTAGGTGCCCCATCACTGGAGGTTTTCAAGAATAGGCTGCACAACTATTTGATCAGGGTGGTATAAAACTTTTAACCTGAGTGGTGGGTTGGAGTAGAAGACACCAAAGTCCCTTCCAATCCTATGATTCTATGTCCTATGGTGATAGATGGAAGGCATAAATGGATGCTTGTCAATGGTGGCTGAAGCTTAATTAAACAGTGGGCAGGAGCAGGTCCACCCTGAAATGTGCACTTAACTCTTCCTCCCCCATTATCTTTTGGACAACTCGTTGTGTACCTGCCTTGCCACAGGGCTGAATAGCTGGCTTCCAGAAGGCTTCTGAAATTGAAAGCAATAAAAGTTTGGCTGGAGGACCTCAAGTCAACAATCAATGATATAGAGCCACACAAAATGGCCATCTAACAGGTCAGACAAATAGGCCTTCTGGTACAATATTGCCTTCTCTGACATGTTCTATAGGTTCTACTCTGGCCCAAGATGGAGCATTAATGATGCTCACAGATGTTATTATTCAGGGTACTGATTTCTGCCCTGCCTTTTTAATAAAAAGGTAAACCTGGAATCATGAGTTCATACAAATTAAGTTTGCCTAATCAAGCACCCAGGAATGCAAGAATGTTGCACATTGATCAAGGCTGCCTCCTTGCAATATTTAAATTATTTCTCCAACTGTTTGAATGGCAACAGTCTGAACCAATCCAACATGACTTTCAGAAGTGGGTTGACTTCATCATAGTCAAAGCCTTTTTGCTTATTTGAATTGAAAAGGAATATAGAAATAGGAAAAGAAAAATATCTTTTTTTTGCAGAAAATCAGCAGAGATGAGGAAAGACAGCCCTCCCCTCATATTGTAACTGCTTTGATCAGGCTATTTTTAAAAGCATCACACACCGAGAAATGTACTCCAGGGAATGTACTGTGCTGGAATATTTTAAGTACTTTAGCAATAGAAACAAAACAAGACAAAACAAAAAAACAATACAACGTCTCTGTGGTTTTGACGCTTATCTTGAATCCATTTCCACCTATTATGTGTCAAACAGAGAACATGAAGGTTTGACTCAACTCATTGGCTGTTGAGAACCCAGAAGGAGATTGAAGACAGAAGCAGGAAGTACAGTAAATGAATCAACTGAAGAATGGATTGATATAGCTTCAAGGGAAAAGAGAACTTAGTCTTGCTGATAAATACAGGACACCTGAGAAGTTGGGAGAGGGGTCATTACACAGACACTATCCTTTCATAAAAAGGCATGGATGAGAATTTAAATCTAGGCACTAAGCCAAGCCAAGATTATCAATCTGATCCTTGAGCTGTATCACTATGTGCCTTTACTTAAAACTGCATAGTTAATCCATGCTTTCTCAACCTTGGCAACTTTAAGACATGTGAACTCCAATTCCCAGAATTCCACAGCCAGCATGGTTGGCTTGGGAATTCTGGGAGTTGAAGTCCATGTGTCTTAAAGTTGCTAAGGTTGAGAAAACCTATCTAACTATAATATTTTGTTTTCATTTTCTTCATGTTTTTGCCTTTTGTTTCTTCACGGACACATTTCTATTTTCCTTCCAACCTTTCCAACCATCTGGGTACAGTATATGTATACCTGGGTATGTGTGGATGTGTGGATGCATGACCACAATATATTATCTTTATTATTAAGGATGTAAATCTCTTTACATCCTTAACAGCCAGCCATTCAAATAATTCTGGAAGAATGCTCAAGATTGGAAGGAATAGACCTGAAAACACCCAAACTTTAGAGTATTCAGAGTTGATGATAAGCTTGTCCTTTGCATCTGTCTGCAAATAGAATGACTGTTATCCAACATAGGTATGGAGGCCATACTTGTGAAGGAGTTTATCAAATAGCTAATACAGAGATTGGGAACCAGAAAATAACCTGGTATTGTTACCCAACTGTGGGTGGTTAAGGGCAGAAGGGAGAATACGGGATGTCCCTAAGAGCCAGATTGAAGGCCTAACTAGATAGATTCAACCAGAAGGTCAACAGCAACAGAGACTCCACAAGACTAGAACCAAACTTTATTGAGACAGTATAGTATCCTGTAAGTATGATGGTGTTGTATCACCTGCCTTTTTTATACTCCAGTGAATAAGGGAGACATTTCCCTAAGTTGTTCAAAATATAATCCTGGTCTAAATATGATCCTGGTCTGAATATGGTCTGGCTCCATATTAACGTTGTATTAAACCAGTATGTATGCAAACAGAGCTGTAATATTCTTTAAGTTCTGGGAAACAGGATCATAGTTTCCCAGAACTTAAAGAATATTTCAGCTCTGTTTGCCTTCATACTGGTTTAATATGGAACTAATATGGAGCCAAACCATTACCAGGAAATCACATGTTGACCAGAGTGGAAAGTTGTAAAACACAAGAAGTCATTGGTAAACCAGTGGATGTATCTTTGAAACCCCCAGGAACTGAATGGGTGAAAGGTAGTGTCAGGCTGCAGAACTTTTCCCATTCAATCAACTAGAATGAACTTCTGAAAATGTATCAAAACGTATCAAAAGGAATCCTTTATTAAGTTGAGACAATTCATGTAGGGGTTAAAAGCAGCCTCTAAGGTCTCTCAGGCATGCAGAGATAGATAAGGGAGTTTAAAACCCCTGCCCTTATCTTGATGTGTATTTAGTAAAACAAAGAGCCAACATGTTAATTCCCCCACCCCTTTTTAGAATGATCTTTTTCAGAGTTTCCCAGGACACATCTCACTGTGGAATTTTTATGGTCTCTTCATCTCCTGGCTGTTTCTCCCAGAGGTGATAGGTTCCGGCCATCTGGGTTTCATCCCTCCATTGTATCATGTGTAGGTTATACAAATTCGATATAAGATTAAATATATTCAGGTTACATCAAGAAGGATTTCATTATCAGTCCCCCCCCTTTCTTCTTTCATTGAAGAAATGACAGATACATGGATCTGACAGGTAGAACATCTGATTGGAGTTGAGTACAAGGGCATCTAAGTCTCCTTGATTTCCTAATCACATGTAATGAAAAGGGGAAAGAGTATTAAAAACATCTAAGAGGACAATTTGGCCACCCATTGACCTTCTAAAGGCTTTATTTTTCTAATTCACTGAATTATCAGGATGGAGAGCATGTGCAGGATTTCCCGTAAAGTTCTGCAAAGTATGGTTTAAATTGCCCACTGCATGACATCACTCCACTCATTGAAAATTACATAATAAAGGGCAACAACAATGGATCCATTTCCTTGGGCTTCAGAAAGATTTCCTCATTCTTACATGAGATATAGAAAGCTTTAGCAAATCCAACGTTGAATTAAAATCAGTATGAGTATCAGTATGGAAAAGAGGGAAAGTCCTCAATTTACAACCATTCCTTTGAAGTTGCAACACTGAAAAAAATGACTCTTGACTCTTGTTTACAACTTTTGCAGCATCCCCATAGTCATGTGATCAAATTTTGGTTGCTTGGCAACCGGCATGTACTTATGATGGATAAAGAACCCTGCAATCATGTCCTCACCATTTGCAACCTTCCCAACTGGCTTCCAACAAAGAGTCAATGGGAGAAGCTGGATTTGCTTAATGACTGAATGATTCATCTAACAACTGTAATGAGTCACTTAACAACCATGCCAAAAATGATAATAATTAGGCATGACTCATTTAACAACTGCTGTGCTTAGCAACAGAAATTCTGATCCCTATTGTGGTTGTAAGTTGAGGGCTATCTATAATTGGAATAGTTGAAAAAAAACCCTTTGCATTAATGTAACATGGCTAGTTAATCTGGTGACTGAATTAAGTATTTGATGGGTTTCACAGTATGCTGAATGGAAACTAATTGGGTTGGGTTCATACAACATGATAAGTTGCCCCACCCCCACCTTAGCACATTATACAGATGTGACCATTGTAACTTTAATTGATTTGGTTAAGCTTTCTGTGTGAACCAAAAATACTGCTGGAAACAGAGGAAAGATTGCAAAATTAAAAAAAAGAATAAATGGAAGAGATGAAGTAATGGAGTGAGACCATCATAAAATCATAGCATCTAAGGATTACAGGAGAAATGTGAGATCATAGCAATAGCACTTACACTTATACACACTTCATAGTGCTTTACAGCCCCCTCTAACCTGTTTACAGAGTCAGCATATTGCCCCCAACAATCTGGGTCCTCATTTTACTGACCTTGGAAAGATGGAAGTCTGAATCAACAATCTTGAATTCCATCAGGGTCGAACTCCAGGTTGTGAGCAGAGTGTGCCTGCAATACTGAATTCTAACCACTGGCCACCACGGATCATCAACCCCCTGCATTCCTAACAGAAGACAATCCAAGGTCTCCAGCAATCAGAATCCATCCCTTCCATAATTCTGTGTTCTTTTGATGAACTGTTTTTAATATTAGGACCTTTTTTTCTGATAACCAACCAAAATCTCTATTGATTCTGATGCTGGAATATTAGGGTGAAAGAGGCACATTTGAAATTTTGATTCCTTACTTAAAAACAGCTTTAAGTGATGTCCCTTCTCTCCAAATTCAGTTGTTAGAACAATGATGGAAAACAGAAGGCTTTTAACCAAGATTGGACAAGCCACATCTATGGGCTCTGGATATCCCCAGTCCTATTTTTGACATAGTCAAAGCGGCTGAAGATGGCACAGCTGAAATTTAGTGGCAAAAGATCATTTTTCAACATCAAGAGTTTTGGTGTGTTTGCGTCGGTACATGTGGTTTTATTTCCCCCTGAAAAAGTAGGATTGAAATAAAATTCTTCCCCAAAGGGCTAATGTTTTCTATTGACATCATGGGCTAGTTCTTCAAGAATGCAATTAAAAATAAAATAAAATAAACAGCTCTTTCTTATGACTCCTCTCCCCTTTTTTGTGTTCCTATATTAAGGAGTTTAAAAGGGACGTGCTGGCTCAGTGGCTAAGACACTGAACTTGTCGATCAGAAAGGTCAGCAGTTCGGAGGTTCGAATCCCTAGCACCACATAACGGAGTGAGCTCCTGTTACTTGTCCCAGCTTCTGCCAACCTAGCAGTTCGAAAGCATGTAAAAATGCAAGTAGAAAAATAGGTGGGAAGGCAACAGCATTCCGTACGCCTTTGGCATTTAGTCATGCTGGCCACATGACCATGGAGATGTCTTTGGACAGTGCTGGCTCTTTGGCTTTGTAACAGAGATGAGCACCGCTCCCTAGAGCCAGAAACGACTAGCACGTATGTGCGAGGGGAACTTTTACCTTTACCTGTATTAAGGAGTTTAGCTAAATATGGTTAAAATCAAGTTGAATATCTCATTCAGGGCATGGTAGGAAACCAACCATTGCCTTGGCATCATTTGTGAACTGGACCATCAACAGTTAAGTCACAATTGGGGGTACACATTAGAGCTCAGGATAACAAATATCTACAATATAAAAAACTAGGAAAACTCTATGTAGCACTAACGGAAGAAAAAAATAGAGGAGTAGTAATATATGTTAGAGAAGGAATAGAGGCAAAAGTATTATATACAGATTCAGTGGGGAGAATATTAATGATAGAAGTTGTATGGGAAGAGAGGAAACTTTTATTTGTTGCAATATATGCTCCTAACAAACAAGAAATTTTCTATAAAAAATATGTGAGAAAATTTTAGAACTAGGCAAAGAAGATATTTGTATGATAGGAGATTTCAACGCAGTCGCGGACATAACAAAGGACTACCAAAGCACCAGTAAAAAAGAAAAAAGAAAAAAAATAACACCCTTCCAAAAACATTTTTTAATATGGCAGAAGAACAAAATTTAATTGATATTTGGAGAACATATAACCTAAAAGAAAATCAGTTCACCTTTTATTCTATTCCCCACAAATCATGGTTGAGAATTGATATGTAAAACTCTAATGAAAGATACAGTACAAGTAGAAATAGCACCAAATGTGTGGGTAGACCATAACCCTCTAATAGTAACATGGAAAGGCCAATCAAACAAAGAGGAAGATGGATGTTGAACTCACAAATTCAGAGAGATAAAGAATATTTAGCTAAATTAAAAAAAGTATTAGAAATGTTTTTTGAATCTAATATAAAAGAACATACTTCTTTACAGAATCTTGGGACACAACGAAAGCCTACCTAAGAGGAATAACAATAGCATATAATGCCAGAAAGAGAAAAGAAAGAGAAAAAGAAAGTAATGAGTTACAGAATGATATTAGAAAATTGGAAAAGACAAGCACAATTAATACCAGAGAATGAGCAAATTATAAGCAAATGTAACTTAGCCAAACATAAACTGAACATATTGGAACAGGAAAGAAATTTAAGAGCATTGAAATTAGTAAAGCAAAATTATTTTGAAAATGCAATTAAGCCAGGATGGTGGCTTGCAAAGAGGTTAAGAAAGGAAAAAGAAAAGAGATGGATTCAGCAATTACAAGATAAGAAGGGAAAGGTACAAAACAATATGGAAAAGAAAAAAGAAATAGTACTGGAATATTTTAGTGAACTCTATAAACAAGAAGATATGAGTAAAGAGAGAATTAAACAGTACTTAGAGGAAGAAAATATTCCAATACTAACAGAAGAAGAAAGGGAAAGATTAAATGAAGAGATCACTAAGGAGGAACTAAAAGAGGTAATTAGTAAGCAAAATAATAATAAAACCCCGGAATATATGGATTACTTGTAGAACTATATAAAAATTTAGGTGAAATATTTGACCCAATTCTTTTAGAAATTTATAATGAGGTACTTACAGAGGCAAAGCTACCAATCTTGTGGAGAGAAGCATACATTACATTGATACCGAAGGAGTGTGCAGATACCACCCACATAAAAAATTATAGACCAATTTCTTTATTGAACACCTACTACAAAATATTTATGAATATAATGGCTGAGAGATTAAAAAAAATACTGAGTAGATATATACATACAGATCAAAATGGTTTCCTTCCAACAAGACAACTTAAAAACAATACAAGGACGGTATTAGATATCCTGGAGTACTATGAGGCACATTGAGAAAAACAGGCTGTACTAGTTTTTCTAGATGCTCAAAAAGCCTTTGATAAAGTAAATTGGCAATTCATGAGGCAGCAAGTAAAGGAGATGAAATTTGGGGACAAATTTGAAAAAATGTTAGAGTCAATATATTCAAGCCAAAAAGCACAGATAATAATTAATGGAGAAATGACAAATTTATCTGAGATAGGAAAGGGAGCCAGGCAGGGATGTCCACTTTCACCTCTGCTGTTTATCATGACACTAGAAATTTTGTTGAGAAGAGTCAGACAGAATTTGGAAATAAAAGGACTAAGAATCAAACAAGAAGAATACAAGGCCCAAGCATTTGCCGACGACCTTGTGTTCTTCGTAGAAGAACCAATAAAGTCAGGACCAAGATTAATTAAAGAAATAGAGAGATACAGAGAAGTAGCAGGATTAACAATTAATAAGGATAAAACCAAAATTGTAACAAAAAACTTAACAGAGAAACAAAAAAAATTAGTAGAGGTAATGAGTATACAAATTATTAAAAAAAATTAAGTATCTAGGAACTTGGCTCACGGCAAGATGTTCAACAATAAAAGAAGATAATTATGTTAAATTATTATTAGAAATAAAAAAGCTTAGAAAAATGGGGAAAACTACAACTATCAATGCTAGGGAGAATTGTGACCATTAAAATGAACATCTTGCCAAGAATACTATTTCTCTTTTAAGCTATTCCAATTAAATTAGACAAAAATTTTTTAATGAATTAAATAAAATTACTATGAAATTTATTTGGTTAGGGAAAAAAGCAAGAATAAAACTAAGCTCATTACAAAATAATAGATGCAGAGGTAGATTTGGACTCCCTGCCTGGGAACTATATTATAAAGCAGTAGTCCTAACATGGATTAAAGAATGGGCCAACCTGAGAAATAAAAGAATTTTAACCCTAGAAGGGCATGATCTGGAGGCGGGGTGGCATGCCTTCATGTGGCACCCTGGAAATAAGAGTTATACACACTTTAATAGGCACATAATCCGAAGCTCACTATTGAAAGTGTGGAAAGAGATTAAACATAAACATTATATGAAGATTCCAGGGTGGGTATCCATCATGGAGGCAGTGATCCACCCCAATGCTTTAGAAACAGGAAGAAAGATTAGATATTATGATGTCTTAAATTCTCAAGGAGGATTAAAGACAAACCAAGAATTTAGAGAACAAGGGATGAAAATAGAGTGGTGGCCTTATGTACAACTTAAGACGAGGTATAAAAAAGACATATAAGAATTTGGAATTGAGGGAAAACTGAACCAATTAGATAAAATATTAGAGGGAATGGATGAAAAATTAATTTCTAAAATGTATAATTATCTATTAGAATTTGAAATGGTGGAAGAATTAGTTAAAGGCCCAATGATTGCATGGGCAAGGAATGTAGGGCACAAGACTGGGAAAAAGTTTGGAAACAAAATTACAAAATTACAAAATCATCTGTCTATAAAGAATATCAATATAAAATGTGTTATCGGTGGTACCTGGCACCCTCAAGATTAGCGAATATGTACCCAAACTTAAGTCCAACTTGCTGGAAATGTAAGCAAGCAAGAGGTACCTTCTTCCACATTTCGTGGCTTTGCCCAAAAAGTAAAAAATACTGGAAAAAAATTAGAATTTGGATAAAAGAAATTACAAATATTCAACTAGAACTTAAGGCTGAAATATTTTTGTTGGGAATGTTAACAGGGGACTACGCAAAAGAAACGAAATATTTAATTCTCCATATAATTACAGCAGCAAGAATTGTGTTGGCACAATGCTAGAAAGGTGACCAAATTCTGACAAATAATTTGATTATTCAGAAAGTTCTTGACTGCTCTGAAATGGATCTACTTACACAAAAACTTAGGGATAAGGAAGACTCAAGACATACTACAGCTTGGGAAAAATGGTATAAGTGGATTAAAGATAAAAAACCAGGGAATTAAAAGATAAGAATTTGAAAAATGAAGTGGTTAGATTAAGAGCGTTTACCAAAAACAGGAACTGAATATTAGTAAAATTGTTTTCAATAAAAGATCACACCGTCTTAGTTGATTAGAAATGTATGTTTTATTTTTATGTTTATTTGTTATGTAGTTGTATATTGATTTCGCTTGTAATGAAAGGCTGTATTCTATGTATTGTACATATTTTTCTTTTTAATCTTAATAAAGTTTATTTTAAATTTTAAAAGTTAAGTCACAAGATGCTTTTTCCCTTTGGATTTCCTCTGCTAGGTGAGCCTGGCAATTGTGTTTTGTTAACCTGAGTTTAGGATTAAGTGTGTTATAAGAACTCTGCCAAATTGTTTCCACAGTAGGGATAATAGTTGCTGGGGCAAGGGTGGAATTGGAGAAATGTCATCCGAGAAAGGATTAAAGTCCCTTCCTCCCTACAGCTATTTTTATCAAATTTCCTTCCAGAGAGTTAGCCCTGTTAGGCGATTGAAGGGAAAAGAACCATTTGCAGATAAGCCTCATCAGTTGCTGATAAGAGATTATATTGTTGTTGATCAACTCACAATGAAGTTCTATGCCACACCTAGGAACTATTTTATAAACAGTCATGCTATAAATAATTATCAAAGTTTGCACCCTCTTTGCCGTCTCGCCCTCTCCTTTTGACATGGCTGCCAGATCAGCCTGCAAAAATACAAACTTTCTACTAGATGGCAGCAAAAAGATACAGAAAAGGAAGCATTTCCTGCCATCTACCGGTCATCCAGATTTTTGCAACCCATCTGATGTTCTCTCTCTATCTACCTTCTCTTCCAATAATCCAAAAATATGTGTGTGTCCCCTCCAGATCAGCTCCATGCATCTCGTATTGGTTTATGACATAAAAATTTGTTAGTGGTGAAGTCTTGTTAATCTTCTTAGTGCCAACCCCTCACACTCCAGGACAGTTGTGGATTCCATACTGAGCAGGGATTGGTCGGTCTTGATGATCTCAAGGGTGCCTTCCACATTTGAACAATTTAAAAAAACGGGGAGGGAGATGATGGTCTGAATTCTACTGTAATCCTTCATCGAATTAGCTCCAGCCAGGAGAATACCTCAAAGGACAGGTCACTTTTTTTTTCTCTATTTCCAGCAAAAATGGATCTGAAGATTCCAAATAGATGGGAATTTGAACACAGTTCAATCAATGTATCATTTGTGTAGTATTCTGGAAAGAAAGCTGTGTTACTGTATGATAGCCAAAAATCAGGAGGAATCAGTCAGAAACTTTTCAGGCTGACAAATTTGATTAAAAGGCATCAGCTTTGTGGAGACATCAGGCAGGCTTCAGGTAATCTGTGAAAATGACAACAAATACACTGGAGCTATTAGTTGATAAGGTATTTGTAATGTTTTGCATGGATAACCTGCATTTGCTTCACCTGTCTTCTCTTTCCTTCTCCTCCTTTGCCTCATCCCAGTTTAAATCTACATCACAACTCTACACAAGGAGGAAATTAAATGTAGTTGATGAACTGTAACTCATGCTGTGCTTTCCAACCAGCTATAGTTAATGGGATTTGGGATAGTTACTTAGGAATTGGGAGCTGTTCCCTTAAGGGAATGCATCATGGTAAATGTAGTTAAGGTATCCTGGGAAATGTAGTACATGTCATGTGGTCACATCTGTAACCCTGATTGGTCACTGAATTGACCCTTGGTGGGTCGGGGAAGGTTTCTTCACTCTTGCCTGAACACAGCCTCATGGTAGTATGACTACCCCTACTTCTATGATATGGGAGGGAAAATATAACCATCTTTTTATCTATAAAGACAGACATATAAAGGGTTGGACATTAAGAAGAACCTTGTTACAACTGTGAGTAATGAGGATGCCTGATGAACCAATAAAAAAAGACTTTGTATGGATGCTTTGTGGAGTTTATCTGTTTTGTATGAGGCAGAACAGTAAAAAGATGGTTATCTCTTCCCTCCCATATCATAGAATGTTAGCCAGAAAGGTGCCACCAGATTTCTTCTAATTTGGAGCTAACCATGCAGTGATCTCCAGGTTTATTCATGTTGAAAGTTAGGAATGAAATATTATGAGAAATATTAAAAAGACAGAATATTATATTTCCCTGGATGATAAAAGAAGAAACATGTTTTAAAGACAGAAAACAGCTCCCTGCCCCCAAGAGATATTTTGTGCCCATTAAGAAAGACTGGGCCAGGCTATCTACAAGACAAAGGACCTCCAACTCCAGGTGATGGGATTAAGAAATGACCCTCCAGGACATAATAGGATTAACCCATCTAGCAGCAGAACTCACCACATTACACAATCACTGGGGACATTGCATCACCCTAAGCCTGGGACTTAGCCTACAAAGTTAGCTGTGACCCCTACAACAGCCAATAGAATACATGTTCTTGCACAGGAACAGGAAGTTCAAGTGCAAAGCCCAAGAGAGGGTATAAATACCTCAGGCTCAACTCCATGTGGTCACCTGTACTAGGACCATGTGCTTGATGGTTCTGCTTCATTATTAAACCCTCTTTCCAATCAGCCTCCATGTTTCCAGTGTCTTTCTCCTGCTTGGAACTCAACCAGATGAATATTTCTTCCAACACTCAGAAGTGAGCCCCAAAATGTCAATCAGCCTTCCTTCCAGTGAATGGATGTAGGACTGTAGCCAAAATCACAGCACTTTTTCTTCCACTACACACTCTAGCAACTCAAACACTGAAATAACAATTCAGTGAATAATTGAGGATCAACTTCAGGTTAATAGCCAAGGTTCACCAGATGCTCCCTCTAGCAGGATTAGATGTAAAGAAGCCCCAATGAAAAAGGACACCAGTTCACTTAAATATGGTCATCAGAGTTTCCCATCTGATCAGATGGAAACACAACTTGTGATAAGTCATGGTTTAGATCTAGGGCAATTTGGGATTCAGATAAATGGCTGCGTTATATAGTGTACGTAATTTGTGAATACTGACCACACATGAAATATATATTTTAATACAAGGATCCCAATAGGTTGTTCATCTAATGTACAGTCCAAGTTAATGATCACTTTCTTATATAATTGACATTCAAATAATATATGATTGATTGATTGATTTGGATTTATATGCCACCCCATCTCCGGGGGGGACTTGTGGCAGCTCACACAAAGATATGCATACAAAAATAGGTAAAAATATTAATCCAATCCAAATAGAAAATTCAATTATACTAAAATACCCAATTAAAACCCCCCAATCTGTCTCAATCCAGGCCGGCCTGTAAAAACAGCCAGATCTTTAGATCGTGGCAGAAGGAACGTAGGTCAGGAGCCAACCGCAGTCCCAGGGGCAGCTGGTTCCACAGGGTGGGTGCCCCCACAGAGAAGGCCCTCCCCTAGGGGACCGCCAACCGACATTGTCTGGCTGATGGCACCCCCAGGAGGGCCTGCCCGTGGGAGCGTACTGGGCAATTGGACCTCGATGCTGGTAGGTGCTCCTCCAAGTACCCTGGACCCAAGCCATGAAGGGCTTTATAGGTTAATACCAGCACCTTGAATCTTATACAGAGGGCAGCCGGCAACCAATGCAGAGGATATATTATGTCCTCTAACTCTGGAGCTCTGCAAATACAAGTATGTTCATTATAAGGGACTTGGTTAAATCTTCCATATTTTATGCTATTGGACCATTAGCATAAAGGATGATTACTGGTTTTGTTTTTAAAAGATGATTTGTTACAACAATAATCACTGCAGACTGCAGAGGGGTTGACAGCAAACCACAATGAAATGCAGACTAGCATCATCAAATGCCACCCTTGCATAATTACAGGTCTGATACACACACATACATGAGTCACATTGTTAGCATGATGTAGTCATTCATGTTTTGTCATTTGCTCTCCCCCCTCCCTTGCAGATATCCATGTGTCATTCACACCAGATGCCTGATATTGCCAGGAAGACCTGATAGCATTTTGAGATAGAACTTTGGGTCTGTGAGTAAGTGTTCCACAACTCACTGTGGACTGGAGATCATGTGTTGCCCAGTGGAATGAAAGTGAAGTCACTGTTGTTGATTAGCCAATAGGTCATATCAAATACAGAATATAAAACAGAATATCAATAAGGCTATGTGTAAAGATGGAATTAAATACAGATTATGGATGGGGATATCATAAAGAAGAGGCAGTCAACCTATTCCCCAAAGCACCTGAAGTCAGGACAAGAAGCAATGGATGGAACTAATCAAGGAAAAAACAACAACTTAAAACTAAGGAGAAATTTCCTAACAGTGGGAGCAATTAATCAGTGGAACAGCCTTGTCTCCAGAAGTTGTGGAGATTCCAACACTGGAGGTTTTTAAGACAAGAATGGACAAACATTTGTCTGAAATGGTGCAGGGTTTCCAGCCTGAACAGGAGTTTGGACTAGAAGACCTCCAAGGTCCCTTCCCACCCTGTTATTCTATGAAAGAATAATGAATGCAAATCATATTTTTATGTCATCCCTACAATTCACCTCAATGAAACCCACACATGCAGATCTCAGAGTTTTTTTATTCAAATGAAGGACTGTGTTATATATACAATGTGTGAATTTTGATCCCACATGTCATATATTGTTTTAATATAAGGATCCCAATAGGTTGTTTATCTAGGGGGCAGTCCAAGATACAGTTCTCTCTCTTTCTTATATAATTGACATTCAAATAATATATGTGTTATATCCTCTGTCACTGGAGCTCTGCAAATACATATGTTCACTATAAGGGATTTGGTTGAATCTTCAATATTTAATCATTGCGTCCAATGGTTTGAATCTTGTAATGGAATGGAAGCATTCATCAGGACAATTCTATATAGTCTGCAAGGTGTGCTATTGACCCACAGAACAGTCTTGCCAATTTTTCATTTTATTTATAAAAAAAAATTCTTTTTATTTAGAAAAAAAAAAACAAGACACTAACACAGAGTTCATACCCATAGCCCTCCATCTTGCACCCTGCAAGCGTGAATGTTGGTTATGAACTGGTGATGTGAAGCCAGCTTCTTAATGGCCATCTTGATCTGAGACATCTCCATCAAAGGCACACAATCTCCTTTTCACAGCTTAGTTATCAGAAACAGTTCAGTAGAGAGAGAGACAGAAAAAGCTCCTCACCCCCACCCCCCATTTCTTCCTATCACAATTTGCTCTTGATTGAAGATGGAGGGCAATCCTATTTTTATAATCATCCCAAGCTTTTCACATGCAGCAACAAAAGCCAGTTTCCAGAGCATATATTTTTGCAGTTACAAACACAAAACCCTCAAACCACCCCACTCCTTTGATTTAATCCAGGGAGAGGCAGGAACTTTTTCCAAAAAGGCTGATACATGAGCATTAAAAAAAATCCACATTACTTTCCCACTGAAGGAGAGATTGTGGTTTTAACACTGAAGGATCCAGCTTGTGCTTATAGTCATATGATGTGAAAGAATTAGAACACATAATAAAAAAAGAAGGTATAAATAGGAAGCCAGGAGAGACACTGACCACTGCAACAATTCATAAAGATACACATATAACACAATATTGACCTCAAACATCCAGGAGTAATCTCTGTTTGCCAGAGTCCTGCACAAATAATGATTGCAATGGGAAGGCTGGGTGAGCAGCTACACTGGACAAGGCCAGATAGCTTTCAATATTTAGAGAGTATCATCAATGGACAATTTATACTGAATAAAGTTCAGATAACACAATAGTCTTTTGTCTACGAAGGAATGTGGCTTCACAGAACTATCAGGATGAAGTTCTGATTAGGTTCTGATCCATTTAAAACCAAGAGAAATGTGTGCCTGCTGCAGCTTTTCATAATTTGGTATCTTCCAGATGTGCTGGGATCTCAGTGTCCAGCATCCCAAACCAGCAGGGCTGGAAACTTGGGGACGTGTAGCCCCAACAGGGTTGAAGTGCATTTAGCTTGTGGAAGGCCAATCTTCAAGAAAAGTGTCCTGACGGAATGAGAGATGGAATTACATAACCAAGGAGAGTGAGAATGGGGAGATAATTTACACAGTGAAGAGTTTTGATTCAACTTCTCCAAGTTACCAGTTGAAGGGGAAAAATGTAGAGATAGCTCCTTTGCAGACCAAAGGTTCACCCAAATGTCAGTGGAGACAGAAATTGGAGTTTCAAATATGGTGAGATTGAAAACTGTGCTTTTCTAGTCTGTTAGATGGAAGACATTTATAAAGTAACCCAGAGGACCTAAGTCATATCAGCTCTATACTTAAATAGGAGTCATATTTAATAAGATAACATCAGCAATAGCAATTATTCTCCCTAATGCCTACTTGAAACAATATGCAAAAGGTAGATGACCTGCAGTATTTAATAAGTAAGCTGCTCAGAAGTTTGACAACTGCAACATGAAAACCAATCTACTTGACAAATGACTTTCCTCAACTTGTTCACATGTCCATTCCTAAAAAGGTGACATACCGGAAGTTTCTCCTTGAGTTTATTCTGCACTCTCCTTTTCATCTTGCATCTACTTCCAAAATTTGAAACCCAGTTTGAATAGTCCAAGCTGGTTTCTTTTCTACCTGCCCACCTCCCTTTGTGTTTCAGTGGCTGTTTTCTGATCTCACAAGATACCTCAAAGTACAGACCAACTACTTATGTTTTTCCCCAGGAATCAACATTTAGCACTCCCATCTTAAAATGCCCATTAACCAGCCACTTTTATGGCTTCTAT
This sequence comes from Naja naja, assembly GCA_009733165.1. NCBI lineage: Eukaryota > Metazoa > Chordata > Lepidosauria > Squamata > Elapidae > Naja > Naja naja. The sequence continues at coordinate 6,537,159 of CM019160.1, read as the reverse complement.
GAGATTGTCCTATGTGTCTTTTTACACCTTTGGTGGATCTACAAGTTCAGTCTGCATCCATCTTTAAGTCCTGGTTTTCACCTAGGCAACAGAATATTGTGGCAAAAACTTGGGAAGCACCTGGAAAGAATCCTGAGGCCCAGCCTCTTTCTTCCATGATAAGGAATCATATTGGAGCCTTCCACATGAAGAGACCCTTGAGAGAAACCTGGCTGCTACCAAGGAAGCCCCCCATGGAACTTAAACTTCAAATGGTTGTTTGCTAGACATACTGTTTTTTAGAAGCACTGCTACTTGGGCGGCTGGACTGCCTTTCTGGAGAGAGATGGATTTTAGGGGCTCCCGTTGCAAAGAGGTCAGGAGGATTAATCTGGTTTTGCAAGGCCAGAGTTTCTTCTGTATTGTAGTTGGCCCAGTTCTGTTCGCTGGAAAGCTTGTTGTATCCCTGGTATGGTGGAGCATGCCTGTCTGACATGGGGAGGTAGAAATAGGGTTTATCTGGTGGATAAGGCCCTGTTGGCATTTTATCAGTGCTGTTGGCATCAAAGGGTAGAGGGGGAGCAGAAGATGGAGAGCAACAGTCACTTTCCTTAACCTTTTTGACCAGGTGCTTGCAAAAGAGATGGAGAAGCTCCAGAATGTTGAGGACAAGGGAGATCAAGCCCATTACCAGCATGAAAAGGATGAAGATGGTTTTTTCAGTGGGACGGGACATAAAACAGTCCACATGGTGTGGGCATGGAGAACCTTGGCACACATAGTTAGCATGCATGACAAAGCCATATAGGTACCACTGGCCAAGAAGAAAGCCTGCCTCAAAGATGGTCTTGAAGATCACGCTGATGACATAGGTAAACATCAGAGGCCCACGGATTTTAATTCGGCCATCTTCAGCCACACAGATCTTGGCCATCTTCTTCTCTACTGCCATCAACATAGCTGCTACCTTGTAATCTTTGGCTTGCAATGCCTGGAGTTCACTCTCTCGTTCCTTTAGCTTCTCCTCTTGTCGGGAGAGGTAGATGACATGCCCCAGATAGACCAAAGTTGGGGTGCTGACAAAGAGGAATTGCAGCACCCAGTAACGAATATGGGAAATAGGGAACGCATTATCATAGCAGACGTTGGTACAGCCAGGTTGCTTGGTATTGCACACAAAATCGGACTGCTCATCCCCCCAAACGGACTCCCCAGCTAGACCCAGGATCAAGATTCGGAAGATGAAGAGAACTGTCAACCAGATCTTGCCGATGACTGTTGAATGTTCCTGCACTTGATCCAGTAACTTCTCCAGGAAGCCCCAGTCGCCCATCCTGTGCTAAGAACAGTAAAGAAGTAGGAATTAACAAGGGATCCATAATCATTTCATGAGAGCTTGAGGTTTTCACCATCATTTGAGTTCTAGGTGGACAAACATCTGAATTGAGGCTTACACTGGCCCCTAGGAGGCCTTGAAGGGCTCCAAAGGAAGACAGGCAATGAATGGGGCCATAATTCACACCAGCCAATTGCTGTGAAAACTCATTCTCTTCCCAACATAGATGGACTCATACAATATCTTAAATCCAACCAAATTGTATGATGGTGGTGTTTACACAATATTCTTAATTTAGTTATTGAGGAAACCCTCTTGTTTAAGTTACACTGTAAACTGCAAAGCCACTAAAAATAACCATGGTTAAGACTAGTATCCTATGCCAATACAGCTGCATACGTTTGCAATTGATCTGATTCGAGGTGTTGTGGGAACACAGAATATAGCTGAGCATGATTTGAGGATGTCGTTAGAGTTTAAATCTATACTAATATTTTACCTAGCAACAGGGGAAGTGATGACACTGAAGAGTGTTTTTGTGCATCTGTGTGTAGGACAAAAGTGATTTGAATTAGTTCCCTACCATATTTTAATAATACAACATATGCATACATGTTATAAACATAGCTTTAACTCCATTGGACTTAAAAAAAATAAATGGTTTTCTGAATAGTAGTGCAGAAACCTAAATATGTAGGTGGAATAGAAAGGACATATTAAAAAAAATAACAGAGGTACTTGAGTGACTGTCACAGAGAAGGAAGGGAGGTTGACCTACTCCACAAAACACCTGAGTGCAGGACAAGAAGCAGTGGGTGGAAGATCATTAAAGAGAGGCCCAACCTGGAACTAAGGAGAAATGTCCTGACAGTGAGAACAATTAACAAGTAGAACGGCTTGACTATGGAAGTTGTGGGTGCTCCATCACTGGAGAATTTCATGAAGAGATTGGATAGTCGTTTGTCTGGAATGATGTAGGGTCACCTGCTTGGACAGGGAGTTGGACAAGAAGAACTTCAAGATCTGTTTCAACCCTAATATTCCAGGTCAGGTAGAAACATTCAGGAGAAACCCTTTACAACACTATGGTGGTTGGCCATGACCTAAGTTCTGCAAACAGCTTCAGGCAAGCCACTTCATAACACTGTGTTAATGGGGAAGTCTCTCCACCTTTCCCTCTTCTGGATATGTCAGGCCCAAACTCTGTTATTTTCCAGTGAATTCAGCCAACCAATAGTTGGAGTATAACCAGATAGGACAGCTGGATCCAGCCTTGCTCTACTTAGTCTCTAAAAGTGATTTTTATAGATTTTTTAAAATTAAAATATGAATTACAATAATGTAAGACATACAGTATAAAGCTATAGAAAAGAAAAAGAACGAAGGAAGACATCAAACAAATCAATGAAAAAAAGAAAAGAAAAAATGTATCAAGAAGCCTCTCCAATCCTTTATTTGCAGTGGTTACAAATGAATTTATCATCTTCCCATTTTCTGCCCTTTCTAATCATCAAATTCGTAAGTCACCCTTTTTCCATTCTAAACTACAAATTCATTTTTTTTTCATTTTGCCTTGCCCTACCTAGTGTCTTCTCGAAGTGCTGAGATCATTGAACGCTATACTTGGAAACTCTATCAACCAAATATTTTAGCATGATTTATTCATGTATTTGCCTACCTTCTTATTAGATTGTTGTACATCTTAGTGCCCTGTGTTGTTTCCATACATTGATGTTCGTATATGTTCAAAAATTATTAGCAATGTATTAAAAACCTACACTATTTTTTCTTTTCTTTTTTGTACCCTCAATGATCTCTCAATATGAATTGCAATTTAGGATGCCAATGTTACAAAACAAGGATGGTTTTTTTTTATTCCAGGTTGGGTATAACATTGAAAAAGAACTACTACAGCTCACATCAAAATAATTGCTGTATACTAGAGAGTTTGATTGTGGCTGTTAATTTTTTAAAGTCTCCCTTGTATGTATGTATGTATGTATGTATGTATGTATGTATGTATGTATATGTAGTAGACAGAGACACAGTCTCTTTCTCTATATGTGTGTGTGTGTACATGTGTGTATATATATGTATATATACATAGTATGTGTGTGTATATATATAGAGGGGGGGAGGGAGAGAGCGATATGATAGATATAGATATAGATATAGATATAGATAGATAGTCACACACACACACATACACAAAATCTTCCTTCTCATTCCTAGGGCTGGTCTGTGTAGAGGGCCTGCAAGTTTGAGGGTCCTGAGCAGAATCTCAGGTGTTCCTAGCACTGCACTCTTCTGAATGTCTGAGTCTAGTGCTGACGTCATTCGTGGAATCTGTTGGATTCCCAGCTTACGAGTCACAACCCCAAGTGCTCCTTCCAACATTGGGACCTCTTTGGCCTTAACTTTCCACATCGTTTCTAGTACCTCCTTCAAACCTGGGTCCTCCTTCGGCTTCTCACACTCCTTTCTTCCTGATGTTCATGTTGCTTGGCACTTCTACATCTATCACCACTGCTATCTTCTGTTTCTTGTCTATTAATCCCATTCATTGATTGAATACAGAGAGCGGGGAGGGAAACCCTAGAATTCAGCAAAATGTTAGTTCACCAATCTTATGTGGTCTCCTGGATATTCTTGGAAGATTAAAAAAAAGTAGGGGCTGAGATCCATTACTTTCTTTGGAGGAATGCTTTAGGAGCTGGGAGGGGAGAGACAGGGATGGGGGGAGGGACAGAGAGAGAGAAGAGTGGCAAGCTCAGGTCTTGGTAGCTCAGGCTGTTAAATGCCTGCTCTTAAGATCCAGCTGCCTACAATTATTGTAGGCTCGAATCCCACCAGGCTCAAGGTTGACTCAGCCTTCCATCCTCTCAGGGTAGGTAAATTGAGGACCCAAGATTGTTGGGGGCAATTAGCTGACCTTGTAAAAATGCTGCTTAGTAATAAGCAGGCATATACAATGGAAGGAAGGCTATTGCTGAGTGCATTGGGTTGTATCCTTGTAAGCCTGAGTCTTCGGAGAAGGGCATATAAATGTAATTAAAAAAACTACAGGATCCTCTGAAGTGAGTAAAGCAGGTGAATAACTAGAGAATAACCACACCCATCAACACAGGTTGTAGAACTCCATCTGTGAATTCAGAACCAGGTTCCAAAATTGCAGTTGGGTACTAATTCTCCCCCAAAACTTAATATGTTGCTTTACTAGATCATCTTCAGGCACAGAGCATCCAGTAAATGCTGACTTTTGAGAGCTGTGCCAGAGGAAACACAGATTAAGGCAAAATTCCATGTATGGGTCTCAGGCAGTCTGAGTACAAATTCTATCATGACCTCTAACTTTGTCAGCTTCAGCTTAATATAGGCGAATTAGATTTTCTGAAAAAACAGTACAGACTGCAAAATGGCTTACATTTCAAAAGGAAATTCTGAAAACTGAAAGCTGTTCTTTTGCTCTTCTTCCGGAAGGGTTCTATAAATATCTTTCTTTTTCAGAAACAGTTGCGTTTACAGTTCGCTTACAATAAGAGAAACATTTAGGTGCTTCAACACTGTCATTTTTGCGTAGAATAGTCAAACAAAACTGCCCTTCTGAAATTAGAAGTAGCATTAACTGTGGAGTTAAAAATAATGTGCATCTGTGCATGATCAGGAATAAAAAAATGATATTAAAGCAATCCATGATTTAAAAGTCTCCTTTCAAATAAAGTTGCATGTTACCTGGCTTAAATATATATTTTTTTGACATTTGAAAACCCTGCAGTTCGACAGATGGGAGAAGATGGAAGTATGAGGTTTTAAGTATGTAGTCATAAAACCAAATGCCTTGTTCTTCCCTATAAAACAAACAGTTGCTGGAATTGGGTATGTCTACTTTAATGTAAAGAAGGACTAGGGGAGACATGATAGTGTTGCAATGTCTCAGGGGGCGCCACAAAGAAGAAGGGGTCAAGTTATTCTCCAAAGCAACTGAAGACAGGACAAGAAACAACAGATGGAAAATAATCAAGGAAAGAAGCAACCTAGAACTAAGGAGAAATTTTCTGACAGTGAGGACAATTAATCAGTGGAACAACTTGCCTCCAGATGTTGCTCCACCACTGGAGATTTTTAAAGAAGAGGATGGACAACCATATGCCTGAAATGGTGGAGGATGTCCTGTTTGAGCAGGGGTTTGGACTAGAAGACCTTTGCTACAGCCCTGTCTATATGCCCTGTTTTGTGAAAAAAAAAAGAAGCCCAAACATTGCTGCATTGGCATTTAAAGGATTAGCTTTTAAAATCTCACACTCAGAAAGGAAGAGAGCCATGATAATCTAGGGAATAGTAAAAAAAAAAAAAATCTGGTAATTTATGCCTTTAATAAAACTTCTTGTTTGCAAAGGATGCTGTCTCAGGAAGGCGGTAGAACTAAAGAAAAAAAGTACTAAGTGGTTAAATTTACCCAAGAGTGCCTACACAACTGTGACTATGATAACTTTATTCTCTAGCCTCAGCAGCTGCCCAAGACTTATTAAGAGTTAATGCCTGTGGTTGCCAATTGCTTTGGTAAAAATAGGGATAAACAATAAAAACTGTATCCTGGTTCCTTTCAGAGAAGGTTGCCCTGTTTGCTCACAAGGTGATAAAATAGCTATTGGCTGTCTACACATCTGCACAACCAGAAGGCAGAGGACCGTTGCAAGTGTTGGCGTCCTGAATTGATTTGTCAGGTTTAGATGATCCTAACTGTGCTCGTACTGGGAAAAACCAGGAACTCCATGCTTGGTCATGTTTGATCTCAGAGAATTCTTCCAAGCATGAGCAGTAGCTCTTCTTTCGTAAGGTCAATGAGGACTAGTAACTTCATTTTAAAGATCCCACAAGCCCAACATGGAGTGTGCTGAGATGTTGAGACTTTGGAAAAAGTGCAGAGAAGATCACCTAAAATGATTAAAGGTCCGGAGACTAAAACATATGAAGGAAGTTTGCAGGAATTAGTTATGGCTAGTCTAGAGAAAAGAAGAACCAGGGGAGAAATGATAGCAGTATCCAGTATTTGAGGGACTGCCACAAAGAAGAAGAAGGGGTCAAATTATTCTCCAAAGCATCAAAAGAGAAGACAAGAAACAATGGATGGAAACTAATCAAGGAGAGAGAAGCAATCTGGAATTAAGGAGAAACTTCCAAACAGTGAGGACAATTAACCAATGGAACGGCTTTGCCTTCAGAAGTTGTAGCTGCTCCATCACTGGAGGCTTCTAAAAAGAGACTGGACAGCCACTTGTCTAAAATGGTATAGGGTCTCCTACTCAAGCAGAGGGTTGGAGTAGAAGACCTCCTTCCAGCTCTACTCCAGTCTTGAAAAAGTTAAACAGCTAGGCTTACTGTAGGCAAGCAGAAAAGGATGACAGAATGTCTTGGATCTCCTACATACAGCATGACAGTCTGGCAGAGAAAGTCAAACATTAGAAAAACACCATAAATCTTTACCTTAAATCTTAAAATGGAATGAGGGCTGTGGTGCCAAGAGGGAATAACTTTGAAGCAGACAACTGTGAAAATCAGGTTTGCTATTATTCTTTAAATCAAAGCACCGCCTCCAGGGCTTTCAAGTTTAGGGATATTTAACAAATTTGAAGACAGTCTTACTCACCAACAAATCAAAGGGATTTTCCTGACTTAAAAGTCCTCATTAGGAGTTTTTGGCTTAATTTTCTTGGTATCAGCTCTGCTCCACAAGAGAAACTGCAGCCGAGCTTAGATGCAGGACGGGAATATAAAAAAAAACACTTCTGGAATTCAGGGCACTCTGAGACTGTTATGAAGAGCAAAGAAGAGGAAAGTTTATTATAATAACCCTTGGATGAGTTAACAGACGGGGAGGAGTTAGAGGAAACGAGTCAGGGAAGAGGAGGAGAAAGGCCCTGGACTAGCAGTTGTTGTTGAATATTCTGGGTTTTTTTTCCTTTAAAAAGTCACAGCTGATTAGGCAGGTGGAAAGAAGGAATAGCTCAGAGGTCTCCAAACTTGGCATACCTGGCTGGAGAATTCTGGGAGTTGAAGTCCACAAGTCTTAAAGTTGTCAAGTTTGGGGACCCCTGGAATAGATAAATGTGACATCATCTTCCTCCTGGCTGAAAGAGCTTAACACAAGTGGCTTACCTCACAAAGGCTGTGTTCACACAACCCGCGGAAGCAGGTCCATTAAAGATGCAGCAGTGAATTTGCATAACATTCTAAAGCAGTGTTTTTTAGCCTTGGCACCTTTAAGATGGGTGGACTGGACTTCAACTCCCAGAATTCCCCAGCCAGTTGAAGTCCATCCATCTTAAAGGTACCAAGGTTAAAAAAAAAAACCACTGCTTCAGAGTTTGTTAAGGAAATCTGGAGGCAGGTGTCTGGGAACTTAATGTCTTATGTGAACCCAATCCACTGGGATAGCTTACAACTCAAGGCCTTACGCAACATTCTCCCATAAACCGGTTAGGATAAAACATCAGCATGTTGGGTGAATACAGCCACAGAAGGGAGAGGGGAGAAAGCTTTTGATTTCCCAAACAGCAGTAATAGTAGCAGCAGCAGCAGCAGGATTGTGGTGGTGGGAGAATATTTCTCCAGAGCCTGGCTGAGTTAAAAGGAAGTTGAGGAAAACAGCGGAGACTGAAATAACAATTGGTGCCTCTGTTGCGCAGCAATGCAGGCCAAGAGCAATAGAAGGGAAATCCTGCACGGGAAGAATTTACCAGCACCTTGCAAAGCGTGGGAATCAGGAGCAGGAAAGTGTGTGTGCATCTGTTGGGATGGGGGTGTTCAGGCAGGGAATCCCTGCAATCTTTGGGGAAGGGAGTGAGGAATCCCAAGCAGCAATCAATATCATCTATAATGTTGACAATCTGCAGGCAGAAGCAGCCATCCAATATGAAAAGTGGTCAAAGGAAGAGAAAGGTGGCTTTCTTAAGCTTGAAAATTGATTTCTGGGTTCCTTGAAATACACGGCAATACTCCCTTTGGTTGTACCTTCAGTTCTTATCATGCCAACATTACTAACTTGCACAGTGAGGAGGTTAGTCAATACAGTGAGAAGATGAAAACATGGTTGAGATTGACAAAGATAGAGGAATAATTATCAGGCTCCAATAAACTGATCACAGAAAGAAGAATTCTGAGAATAAGGACAGAGTGGAGTATATAGTAGAGCAGTGTAGAGTAGAGTAGAGCGGAGTACAGTAGAGTAGAATAATAGAAATAGAATAGAAATAGGAACAGAAATAGAAATAGAATAGACTAGATTAGAACAGAATTAGAAATGCAATGCAATACAATACAATACAATAATACAATTGACAATGTCATTGACAACTTTGCCAAGGAAACAAGATGGCTGCAGTTCCTGTTTCAGGAATAGGTGATCAAGTACGATACAGTTCTTGACTTAGAACCATCCATTTAGTGACCTTCAAAGTTGCAGTGGCACTGAAAAAAAATGACTTATGACTGTTTTTCATATTTATGACTGTTGCAGCATTCCCGGGGTCACCTGATTAAAACTCAGGTGCTTGGCAACTGACTCATTTTTTTCTGACAGGTTGCAGTGTCCCAGGGTCATGTGAACCCCCTTTGCGACCTTCTGACCAGCAAAGTCAATGGGGGAAGCCAGATTCATTTAACAGCCATGTTACTGCTTTAACAACTGCAATAATTCACTTAACAAACTTGACAGGAAAAGTTGTCAAATGGGGCAAAGTCACTTAATTGTCTCACTTAGCAATAGACATTTTGGCTTAATTGTGGTCCTAAGTCAAGGACTACCTGCATTTGCATAAATTGGCATATATTTGCAGGAATTAAAAACATGTGGATCTTTCTACTCATGACCTGCTGCTTCTTGATCCTGGGTGTTGCAGCTTGCTGAGGCTCATAACCAGAAGAAGACTGAAGCAAAGAAGAAGTCAGGCTGACCTCCAGGAAGAGATATTCACTGTATAGGGTATAGGTAGTATTAGTGGGAAATTTGTAAGAAGAGAGAGCTAGTGCTCATCAGGTTTATAAGTCATGACAGTTGTAAAACAGATCAGTTACTTTGTCAACCCAATTTTATGACCTTCTTTGCAACAGTCGTTAAGTGAATGCCATGGTCATTAAGCAAACTGATGGTTTGCTATGGGCCAGTTTTCCTGAAAACTGGAAGTAAATATAAATGGGGGTTGGTTGCTGAGCACCTGAAATGCAGTCATGTAACTGGGGAGGACTGGCTATTGAATTTTTTTTTAATTCACATTTGTATACCGCCCTTCTCCAGAGACTCAGGGTGGCTTACAATCTTTGGAGCACAACCCAATGCGCTCAGCAATAGCCTTCCTTCCATTGTATATGCCTGCTTATTACTAAGCAGCATTTTTACAAAGTCAGCTTATTGCCCCCAACAATCTTGGGTCCTCAATTTACCTACCCTGAGAGGATGGAAGGCTGAGTCAACCTTGAGCCTGGTGGGATTCGAGCCTGCAGTAATTGCAGGCAGCTGGACCTAAGTACTAGGTGTTTAACAGCCTGCACCACCAAGGCTCTTTGAATTTCAGGTCATAAATACCTTTGGGGGGGATCCATTGTATTTCTGAATGGTCACCCAGTGACTGGTCATAATGGAAGAATTACCTGCATGCTATTTAAAAAGAAAAAAAAATGTCCATTTTGTTTTCTGCAATAGGTAAAGCAGGAAGGGGTGACATACAAAAACAATTTGTATTTATTTTTCATATATTTATATTAGTTCCCATTTTGCAATAATAAATTGATTCTGGGCAGCTTACAATAAAAATTGCTAACTCGAGCAATACATCTATGAGCATATCTTAAAATAGGTTGAAATATGTCTTTGTAATACTTTCTGGTCATAGTTACTATGTCTATCTATCTATCTATCTATCTATCTATCTATCTATCTATCTATGTTTATACCATCTACCTCTCATATAAGGTAACTCTGCCGGCTAATTCACTTTCATGATTTATCACACCTGTATCCATTCATTCCTGAACACAAATTCCTTCAATTTTTCCAAAGGACTTTTCTTACCTTCTGAGCTGGGATTGACTATTTGCTTTCCCCTGAAAAGAAATATTTATCAGGGCTGATGATATTTTCTTGGGGGAGGGACATCCAGGGGATTGTGTCAAATCATTTATGCTGCTGGAAGAACACCTTGAGTGCCCACACCTTGGAATGAATTTCCCTTCAAATGCAACTCACCTCAGCAACATCCTCCTCAGCCTTAGCAAACTTTCTCCTCACATGCTGACTTTGTTCGGGGAGGTTTCTTACATCGTTGGAGTCTTGCAGATGTTCCTGGAAGCCTGTGCCTCTTGGATAGCTTGCAAGTCATGAATAAAGTTATGTTTATAAAAGAAAAATGTTACTGGGATGAGGGCAGCTGGATGCCCATTTATAGCAGTTCAGAGCCAATTGAAGAAAGAGACTGATACGTTATCATGACCTCAGCTATAAATCATGGCATTATGTCATAACTCTGATAGTGAATCACTGAGCAAGTCAGAAACATCAAACTCTATGCTGTGGGTGAAGGCTGAGTTGCACCTGGGCCAGAATGGAAGCTCTATTCCAGCCCTCATTGATCTGCAACTCTTCAGATTTTGGAACCACAAATTTCCAGAATCTTCCATCAGCCAATAGGCTGCTGGCCAAGAATGTTGAAAGATATCTGGATGTATCTGGAAGGCTGTTTATTTAGCCATTAAATCTTTTTCTTTCTTCCATCCAATGGTATCCAATTCCTGAAGTGTCTGAAGTTTTCTTGGCAAGGTTTTTCAGAAGCTGTTTTCCATTGCCTCCTTTTTAGGGCCAAGAGACTGTGGCTGGCCCAAGATCACCTAGTTGGCTTTGTGGCTAAGGGGAGACTAGAACTCACCATCTCCCAGTTTCTGATGCCTTAACCACTACACCAAGCTGGCTCTCTAATTAACATCATCTATGCTAAAATTTTCCCCAGAGGTACTTTTCTGAGAAATTTTCAGGGATGCTCCCCCCGTTTTCTTTTTCAGTGTCTCTGCTTGGAAAAAGAAATTTTTGTGCTGATTTTATCCCTCTTTCTTAGCAAAAGCTGTTGACCTGTTGGACTATTTCAAAGTGAACACTGTCATCTTTTGGAGAACATGTGCAACTGCACCAGATTGCTGAAAATCAGCCAAGCTAAGCCTGTTATAAGGCATAAGATTAGCAGTACAGAGAGTTCCCCAACATTCATAAAATTGGGTTGGTCATGTGACTTATTTGCTTTATGACCATGAGGGGCAGGCTCCATTATGGTCATAACTCGAGGACTATCTATGTCTTCCCAATAGTACCATGCAATGGATTTTGTTCATTTTAATTTCTTCATTAAAATAACCCTACTCAGCTACCTTCATATTTTTCTTATTAGATTTGAAAAGGAAAGGAGAAAGAATGTTCCTCACCGGATAAAACTACAAACATGAATTCCTTCAGGACATGCTGAAGATGATAAGATAAGATACTGCATATGTTTGGGTATATTATAGTATGTTTTAACTGTGATTTGGCTTTATATGTCATATCTAGCCATGGTTTATCAAGCCAATTGACTGGGTTTGCACCTTGCATTATGCAACTTGCTTATGACTGAAAACTCTCCATCAGCTCAACCAGCATGATAAATATCAGGGGATGATGGGACACATAGTCCAAAGCAACTGGGCTGCACTGGGTAATCTAGCATTGATTTAATAAACAAAAGGAAAACCACAACCCATTATAGAACACATAAGGAGGGGATGGGGTTTTTAGTGTTGGTTTGTTAATTTTAATTATTATATTGGGATGTTGTTTAATTGGCTTTTTAATGTTTGTATTAGATGTTTTTTATCGTTGTAAGCCTCCCTGAGTCCTTTGGGAGATAGGGCGGCATAGAAATCCCAGTATAAATAAATATGTGAAAATAACCACAAATAAATGAAAAAAGAGGAAAGAAAGAAAATCTAGAAAAGTATATATATATTCAGCAACTGAAGGAAATTAGACCAAATCACTTGGAAATTCACTTCCTTGCTTATCTGTCAAGGAAACATGATTCCGAATAATGAAAAAGCTTCCATCTCAGTGTTACTTAATTGCAAATTAATCATCATCATCATCACCATTGCTACAATGTTTTCATAAACATCCAAAACTCTTGAAAAATTGATACATTTTTGCCAATGAAGTATTTTACAGAGATTCTGATTTAAAAATGTTAAGCAAAGTCATTTTTAAATTATTTGTGGCCAGAAGGTGGTGCTAAGATCACATGAATAAAAGTCCAAATTTCTGAAAAGTTAAAAAATATCTTTTCTTTAAAAATAAGAAAAAGACATTAAAGTGCAATGTTTATGGAGATTGTCAGTCACCCAGGTCATGACTGAACCAAAGAAGCTCCTTGGATGAGAAGCGAAATGTCTTCAAGGAAAAAACCAAAGAAAGTCCAGTTGCCTTTTGAAAAAAGCACCTTTGGGACATTAAAGTACAAATTCATGTGTCCCACATTGATACTTCCAACATATTTTTGAGTAACCTTTATTTTCAAGAACCAATGCTAGTGATTAACATGCTAGTTATCTGTTAATTATGCTGAGTAAGTAGTCCAAAATAATAGTGATAAAAACTCAGAAAGCGGGGCCACATTTGATTTTTAAGGCTATGCTTCCCAGATGGGGGAACTGAAGCACAAAATGGAGAACATCGCCCCCTTTTGCCAGGTATCTCGTAACCCTAACTTTGAGATAAGATTTTAATATGGAAAAAGGTCAATTAAATGTAATGGGAGTGAGAAACCTTTAGCCAGTACACCTAATCCGGCTCATCAGTTTGGTGCATTTGATCCACAGGATATCCAGTGAGGCCTTGTTCCTTTTCCCATCAGTTACAATCAAAGCAGGCTCTGTTCTGCTTCTTTGAAACTGCATCCCCAATAAACCCTTGAAGTAAGAAGTTGTTCCACTGATTAATTGTTCTGTTAGGAAATTTCTCCTTATTTCCAGGTTAAATCTCTCCTTGTTCAGTTTCTGTTAAGTTTGCATGAAGAGTCAGACGCAGAGTGCTTCAGTGAAGAGTTTATTAGTGACTACAGCTCATAACAGACCCCATTTGGCTGGGCTGCGGCTGCTACTTATAGCCAGCAGCCGCAGTTGCCAGCCAATCAGAGTGCAGGGTTTTCACGCACTTTTTAAACCAATCATTTCTGACATTTTACAAGAACAGTTCAAACTTAACCAATGACATTCAAACCTGCATACATAACAGGTTCCATCTGTTGCTTCTTGTTGTGCCTTCAGATGCCTTGGAGAACAGGTTGACTCCACCCCTTCTTCGTGGCAGCCCCTCAAATGTTGGAACACTGCTTCCATGTTCTTCTTGTCATTAGACTAGACATATTCAGTTCCAGCAACCGTTCTTCATATGTTTTAGCCTCCAGTTCCCCTTGTCATCACAAAAGAGAATAACACAATCCAATCTGAGTAGGTTGCTGGAACCAGATGTGTTTTCTTCTAAGTTTTCACATTTGGACTCATGCTGGAGCCATGCACACCAGAGGTGGTATTCAAGCAGGTTCTGACCAGTTCTGGAGAACGGGTCGTGGGAATTTTGAGTAGTTCGGAGAACCGGCAAATACCACCTCTGACTGGCTCGCCCCCATCTCTTCTCTGCCTCCCATTGAGTCGCAGCTGATTGGCTGGGTCGTCTTTTGTTGTCCTGCACAGGAGAACGGAGCTGGAAAGCAGGTTAGTGGGGTGGGGAGGGAATGGAGATTTTGCAAACTCCTTCAGAGGTGGATATTCAGCGGGTTCTGACCAGTTCTGGAGAACCAGTGGTGGAAATTTTGAGTAGTTTGGAGAATCGGCAAATCCCACCTCTGACTGGCTGCAACCCCATCTATTCTGGAGATTTTACAGTATCCTTCCCTTGCCACGCCCAGCAAGCCACACCCACAGAACCAGTAGTAAAAAAAATTTGAATCCCACCACTGTTGCACACATCCTAGAGACTGATAAGTTCCTTGAGGATGGGCTCCAGCAGGAGTCTGAAAGCTTGGAAGAACAAATTTCTGGTCCCAGTGACCGACTCAGATTAGATCCTGCAATATTATCCTGGGATACATATATTTGCCTTCATTGACGAGAATAACAGAGTTGGAAGGGACCTTAAAGGTCCTCTAGTCCAACTCCTTGCTCAAACTGGAGACCCCATACCATTCCAGACAAATGGCTGATCAATCTCTTCTTAGAAACCTGCAGTGATAGAGCACTCACCACTTCTGGAAGAAGTCAACCCACTGATTCGTTATTTTCATTGTCTGAAATGCACCCAGTAGATTCAGTTGTTCAGACTTGGCCACTTGAGGCTTTGCACAATGAAAAGAGCCAGTATTTCTCAATGTTGGCTCAACTTGAAGTTATATGGACTTCAACTCCCCAAAATTCCCCAGCCATGAATTCTGAGAGTTGAAATCACACATCTTCAAGTGGCCATTGAGAAACAAAACTATAACCATTGTTTAGTTTTTCATTCTGGTGACTTCCTTTAAAAACTATTAATGGCAGTTTTGGATCCTAGTTTTCTTTCCTTGCTTATTTTAATGTCAAATATTTTCATTTGCCACCATTTAAATAAGATGCAATTACAAGAGAAGGAGTTTTATTTAAATTTATGCAGCCCCAATATACAGAAAGGATCAGATAAAGCTAGTATATTTCCTTTCTCCACATTTTACTTCCTTTTCTACGTTTTTAGTTTTGCCTATGACTTTAATAACATATTTTTTAAACTCAAAGGGCCAGAATATTGAAGCTGGGTTTCTTCTTCCTCTTCCTTCTTTTTAGAAAAAGGTGAGATTATTAACCTTCTCTTTAAAAAGAAAAGAGATTAAAAAGGGAGCCGAACCATTAAATGCTCACCTGGAGGATAGAGAAGCTGAGATAATTTATATGTTTCGTTTTTAGAGGATCTTTTTTTTTAAAAAAAATAGATTTATTAAAAGATTTTACTTGCTTAATAAGAAATAGTCAAAGAAAAAATATAGCTAAGTAAATGTGGAAAAGAAAAAAGGAAGGAAAGGGGAAATGAGAATGTTCAAATTTCAGAGGGTCTCCAGCCCTTCAAATCTAGAAATACATGCTTAGACTAAATGCTCTTTTGCATCTATGTTAATGTGCTTTCCATCCATCCTGAGATGATAGACAGGTACAAGTAGTCCTTGACTTACAACTGTTATGCTCGTTTAATGATCATTCAAAGTTACAACCATACTAAAAAAAGTGACTTATGACTACCATTGGCTCATATTTATGACAGTTCCAATGTCCTGCGGTCATGTGAGCCCCTTTTGTGACCTTCTATCAAGCAAAGTCAATGAGGAAGCAAGATTCACTTAACAATGATGTCACTAACTGAACAACCCACTTAACAAATGTCTCACTTAGCAACAGAAATTTTGAGCTTAGTTGTGGTCATAAGTCAAGAACCACCTTTTGAGTTCTTCCAGAAGTTGATGGAGTAAAAAAAAATTAAATAAAACACAGCCATTTTTTAATCACTAAACTCTGGATCCAAAGTTCCAGGAATTTATGTTTTTTAAAAAATAACAGGGAGGCCAGATTAGGAAATTGAAAAATATCCAGGAGAAAGTCAATGGCAAGTCACGTTTCCCATGCTACCAAGGAAAGTGTACAGTTGGGTCCATGAAATCATCAAGGGGTTAAACTCAACTGTTTATCTTTGCTTTGATCAGCTCTGTGGCTGGTCAACCAGTGTGTAAACCATTGTGTAGAACCAGACATGACTCAGCTATGAAATGCTGAAATTCCAGCAAAGAGACGTGTTCTTGAGAGTCAGTGAAAGGGAGGTCCATCTGGGTGGCATGCATAACTTCTTGGTTAGCTGCTCTGAAGGCCCCTTGAAGAAGACATGAGGTGGAAATCTGCTTTTGTTTACAGTAGTTATTAAATGTTGTGAGTAAGAGTGGACTTCCTGCTGCAGGCTGGTACTTGAGGAAGCAGACTGAAAGAGCAAGGGAGGGATAGGCAAACCGGAATGGGCTAAAATGCTTCTGATCCTTGAATAGATGGTAATGAAAACTCTGGATAAAGCTGGCAGAAATTAATCATTTTTCATGAGCTGAGAGCTGCATTTAGCTAAAAGCGGTACTTCAAGATTAAGTGGGGCCAGAAGAGGAGACGGCTTGGTCAAAGGCTAAATATATATTAAAAGTCAACTAAATGACAGTTTAAATGATTACTCCCCATGTTCTTAATAATGTTTCCTCTTCTGTTCCATTAATGATCACAATTTTGGGTCAGGAATCTAGGGAGGCTCTGGGCTACATCCTTGAGCTAAATGTATACAATTTGAGGAAGTTCAGAGGTAGTTTATTCAGATGGGTAACATCTCTCTTGTAACGTGCATTTAATGGGATTCCCCATCTACTGGCTTGACATGGCTACCTACCCATACATTATGACTCAAAATCTAATCACAAATGGGGAAGAAGACAATAGAGTTTTACCAATAAAAGGCTTGGACTGATACAGGAATACTAATCATACTTGGGTGTGTTCAAGTAATTTTTAGCAGCTGAATAATCTTCGTTTAACCTTGAAGACTCATCTGCAAGGTAGTTAGCATTGCTAGTACATGATTTAGGCAAGGAGAGATTGGAGAGAAAAGAGTTTGAAGGAAAGGTGAGATTGTTCCAGCCGATATTTCCAGATTTCAGGAAGGACTAGGTCTCACTGATATCAGGGGGCTTTAATTCAAAGAAGGGTAGGATAGAAATTGAGCATGTTGGCCTAGTGGTGGAGGCTGCTGGCTATAAACCAGGAGACCATTGAGGCAGGACATAAAGAAGAAATGTATTGCTTTTAGAGAAATGTTGACATGATTCTTCTAGATAGTGAAATGTGTGTATTAGTGAGAGAAAAGAACAAGAAAATGGAAAATGTCAGACCACAGGTTCATCTGTCGATCACTCATATGTGTCAAAAGCAGGAAGTTTCATTATAGGTAACCGCATATGTCTTGCTTGCAACAAACCACAAACAAACTGTCGGAAACTTAGATGCTTTGGCAAGACACCTATGACCTCGATTAGTGAGAGGGAGGGGCAAGATATTTAGCTACTTTAGCATAGCAACAGGGGGTTGTAATTCAAGTAACCGATGAATGTTGACAAGTTATATTTCTGTGTTTTGCTGCTTCTGAAGGGTATATATGTAAGTGTTGCTCCATAGGAGGTTGTTCAGATGTTGCTTTGGCTATATGGCTCTGAACCTTTGCGCAAATAAAAGCAACTTCTTTTGATTCCAAGGTCTGAGTCTTGTCATTTACTGCAACACTATGAGTACTAATCCCATGTTAGGCATGGAAGCTGTCAGAGTATATCCATGAACTGGAATAGAGCATGATAACAAGGTCAGCCAATGAATAGGCATAGCAACTAAGTCAGCCAGTGAGGACTGTTTGGAAACTGAAACTAGAAGTAGCCTAGGCATGGCTCTATATTAAGCTCTGCAGCTCTGAAGCTCTGTCTATGAAAAATAAAGCTGCTTCTCTCCTCTGCTGTGTGTCTTGCTTGCCTGCTGAACTAAAGTGAAACTGATTTCTGTGCTCCTGAGTTGCTGTTCTGCTCTGAATCTGTAACATGTCTGCTTCTGTTTGAGTTTGCTCCATGTTGGAGAAATCTACAACTGGTATTGTAAAATCTACTTTGTATGTTTATAAAGAAGTTAAATGAAGCCTCAGTCATCTGTATTTACTTTTCTGGTGCTGAATTTATGCTGCAATACTCTGAACAGAAGCCAGCTGGGTGACTTTGGGTCAATCACCAGGAGATGATGAGTTCTAGTGCCGCCTTAGGCATGAAAGCTGGCTGGGTGACTTTGGACCAATCCTTCTTTCTCAGCCCAACCTTCACAGGGCTTTTTCTCCTATGAGAAAAATAGAAGGAAGATGAGGGAATGTTCTGTATGTTTGCCGCCTTGAGTTATTTATATAAAAAAGATGGGATATAAATAAAGAAGTAAATAAATTTCTTCGGTTCATATATTAATATGTCTAACTTCTTCACATTTCCAAAAGCAAGATGGCAATCAAATTTTTTTTATCTTCTAAGATTTACAGTTTCCAGACCATGTTTGATCATTGGTATATCACTCTATTCTTGGTTTTATTATTATTATACCTCTTTTATTCATTAAACATGAAACTCAGTCAACTGAACATTTAAAAATGTATCACAAACATCATTGACTGGTGATGATGGTTGATATGCGTTGCTGCCAGCATCCTAGGTATCAACCAAGTGTCTTCTTAAAATGTACGATGTTCTGAGTAGCACAGTTTTTTGCAGTTGTGCTGCTGTTATTGTAGGAAACTGCAATTTCTTGATGTATTTTGTAAAATTCTTCGACATGGTACCAAGTGCCCCTATGACAATGGGTATCACTGTTACATGTTTCATCGATAATGGGTAGTTTCAATGGCCAGGTCATGATATTTCATGATTTTTTCCAGTTCTTCTTCTTTGGCTCTGGCATCTCCCGTTGTATGCTTTGGTTTTTGACAACTGTGATAATAGTAGTACTTAGTACTTGGACTTATATACCACTTTACAGCCCTCTCTAAGCTGTTTACAGAGTCAGCATAGTGCCCCCAACAATCTGGGTCCTCATTTTATTGACTTCAAAAGGATGGAAAGCTGAGTCAATCTTGACTGAGCAGAATTGAACTCAGATAAACAGATAACAGATAATCAGAGTTGGAAGGGACCTTATAGGTCATCTAGTCCAACCCCCCACCCAAGCGGGAGATCCTACACTATTTCTGACAAATGGCAGTCCAACCTCTTCTTGAAAGTCTCAAGTGATGACGCTCCCACAACTTCTGAGGGCAAGCTGTTCCATTGGTTGATTGTTCTCACTGTCAGAAAGTTTCTCCTTATTTCCAGGTTGAATCTCTCCTTGTTCAGTTTCCATCCATTATTCCTTGCCTGGCCTACAGGCACTTTAGAAAATAGCTTGACCCCTTCCTCTCTATGGCAGCCCCTCAAATATTGGAAGACTCCTATCATGTCTCCCCTGGTCCTTCTCTTCACTAGAGTGAGCAGTGAGCAGTGAGTTAATTGCATTCTAACCACTGCGCCACCACTGCTCTTGATATCTGGCATATTGTGTTCCAAATGATGATGATGATGATGATTATATTTATATAATATTATTCATTAAACATGAAACTCAGTCAACTGAACATTCAAAAATACAATTGACTGGTGATAATGGTTGATATAGGTTGCTGCCAGCGTCCTAGGTATCAAGCAAGTACTTTCTTAAGATATCATCATCATCATCATTGTTCTGGAAATATAATGAACAGACTGGATTCTTTTTCCAGTGGTAGCAATGCTGTGAAGCTCAACAGTTCTGGAAAACAAACTGTTGTAGAATGGAACACATTCTAAAAATCAGAATCCAGTTTCCTGAGGGTTTTTTTCTTATTAAACTTCACTAGGCCATACATTTCTTAAAATATTTGGCATTATGTAAGCTCATGAGTTTGTTATAAATGGATATTATTCATTTTTTAAATTGGGAAAGATCTTCTCCTGTGGAGGAATGGTTACCCTTGTAGACTTTGATGGCTGGAGAAATTTTGAAAAGTAGAAAATTCAATTCTGTTTGAAAACAAGATTTATACTACAATTTTATCCACACAATTGTGTCACATCCAAAATTTGGGTTTTAGAGTTTATATTCTAATTTGACATATTATCAGCATGTAATTTATAGTGCTGTTTTAATGTATTGTTTATTACAGTACATCGTTTTCCTTTCTATTTTCTTTAATAACTTCAATTATATTATCCAAATGTTTTTTAAAGTTGGATATTTTGATTAAAAATGGATATAATACAATATGTACTAGACTATATACATTACATCTTAAACTATGGGAACTTTCAAATGGTGTCCCGGAATATGTTAGCCATATTTTGCATTTGCTGGCTATCTGCCTGTATTTTGCTGTTTATATTTGGCTTTTTATCAGTAGCATCTATTTTTTAAAACATTCTTTAAAACTTGTATTTTTACACCTTTATATGATGATAATAGAATACAGAATAAAATGCAAAATAGAATGAAGAATTGGGGATCTTCTAGTCCAACTCACTGTTGAAGCAGGAGAACCTATCCTTTCTGGAAAAATGGTTGTCCAATTTCTTCCTAAAATCCTCCAGTGATGGAGCACCCACAAGTTTTGGACACAAGACGTTCCACTGATTAAATGGTTTTC
Organism: Naja naja; assembly: GCA_009733165.1. Classification (NCBI taxonomy): domain Eukaryota; kingdom Metazoa; phylum Chordata; class Lepidosauria; order Squamata; family Elapidae; genus Naja; species Naja naja. Next base: position 6,516,499 of record CM019160.1, on the reverse strand, counting down.
AGTATCAGTTAAGAAACTTCTCTTCAATTCTAGGTTGGATCCCTCTTTGATAAGCTTCCATCTATTATTAACCTGGTATTAACCTATAAAGCCCTGCATGGTTCGGGTCCGGGGTACTTGCAGGAGCACCTCCTACCAGCATCAAGATCCAATCGCCCGGTACGCTCCCATAGGCAGGCCCTCCTGGGGGTGCCATCGGCCAGACAATGTCGGTTGGCGGTCCCCCGGGGGAGGGCCTTCTCTGTGGGGGCGCCCACCCTTTGGAACCAGCTACCCTGAGCTGCATCTGGCTGACCTGTGCTCCTTCCGTCATGATCTAAAGACTTGGCTGTTTGCACAGGCCGGCCTGGACTGAGCAGGGTTGGGAATTTTAATTTAAGGGTATTTTAATTAGATTTTATTATAATTGGATTAGAATTAATTTGATAAATTTTGTATTTATTGTATATATATTTTTGTGTAAGCCGCCCTGAGTCCCCCCGGAGATGGGGCGGCATATAAATCCAATTAAATAAATAAATAAATAAATAAATATTATGTTTTGTCCCGCTGTCAGGTGGTTTGGAGAATATGTCAACTCCTTCTTCTCTGTGAGAGCCCCTCAAATATTGGAAGACTGCTGACATGTCACCCCTAGTCTTTCCCTTCGTTAGATTAGACGTACTCACTTCCTACAACTGTTCATTGTGTGCTTCAGCCTCCAGTCTCCTAATTATCTTTATTGTTCTTCTTTGCACTCTTTCTAGAGTCACAACATATTTGTTGTATTGTGGTGACCCAAACTGGATGCAGTATTCCAAGTGTGGTCTTACCGATGCAGTGTAAAGATTGAAAATATTTGCAAGTGAAAACGAGCTTGCAAAAATGTAGCTGATTGAAATGTGGTAAATTTATAATAATTATTATCTAGAATCATCATCATCATCATTATTATTATTTGTAGAAATGAAATGAAACTTTAGGTGAAAGAGATAAACTGAACAAACCTGCCATTCCAAAGATAGATAGATAGATAGATAGATAGATAGATAGATAGATAGATAGATAGATAGATATGTTTATCTTTCCAGCATCTTCTTTGCTATTTCTGCTTGGATAAGCTGGAAGTGTCAGGTCAGTGTCAGAAATAATTGGAATGCCTGCTGGTTCTCTTATAATGGAAAAATGGTTGGTGAAGATGACAAAATTTTCAGAGATGGCAAAATTGACTTGTTTGATTAGGGAAAAGACAATAGGTATATTTGTTAGTGATGGGAAACACTTTATGGACTTTTTGTTGAACATGGAAAAAATAACTTAGGATTTATGGTTTTGATGATTAGACTATGGAAAGAAGGAAGCCATGATGTAACCTTAGAAAGAGAGGATAAAATATAAATGCATTTAAAAGTGCTGTAAAGAAGGAACTCCTTCCTTCCTCCCTCCCTTCCTCCCTCTCTCCATTTTCCCTCTCTCCCTGTTTTCCTTCCTTCCTTCCCTCTCTCCCTTCTTCCTTTCCTTTCCTTCCTTTCCTTCCTTCTTTCCCTTCCTTCTTTCCCTTCCTCTTCTTTCCTTCCCCTTCCCTTTTTCCTTCCTTTTCCCTTCTTTCCTTTCCTTTCCCTTCCCTTTCTTCTTCTTTCCTCCTTTCCCCTTCCCTTTCCTTCCTTTCCTTTCCTTTCCTTCCTTCCTTCCTTTCCTTCCTTTCCTTTCTTTCCTTCCTTTCCTTCCTTCTTCCTTCCTTCCCTTCCTTCCCTTCCTTCCTTCCTTCCCTTCCTTCCCTTCCTTCCCTCCTTCCTTCCTTCCTTCCTTCCCTTCCTTCCTTCCTTCCCTTCCTTCCCTTCCTTCCTTCCTTTCCTCTCCTCTCCTCTCCTCTCCTTTGTTCTCTTTTCTTTTTTACTTAGTACTTTTCTTTTACACATGTTTACTTTCTTCTTTAAATTTGCATCAATTTTACATGGTTAATAAAAATTTATGTAAGAAAATTAATAAAAGAAAGAAACTTGTTCCTGCTCTCTGTTGCTAACTGATCCAAAATGAGTCACAAGCCCTGCCTAAAGTTTGTTCATCATGGATTTTATTTCCCACAGCAACAGAAGCATCAGCCAAACAAATACTTTAAATATGATTTTAATTCTTGCTCCGCATGGTAAATGGTTTACATGGAATTTCAGTTAAGGAGACACAAAATCTATTTACAAAAAATTCTGTAGTCATAAGATTCTATAGTCATAAGATCCACATTTGTCTCAAAATAGCTTAAATATTTTTGCTAAAAACAAAATCTGTTGCTTGGTTTGTTCCTTTTGGCTAAACTGAGCTGTAAACACAGATTTCGAATAATGTTTCCCTCCACTTCTCTTCTTAAGACGTGTCCCATTTTCTCTGAACTAATTCTTCCAGAATAATTTCAAATGTTACATCACACTTGATTTCAGCAGGAATTTCTCTGTTTCAGACAGGATGAGGGTAGAGAATTGGGGAAAGTTTCATCAAAGTAATGAATAAAAAGTAGGAGAAAATTCAGGAAGAAGAAAACCAAGGATTCTCTTTCCTCTTTTTTATCCCCTCATCATCCCTTCTAGCTATATCAAATTTAGCTTCCCATGTCTTTCCAGAGAATAGAAGGCCATGTCATGTCTGGAAGACTTTAGAGAAGAAAATACTGTCTCATTCCTTTTTAACTTAACTCAACATCTTTGTTTTTGTCAGTAGATAATTATGATATAAACAATGCTTTGTTAAAGTACTTTCTATTCAACAGTGGGTACTGTCATCAAGGTCAACTATATATGGGATAGGAATGGTGTAAACAGACTCTCTCCTCCTTTGTCTTGCAAAATTTGCCTAGCAAGACTTTGCTTCCCTGGGAGTTCCTCAAATATGAACTCCAAGTTCATAGTAGATTTCCTCCAGGTATAATTCAGGAGAGGAAATTCAGCCAAAACAACCTTTCAGTGTGCTTTGTTTCGACTGCTTTGTAGATTGCATTGGCATTTGCTATTTCAGAGAACTGTGGCCTGCAAGAGAAGGGAGAACATCTAGGTTAAATTATCCATGTTTACTGAATTTCCCTAATTAATTTACTCCCCTCCTTCTCAGGCAATTCAGTGATTAACGCTCTATAAACAACTCTACTAACAACTAAATAAATCAGTTGAAGAAATCAAGGGTCATAGATTTTGGCTGTCCTAGGTTTTAAAGACCACAACATATTGTGTGCAGATGTTTGTCTGTCTTCTGAGAGACTTTAGAAAAGGAGAAAGCATAAACCTGAGAATGTAGAAGGTTACGACTTTTCTAGAAGGGTTTGGAGAACAAACCAACATAGATTGCCAGAGCATATGAAGTGTGCATGCTTAGCTTAGTTATAATGTGAAAACAGATGGACTTGACTTTAGACCTGAATAAACATGGCAGTGTTCCTGTCAGCTCCCCTTCAATCATTGTGGCCCTTCCCTTGTGGAAAATTTGGTTAGTGATTCAATGGAAGGCTTCCACTTCAAGTCCTCCCTCCCTCCCTCCCCAGTTTATGTTTGAAAAATGTGTCCTGGCATGGGGCCATTTTGGATTTGCTTCTTCTCCCTCAGATTAAAGTCAGGTTAGGTGCAGAAGCTCTGAGGCCTTCTAAGGGGGAATTCTTTAATTTCCCATCCTGTGTATGTTCCATCCTCGAATGGCACTGACATGTGGAGGCCTTGCTGTAGGTCAAGGACTTCTTGTTCTTCTTCCATTTGTTCATTGAGCGGATCACTCTCTTGAAGATGAGGTAGAAGATCTCACACACAGTGAGGACAATGCAAAGAGCTGATGCCCCTACCATGAAGTATGTGAAAATCTTCTTCTCAGTAGGCCGAGCAATGTAGCAATCAATTGTATTGGGGCAAGGTTGCAGGTCACACTTGACCAGGCGTGGCAGGTCAAAACTGTCCCAAATTCTGTGGAGCAGATAGAGGAAGACAATCTCAATACCCAGCTTGAAGAAGAGTGTCAGGAGGTAAGTCCACCAAAGACCGCCATGTTTCCTTCCCGTGTTGCTATAAAGTTTGGGACAGTTTTCCCCATTTTTTTCTCGGTTCTTCCTTTCTCTGTCCTCACGGTAGGCCACATGCATGATGACGAGCAGAGACGGGCAGGTGACAAAAATCAGCTGCAGGGCCCAGAGACGGATATGGGAGATGGGGAAAAAATGATCATAGCAAACATTGGTGCAACCAGGTTGCCGGTGGTTGCAGTCAAAATCCTTCTGCTCATCTCCCCACACCCGCTCAGCAGCTACCACATAAACAAGGACACGAAAAACAAAGACCACAGAGAGCCAGATGCGGCCAAAAGCAGTGGAGTATTTGTTCACTCCACTCAGCAGACCCTGTAATGTCTTCCAGTCCATGGCGATAGAAGTTGGAGGCCCAGCTCACGAGCACCTGGAAAGTCAACAGAAGCACAGAGTTAAATCAGTTTCCTAGTGTTCTAGTGTCAGGTAACTTTTTAAGGCTTATATTTGCTTTCAGTGTAACATAATATCTTGAGGGTGTTACTCAGAGCAGTAGGTATGATCACAGAAAGTAGCCGGGGCTCAGAGAAGTGAGTGGAGCAGAACAGGAAGAAAAGGCAATTGATATTTAATAGGACATGCATAAACTAATGCTCTGTTTTTCTACCTGCCAAAATGTGGTCGAATTGTATATTCATACTGTTTGGGGCACCAAAGATGGAGGGCACCAAGGGGGATGCAAGTTGGCTCTCATGCTCAGTTTGGGTCCAACATGCAGAACCTCATTTCATTTTCCTGAGAGTAAGAATAATTAATCAGTGCAACGACTTGCCTCCAGAAGTTGTGGGTGCTTCAACGCTGGGAGGCTTTTAAGATTGGACAACCATTTGTCTGAAATTGTGTAGGGTTTCCTGCTTGGGCAGGTGGCTGGACTAGAAGACCTCCAAGGTCCCTTACACTTACATTTCTTTTCAAAATACTGCTGTCCAGATCTCTACCAATGGGTAATTTTGTAAAATTTCCTTCAGAATTATGTAGGAATGGACTGTGGAAGTCATTTCCACCTCAATAGGACAGAAAATAGTTGATAAGAATCTTTGCATGGTCCATAGGCTGGGTTCCTACAATATCCTAAGCTCCAAACCCAGGTTTGCAAAACATACTAGCAGGGTTCATATTATATACGATATCGAAACACATCATCTAAACGATGGTTTCATGTGCAGACATAATTTACACTAGTTGTTAAAACAATGATTGGTTTCCTCATAATGTACTACCCCATCTGTTTTTAGTTTAACCTGAATGCTGTATGACCTTAGCTTTCCTTAGAGAACCTCACAGAACTTTATCTAGAACTTTGAAAGACCTGTTGATTCTCTAAACATGTGGATCCTTTCTTCTTGCTAGATGCTCCCAATCTTGTGTTTTCTTCTTTCCTTTACCTTTCACATCTTAAAGCTTAAAATGAAAGGATGTGATATTTTTCTGACTGCCACCCATCTATTTGGTTTTTTAAAAAATAATATCCTCTTAACTCATTCAAATATTACTTTACTATAGTCAGTTCAAACAAAATACAGTCAGAAAATATGAAATAGAGGGAAACTGTCCCAAACCTTTGGGTATTTAGATCACAGCATCCAAGTATACCAAACATGTTTTTTTTGGCCTTTGCTGACTAATGGACAGTTAAGATTCATAAGTAATTTGAAATTGGATGAAATGCTATTCCCTTCTGCAATTACAGTCCCATTGTTATACTAACTACATCATGATATTATTGACATTCGCTTCTGACAAGATAGAACAATCTTCTTAATATTTTTTAATTGCATTCTGCATTGTTTTATATTGGTGTTTTTAAAATATGGTTTTTATATCTTGTTTGTTAATCCCCAGAATTACTTAAGGTAAGGTGTATGTGTGTGTGTATGTGTGTATGTGTGTGTGTGTGTGTGCATTCATTCATTCCAAACCAACCAGCCTACAAATAAATCACATTCTCTGAAATTATCTTGGCCACTTTTCTTCTCTGATTTTATTTCAGGCAGATAGTTTGCTTTGGCTGAAAATGCCGGTGTCACAATATTTATTCACTGAGCCTGGAGGTAACTCATTATTCAGCTATTATGTTTAGTTGACTCACAGCTTAGTGGTTTCCCAGCATATCCTTGAAATAATTTATTGGAGTTACGCAGTTTCCAAGACCATAGTTGGGGAAGGTTTTGACTTGATACACTTGTCTCTTGTTCAGCAACTGGTATGGTCCAAAAGAGCAGCATGACTACCAAGAGTCTAACTCAGTGTTCCTCAACCTTGCTGGCTGAGGAATTCTGGAAGTTGAAGTCTTAAAGTTGCCACGGTTGAAAAACACTAGTCTAACTGACTGCTCTTTGGATGCTCAGGTAAAGAATGAAATGCTTTAGGATTTTGCTTTCTCAGGATGTGATTGCTTCCCTGACTGCCACCTGCCTATTTTTTAAAAAAATAATGTCCTCTTAACTTATTCAAAGACACCTTGTTCAGACAAAATACAGTCAGAAAATATGGTTCTAATTTTTGTCCCAAACATAACAAGATAGGCCTAAAAAAATCTGCAATGCAGGGGAGCATAATTGGGAACTTGCATCAGACTTCCCCGTCCATGATAAATGATCATTCAGGACAAGTGCATGGTTCCCAATCTTTTTAAAAGTTGCTGCCCATTGGGCAAAGAGGGGAATGTACAATACGTTTGTGAAGAAACTGCATTTTAATGGTCAAATTTGAGTTTTGCTCTGGCCTCACCTACTCCTCCCAAGTCCTGCTGTGCTGCCCCATTGTGGTAGGTAGGTGGTGTTTGTGTTCCTGGGAGGGATAAGCAAAGAATGGTGTAAGTGTATGTCAGGATCATACATTCCCAGCAGGGTCAGCCAAGGTGTGAAGGTCATCCCTTCTGCCAAGGAAGCAGATATCTATAGTGGTCAGCAGCAACACAGGAAGATGCTGGAGGTGGGCAATCACTTTAGGGACAATCACAAAGCCATCAATTCATACTGTCCAGAAGAAAACAGTAGTAAACCACCTGTGTATTTTTACCAAAGAAAGTGCAGAGAGTAAGGCAAAGAAGACCTAGAAGACTGGATTAGGGACAGATCATTATGGGGGAAAAATCTATGTGGTTATTGACAACTTAATGGCACATATCCATCCATCCATCCATCCATCCATCCATCCATCCATCCATCCAGATCGAGGCATCTGTCTATCTATCTATCTATCTATCTATCTATCTATCTATCTATCTATCTATCTATCTTCGTCTGCCTGTCTGTCTGTCTATCTATCTATCTATCTATCTATCTATCTATCTGTCTATCTATCTATCTATCATCGTCTGTCTATCTATCTGTCTATCTATCTATCTATCTATCTATCTATCTGTCTGTCATCTATCTATCTATCTATCTATCTATCTATCTATCTATCATCGTCTGTCTATCTATCTATCTATCTATCTATCTATCTATCTATCTATCTATCATCGTCTATCTATCTATCTATCTATCTATCTATCTATCTATCTATCATGTCTGTCTGTCTGTCTATCTATCTGTCTATCTATCTATCTATCTATCTATCTATCTATCTATCATGTCTGTCTATCTATCTATCTATCTATCTATCTATCTATCTATCTATCTATCATTGTCTGTCTGTCTGTCTATCTATCTATCTATCTATCTATCTATCTATCTATCTATCTATCATATTTTTTCACTGCCCATCTCCCTCAAAGAGAGGTTCTGGGTGGTGTACAATAAAATCAATAAAATCAACATTAAAATCAGAATTAATTTAAAATTTAAAACTTTTACAATTATAAAAATAACATTATACAATTTCAAAAGGTGAAAAATTCCAACTTTGGGGGAGGCAGGATTGTAAGCAGTTGTTAATATACATTGGGGGATTCTTATGGGGCCAGCCATGGTTGTGTGGGCTTCTGTGACCTCCACGCAAGGCCACACAGCCCTGTTTTGACTGTTTTGATCTGCAGCAGTGCAGCATTTTTCTACCCCTTTCATCTATTCCTAATTCTTTCTCCTTTTCCCTCCTCTCTTAGATCTTCATTGCTGAAAAAATATTGACAAAATGCTGTCCTGATGTCATCAAACTATCGATTGATGGACTCCAAGAAGGATGTGGCATTTTAGCGGAGGTGCTTGTATTTTATTTTTTTTTAATTCATATTTATATGCCGCCCTTCTCCGGAGACTCAGGGCAGCTTACAATTTTTGGAGCGCAACCCAGTGCGCTCAGCAATAGCCTTCATTCCATTGTATATGCTTGCTTATTACTAAGCGGCATTTTTGCAAAGTCAGCTTATTGCCCCCAACAATCTTGGGTCCTCAATTTACCTCCCGTGAGAGGATGGAAGGCTGAGTCAACCTTGAGCCTGGTGGGATTCGAGCCTACACTAAATGCAGGCAGCTGGAATTAAGTGCTAGGCATTTAACAGCCTGCACCACCAAGGCTCCCTGTATCCCTGTATCCCTGTAACATATCAAGATCCCCATTTTTTCCTGCAGTTTGGTACAAGTGTCTTGTGGATGTTAAGCCTTCTAGTTTAATGAGGTCCTGGCCTTTAAAAGACCTGGAATCTGGGAAGAGGTTGGCCCATGCAACACTGCCACTCCGTGAGCTGCACTGGCTGCTGGTTTGCTTGTGGGTGCAATTCAAGGTGTTGCTAATTGCTTTGAAAATCTGCCAGCTTGGAAGCCCTATTTCTTTGAGGCTTCTGGGCTGCCAAACTCTTCATGGCATGGGTTCAGGTTTATTAAGGGACCATCTCTTGGGATTGGCCTGCCCCACCTGTGTGGGCCCTATTGGCCAGGGTATTCTGGCTGGTGAGGTCCAGGAGAAGGGCCTTCTCTGCCATTGTGTCTGATCTCTGGAACATTTTGCACCCCTCCCATCTGATTTTCCATAAGAGCCTTATGGAACTACCAGTTGCTTTGGGGCTCCAAAGGTGGAGTTTCATGTTGGGCGTGGCTGACAGGTTCACATTCAGATCCCACCTCCCCTCTGCTCATCCTACTTCCGCCCTCCCCATCCTTCAGCTTCTGTATTTTGTATTTTTACATTTTTGTAGTATTTTATATTTACAGTTTTATCTTTCAATATTGTAAATCACTCAGACTTACCCTGCTGTAAGATGGGCAGCCAATAAAGTTGATAAATAAATAAATAAATAAAAATACAGGCATGTTCTTTTTAACCCTGCTAGGCTTAGGCCCAAATTTGCTTCTGCCGCACTTCCTCTTTCTTGCCTTTTCATCTCCCCTCCTTTGCCACCCACTCTTTCCTCTTGGCCCTGTTCTTCTGGCCATTACTGATTTCATCCCACTTTCTGGGTTACACCCATCAACGGTCAGCCTACTTCCTCTAATTCATCCCAGCAGTCGGCTTCTCCCATCTCTAAGTCAGAACTGGGTGACACATGCCCGCCCACTGTTTCCAGCCCCATCTTGAATGACATTTCCTCTACTTTCTGCTCCTCCTTCTTCATGGTGTATTAATGCCTCGTCTATGTTCCCCTGCCAAAGGCCATTTCTTACATAGCAACCTCTTTGCTTTTAAATAATGTCTTGGATTTTCCTGTGTTTCAAGACCCGTTCCAAGTCTTTAACCTTGTCATGCTTTGGATTTAATTAAGTTTTATGTATTACTTTTAACTTTCTCATCTGTTCCACAGCCTTCCCTTAATGATATCATTATTATAATTATTATTACTTTGATATGATTATTATTACTCTGTACACTGAGAACTTACGTAGACAGTTCCTGTGTGTCCAATCACACTTGACCAATAGCATTTTTTATTCTAGTCTAGTCTATTCCTGTGGAATGTTGTCAGTAATATATGGGGGCAAAAATATTGGACTGCCATCTGTCAGAAATAGTGTAGGGTCTCCTGCTTAGATGGGGTTGGGGGGAGGTTGGACTAGATAACCTACAAGGTCCCTTCCAACTCTGTTATTCTGATAAATGTTTGAGTTTCTGGTATTGGGCATTCAAACTAGCTAACTGCTTGGCAACTTTGCCCAAGTGGCATTCTGCCCATCATTAATTTGCCTGTCAAATCTTGGTTTCTGAAGAAGTCATGGAGGGAAAATAATGAAACCCATTCCAGATAAGAGAATCTTTACAATAAATTTGACCTCACACCCACTGCCACTTGACTCAATTGGATTTGTTAAGAGACAACATTAGTATGTTTGCAATTATTTTATTGGGCATCCAATATGGGCTGCTTCTAAGCTGTTCATGGATGAAAGCAACATAATATTCTTTTATAGATTGCTTCACATATTTTATTAAGCTGTGGTTGATTTAACCTGCCAAAAAGAAATTTAGTTCATAAACTGAGCTAAGCAACCGGGTCATGGTTTGTTCAAGCGTAGTTAGCTGAACAAACTGCAATTTTCTGGATATACGTAATATACTGAGTCACGACTGTCCAACCTTTGGCTTGCATGGGCTGCACTGAATGAAGATGAATTATCTTGGGCCACATACAAAATATATGATATAGTTAATATATATAAAAAACAAATTTCTTTTATTTTTAATCTTTTATTATATCTTGTGGGGCCACATTACGTGCTATCCAGGACCACATGCAGGCCACATATTGCATATGCCTGCCCTATGTCATAAAGTACAGTTTGCAAGATACAGAGCTGGACTCACATCATGCAGAATGGGACGACTTGCTGCAGGCCAACTTGCCAGAGTCAACTTGCCATGGCCAACTCATTGTGGAACAACTTACCATGGCCAACTTGCCATGGGACAACTTAATGGAGGACAATACAGCAATTCAATTTAATTATTTAAAATAATCCAAAACTTATTTTAATTTTTGCCATTCCCAGTTCATTTTGTCCCTCCTTTGGCATCCTGTCTTTCATGATTCTATGCCACTATTTCTATTGATTCTCTTTTCTCTTTTTTCATGATTCTATTTCTCTTGTCCTATAGGGAATTTGCCGTGGCAAACTGTCCTGCTGCAAGTTATCGGCACCAAATTGGCCAGCAAGTTGTCTGTGAATTGGCTGTGACAAGTTATCAGATTAGGTGCTAAGAATCTTGTGCATGACTAAAAAAGCATGTGAATTTAGACTAGGATATGGCATAATCTGTGAACCTAATTCCACCTCTCTTTTACATCTCAGTCTAACTCCCAACTGCCTAATTTTTCCAGGGGCTCCTGGAGTTGTATGTTGAATAGGGATTTGACATACAAATATAAGCATCTCATTGAAGTTCTAGCCAGACACATACAGGTAGCTTATAACCAGTTTAGTGATTGTTCAAAGTTACAACAGCACACAAAAAATAATTTGTGACCATTTTTCACATTTATGACTATTGCAGCATCCCTGTGGTCATGTGATCAAAATTTGGACACTTAGCAACTGATATATTTATGAAGGTTGCAGTATTCCAGGGTCCTGTGATCTCCTTTTGCAACCGTTTGACCAGCAAAGTCAATAGGGAAGACAGATTCATTTAACAGCCATGTTACCAACTTAACAACTACAGTGATTCACTTAATAACTGTGGCAAGAAAGGTTGTAAAATGGGGCAAAACCCACTCAGCAGCTATCTTGCTTAGCAATGGAAATTTGGGGTTCAGTGTGTGACCACAATGTTTGTGGTCGTAAACCGAGGACTATTTATATATTGGCTGTTCCAAAGTTCAGTTCACTCAGGTTTTGCCAGAATAGCAACTGTTCTTAACTAGGAAATCCTGCTTGTGTTTTGGGCGCTGTCCAATTCCCCTTTCTCTCCTTGAATTGTGGTGCTTGTGAGCAATTAGATCTAAGTTTTTTTGTGCATCTGCAAAGAACCCATCGAACAGGTGGAGCCGCTTGTATTTTGACTGTAGGTTTCCTACCATTTTTTTCCAATAGACATTAAAAAAAAGTTTCCTAAAACAACATAAGACTATGCAAAATTACAACAATGTTTCCTGAGATTTCAGCCAGAAATGGATTATCTGGATTTTGTCTAGCCACTCGGGAATTTCCTGAGTACCAAGAGAGAATCATGGGCTCCATACATGAGGTTAGGTTAATTTTAAAATAATTGTTTGTTGAATAAACCCTAATGGCTTGTTTTAGGGTTCATACATTTGTAAAAAGGTGGGTCAGAATGAATAATAACAATAAGGCTAAGCCTCTTTGATTCAACCTGATGAATCTTAAACCCAGTTAACAAAACAAAACATGTAACCTATCTCCAAAGCAAACCAAATTATGGCTTGATACAATAGCTTAATTCATACAAGAAAATTCCACTGGGGCAGAATTCCCTGTTCCCATGCAGACATTTGAATCATCCAATCCTTTTTTATTACAGCATGTTGTGTGAACTCAGCCACTGAATGAGTTCATTTATTCTGCCTAACCAAAAGCACCTGGTGGCTTAATGCAAGTGATATTCAACTTGGTTTAGTGGCCATTCATAGTTACAACAGCACTGAAAATAAAATGATTTAGAACCGGTCCTCACACTTATGACCACCCTCACAATCACATGATAAAAATTGGAATGCTTGACAACTGCCATGTGTTTATGAATGTTGCAGTGTCCTGTGATCAGGTGATCACCGTTGATGAGCTTCTGAGTTGGCTTCTGACAATCAAAATGAATTAGAGATTTGTTTAGCAATTGTGTGATTCATTTAACAACTGCTTTGCTTGTAAGAAGGTTGCAAATGGTAATCACATGTCTCTGAGACACTGCAACTGTTATAGCTGTAAGCTAGTTACCAAGTGCCCAAATTTTAATCACATGACCGTGGGTTTGCTGCAATGGTCATAAGTGCAAGGACTCATTGTAAGTCACTTTTTTCATTGCTGTTGCAACTTCAAACATCGAATGAATGATTATAAGTTGAGGACTACCTGCATGCAGGTATGCACATGAAGGAGACACCCCAAGATTGTTGGTTTACCTTGCTGTCTTGTATAGAAAGAAAAAGATCCCAGCTGCACTCTATCAGTCCCTTTTATCCAGTTTTTTTTCTTAACCTTCAATGTTTTAATTTTTTAACATTTGATGTATGTAAGATTCTAATTGTTTTATATTACTGTATTATGCCGTTGGAAGCCATCCAGAGTCACTTGTCAGTAAATGACAATATTTACAATAAATAAATTGAATAAATAAAAGCGGTTTGTCTTCCCTTATCTGCCAATCATCAGATACACTGAAGTTCAATGCCCCAAATCTCTAGAGTGGAGGTCTCCAATCTCGGCAACCTTAAGACTTGTGGACTTCAACTCCCAGAATTCTGAGAGTTGAAGTCCACAAGCCTTAAAGTTGCTAAGGTTGGAGGCAGAGGTGGTACTCAGCAGGTTCTGACCAGTTCTGGAGAACCAGTAGCAGAAATTTTGAGTAGTTTGGAGAACCGGCAAATGCTCTGTCTAACTGGTCCCGCCCCATCTATTCTCTGCCTCCCAAGTCCCAGCTGATTGGCTGGGTCTTCTTTGGTTGCCCTGCACAGGAGAACAGAGCTGGAAAGCAGGTTAGTGGGGTGTGGAGGGAATGGGATTTTGCAGTATCCTTCCCCTGCCACGCCCACCAAGCCACGCCAACAGAACTGGTAGTAAAAAAATTTAAATCCCACCACTGGTTGGAAACCCCTCCTCTAGACAGCAGGACTACATGGACTGTGGAGGGTAAGGCGTTAAAAGGGTCAGCCCTGGATCCCAAGGACAGAGAGAAAAACAGCATCTACAGGTGTATGTCTCTTTTCTCCATTGTGATTACAGATGGCTCTATATAATAATCAGGCAGCAGAGATGAAAGGACCACACCTTTCCCATCTTTCAAAGGCCTCCTTTTCCTTTTTTTTTTAAAGGTTATGTAGGTGTTCAGCTGATTTCAAAATCAAAGAAAATCATGTTTGAGCAGGGGATAGCTTGAAAACTTTTTGGTGAAGCTTAATAAATTAATAAACTACAGAAAGAAAGAAAGAAAGAAAGAAAGAAAGAAAGAAAGAAAGAAAGAAAGAAAGAAAGAAAGAGGGAGGGAAGGAGGGAGGGGGACAGAGAGAGAGAGAAAGAAAAGAAAGTTAATAGAATTTGAGCAGAACTTTTTTTTTTGGACTTGATGGATTTTTATTATTTTAATTTTTCTGCTTTCATACGGTAGAGCTTTCAAAAATGGTATTCTTCCCTCACCTTCCTTTTGATATAATCTATTCTCCCTTCCTTAGCTCTGAAAGAGCTTATTCTCTTGCTAGTTGACATTAAGCAGGCCTCCTTCTGCAAGTAATAAACTAACCTGGGGGAGGTTTATATATGCTCTTCAAAAGAAACAGGAAAAACTAGACAATCTTGCCTCCCCTCTCTTGTCTCCTTCTGTAAGCAATAAACTAACTTGTAACTAGTGGCTCTCATCATTCCACTGTGAATTCCCATAAATGAACAAAGGCATGTTTTCCATACAACTAATCCCTCCATGGAGAAAGCTAGCATACAAATGCAGCCTTCTCCCCACAGATTAGCATGGATTTCTTTCCCCCATGTGATAATTGGATTCTGCCTAATCCAAGAACCATATAATATTTAATTGATCAGTTAAGTTCCATGCTACTTAGTCCAAAGGATAGTCAAATTAAAACTTTTTCAAATTTAGGTCCTGCTTGGCATTGAAGCCTAGTGCCCAAAATTGCATTCTAAGAAATTTCGAGGCCAAAAAAAAAAACTTGTGCAAATGGTTCTTAAAATTTTGCTTTGCCATGGCCTTTATAGGCAGAGAAAGTAAATGGCAGCAAAAAAGTAATTGTAGTAATCATAATTGAAGTAGTAGTAGTAGTAATTTTCTCTTCTTTTTTCTGTGATCTTTATTTTTTCCTTCCTTCCTTCCTTCCTTCCTTCCTTCCTTCCTTCCTTCCTTCCCTCCTTCCTTCCTTCCTCCCTCCTTCCTTCCCTCCTTCAAAATCAATCATCCTTCCTTTTATTAAATATTTTTTCATCAGACCCTGCAGACATCCCTGCAAGAAAAGAGAACATAAGAAGTTGTCAGCTGCTGCTGCCTGAAATGTAGCCACTGTATAGAGAAAGCAAGTCAGAGAGTAAAAATGTTGGCAGCTGTGTGCTTTAGCTGGCCAGACAGAAGAATCTAAGAATCTATCCAATACTACTGAACAGAACTTGAATCATGCCTAATTTTCTTTATTTTTCTTTCCTTACTCATGTGGCTTTACTGTTCTTTTAAGGCTTTGACAGGCAACTTCAGCTGGCATTCTTGATAGGGTTCTTAAAGTCCCTGCTTTGCCAGCTGCAGTTAATAGGTCTTTCTACTGGAACTGATCTGGCTTCTCACTGACTTGGCCAACGTCAGTTTTTCAATGCAACAGATTATAAATCTGATCCATGTTTTCCTTTCCACTTCATAGCTGCTCCACTTAGGGCACAATACTATGTGTTGGGAAGTCAAAAGGCGCATCATGTGTTCTGGGAGGCAACAGCAGGGTGTGCGTCTGTGCGTGTTTGTGTGGGGTGTTTTGGAGGGGGATGTTTGGTAAGAGGTCTTTGCTTTACTTGATAGCAGTTTAATAGCATCACCCAGCCACTGCTGGGATGACTTATCACTACAGGTAGTCCTCAACTCATGACCACAATTGAGCCCAAAATTTCTGTTGTTAAGTGAGACATTTGTTCAGTGAGTTTTGCCCCATTTTACGATCTTTCCTGCTGCAGTTGTTAAATGAATCGCTGCAACTGATAAGTTAGCAACCTGGCTGTTAAGTGAATCTGGCTTCCCTGTTGACTTTGCTGATCAGAAGGTCACAAAAGCAGATCACGTGACCCTGGGACACAGTTACGGTCATAAACATGAACCACTTGCTAAGCATCTGAATTTGGGTGACAATGATCATGGGGCTGCTGCAAAGGTCGTAACTGTGAAAAATGGTCCTAGGTCACTGATTTTAGTGCTGTTGTAACTTGGAACGGTCACTAAATCAACTGTTATAAGTCAAGGACTACCTGTATTGTAGGCAGGCACACTTTAGATGGCCACCCAGATCAGTCAGAGGCAAATGCTGTGGATTTTGTGTGTTGCCCACTTCAAACTGGTGAAAAGGATGAGTCTGTTAAAAGTGAGGGCTGAAAAAAGTTAGTCATGTGTGTGTGTGTGTGTGTGTGTGTGTGTCATATGGTTGCCAACTCTGCTGTGTAAAGTGGATGTGGTTAAAATGATTGATTTAGTATTGGGATGACCCTGATTTAAATCTGTACTAAGTTGAGAAATTTCACTGGGAGACTTTGGGCTAATGGCTCTCTCTCCTTAGCCTCTCTGTCAGCCCTTTGAAGTTGTCCAGATAGGACACAAAAACCATACATTATGGAAAGGTTGCAGTCACAGAGTTTGCAAAGACTCTGCCTTCCAAAGAACAAGGGAGGATATTTGTTTGCTTGTTTATTAAATTGATACGCCACCCTTCTCACTGATAGGGTGACTCTGGGATCCCTTCTGAGATGCCTTCTCCAATCCCCGTTCCTTTCCAGAGAACTAGGAAGGATACTAATTAATTTATTGCTCAAGCAATTAACTAAGTTGATACACCATCATCTCACTGATAAGGGGACTCTGAGATCCTTTCTGCGATGCCTTCTCCATCCCCATTCTTTTCCAGAGAACTAGGAAGGATACTAATTAATTTATTGCTCAACCAATTAACTAAGTTGATACACCATCATCTCACTGATAAGGGGACTCTGAGATCCTTTCTGAGATGTCTTCTCCATCCCCATTCTTTTCCAGAGAACTAGAGAGGATCACTTTTGAAGTGCTTTCTTCACTCCTTTTCTTTCTATGGACTGAGATGGACTCTTGCCTGACTGTTGCCCTGGATGGAACTCTTCCTCCTGCCTCCTTATTTTGGCAGCCCATAACATCCTCTCTGTCTTAGCCCAAGAATCATTGTTGGGATCAAGGTGTTGGAATGGCAGGAGGGAGATCCAAAGTCTAGTCCTTCCTAAATCACAGAACCTCTCGACCGATCCCCCACTTTAATCCTAGGAGTTATGATAAAACGACAGCGAACAGGTTGAACTAGGAGTGGTGAGACCTAGATTCTAGCCCCTTCCCAGGCTCAGAAGCTTCTAGAGGGCTTAGAGGGGCCAATCCCTCCACTCAATTGTACTAAAAGATAATTGTGAAAGCACTAAATAGGTGTGGAGAGACTTAGGTTTGATCCTGCAAAAAAGAGTTTGGGTCTCTCTTTCCTTTTCTCACAGACCAGACTAGCTTAAACCTGACTGATTTGTTGATTGATTTGTTGATTGATAGATTGTTGGTATTTATTAGATGCTGAACAATGGATTCTGAGCAGCATACAAAAGTAGGGGGGGAGAACTCCATAAAAACAGACAAAACCCATGAAAATAGGAGAAAGTGCTATGTATATAAACTGCCTTGAGCTTGAGGAAGAAAACAGATTGCAACCCAAATAAATAGGGAATTTCTGTTTATTCAAAGCTCCTCTACAAAGTCATTAATACTTGCCTATTTCAATTATCCATAACTGCACTGTGAAGGGTGTGTCTATCTGTATGTTCAAACCATCTCTTGTTCTCTCATGATACCCAGGGTTCTCTAAAGTGATCAGCACTGACCCCCCCGCAGGGTTAAGATTAAATGTTTGGGGATCAGTGAGCAATCTGAAGCTTCATAAAATGATCAACAGCCTGAAGAAGTTGGGGATCCGTGTCTACACCCTCTTATTTCAACCGTCAAAAGTACAGTAATTTTCTTGAAGCTGTTAACAGATAACTAGGCACTGTGACATAATCCCTACTAATCTGATGTCTGAAGTCACTTAGTCATACTCTTCATATCAGTTTCTGTAACCAGAATTTATATTTCAAATGTAATATGCAATCATACCTCCCAGTCTGAATAGTTGGAGTAAAACTCAATCATTTCTTTGAAGATTATTTTTCAGAATGCTTAATATATTTAAGTGAATCAAGGGGCTCTTATGCAGCAGGATAATAGATTCATGAACTTGCCTTTAATGCATTATATTTCAATATAACGTTGGGAGACTTATTTAGGAACACAACATTTTATATTCTCCATATGGAACATATTTACATCCTGGGTAGATGCATTAAAAATATGGTTGTGCAAATATGTTTGTCCCCATTTTTTTCTGAATGGTTTCATTTGGCTTTGGCAGCTATCCTGCACAGAATCTCAGGAGCCATTAATTATTGAAGGTGGTGTCAGGTACTAAATAACTATTGTGCATTTGACTGAAAAGGTTAGTGTGGGGAAAAGAAACCAGTTGGTTCTCTATCGAATGGTAAACAGTTATAAGGAGAGCTTTGCTGCCCTTCTCTTCCCCCATGACTCATTTTCTTGGCTCAAATTTTGTTTGGACTAAAATGCCTTGAGAAGCACCAACACAGATACATTTGTCAGCAAGGAATGCCAACCAGGCAGAAAACAGCTGGATCTAAGCCTTTAGCAGTAGCACTGACTGCAAAAAACACGCAGGTAGAAATAACCACAATGAACCCAACTGCAGAGGAGTGGCCCCTGGAGCAAAAACACTCCTGTCCATTGTTCTTCCACCTGACTACAATCCCTGCAATGGATGAAGGGTTGCAAAAGCTGGTGGGAGTTAGCAGAGATGGCTAAATTGGCTGCTTTGATAAAATTAAAACACACACATACAAGTACCTTTGTTTCTATTTGGAAACTGTTTCTGGACTTTGGGCATGAGGTGGAAAAAAATGAAACTTTGATTTTGGGTTTTACTGATTAGATAGATTTGTTGCTATAGAAATGGCTGGTTTATACTATTATGTAAAAGTGAAAAATTGGGGTTTGTTACTATCTTATTCTACTGCACCAAAGGGAGTTGGAAATCAATGCCTTTTCTTTCTTTTTTCCTTCTTTTCTACACTGTTTTCTTCCCTTTTTCCTCCCTTATTTTTCCTATTATTTGCTTTTGTACTTTTGTACTTCATATAATAAACTAAAAAAAAAGATAAAACATATTGTTCTTCTGCCTGCTGTATGGTTGAAGCAGCCATATTTAGAGTCGCCAAAGATTAAAAATGGCTCTGCTTTTAACAGGAAGGTCCCAAATGTGCAGAAATGGAGCCCAGCCCTTGTCAAGGATTGCCAGTCTGCCTTTCTTTAAAGACACGATCAGATGCAGAAATTAGGTGGCAACCTGGCTGATGTCCTGAACTGAAGTGCACTACTAGAATTAAGCGGCTCAGTGACGTTGGTGGTTCTCCCGCATCATCATATTACTTCACCAAGCTCTAGAACCTGCAAAGAGTTGCTTGTTTTAAGAGATATGTGTCTTCTACTCTCTCCAAAGCCTGTTTGTAACAGAACATTGACATCTGCATTCCTAGGAGTTCTGAAATGGGAGTTACTAGGGTGGGTATTGCAGGTGATCTCTCAGTCTAATGCATGAGATTAAAAGTAAGATATTAACCTCTTTACTGATGGAATACTTAGAAACTACCCGCTAAACTGAGCTAGCTTTAGGTGTGGTTCTGAGCAACAATCTAGTTGTGTTGGTTGGCTTTGGCCTAGTGTGTTTTGTGAATCTAGCCAATTATGCCTTAGTCTTTAATCCATGGCTAGGGTGATATGGCTTGATGTGATGCATAACCTAGTTGCAATCTACTTGAAACCCGCCTGCTGTGTTTCTTAATCCCATTGCTGGATTGGTTACTCCAAAGTAAGATCTAGTGAAGAGAGTGGTTATAGTGGTTATAAATGGTTACCTAGCCATTGTGTGATCCATTTGTTTGAGTTTTAGCTTGTTGTGTGAAGCTAACTATCATTATTATTATTATTATTTATTTAGACTTGTATGCCGCCCTTCTTCCTAAGGACTCAGGGCGGCGAACATACAAAAAAAGCATATACAATAAAAATAATTAAATAAAAACAAGTCCAAATTGCAAAAACATAAAAACAATAAAATTACAATAAACAAACTATTAAAACAACCCATCCCCAGGTCAATCCAGGCCGGCCTGCTGAAACAGCCAGGTCTTCAGGACTCGACGAAAGGAGCGGAGATCAGGGGCCAAACGAAGATCCGCAGGAGCTGATTCCATAGGGCGGCGCCCACAGAAAAGGCCCTAGCCCTGGGGACTGCCAGCCGACAATGCCTGACCGACGGTATTCCCAGGAGGCCCCTCCTATGGGAGCAAACAGGGCGATCGGAAAGTGATGCTGGCAGGAGGCGTTCCCGCAAGTACCCTGCACCCAAGCCATTTAGAATTTTATAAGTTGTTACTAACACCTTGAAGGAAACCCGGAAGGCAACCGGCAACCAATGCAAGTCGCACAGGAGGGGTGTAACATGGGAGTATTGGGATACCCCCATCACAGCCCGCGCGGCCGCATTCTGCACCAGCTGCAACCTCCGAGTAATCATGGCTTGTATGTCCTTATTTAGGCTTAGTATGTTGTTTGAATCAGGATGTTGTATGGGTTCCACAAACCTCAGTGAAATGCCTATCCAATGTTGACTGTTCTTGGAAGCTAAACAAAGGAGATCCTGATTAGTTTTTGGGCAGGGAACCATTTGGGATGTATAGATTTGTATGCCAAACTAGAAAAAGCAACATTGAACAAGGGAATGGCAAACTATTTCTGGTGTTCCTGTCAATAAACCTACCCTACATGCATGTAAATGATGCAGATGACATCAAGGTAGGGGGAATGGCCAAATGCATATAGCATAGATGGTATCTGGCTCAACAGGAGCAACTGGGAGAGCAATCTAGGTGTCTTGGTAGACCACCTCTGAAGCAAAAAAGAAAGATAGCTTCAAGATCACATGAAACAATAATGCCAATATATATTGCAATAGTGAAACCACACTTGGAATACTGCATCCAGTTCTGGTCACCATGATACAATAAAAAAAAGTTAAGACCTCAGAAAGACTGCAGAGAAGAGCAACGAAGATGACTAGGGTTTGGAGGATGAACAATAGGTATGTCCAGTCTAATGAAGTGAAGAATTAGGGGTGACTGGAGAGCAGTCTTTCAGTTATTGAGGGGCTGTCACCAAGAAGAGTGGGTTGACCTATTCTTCAAAGCCCCAGAGGGCAGGAGAGGAAGTAATGGATGAAAGATCATTTAAGAGAGTTTCAACCTAAAACTAAAGAGAAATTTCCTGACAGTGAGAACAATTAATCAGTGGAATGGCTTACCTCCTGAAATTTTGGGTGCTTCATGACTGGAGGTTTTCAAGAAGAGACTGGGCAGCCATTTGCCCAAAATAGTATAGGGTTTCCTGCTTGAGCAGGGAGTTGGCCAAGGTCCCTTCCAACCCTATTAGTCTATATTTTATGTTCTAACTCACCAGCAGTTGAGTTTTCTCAGAGACTTACAATAACATTGCGTATGCAA
Organism: Naja naja; assembly: GCA_009733165.1. Lineage (NCBI taxonomy): Eukaryota > Metazoa > Chordata > Lepidosauria > Squamata > Elapidae > Naja > Naja naja. The sequence goes on along the minus strand of CM019160.1, from coordinate 6,495,061 downwards.
TAATATTAAATCTGACTTTTTTTGGCAACACTGAGAATTTCTTGAACAAAGTGAATTATGGCCCTAACAGAAGTTGAATTATGCTTTTCCCTACAAAAATCTCAATGGCTGAAGAAATAAGCCAAGGTGCAGGCAACAGTGCAGGCCAAAACAATTGTCAGGTTCTGAAGCAAGCACCCATGTCCTTGTGACCAACGTAGGTAGTCCTCAACTTACAATCAATCATTTAGCGACCTTTTGAAGTTACAATGGCACCAAAAAACGTGACTTACAATGGGTCCTTGCACTTGCAGCATCCCCACAATCATGTGATCAAAATTACACAACTGGCATTGACAACTAAATTGACAACTGGCATGCATATATGAGGGTTGCAGCATCCTCAGGTCATGTATTCATCCTTTGAGACCTTCCCAGCTGCTTCCAATAAGTGAAGTCAATGGGGGACCCCAGATTTGCTTAAGAATCATGTGATTCACTTAACAACTGCAGTGATTCACTTAATAACCCTGGCAATTTTTTTTAATAAAATTGGATGCGACTTAATCACCAACTTGCTTAGCAATGGAAATTCTGGCCCCAATTGTGGTTGTAAGTTCAGGACTCCCTGCAGTAATGATGCTGTCTGGGTGGCTGTTGGACGCATTTCCAGCCACGCAGCGTGCTGCTGCAGCCACCAGATTTGCTGACGTAGACAAAAAATAATTGAAGGGCCTTAGTTCAGTGGTGCTGTACCTGCCTTGTACTTCAAAGGTGATAGGTTAAGCTCTGCCAACCTCACCTTCTCAGGGACTTCTGTTAAAACTTTCAGAGAGTCACTGCCATGATTGCAAATATCACCGAGGCATCACAAATTGAGCCTAAAGTAATCCTTTAATTTTCAGTCTGTCTCCTTGCAAATGAAAAACTTGCACATGGAGTTCACACATGGAGTTCAACCGTCTGGAATTTTCCTTTCTTTATAGCTACTTTGGCTAACAATCTTTAGCCGAAACAACAAATAAAGTTTTGGGTTTTCCAACACTGGAGGTTTTAAACAAAAATTTAAAAAAATGGAGGGAAGCAGTCAGAAAAGAAATCCTTCTGAACCTTGCACCTACAGACCAACCGAGCAATGAATTTCTCTCTCTGGATTAATTCGGCACTTGGGACAGCACTATCTTTGGAATAATAATAAGCTCTTGGGGTCCCTGTTTTGAACGCCCACTTAAACGACTGAATTACATTGAAAATGGTTCCCCACCCTTGGCTAGGACCAGCACTTAAACCAACAACCACCCCATCTGACAGTTCTCAGTCATTCCTCCTTACCGCCATCCACCCCCTGGTGCTCCCTGTAGCAAGTCAGGTCTGGCAGGAAGCGTCTCGTTTTTCTCCCTGTGCGAAGTTTATTAAGCAGCTGCCCTGTCTTCATCAAATTGCAGAAGCTTTGGGAGAGCACATTTTGTGTTTCCTACGCCAGGAACTGCTTTTGTTTTTTTGTTTTCCTCTCTTTGTCTAGTTGCTACCTTCCTTTACAAGCCAGTGCATTTCAAAAGCAAAGGTATTTATAAGAGTATATACTTTGGCTGCAAAAGGAGAAAAAAATTAACTCCTTCTTCTCCGCGCTGCCTACCTCCTTTCTTTTTCTCTTTCTTTCTTTCTTTCTTTCTTTCTTTCTTTCTTTCTTTCTTTCTTTCTTTCTTCCTTCCTTCCTTCCTTCCTTCCTTCCTTCCTTCCTTCCTTTCTTTCTTTCTTTCTTTCATTTTATTGGCTAAACATTAAAATATTGGACACAGTGCGACCTTCCTGGCATTTGTCTTTGCCATACATACTATAACATAAAACAATCTACTTATCAAACCCTAAGTTTATACTATTAATACGTCCAGTATATTCATTTATATTTCCTGCCTACCTCTTTTCCATCTCCATCAGAACACACATGTTTTGCTTTTTTCCGTGCCAGTATTAAATTTACTACTGCTACTGCAACTAATTTTAAAACAAAGGCAGTTTGCTGAATGGAGAACCTGATAATTGCCATACAGCTCCATGGGATTGATGGGAAAGTTACCGTTCAGATGACTGAACAATTAAAGTTGATTTTTCTACATGCCTACCTGCCTGCTTTTCATTCCTATCAGATCACACATGTCCTTTTTATTCTGGCTAGCATTCGATTTACTGCTACTACTGCTTCTAATTTTAAAAGAAAGGCAATTTGCTGTATGGAGAACCTGATAATTGCCATCCAACACCAAAAGACTGATGGCCAAGTCACTATTCAGATGCCTGATGCACAATTAAGCCTGATTTCTGTGCATCGAGACACTCCGTCTTTTCTTTCTGCCTCTTGGAGGAAGAACCAACCTTGTGCTTAGTTGCAGTTCTTTAAAGCGTTTAACTTCAATGGCCTCCTATTCTGTAGAAAGATGAAACAACTGAATTATCTTCATTGCTCTCTTAAAAACCCCAACCTCCAAGCCCCTGCTCAGCTCAGTTTTGGAGGCTCACAAGGCACTTGAGCACCGACGAGGCTTAAGGAGATCAGTAGGATAAGGAGAGAGGCACTTCCTGGTTACAGACATTAAAGCACTTTGCTTTTTCCTGATGTTTCTTATTGAAGCAAACTCTGCTAAGCAAGCTGTTCAGCAACTGGACCCCTCAAACTATTTCGTCCTGGGGTCCTAAGTAGTAGTAAGAATCTGGTATGGGTAGTCTTTACCTCTGAGTGCTGAAAATGCCTACTCAGGCTGCTAGTTGCTCGAACAAGCAATATGATCTTACTATCCACTGAGGTTATACCTACACATCATGTTTAATTCATTTTGTACTATGAAAATATTCCCAGTAATCTCTGTTCAGGGTTAAAGAGTTGGCACCTGGTCGATCTCTCTCTCTCTCTCTCTCTCTCTCTCTCTCTCTCTATATATATATATTTAAAGAGAAACTCTACTGAGACAGTCTATCTCTCCATCTTCCGAAACTCATGTCTGTCCACCAGTAAGAAGGGAAATTCTACTCACCAACTTCTTCGAATCTTCTTTGGCCTGTCCTCAGGTTGGCCAGCCTCCCCCCCCCAAGAAAAGCAGAAATCTGTTTTTCTTTGTGGCAGCTCTTCTGAAATCTTAAGAGTTTAAGCCATGAAACTTTCTCCTTGTCCTGCATGAAAAAGCACCGGAGGAATCCAGCTCATGGCACTGTAATGAGATGCCTTATTTTGTGTGAGCAATAGGGTGTGGTCTCAATTTTCTTGAGTTGTGCAAGGAGAAAGGAATTCTCTCTGTGTGGTGAAGGGGGGGGGCTAAGTCAGATTTTTATTTGGCTGGTTTTACAACCAATCTAATTGTACCTGTCTTAGATCTTGGACAGAAGTTGATTGCCATAAGAGAGCAGACCAAGAAGTCCTTCTCCTTCCCCCAAAGCAATATTCCCTTGATCCATTTTGTCTTCCTGTTCAAATTTGGTATACGCCAAGCAAATCCCTCAGTTCATGACACAAACCGGGAGCAAAAACAATAGGTCTTGGGCAGTTGTGATGCAGTGTGAAAAGAACTGATTACAGGTAATGCTTGACTTACAACCATTCATTTAGGGACCATTTGGAGTTAATAAGCCACTGAAAAAAGTGACTTGTGACTGTTTTCCACACTTACAACCATTGCAGTATCCTCCTGGTGACATGATCAAAACTTGGATGCTTGCCAATTGACATGCATTTATGATGGTTGCAGTGTATTGGGGTCATGTGATCAATCACCTTTTGCAACCTTCTGACAAAGATAGTCAATGGGGAAGCCAGATTCACTTAACAACCATGTTACTGATCTGCAGTCATTCACTGAACAACTATGGCAAAATTCACTTAACAACTGTCTCACTTAGCAACAAAAAATTGCCCTCAATTGTGACCCTAAGTCAAGGACTACCTGGAGTGTAGCAGTGTCCATAAAGGAACCAGCTAGCAATCTGGTGCAGTGGTAAAGGAGTTGGAGTAGAAGTGAGGAGACCCAGGTTCTAGCTCACCTCAGCCATAGATGGTCTTGGGGTGGCTCTAGACCAGTCCTTCCTTCTCAGCTCAACAGTTCATCTCCTCCAATGGTGAAGAGCTGGAACAGCATATAACCCAGGGTCTAGTCTTCCTTCAAACATTGAAAGTTCCTACAAGACTTTCAGCCAGTTTCTTCCCTCAGCCAACCTACTTCCATGGGTTGCTGTTGTGAAAGAATGGGAAGAGAAGGTTCAGTACTTGCCACCTTGAACTCTTGAGGTGGGGGGGGGGAACAGAAGGAGGTTATATAACTTGCAAGGAAGCAAATCAATGAATTAAAAGTTGCATTCTAATATGAGCAGAAATGGAGAATATTAAGGTCAAGGGAGGTGAATAAAGGAGTAAGTTTAAAGAAGGGATTAAAAAGAGCAAATATTTGATAATATTGAAACGATCTTATTGGCCAGCCAACTTGGCCACGCTCTATAGGGCATGCCTGAGCTCACACAGCACATCTAACCAAATCAAAGGCATAGCATTAGTAACTTGATTTGTCCAACATGAGAAGCTTAAGCAGTTTTGTCGTTGGTGGTGGTAGTAGTGGGTTGGGTAGCCTAGCACTTTTGGCTACATTGTGATCCCCCCCCTTTTTTTACAATGCCGGACAATGGGTTAAATCACTAATGAGGTGAAATCTTCCTTGCGAATGCAGCTGAAGATGGTTTTAATTCAGACCCAACATTCCACTTTTGGTCACTGTATTACTCTTTGACAAGAAAGCAAGTCAGCAATATTTACAATTATTTATCTGGGTTGGGATGGATAGCAAACCCTCAACTATAATCTTGTACAGGTAGTCCTCAACTTACGACCACAGTTGATTTCAAAATTTTTGTTGCTAAGCAAGACTTAAGTTGTTAAGTGAGGGTTGCCCCATTTTACAACCTTTCTTGGCCCCAGTTAAGTCTGTAACATGGTTGTTAAGTGAATCTGACTTCCCCATTGACTTTACTCATCAGAAGGTGGCAAAAGGGGATCACATGACTCAGAGACACCGCAACTGTCAAAAATATGAAACGTTATCTAAGCATCTTAATTTTGATTATGTGACCATAGGGAAGCTGCAGTGGTCATATGTGTGAAAAACAGCCATAAGTCACTTTTTTCAGTGCTGCTGTAACCTTGAACAGTCATTAAATGAACTGTTGTAAATCAAGGACTATCTGTATTTATTTACATAGAAAGTTGTATGCCTATCCATCTCAACATAGAGTTAATCTATTACCAAAGACAACTGAGAAACTATAATACAAATTCTGTGGTGCTCCCAGAACATCCCAACCTTAATGTCTGCACAGAATTTTTCTGCTGCTCTATACATTAGCAATAGCACTTAGACTTATATACCACTTTATAGTGCTTTACAGCCCCCTCTAAGCGGTTTACAGAGTCAGCCTCTTGCCCCAACAATCTGGGTCCTCATTTGACCGACCTCGGAAGGATGGAAGGCTGAGTCAACCTTGAGCCTGGTGAGATTCGATCTGCCAAATTGCAGGCAGCCGGCAGTCAGCAGAAGTAATTTGCAGTACTGCACTCTAACCACTGCACCACAGAGGCTCAATAATAATAATAATAATAATAATAATAATAATAATAATAATAATAATAACAACAACAACAACAACAACAACAACAACAGATCTTAAGGGCTTTCTGGAACATTAAGAGAGTTTGCTTACAAACAGAGAGGTTGTATAGTAATAACAAGCACAGTAATAACAAGCGCACAAATAAATAAGCCAATCTAAGCTTCACCCACATAATGTACTAAGGACCTACCTACTTTGCTTACCATAGTGATGCTGTGGTTAGAAATAATGCCATATTTCATTCTGCTAATTCTGTCGACTGTCAGCAGTTCGATCCTGACATGGTCCAAGGTTGACTCAGCCTTTCATCCTTCCGAGGTCGGTAAAATGAGGACCCAGATTGTTGGGGGCAATTAGCTGACATTGTAAACCACTTGAGAATGCTGTAAAGCACTGTGAAGCGGTATATAAGTCTAAGTGCCCGGTTAGATCCCACAGGGCGGGCTTGCTCCGGATACCGTCGGCCAGACAACGTCTGGTCCCTGCGGAGATTAGAACCATCCCCAATCTACTTGCTTTCCGCAAAGCCGTTAAGACATGGCTTTGTCAGAAGGCATGGAACTGAGACCTTTGTTCTTCCCTCTTGTATGTTTGGATGGTATGAATGAGGTTTTTTTATTTTATATTGTATAGGCAACTGTTTTTTATCTTGTTGTACGCTGCCTCGAGTTCCCCGATGGGGGAAGAGAGGCGGGGTATAAATTTAATAAATAATAATAATAATAAGTGCTATAGCTAGTGCTATTGAGCCTTTCATATGGATTCTGAAGCATTTAATTGCCAATTATATACAGCCACTTTTGCTATAATTTATAGCCGATGCATGGTGTGGTCTCTTGGTCTCTTAGAACATAGAATCATAGGAAGGGATCTTGGAATCTTCTAGTCCAACTCCCTGCTCAAGGCAGGAGACCTTTTACCATTCCAGTCAGATGGTTGTCCAGGCTATTTTGAAAACCTTCAGTGTTGGAGCACCCACAACTCTGGGAGGCAAATATTCCATTGATCAATTGTTCTCATTGTCAGGAAATGTTTCCTTACTTCTAGGTTGCATCTCTGTTTAATAAACTTCCCCCCATTACTCTTGGCTTTCCTCTCTCTTTTGTTCTGCTCATTACTCTTCTCTTCTCTGTTAAGGAGTGAGAAGATCTTAAAGAATCTTCCTGCTGGCTTTCAAGATATCTATGCATAAACCAAAGGCCTACAACCGTGATGTCGAACCTATGGCACGTGTGCCACAGGTGGCACGCAGAGCCCTCTCTGAGGGCACGCGACCCGTCACCCCACCCCAGCTCAGCTCCACTGCGCATGTGCATGCACCTTCCGCCAGCCAGCTGATTTTCAAGTCTCTGCCGTCCATGCGCAGGGGGCAGGCCGCATGCGTGAGACACATGCGGGGGGGGAGCACAGGGGGGCAGGGCGGCTCTCACGCACTCCCCATTTTGGGCCTAGTAGGCCTCCCTGCAGCCTCCTGGGAGCAAAAATGGGGCACAGAGGGGCCGCACCCCCCTGTGCCCCATCTTTGCTCCCAGGAGGCTGCAGGGAGGCCTATTAAGCCCAAAGCGGGGTGTGGGGGGGTTGCGTACCCATGTGCGGGGGGGTAGCGGAGGTCACATGCATGTGCAGGGGGAGCAAGGGGGGGTTGCGCGCACATCCTCAGGGTGGCAGGGCGAGCAGCAGCGGGTCACGCGTGCATTGCATTATGGGTGCAGGCACACGCGCACTGTTGCATGTGCATGCACACACATTTGGCACATGACAAAAAAGAGGTTAGCCATCACTGGCCTACAATCTTTTTTTTTTAATTACATTTATATGCCGCCCTTCTCCGAAGACTCAGGGCGGCTTACAATTTTTGGAGCACAACCCAATGCGCTCAGCAATAGCCTTCATTCCATTGTATATGCCTGTACATACCGTAGGAACACAAACAGTTCCAGAAATCTTAATAAAAGCTACATGGATCTTTGTTTTCTTTGTTCTATCTTCTTCCAGAAATCTTCCCAAGGTTATCAGGAGCTGGTGCCCCCCCCTGCCCGAAAACACTAAATACTTGTGTCATTGTTTTTCTCGGTTCTTTTGATGTTATTGCCTCTACTTGTAGGTCCATGTTGAATTACTGCAAAGCAGACATAAGAACAGATAAAGGATTATTGTATGATGATGATCTGAATACCTGGGGCAAACAGAATATATTACTAATAATGCATTGCCCAAGATGCACTTTGGGAGTGCAGAGGTGTGCAAAAAACTACTAAGGCTCCAAATCTTCTTTTAAAAAAGTTACAGTCCAAAGCTACAGTGTGAGCTTTGTACCCCCCTGTGCAAATCCCAAAAGATGAGAGAGATAGAGCTGAAAAGCAAAAGAGATGGCAAAGAAATTCTGAATCATTCAAAGGCAAGACCAAAGAGCAAAGTGAAATTGGAGATGACTTGGAAGTGCTGACATTTACTCCCTAGCACGAAACAGAGAAAACAAAGGTTTACTCTGCAAAACAAAACAGCATGATAAGTACTGTATTTTTAAAAAGTCAGATCCACTCCTCTCATCTTGGCAGACGGTCCAACTGTTTCAAAAGTGTTGTGAAGCAGGAAAAAAAAATACTCCCAAACAACATACTGCACTCTAATTTCATAACATTACTTGTTACGTGGGTTCTTTGCTGCTCCCAGGTAGTATTTACCTGCTATTTTTCTTGGATGTCGCCCAGATGTCTTGGGTGAGAATATTTATTTAGGTTTGCAAAAAATTAAAAAATAAAAGGAAGGGTGGGGGGAACCCAGGTGAGCTAAAAGTCTTAGAGAGCTTTTGGAGATGATGATGGCATTGTTGTTGTTGACTTATTCCCTGTATCAATGAAATTAAAATGGAATTTCTTAGAAACATGCCAGTTTCTGATGAGGCCTATCTGATTGCAAGCTTCTGCCCTATTTGCAAACCCACAAGAGAAAGTCTTTAAAAAGGGAGAAAAAGGATCTTGATGGCACAAGGATACTATTTATTTAATTCATTAAATTTAATCAGAGAATAGCTTAACTTTACTATGACTTTGGCTGCCAGTCATTTCTTAATAAATCGATCTAAATGTAGTCGAGTAGCCTGACCTTTCTTTGAAAGTTCTTTGCATTTATAAAGGTAAAGGTTCCCCTCCCACATATGTGCTACTCGTTTCCAGCTCTAGGGTGCAATGCTCATCTCCGTTACAAAGCCAAAGAGCCAGCGTTGTCTGAAGACATCTCCGTGGTCATGTGGCCGGCATGACCAAATGCCGAAGGTGCACGGAACGCTGTTACCTTCCCATCAAGGTGGTCCCTATTTTTCTACTTGCATTTTTACACGCTTTCAAACTGCTAGGTTGGCAGAAGCTGGGACAAGTAATGGGAGCTCACTCTGTTATGTGGCACTAGGGATTCGAACCGATGAACTGTCGACCTTTCTGACCGACAAGCTCAGCGTCTTAGCCACTGAGCCACCGGGTCCTTAAGCAACCTGTATAAAAACTTTATACAGGTTGCTTAATGATCATTTGCACTTTGAAAGATCATGGTTTTGCAGCTTGTAAAGCACCCTCTGGCAATCATAAATGGTTGCATACCCCCTTCATGGTTACAAGACTACATGTTGGGTGCTTGGCAACCAGTCACCTTTACAACCTGTTGCAGCATTCTGCAGTCATGTAACCATGATTTGCAATATTTTTTCTGCTGGTTTTTTTGGGGAAAAATGCCCAGTCAAATGAATGGATTTGCAGTAATGACTACCACATTCACTTAGTGACCTCTGCAAAAAAGATTGTAAAATCTCTTCTGGTCACATGGGGACCTTGACTTCTGACCTTAAGTTTTTATAATTGGATTTATAAGTGGTATGTTATAAGTTGAGTAAGTTGTGGTGAGTTGAGAACTACTTGCAAGTGTCCTGGAATCCAGATTTCAGTTTTTGTTTTCCTTGTCCTGCCTTCTTTGATTGTACCTAGATCTTTGATTTAGCATAAGGTCAATCTGAGATTTTCTTGGATATATGAGAAATTATCTAAGGCTATATGTCTATGGAAGTGTTTCTCAACCTTGTCAGCTTGAAGATGGGTGGACTTCAATTCCCAGAATTCCCTAGCCAAAATGCTGGCTGCAGATTCTGAGGGTTGACCCGTCTTCAAACTGTCAAGATTGAGAAACACTGGTTTATAAAGACTCTCAGTAATCTATAGTTGTCTCAAATAATAATTTAAGAACTATAACTGATGAAGCTTCTTGGATAAGAAGCAAAATGTCTTCCTGTTCTTCCTCAAATAAAAAAACAGTCCCATTGCTTTTTTTTTAAAAGCACTTTGAGGTATCCAAGGCTATTTTTCATTCTTTCTACCTGGCATCAATATGGGCTCCACAGCTTGACGAAAATTAGCAAATATTCTTTTCTATCAGAGCAAATACTCCCTTTCTTCTTTTTATTTCCTTTTCTTCTTTTAACCCAGTCAATTCAAAAGAATTTTTAGCATCTCTCCACCGAACATCCATTCGCCTCAAGAATATTAGCTAGGAATTTTCAGTATTTGTAATTCCATCCATTTTGAGTCTCAGCATTATCATTTTTTCCTATTTTTTTCTTGAATCTTTAAAATGTTCAGTGTTTTTGCCATAGTTCCCTGTTTCCATCAGCAACTGAACTTCGTCTGATCCAGAATCAACCTCTGTTTTAGTTCCTTAGATATCCTCCCACTCGCTCTACATTTGTTAAATGTTATTTTCTCTTTTCTCCATCTTTTCAATTTCAGTTGTTTGAAATAACATACCTGCCCACAGATGAATCAACCCTTTCTGTTATTGTTTTTGTAAGATGAAGGAAGGTAGCTCTGTGCCCTTGTGAAAAATAAACAGGTCTTTTAAATCTGAATGTTTAAAAAGTATTCAAGTACTGTATATTGATGTCTGGGTTCACTAATTTTCTTTGCTTGAGATATTCTGTGACATTTTTTAGTCTTAATAAGCCTTTGAGCTATTCATTTTCTAAAGTAGAAATAGTTTCTCAGGTTACAGAGCATGTAGGTGAGTAACATATACCTGTGAACAGAGAATGCTAAAAATATGAGTGTTTTGCTTTTAAATGCTGTACTTAGATGGCCATGGAACACAACAGTATAAGGGCCTTGGTGGCTCAGGCTGTTAATTGCCTGCACTTAAGTTCCAGCTGCCTACAACTGCTGTAGGCTCGAATCCCACCAGGCTCAAGGTTGACTCAGCCTTCCATCCTCTCGGGGTAGGTAAATTGAGGACCCAAGATTGTTGGGGGCAATTAGCTGACCTTGTGAAAATGCCGCTTAGTAATAAGCAGGCATATACAATGGAATGAAGGCTATTGCTGAGCACACTGGGTTGTATCCCAAACATTGTAAGCCACCCTGAGTCTTTGGAGAAGGGCGGCATATAAATGTAATTAAAAAAAACAACAACAGTGATAGTCAATATTACTTATGATACTTTGCAAATTCACTGGGCCTGTGTAGAAAATAAACATCAGTGAGACGGATTTTGATTCAAGGTAGAAACAGATGGTACCAGATTTCACAATAGTCCATATATATATACACGTAGTCCTAACTTACAACAGTTCGTTTAGTGACCGTTCAAAGTTATAAAAGCACTGAAAAAAGGGACTTATGACCAGTTTTCACACTTATGATCATTATAGCATCCCCATGATCATGTGATCAAAATTCAGATGCTCAGCAATTGACTCACATTTATGATGGTTGCAGTGTCCCGTGAACATCTTTGGTGACCTTCTGACAACCGAAGTCAGTAGGGAAGCCAGATTCACTTAACAACAGTTTGATTAATTTAATAGCTACAGTGATTCACTTAACAACTGTGGTAAGAAAGGTCATAAAATGGGGCAAACTCACTTAACAAATTTTTCTCTTAGCAACAGAAAATTTGGGCTCAACTGTGGTCGTAAATCGAAGACTAGCTGTATATGGCAGAAACTGCTACAGCACTTATGCTACTCTGAGCTGAATTTGCTATTCAACCACGACTGAAAAAAAAAAGTCTTCACCATCTTAGCCATAACCTAGCTAACCATTCTTGAAGTCATTGCTAAAACAGGATTGTTAAAAAGATAGGAATGACTGAGATCTTGATAGGTACTGTCTTATTAAGAGATTATTTATTAAATGTTGGTAAACTATCCAGTTGCAGAAGGATGAGAATCTCAACACTCCTTCCAATCCAGCTTGATACCCAGTGACAGCAGCATCTGAGGGGGGTGGCTATCAACATCAGCAAGGTGACAGGTGAAGTGTCACACTGTAAATCGATACTATATTATTTATTTTGGTGCCTTTGAGTCAGTCTTGACTCTTGGCCTGGACTAGTCCCTTTAGTTTTCTTGGCAAGGTCTTTCAGAAATGGCTTGCCATTGGTTGCTTCCGAGCTGAGAGAGAGGGATTGGCCCAAGGTCACACAGCTGGCTTCATGTCAAAGGCAGGACTAGAACTCACAACCTCCTAATGTCTCGTCTTGTGTCTTAATCACAACACTAAACTGGCTCTCAATGCTGGTGCTGGTGTTAACCTATAAAGCCCTTCATGGCTTGGGTCCGGGGTACTTGCAGGAGCGCCCAGTACGCTCTCACAGGCAGGTCCTCCTGGGGGTACCATCAGCCAGACAATGTTGGTTGGCGGTTCCCCGGGGGAGGGCCTTCTCTGTGGGGGCACCCATCCTTTGGAACCAGCTGCCCCTGGGGCTGTGTTTGGCCCCTGACCTGCGTTCCTTCCTAAAGACCTGGCTGTTTTTACAGGCCAGCCTGGATTGAGAGGGATTGGGGATTTTAAAATGCGGCATTTTAATATTTTATAATATATTTGGATTAGACAGGATTTTGAATGATGTTTTATGTATTGTATATATATTTTGTGTGAGCAGTCCTCCCGGAGAGGGGCATATAAATCCAAATATAATAATAATAATAATGCCACAAGCATGTTCAAAAGTGGGAGAGCTGTCATCTTACAACCTCAATCTACCCTTCTTCATAAGTTTGACCATCTCCCTCCAAGAAATGCAGCTACCAGATGACTTTATCCATGTAGGTTTCTTGGCAATAAACATTAAACTGTGTCCATGGTTTCCTTCTGGTTCTTTTTCTAAAAACTTCCCCATCTTGTCTGCAGTTCTAAAATCTCTAACCTCTTTTTTTGTATATATTTTTTATTTTTAAATATATATCAACATCAATACATGAACAGTGTGGCATCTGGGTATCGTTCATTTTGATACAAATAGCAATAAAAATGTTAATAATATTTATTACATTAGTCAAGCTTATGTAATCTTAGTATTAATGCACATGTTTGTTTTAGAATAGTTATTCAGTGTTTCAATGTGCCATTCTAATGTCAATCACAATATTATTTGAGCATTGCATAGTAATGCCATCTTTCAATCTCTAATCTTTTCATCTAATTATTGCTTGTATTCTATTATATAAAATGGGTATGCTAATATTCCCTCTATTTCTTATTTCTACCTCTATTCTAGCTTCTAAAATCTCTAACCTGTTATGTAGGTACTAACCAGGCCTAACTATGTTTGCTTCCAAGACTACAAAACACTAAACCAATGCTTTTCTCTGCTGAGACTACAGCTTTCCATCCACTTCTGTGGTAGTTGAAGGAATTACCAAGTTAGTTATTAGTGCATTTTAAAAGGTGAAAAAAGAGGAATAAATCCCTTGGCTCTCCCATATGTTAAAAAAAAAGCAATCCTTTCCAACTAAAAATAATTTGCTAAAATGTATGAGACCAAACAAATGTTTAAGTTTCCTCAGGAAGGAGAAGAAACTCACAATGATTGTGTATCACAATTAACCTAGGAAAATGTGCTTGTGTACAAGTTTAAAATACCACAATAGCATTATAGAGAAAACCAAGATACTTTTAATAATAAGAGAACCTTCCTTCAAGGTTGCCTGGAACCGAAGCATTTTTCAAATTCAGTTGATGCAGATGGTTTCCGCCAACTGCCACAGACAAATCAGAGTGCCATATTGACTAAATTTATTAGATTATTCAGTTGATTGTGTTTTCAGAATTGTCTTTTTGATATTTTTGAGGTTTTTCAAGGGGTTTTGAGGCTTTTGAAAGTCAATGACAGAATTGCTTGGAGTTTTCTTCACACAAAACAGAATTTCCTCAGATAAGCAATTGTGTCCAATAATACAAAGCTGGTCGTGTGCCTTCTAAAGCAAACTCTACTAGAAAGTTGCTACACCTGTTTTCAGGGCACGGAGATGTGTTTATTCATAAGATAGTTCAACTAAGGCCTAGCCATTAAATCCATATGGAAAAACACTGTATTTTCTTTGTCAAGGCTAGGCTCAGGTGCTTTTTGAAAAATTAAGACAACTGACTTTACAGTAGTCCTTTTCAACAATTTTATGACTCTACAATCCATGATTAGCCTTGAAGCAATCAGTTATGGACAATGGTGGGATTCAAAATATTTTACTACTGGTTCTGTGGGTATGGCTTGGTGGATGTTGCGTGGCTTGGTGGACGTGGGTTGGTGACTATGACAGGGGAATGATACTGTAAAATCTCCATTCCCTCCCCACTCCTGGGGGAAGGTTACTCCAAAATCCCATTCCCTCCCCACCACACTAACCTACTTTCCAGCTCCATTGTCCTGTGCAGGGCAACAAAGAAGACCCAGCCTATCAGCTGGGACTCAACGGGAGGTAGAGAATAGATGGGGGCGGGGCCAGTCAAAGGTGGTATTTGCCGGTTCTCCAAACTAGTCAAAATTTCCACTACCGGTTCTCCAGAACTGGTCAGAATCTGCTGAATATCACCTCTGGTTATGGATCATATTCTTCAGAGTGGATTTGCATTATTTCATTATTTCATTTTATTATTTTATTTTGTTTATTCATCAAACGGAAATTACAAATTTGTACAAGCAGAATGAAAGAAATTAAAATGTGACAGGGATGATAGTCACATTAGTGCATTTATACATGCCCCCTTAAGGAGCTTTTAGATATGCGGTGAGGTCTACAGAGGTTAAGTTGGAGTTAAAACTATGATGGTTAGTAGCTCAGACAACAGCATTGGATAGAATATTCCAAACTTTGACAACTCTATTACAAAAATTGAATTTTTCACAATCACCAATCATGGTTTACATTAGGTTTAAAGCGATTATTCACATGTATTATATTACAGCTAAAACTAAAAAATGTTATTTACAGGCAAATCATTACTATGCATAATACTTAAATGTAACCACACAGTTCTAAGCTATCCAGACTAAGAATTTCAAGCCTAATACCACAGGATATTCTACTATGGACAGGAGGGTTCAAAATGTTTCTTGTAAAGTACTTCTGAACTCTCAATTGTATTAATGTCTGATATATAGTAAGGATTCCAAATGGTGGGACAGTATTCTAGGATTGGCTGAATGCAATATTTCTCAACCTTGGTCATGTTAAGATGGGTGGACTTCCAATTCCCAGAATTCCCCAGCTAGCTATGCTGCTTTGCAAGACTGTATATGCTTTGCTGACCTTGATTAAAGAGAAAGATGAAGCTGGAGTCATGTAATAAAAATGTCAAAGCAAATCCAGTAGTCAAATTAGTTAGCAAAGCAGTTATCTGTAGGAAGCACTTGATCATAAAGCTGCGTGACACAAGAAGAGACAAGTTATAGGAGGGAGTGAATGCTTGCATTTGTATTAGGCATCCTTGCTTATTACCATCTGGAAACAAAGTTCACTGATACTTATCTCTGGAGATCCAGAACTTCTTGTATTGGACAAGGATAGGTGGCCTAAATACCTTAGTAATGTTTCAGACAAAATTTTGTTAGCCATGGACAGCAGAGTGAATTTCAGGTTAGGTTCATTATTATACCAGAAAAGAACACCTAGTCTTTATTAACCAAAGACATTATGTTTACCAAGGTCTATGCTAGATCAGTCACGTATACATTATGGAAAATAATAGTGTTCTGGGCTGGTGAGATTTCTAGTCATCAGGGTATTTGCTGAGATGGCTTACTAAATGAACCTCTGAAATGAAGCTTCACTGCTGTAGGAGGAAGTATTTTGCCTTTATTTTGTATGGTTCTTTTTGTTCATGATGTTTTCTAACATTATAAGCTTTTATTATAAGTTGCAGGAATTATGTATGTCTAGTTTAATGAAAAGAAATACTAGGGGTGATATGATAGCAGTGTTCCACTATTTGAGGGACTACCACAAGGAAGAGCATGCCAATCTATTCTCCAAAGCACCTGAAGGCAGGACAAGAGACAGTGGATGGAAACTAATCAAGGAGAGATCCAACCTAAAACTTAGGAGAAATTTCCTGACAATTAAAACAATTAATCAGTGGGATGATTTGCCTCCAGAAGTTGTGGTGCTCCAACACTGGAGAAGAGATTGGACAGCCATTTGTCTGAAATGGTATAGGGCTCTCTGCCTGAGCAGAAGCAGAAGACCTTTCTAACTCTGTTATTCTGTACTCAGCTAATATATAACCCTCAAAATCTCCATCAACAAGTTATATAAATATATTTATGTAACATTTCCTTGATGTACACCTTTTTCACATACATTTTTCTTTTCTCTTAAATAACTGTATCTTTCTATTTACCTTTTTTAGAAGCATGCATTGATTTTCAAATTTAGCTTGCTTGTGTGCAAGTATGTATGGGTTCTTTTCCTACAAAAATATGTGCTTTGGTTGTTTCTCTTTAATGCAGGAATTCAGGGTGCAATAAAATCTCTCCAGGGGAATTGCCTATTTTTCAATGACATAAAGAACAAACCTTATTTGGTAGCTATTGGGATATATGAAATTAAATTAAATAAAGAGGAGAGGAGAGGAGAGGGAAGGAAGGGAAGGGAAGGGAAGGGAAAGGAAAAAAGGAAAGGAAAGGAAGAAATGGATTAATACAATATTTAAAAATATTTAACCATTATTGTTATTGACAAAGCTGGCTAGCATGAATTCAGAGATCACACTATTTGATTGCTGTGGATTATAATTATTATATTGAGATTCCTCCCTTGTTTGACCTTACTTGGCCCTTAAGGAATTCAACATTTGCATTTTGATATTCCAGATGGCTGACATTGCAATTTGTCTTCCTGAATTCATTTACCTTATCTTTACTGGCATAAATGCATATTTTCAATATTAAAAACCTAACATCCCACCTAACTTCACCCTAAAACCAAATGGTGTTTATTTTAATTTTTTGCAACATTCTTTCTTAAATATGTTGTTCATTTGAGGTAGATTAAGCATTAGCAAGGATGAAAAATTATGAGACACCTTTTTATTGAAGTTACATGTGCCTCCTGGTCATGTTCTAAACTTCTAGGAGTTCTTTTGATTTTATGATGTTAAAAATAGACTTCTGTGTGGCAGCTGGCTCAGATTCATCTTAATATGGTGGTTTGCTTCAGCGAGTTTGTCTGTATTATTTCAAAACTTCAACAACAGTTTTAATAGCAGGCGTCTGTATTCAACCTGGTTACTGAATTAACCAATTTTCTGAAATTACATAAACCTCCAAACCACAAACCCAACAGGCTGGTTTCACACATTTTAAGATCCATAGAAATACACAGGCTCATGATTTAGTCAAGATTCTCATTTAATAAACCTAACCTGTACAGGTAGTCCTTGACTTACAGTAATTTATTTAGTGACCGCTCAAAGCTACAATGGCACTTAAAAAAGTGACTGATGGCTGTTTTTTCACACTTACAAACATTGCAGTATCCCCCATGGTCACATGATCAAAATTCACTTGGCACACTTGGCAACTGATTCATATTTCAGATGGTCCCAGCAACCTGGGATCGTGTGATCACCTTTTGCAACCTTCTGACAAGCAAAGACAATGTGGCAGCCAGATTCACATAACAGTCATGTTACTAACTTAATGACTGTGGTGATTCACTGAGCAACTCTGGCAAAAAAAAGGTCATAAAATGGGGCAAAACTCACTTAACAAATGTCTCACTTAACAACAGAAATTTTGGGCTCAGTTGTGATTATAAGTCAAGGACTACCCATATGGTATCAATACAGCCATAGGGTCTTTATCTGACTTGGTTTAACATATGCTATGTGGTGAATTCAATACTACATTCTGCATTTTTGAACAAGCCAATTCATTTTGCATGGCTGTGATTATAAAGTGAGAACTATCATATTGTTTTATATCACATTTCCATGCATATTGTATAATTTTTTGTTGCAGTGGGCTCTATAGATGAATGTGCTATGCTTGTGACTAAGAAGGGACAAGGCTCAAAGGAAGAAAACAACCAACTAGTATGTTAAGTTTGCATGAAGAGACAGACGCGGAGTGCTTCAAGCTCTTAGTTTATTAGTGACTACAGCTCAGAATGGACCCAATTTGGCTGGGCTGCGGCTGCTACTTATAGCCAGCAGCCACAGTTGCCAGCCAATCAGAGTGCAGGGTTTTCCGACTTTTAAACCAATCATTTCCAACATTTTACAAGAACAGTTCAAACTAAACCAATGACTTCAAACCTACATACATAACATAGTAGATCTACAGAGAACATACCAAACAACTGTAAAATCCATTTTAAAGGGGCAACCAAAAGGATAATTGGGCCTTCATAAAATGAAAAGCCATAAATATTTATCTATTCTTCACAAGGAAAACTAACCATTTCTGGCCTTTCATTTTAGAGATTCAGGGCAAGGGGAGAGAAGAACAGAAGAGTCTTCTGCAGTCTTGGATTATACAATTTCTTTTTAAGGCAGAGTGCAGGATTCAATTAATCTACCTCAGGGGCTAAATTCACAAAACATGTTTAACCAGGTCATTTACAAATATTTTTGTTGGAGAAGTGGGACATGTTTTTAAAATGTATACACTGTACAGGTAATGCTCATCATAGTGAGTTTTGCCATCCTTCTTGCCAGAATTGTTCACTGAATCACAGCAGTTATTAAGTCAGTAACACAGTTGTTAAATGAATCTGGCTTCCCCATTGACTTTGCCTGTCAGAAGATCGCAAAAGAGGATTACGGACCCCAGGGCATTGCAACTGTCATAAATATGAACCAGTTGCCAAGCATCTGAATTTTGATCATGTGACCACAGGGCTGCTGGTCATAAGTGTGAAAAACGGTCATGAGTCACCTTTTTCAATGTCCTAACTTTGAACGGTCACTAAATGGACTGTTGTAAGTCGAGGACTGACTGTATTGGTTTTGAAGTTCCAACCAAGTGGCCTAGGATCCCGAAGTGACAAAAATGTTTGCTTTGAACGAAGACTTTTTATATTCTACTGGATGATTACTGCTGAGAAATTCTCCTGCCTGCTTTTGTCAAATAAGACAACCACCAGTGGAAATTCAAGGATAAGCATTCTGCTATACAGGTAAACACTCAGCTCCTTCAAAACTTAATCCAGTCATTTCTTATATCTCCAGACTTTTCTTGCATGACAATCCTGGTCGTTTTCTTTCCATCAAAATAGTCTTATTTTTTACAGGGTTAAAAAACAGGCCTCCGGCCATTTGGATTTTTCATTCAGATTTTGAAAATGCAGCTTTTTTTAAAATGCTGATGTAGAAGAATTTTCATCATTTTGACTTGCCTTTCAAACCAGCCACTTGGAAACCTTGCAGTTTTCCATCCTTCTGATGAATGGTGTTTATATTTCCAGCCTGTGGCTTGGTGAATCAATATTTTGCCTGCCCATAATTTGGGCTGGTTCAGGATTAGTGGAAATTCTTTTTGACTAGATGCTGGAATTCTTCTCTTAATTAAAGAGTGGGTCTCTCTTCTTCCACTGCAGACAGCTCAGTCTGTTTGTATTGCTGCAGGCTGTGAGTTAGGAATAATATTCTTTTCCCCAACAGGCTCCTTCTCATTCCTTGTTCCTCCAAACATCGATGGACTCCAGGGGTTTGGCTTATTGACCTTGCCAGGTGCTCCAGAGGAAGTATCCTTCCTTGGTGTGCTCAGCTCTGGTTTCCATCACATGGACATTCAAGGCAGGGATTTGATTTCTTCCATCAACCTCCTTCCCCTCCCTTCTGTCCTGCCCAATCTGCCTAATCAAAAAGTTTAGTTCTTGGTTCTGTTCACTAAGTAGCTGGTAAAGCTACTGAGTAGGCAGGGAGGGTGAGTTTCTCAGTCAGTCAATCAATGGATCACAAAGTTTTCTCCAACCAATTTTCTCCATTTAGTCACATGGTGCAATTTTCCCCATATTTTCCTACTTTTTATTTCATCTCCATTTCTCTCTTCTAATGCTAAGCATCTCTCTTGCACCAAAGTTCTCATGGATGTCAGTGAAAGAGGATTTAATGCTCCAAACATCATGTAAATGTTTGAGGTTCAGAGGTGGTATTCAGCAGGTTCTGACAGGTTCTGGAGAACCAGTAGCGGAAATTTTGACTAGTTTGGAGAACCGGTAAATCCCACTCTGACTGGCCCCGCCCCCATCTATTCTCTGCCTCTCAAGTCCCAGCTGATCGGCTGGGTCTTCTTTTGTTGTCCTGCACAGGAGAACAGAACTGGAAAGCAGGTTAGTGGGATATGGGAGGGAATGGGATTTTGCAGTAACCTTCCCCCAGGAGTGGGAGGGAATGGGCATTTTGCAGGTTCCTTCCTCTGACACGCCCACCAAGCCACACCCACAGAACCAGTAGTAAAAAAATTTGAATCCCACCACTGATGTAGTTATTATTCTATTTTTAAGCTTTCTTAAAAATGGGGAATGCTGTATTTTAAAATTTTAGCCTTTGCTCCATTTTCTATAGAAAACATGAGACATCTGTGTCATGTTAGGAAGCTCTACAGGAAAGAGATTCAGGGATCCTCTGCCTCTTTTAGAATATCCACTATTTCTTTTTAAGACAGAGTGCAGGATTCAGTTAATCTATTTTAGGGGTTGAATTCACAAAACATATTTAATCAGGTCATTTACAAAGACCTAGCAAGTGCATGCCCACATTCTCCTAAGCCTGGTTAGTGAATAGTTTGGGTGGATTATTGGTAGGAATGTCCATGGAAAAGGTTAAAAAAAATTAAGATGGCAGTTTTGATCACATGACCAAAATGGGTACTGGAAGAGGTGGGGCTTTGCTTGCCAAGTTGTGATCACCCTCTTCTGATGCTTCTGATTATTGTTGACTTAGGGAAGCTCCAGTCTTTGGATTGCAGTTCAATATACTGCTTAAAACCAATTTGTAAAATTAGGGCCGCAATTAAACAGCCATGAATTTATTTTGAAGTGATCCTGTGGGAGGCAACTCTTAACATTGTGCTCAGATCCTTGGAGGGAGATTGAAAAGTTTTTAAAATGCTTTAAGTTTTAAATTGTTCGTCCATCTCTAGTTTGGAATTAGAAGAAAGGATATTTTTGCCAGAATGACTTTTAGAAATACCAAAAACATAGACTGTGATTGCTTTCATGCTTGTTCTGCATCTGATCAACACATGCAGCTGTAAAATAGAAGTTGTTATTAAAAGATGGCTTTATTTATTCATGAAAGGCTCTCTCCATCTTTCCTTCCTTAAATGGAATATTCAAAAAGGACTACAACTCGCTAAACTCTTTCCAGAGTGGTAAAGGATTAAAGCAAATTAATTTAACAACACCTTGTTAAAAATAACCCTCCCCTCTAAAATAAGAGTGAATAAATCCAGATTATGTATTTTAAAAGCTGTCCTAGGGTATGGAAGATGGAGCAATAGAAATTCTCTGCACAGTTCCTAAAAGTGCCATTTGGAACTTGAGTCTGCCATTAAGCACAATTTTGACTGAATTCCAGTTGGTAGACCTAGGATTTGAAGGAAAAGTAGATCCAGCAAGGCTATATGACTATTTAATAAATCAATAAAAAAAGAAATGAAAGGTGGAAACCTGCCCTCTTTGAAAAAGTAGACTCAGCAAGATGGAAATTGGCTCCCACTTGTTGCGAAGGCTGCTGTACAATTTCCTGTCCATATGGGAAACGAGAGGTTAAACCCCCTATAACCTAGACTTGGATCCAAGAACCTCACTGTCTTTTCACCCTAGAAATAAATTCTAGTTTGGCTCCTCTGCAGTCCTCCTACAGGGCGATTTTATCAGCTTTTGTGTGTCAGCAAGCACACTTGGAGTTCTGTGGGTAAAGGGGGCCCTCTAAAAATCTTCAGACTGACCATCCTACCCCTTGCCTGCATTGCTTGACCATATATGGAGCCAATAAAGAGTTTGGGGCACAAACAATTCACATATATGGAAAGTGTCTCCAACAGCACATTAATTAACCCAAGGCTAAGTTATCCTTTTGAAGGTGGAGCTGCCTACATCGCATTAGGCAAACCATAGGTATGTGAAATGAATGATGTTGGGGGGAATCTGTTTCAGTATGTATTCTAGAAGCAGGGCTGTCTAACTACCACATGGGAAGGAAGGGTGAAGGAAGGAAGGAAGGAAAGCATTCTCTTCCATACATTATGCCAATTGAGCACCATTGAATTATTTCTTTTTAAAAAATATTTGATTGTTTCAAGAAAAGTTAAAATACAAAACATCAACAAATTATGAATTATTTATTTTAATAAGGAGAAATTTTGCATAATGTTGTGGATGGCCTGCCTGATGTATGCAGAGATAGAACATATAAAGCCACTACTAGCATATAGTATTTTCTGCATGTTTAACATTTTATTAAATTTCATTATAAAACAATAATACAAAGAGAAACCAAAGTTAGGAAATTGAGAAAAAGGAAGAGAGAAGTGCAGTAAAATACAAAAGAAATCACTATCTCAAACTATCAAATTTCTCAACAGTTTAAGTCATTTCTACAAGAACAAAATCATTATCACCTTCAAAACCTAAAATTAAAGTTTCAATTTTTCCCACTTTTGCACAAAAAGTCCAGAAGCAGTTTCCAGTAGAAACAGAACTCTTCTCTTTACTTAAAACAGAACTAAAGTCTTCTGTTTAATTAAAACAATTAGATTCACCATCTATGCTAACCACATCCCCTTTACAATCCACTCTTCCATTGTGGAAGTTAATGTGTCTCCATCTTTGTGCATTCTTGCTGTGGCCACATATATCATAACAAAGATCCAAATTTTCTTGCAATTTCTTTGTATGATTCATATTCTATTAAGAATATAGAATGTAGTCTCTTTGCAATTACATCTGTTCATCCCATCAGGTTCATGAGGTCCTGCTAAGGAACTCTCTCTGGAAGGACCCAGGAGATACACTTTTTTGCTTTAGTCCCACCCCTGTGGAACATTATCCTTCCTCAGGTGAGGTTAGCCCATCTCTGCTAAGTTTCTGGAAAGGGTCTAGGACAACTTGCCACAGCCAACTCATTACCGCCAACTTGTCACGGCCAACTTGGTGCAGCCAATGTGCAGTGGGACAACTCACCACAGGACCATTTGTTGCGGGACAATCAATGCTGTATTAATCATTTCATGTACTTTTATTATTGGTGACCATGTTTTCATCAAAAATATTATAACTCTTGTATTTCTGGATTGATTGACTTTCTTTATTTTCTTATTATAATTGGCCATGGTTTGGTCAAAATTAATTTAACTTTTGTATTTGTTGAATTGTCCCACAATGAGTTGTCCCAAGGCAAGTTGGTTGTGGTGAGTTGTCCTGCAGCACTGCAAGTTGGCTTTGGCGAACTGGCTACCGTGAGTAATCCCATTCCATTTTAGAAAGTCTTGAAAATGTGATTTATCCATTAACCTGGAGATCCCAGGGCCAGCCTGAAAAGTGGTTGTAGGAGGATAAATGATGCTTTCTTGGAGTTCTTTCATGTTTTTGTTTTATTTTTGTTGTTATTACCGTTTGATGTTTTTTTAATATTGTCATAGGCCTTCCATTGTTTTTCTGCTTGTAAGGCACTCAGAGTAAGGTGTTTTTTTTGTGAGATGGACAACTGTATTTGTTTGCTAAACACGTAAACATTTCTCCATTGTAAAAAAAAATGTTTTGCCGTGATCTTTTTTCATCTTTGGATAGAGGCAACGCAATGTGATGGATGGTGCCTCCTAAGCCCCTATCCTAAAACAAACATTTAATTCATGTCTGATATTTTATCAGCTTATCCCTGGTGAAATGGTGGAGGACAATGTGGTCTTTATTCATTTATTCCAGTGAAGAAGCTGCTACGATATCGTTTCTTTAGATGTCTCCTTCTAAAACCTGTGTCAAAGTATGCCTTCTTGCTTCCTGAAAGGAAGTGGCTTCTGGTTTTTTTTACCCCATTCTCAAAATGCTTTAGAGTTTCCTTTGGATGGCATTTTTCCAGCTTTTCTGATTGCAAGACAGCAGGAGAAGGTAGCTGTTCATTGTTGCATTTATCTCCAGCATTTTGCAGTCTCTTTGACTGCCATGTGCTCTCCTTCCCTGCTGTGAATGAAAGGATGAGAAAGCTGGAAGACCACAGCCTGTAAGAGAAAAAGTGCTTAGGATACTCTGTTAAGATCAGGATCAAGATACAAGAAGTCCTCAACTTACGGCCACAACTGAGCCCAACATTTATGTTGCTGAGAAATTTGTTAAGTGAGTTTTGCCCCATTTTATGACTTTTCTTGCCACATTTGTTAGGTGAATCACTGCAGCTGTTAAGTTAGTAGCATGGTTGTTAAGTGAGTCTGGCTTCTCCATTGACTTTGCTTGTCAGAAGGTCACAAAAGGGGATCACATGACCGAGGGACACTGCAACCATCATAAATATCAGTCAGATGCCAATCACCTGAATGTTGATCATGGGACCATGGAGATGCTGCAACGGTTGTAAGCGTGAACAATGGTCATAAGTCACTATTTTCAGTGACTTCAAACGGTCACTAAATGAACTATTGTAAGTCAAGACTACCTGCATTCTTACCACTTAAGAGAAGGAAGCAGATTAACTTTGCATTCTACCCAAAAGTCCTGATATTCTTTGGGGGAAAGTGATTGAAAGCTATGTTTCCATCAAATGGGGTGAGAATCACCCCCAAATGTCAGGAAAAAAGGAAAAGAAATCGACATATCAGTATTCCAATTTCTCAACTGTTTTAATATTGGTTCAATTTCCTGATATTTTAGTTCTTTTTGTGCATTGAGCTTTTTCCATTTCATTGGTGAGCTGAACATCATGTTCCAGATGTGTTTGTATCCTACAGACTGGAACATCAGCATCTTCTGCTTCCAGTCTCTTGCTTAATCAACTGGAATGTGGATTCTCCTTGAGTGGATTCTGTTTTTCCAAACATCATCTTACATAACACCCCCAGGATTGGCACAGTATTTTCAGCTTGTTTCCAGAGTCGGCAGTCCAATGCATGTTCATACAGATGCAATTCAGCTGAAGGGAGGGTTATTTGAAACTTTCCAGGGCTTTGTTTATCTTGCCATATATTTAAAAGACAAGGCTGCCTTGGAAATCTTGCCAAAGCCTCACATGGCCAGCACAAGCTGTTTCTTTCCTTCTTCCTTCTTTTCTTTCTCCTTTTTTTTCCTAATGACCAGTATCTCTGTGTCCTTAAAAGTACTGTTTGTTTTCCTCTTCAGACATTTTTCTTTTTTCTGTCAGAAGCGATTCCTCTATTTTTCTGTTGATGTCTCTGATGTGACTGACATTATGGCACTTTCAGTCTTCTTAATCTTTTTTTTTTGGTGGGGGGAAGGGGAGAAGGGAAGGGGAAAAGGAAGGAAGAGAATGGAAGGGAAAAGAAAGGAAAGGAAGGAAGGGAAGGTAAAGGGAGAGGAGAGAGGAGGGAGGAAGAATCAAGTTTTTTTTAAGAGGGGGAACTCCATCCTCTATTTGTTCTTATCTAACATGTCATGAATTTTATAACATAAATTCTGGAAGGAGCCATTCCTTGTGAATGCTTTAAGCTTTGGTTCATTTCCATTTGGTTCATTTGGTTCATTTTGGTTCATTTTGGTTCATTTTGTTTTTATTACTTAGAAGGGGCAATCAAAATTTTTTTTCCCCCTTATTTGCAAGTGTCTCACTCATTCTGTTATCTAAGCACACACTGTTGCAGCATATCATGCACCCCAATTAAGCATTGGACTGTCCATTAATTTTGTGATCGTTCTGGCATTCCTCTTGTCATACACTGTCCAGTTCTGTACATAGAAAATGCTGGATGGTTTGTAGACTGAGCAACTAATCAACTACTGGTCAATTTGGAGGACAATTATTTTCTTCTTGGCATCTTGGCATTTACTCCCCGCTACCAGCTCCCCAATCACGTAGGCCTTTTGGCAACAAACAGAAGGCTTCGAGAGCCAACAAGATTTTTCATGACTAATATCAGGGAGAGTGGGGAAAAAAAACATCATCCATTAAATATCTGAGCAAATTAATTCGAAGAAATGGAAATCAATTCCTGAGAACTTGTAGAAGTATTGAAAAAGATGTGATTTTATAAGACAGACATTTCCTTAGAAGAACTTCAAGGGAAAGGAGTTATGAAATAACTGGGAATGTAATCTTGATCTGAATGTAGCAGATTTCTGAGGAAGGGTTGAAATTTGATAGAATAGAATAGAATAGAATAGAATAGAATAGAATAGAATAGAACAGAACAGAACAGAACAGAACAGAACAGAACAGAACAGAATAGAATAGAATAGAATTCTTCATTGGCCAAGTGTGATTGGACACACAAGGAATTTGTCTTGGTGCAAATGCTCTCAGTATACATAAAGGAAAAGATACATTCATCAAGAGTCAAGAATCATAAGGTACAACACTTAATAATAGTCATAGGGTACAATAAGCAATCAGATCATACTAGGAAACAGTCAGTATAAATCATAAGGATACAAGCGACAAAGTTACAGTCATACAGTCACAAGTGGGAGGGGAAAGGAGTGATGAGAAGTAATAGTAGATAAACACATGGAGGGATACAGAATCCAATCTGGGTTAGTCACCTGTGGACCAGAGGTTTACTCTTCTGAGCTTTCTGACTCATGCTGAAGCCGAACTTCAGGCAACTTCTCTCTAGCAGTGTGTGTGCTTTGGGCTATTATGTGTGGGGCATAACTGCAACATTATCCTGGGACACGTATATTGGCCTTCACAGGGAGGGATGAATGATGCATAAAATGGAATTTATTTATTTGTCTAATTTATATAGCTATCCAAGTGACTCAGAGCAGTGTTCAACAAACCTAACAGTCAATGAATGCCATTATTTAGTAAGTACCAACCATGATCATTATTAAAATTAATTGCCTGTTGATGCTAGCATTATCTAAGAGATCTATTCATTTTTCAGAAATAGGACATCCTGGTCACAGGTTAAATGGTTTGAATTGATCCCCATGTATCCAAGATTGTATTGGCGGCAGGGATTCCCCAATGCGACAGAAAATTGGATGTGCCATCCACACCCATCTGCTTGCAGCCTAAACTCAGAAAACTTCTTTTCAGTGTTTCACTTATGGTGAAAGTAGAGTCAGTTATTGGAACACCCCAAAGGTGCTTTTTCAAAGAGCAACTGGACTTTGTTTTTCCTTGAAGACATTTAGCTTGTAATCCAAGAAGCTTCTTCAGTTTTGAAGGCTATTATGAAGAAGCTTCTTGGATTAGGCATGGCTCACTGAATGACTGCCTCGCTTAAGTGATGGATGTTCCATCCCAATTGTGATCATACGTCAAGGAGTACCAGTATTATCACTGAGCTACAAGTAATGGTTAAACACAGGTAGTCCTCCACTTACCACCACAATTGAGCCCAAATATTTCTGTTGCTAAGCAAGACAGTTGTTAATGAGTTTTGCCCCATTTTATGACCTTCCGTGCTACAGTTGTTAAGTAAAACATTGCAGTTATTAAGTTAGTAACATGGTTATTAAGTGATCGCAAAAGATGATCACATGACCCTGGGACACAGCAATGGTCATAAATAAATGCCAGTTGCCAAGCATCCAAATTTTGATCATGTGATCAGGGGGATGCTGCACTGGTTGTCAGTGTGAAAAACAGTCACTAGTTACTTATTTCAGTACCATTGTAACTTTGAACAATCACTAAAGGAACTGTTGTAAGTGGAGGACTACCTATATAGGGTGAGACTGATACAAAATTCCTAGTTCAAACACACTGCTCTCTTTTACTGTGACTCCCTCCAAGAGTCTTCATACCTTCTGTTTCTCATGCTGAGTCATCAGTGGCATTTAGATGTTTACATGCTCTGCATTTGAGTTCTGAGAATGTCTTGCCACAATGGGAATGCTGACAATGAAAGCTTTTATCTAAAAATAAAAACAATTTTCTGGACACAGCCTATTGGACCTCCATGTTCCATCGGTGGACAAGAAGTGATAAAGAGATGTACATGACTTGTGTTTGTTCAGCACTCAGCAAGGAAAACAGAAAACCCCACTGTATGAAGATGTTCTTCATTAGCATCATAATGCGTGGAGCAGAGCACTATCTGTGAGTCTGGAGAAGGAACAAAGCACTCTTTGTCCCTCCCCCCAAAATATCAAAGATTCTCCACCCTTGATCTGTGCAAACAGACTGTTGGCATTTTACTATTAGGAACAGGGATTAGCATCATGAGTATTTTTTTAATCTGTGTTAGAAAACATACTTCCAGGGGTAGGCTGCTGGGGGTTTGCATGGGTTAAGGGGGAACCCCTAGCTAAGATTGTGTGCGGTGTGGAGAACCCCCAAATCTCACTCCTGGCTGGCCCCGCTCACCCTGCCCCTCCCAGGAGTCCCCACGCGGCCGTTTTGAATACAGGTAAGTGCAGGGCATGTGTGGAGGCTCGGGGAGGGTGAAAAACGGGCCTACCGGAAGTTCAGGAATGCCGGAAATGGGCCTGTTTCTGGCTTCCAGGAAGTCTCCGGTGCCCAGGGAGGCCATTTTCACCCTCCCAGAGGCTCAAGGAAAGCGTCTGGAGCCCGGGGAGGGCAAAAACGCTCCCCCCACCATGGTGCAGGAGGCCGACTGGGCCACTCCCACCATGGCCATGCCCACCCAGCAACCAAGCAGAGAACCCTTTGCTACAATTTTTGAAGGAGAAGAAGAAGAAATACCTTTTATTGAATTTTAATGGCAAGATCATTGCTGGATCAGACAATATGGAACAATGATGACTGTCAGCCTGAGTTTATCATTTCCAAGAATAATGTCCAAACAGAATAGTACTATGTATGTGCTTCTTTCAGAAAATAGCATTATTGGTAAGTTACATCCCAGAGCTATACAACTCATCTGATAGTGGAGAGATACATTTCCCCTTTCAATAAAAGGGTCTTGGGTTTTTTAAGATTTATGAATAAATGAATAGACATTTCTGAAACCACATCTCTTTGTCTCTTCAGTCATGAAATCTGTAATTTGCTGAAATTAGATATAACTGTGTAGGGCAAATGTTAACAATACAACATCCAAGACAGCCACTGATGGGGTCTTTAGCCTCTCTTAGATTAAATAAAAAACTAATGTTAAAATTCATGGTTGAAAACTCATGAGATGAGACTGAAATTGTGTGAAATTTGAATGATCTTGCCCAGGTCTCTATTGATCTCTCAACAAAGAGATAATTGCAACTCATATAATTCTGTGAGTTGAGATTTACACATCTTAAATTTGCCAAGTTTGAAAAACTCTGATTTGCAGAGAAGGAATAAGAGAGGAGCAAGTGAAGAAAATATTCAAGCAGTTGAAGCTATACTCCTGTGAAAATAGCAAACTATTTGGAGTTTTTAAATTTTGGAGAAAAACAAGGAAGGGGCAGCATGGCATATTAAATTATAAAGGAAAATTACTATTAATAAGGTTTGCTTTCTCTTTCATTATATTAGAGGAATTGGATCCCTTTAGAACTTTAGGGTGGGGGAAATGTGACTGCTCCCACAAAACCTGATGGCTGTTTTGTTTTTTAAAGGGACTTGGTGGCTCAGGCTGTTAAATGCCTGCATTTAAGTTCCTGCTGCCTGCAATTAGTGCAGGCTCGAATCCCACCAGACTCAAGGTTGACTCAGCCTTCCATCCTCTCAGGGTAGGTAAATTGAGGACCCAAGATTGTTGGGGGCAATAAGCTGACTTGTAAAAATGCTGCTTAGTAATAAGCAGGCATATACAATGGAATGAAGGCTATTGCTGAGCACATTGGGTTGTATCCCAAAAATTGTAAGCCACCCTGAGTCTTCGGAGAAGGGCGGCATATAAATGTAATTAAAAAAAAACTGGTAATCTTTGTCTTCCTACAATGCCCTGGTTCAGAAAGGAAAGACCACAGCTGGCTTTCAAAAGCTATAGGTGAGGCCCCTGCAGACTTCCTTCCTTCCTTCCTTCCTTCCTTCCTTCCTTCCTTCCTTCCTTCCTTCCTTCCTTCCTCCTTCCTCCTTCCTCCTCCCTCCTCCCTCCCTCCCTTCCCATTCAAAATATTCTAAAATTAGAAAGTAGGTTACATTTTGTAGTACTCCCTATATTTGGTGTCCTGCTCTCCAAAAGTCCAATGCAAGTGGACTGTTTTAAGCATTTTTGTAAAAGTTAACAGCAGGGACTAGATATTTCATTTGATGTATTTTGTTAGGGAAGGGGTTCAAATGGGTGATGTTCCGATTCATGGAGCTGAGATTTTGGCTTGATTTTTTTTGCTTCTGTTTTTATTTGTTTTTAAATTGCTTTAAGCTCATTCTTGGGTTTACAGAAAATCCAGTAAATTAGAAAAAGATCATGCTATTGGTTTTCAACAATCTTACAACCACAACTGGGGGATGTAGAATCTTAGATACCACAAAAATGGGCTTTGGGGTTGCTTATCAACCATGAGTCATTAGTTGTCCTATTGTGGCATAATATCTTCAGGCTATTCTAGAGAAGTTCAGGATGGCATCTGAAAGTTGATTTACATCCAGGACAAAATATTATATTGAAAAGAAGGCCCAGGGCAAATGACAGCATCACACAGGGATTTGGGATCTGGCAATTGTTCAAATGAGATTTCACATGGCACCCAGCCAATTTTCATTCATACAGCAAATACTGTTTTTTCCTTTTTCAATTGTATTTGCAAACATTCGCTGTTATAATTTCCTCTACATTTTCCTTTTGCAAAAATGCAGGGCCACATTCTTAAAGGATAGGGGATCGAGAGAGTGACACTGACTAATTCTTCTTCCTTCAAACATGCATTGTAATACTTTTGATTTGCCTCAAAGCCAACAAGAATATTGACAAGGTGCAGAGCCAATGTTTCAAGTATGTAAAGCACACAGATTAAATGTACAAATAGATAACGATAAAGGAATTTTATATTAAAGCTAAAGAAAAAAGAGGCAAGAAATGAAAAGAATCTGAGAATGATCCACACATGGAAATCTCTTAATCCTGTTTCTTCCCAATCAAACATGGGAAGATGAATTCATGCTGAAGACAGTTCCTACCTCATTTTCTGGCACAGAACAGGAAGAAATAATAGTAAAATGCAGAAGAAAAGGACTGAAATCTGAAAAACGTTTCTGTTGTCCTCCCTTGTGGAAACTCATCTACTGATTCAGAACCAAATAGGGAAAGTTGTCAGTGGTTCAGGAAAAATGAGTCACGACTCACAAACTATCTTTTATGCAGAGAAATCTGAACATGGTGCTTGTTTTGAAAAACTACTTCACCAGGATAAGATGTAGAAACTATTCCAATTTATGGGATTCTCTGAACCTTGTGAGCTGGAGGGCTGGTGCTCACAATTCTAATTTCTAATTGGTAATAAATAAAACATTCACAATGGTTTCTCTTTATCACATGTGTTGGCTTGGACCCCAGCAATACCCATCTTGTTTTTGGAGGCCCTACTGAGTAGCTGGAAACAGAAGAGTTCACAGGAACATGGAGTCTTTCAGTACATCTTTCAATACAACTGATCTTCCAGTACAAGTCACCCCAGACTCTCCTAGACCAATGGATGTGCAACTTTTGCTTGGAAACCTCCAGTGATGGAGGAGGAAGAAGCAGATTAGTCCACTGCTTAATGGTGTAACACTCAAGAAATTCCCCCTTATTCTGAGTTTGGAATCAACCATCCCTTGGTTCTTGTCCTAATCTTGAACACCACAGATAATAAATTCACCTCCTTTTCTCTGTGACAGCCTTTCAAGTATTGGAAGATGGCTATCACACCTCCTCTTAGCTTTCTCTTTAGTTCAAATTTCTCACCCCATGCCCTTAATCCCAAACAGGAACATTAAACCTGGTGAAATATCCTTGCCAGGCAGTAAAGATGAGGTTACTATGATTCAGGTCATCTCCCAATCTTTTACTACTTTCTTTAGAAATGGACCTTAACAGCAAAACAGAAGTAAGCCTTGCTAACAAGCATTTTTAGTGTATTGATTTTAATCTTCCCATGACATATTTGTAGCCCCACTGTAGCTAGCGCTGAAGCTGAATTGAGAAGAAATCCCTGTGGGGGATTTAGAATACCTTGTTTAGTGGAAGTGCTTGCTGACAAAATGTTTTCTGATGCTTTAGGAAGGGAAAGGAAAGGAAGGGAAGGGAAGAAAGAGGAAAGTTGAAAGGGAAGGGAGGAGAATATAAAATGATTGATTGAGTCCTGAGAAGAAAATAGGAACTTGGTTAATGTTAGATATTAGCATACTCACCTCTGATTGCCTGAGTCACAGGAGCAGGAATTCAAACAGCCATCACTGGTCAAAGCTGCGGACAGACCTGCTATAAAAGGAGCTGCCGTGGCTGCCATTCTCAATTCTGTAAGAAGCAAATAAAGAGTTGAATGAGCTGGTGTTTCCTGCATCTTCTTTTACCCACAATCTAACACTGGTGACGAAGGTGGGATCTTAAGGCAAGACAGGACCAGCAAGCACGTGGAGACTGCAACCAGAATGATGAAGGAATCAGAACAATGGCCAGAGCCAACACGCCACCCACACCATTCAACCCCATGACAGAGGACTGGGAATCATACGTCGACCGATTCCACATGTTCCTAGAAGGAAGTGACCTTCTGAACATTTCTGAACAGAGGAAGCGAGCGGTTTTCCTCACACACTGCGGGCCTGCAGTGTTCAAAATGGCCAAAGCACTATCAACGCCCAGCGATGTAAAGATGATGGCCTGGCCAGACTTGGAAAGAATCCAGAGGGCACACTATGGCCCCCGGCATCCTGTTTGATCAAGAGACATGAATTGAGCCCCAGCATAACCAAAGACCAACTGAAAAGAGAGAGACTAACACTAAGACTACCAAGGGAACAAGATTCCTGTGATAGGTATCAGAAAATTCAAAGTGGCTTTCAAAAGCTACTCAGGATACCTGTCATTAACAATAGTTGACCGCGACCGACCAAGCCTACTGGGACTAGAATGGTTCAAACCGCTAGGCATCGAAGTCACCAGAATACACAGCATCACCGAGAGTGAGTGGGAAGACAGCCTGATGGAGGAGTTCTGGGACGTCTTTGATGGGAAATTGGGCAAGTACTCAGGGTCACCCATCTCCTTTAATCTGGACCTGACAATAGCCCCCATAAAACTAAAAGTGAGGTGGGTCCCCTTCGCATTAAAGTCAAAAATAGACAAGCAGCTAGATAAACTCATCGCTCAGGGGATCCTAGAACCCACTAACCACACAAAATGGGAGACCCCTATTGTCACCCATCTGTAAAGCCAGATGGGTCAGTGCGCATCTGTGCTGACTACAAGGCTATCCTGAACTGTGCCCTCCAACAAAGTGTGTATCCCGTCCCAGTGGTATAACACCTATTACATTCCCTGGGGTGGGGGAAGGTCTTCGCAAAGCTCAACCTTGCACAAGCCTATCAACAATTACCAGTAGACACTGATACGGCAGAAGCCCACACAATCGTAACACACAAAAGGGCATTCAAATGCAAGCAGCTACAGTTCGGGATCAGCATAGCCCCAGGGCTATTCCAGAGCATCATGGAATGCCTCCTACAAGGTTTAGAAGGGGTGGTGCCTTACTTCAATGATGTCCTTATATCAGCAAAAGACAAAGGACAATTGCGAGAGCACCTAAGGAAAGCACTAAACTGTTTCAAAGAAGTCAGGCTAAAAGTATACGTCTGAAACCTCACAGGGGAAGGTGTCCCAGATAACAGGCCCTGATCATACAGGGAGGAAACAACAGAGGGGCCAAGTTGGAGAAGATACATAGACCAACTTAGAGCCCAACAGATAAGAGGAGAACCAGAAACACCAAACACAAGCAGAGAGGAAAGGGGAGACCTTTCACAAGAACCCAACACAACCAGAGAGGAAGGCGAAGACCCTCCCAACAAAAAAAGACAAACAGAGCAGGCCCTGACAACTAATGAGGCACACCCTCGACAATTAACGATAGCCCCGAATGAAGAGCACGAACACGTACCTGAAATCCAGCAATGGGTCAGCATGGCCAGACAAGAAGAAGTCCAAGGAAGAAGCGAAAGGGCAGCCTTTAGTGGAAACAAAAAGGCCACCCCAGCCAGAAGGTTCCAGGAGGTTCCAAGGAAGAAAACAGGAGAAACAATAAATCCACCTGAACAGCTTGAAGACCAACCAATGACTGAGCTGCACAGGTCCAGTCGCACCCACAAAAGCCCTGCCTACTTGCGCGACCATGTATACTAGGCGGGACAGGATTGGGTAAGACTGGACTAGTGGGGAGGGGTGTTAGATATTAGCATACTCACCTCTGATTGGCTGAGTCGCAGGAGCGGGAATTCAAACAGCCATCACTGGTCAAAACTATGGACAGCCCTGCTATAAAAGGAGCTGCAGCGGCTGCCGTTTCCAATTCTGTAAGAAGCAAATAAAAAGAGCTGAACAAGCTGCATCTTCTTTTACCCACGATCTAACAGTTAAACCCCAAAATTTCAATGGGGAACTTCAAGAATATGTTGTAATGTGGATTCCAGAAACTAATGTTGCATTGCATCCTTGGAAAGATGGCTCTCTGAACAGACTCAGCAGGTTCAGAATTTCCAGGAAATGCTCCTGAGACTTCCATGAAACAGTCTTGCACTGAAACTACAGCAATGTTTGGGGCATTTGCCCCACAAAAGGACAGCTTGTTGCAAGGTTTATGAGCCATTTTGTAACACCCCACTCATGTTTTCATATTGTAGATATGTTTGGTGGTATTGTATTAACCAGGACCAACAGTTTTTAAACTACATCATGTAGATGAGGTTTAAGAATGCATTGACGTACTACTGGAAAAGATCAACCTCCATATGTACCTAATTTGGAGAAATAACTGTAGCAGGAGGGTTGAAGCTTCCTGGTGTCAGATTCTGGATAGCTTTTTTTGTGGGAAGAAGGATGCTCCTAAAATACAGATCTTAAAAGTGTCTAGCTTTGTCTTCTTCTGTGCAAACAGTGTGCAAGGCTTCTGCAGACATTGCCTGCATTAATCCTTGGATGAAGTAAGCAGGTCTTCTATACTTGTAGATCAGTAGATGCATATATGTTCTTTGAGTTTTCCCTTCTGTAGGTGAAATGCTGAATGCATACAACCCATGTTGAGGAAATAGAACTGGCAAGTTTCATGTGGGGTGGTGGAGCAAGAAAAATCTCTAATGAGCCTTTTCCAATTTACTGCCTTGCTGTTTCTTGAAGGAGGGAATTTTAACCTTTACTCCACAGAACAGGTTTGTCTGGTGCTGGGAAACACAGGAGCAGCCAATTAGCTCTTTATACAACCCAAGCATGTTTCAGTAATTCAGCATGTCTTAACATGACTTTAAGAACACTGAAGCACTGAACAGGCATTTCAATATTAAGATACAGGGACACTGTGATCTGCAAAAGTCCAAACCCACCTTACTCCATTGTGTCCAATCAATCTGTAAATAGAAAAGCAAGGTTCAAGTGGAGGACAATGGCTAACAACATAGAAACCATTTGAGGTCCAAGATGGTAGAGCCAAGCAACTTGAAGTCCTAAGGCTGCTCGATGTTCCAACCCCTCATTTTTAGGACCTCCTGTCACCACACTTAAAGAGTCTTTGCAACCATGAGATAGGCGGTATATAAATTTAATAAATAAACACATAAAAGTGATGGTCCAGTTTTAAGAACAGCCCCCGTTAAAGAGCTGTGGTGGTGCAGTGGCAATATTGCAGGCCAACTCTGGCTACAGCCAGGAATTTGATCCTGACCAGCTCAAGAGTCTCCTGTCTGAGCAGGGGGTTGGGCTAGAAGACCTCCATGGTCCCTTCCAACACTATTATTCTGTACGCTAGTATTCCCCTTTCCCAATTTTGAACCATGTAGTTGCTGCATACCTATTCTATCTTTGTTGGTTCCTGGAAATCATATATTTCTTCAATAGGCAGATAACATGGCTCATACACCATTGAGCCATGGTGGCACAGTGGTTAGAAAGTAGTATTGTAAGCTAATTATGCCAACTGCCAGGGGTTCAATCCTCACCAACTCAAGGTTGACTCAGCTTTCCATCCTTCTGAGGTCAGTAAAATGAGGACCCAGATTGTTGGGGGCAATTTGCTGATTCTATAAACCACTTAGAGAGGGCTGTAAATCACTTTGAAGTTGTATATAACTCTAAGTGCTATTGCTATTTTTTTTTGAAAAAGCAAACCTTTCCCCTAAAAAAGAAGATTCTAGTTTTACTCATCTGCACAGCACAATTTCAATAACTTGAATATAGGTAGTCTTTGTCTTGTAACCATTCATTTAGTGATCATTTAAAGTTACAGCCGCACTGAATGTAATGTATGACCTATCCTTGCACTTATGACTGTTGCAGCATCCTCATAGTCACATGATCAAAATTAGGGCAGATGAGAACCAGCGTGTGTTTTTCGATTATTGTAGTATCCCAGGATCATGTGATTGCCATTTGTGGTCTTCCTACAGAACTTCTGAGCAAAGCAAAGTCAGTTGGGGAAACTAGATTCACTTAACAACCATGTGATTGACTTAACAGCAATTCACTTAATGACCACAACAAAGAAAGCTTGTAAAATTGGGCAAAACTCATTGAATGACCACTTTGCTTAGCAACAGAAGTTCCAATCCCATTTATGGTTGTAAGTTCGATAGTCATTGGAAAGCTCATGGTCCTGCCCATGTTTGTGATGAAGCTCCACTCTTCTGGATTGCTGATCACCTCAGCAAAACTTTTGGCCTCCATAAAATTGTTATCAACTACAAAATTGAGCAGAGTTTGGTCAGAGAGAGATTGCACTATTTTATGGGCACAATTGTTAGGAGTGCAATAGAGCAAATTGGTGTATTGATTCCTCATTGAGTAGCCTGGGCTCTCTTGGAATGACAAGGAAGAAAACTATTAATCTGATGAGGCACCAAGTTTGAAGACTGCTAGAGAGGGTGATTTCATAATAAAAATGTACAGGGAAATCTAAAAAAATGCTACACAGAAGGTACCCTAGAAATGAACTGTCAAGCATCAAAACAGTGTCCCAAAGGTGCTTTTTCAAAAGGCTATTGGACTTTGCTTTTTTTCCTTGAAGACATTTTGCTTGTCATCCAAGAAGTTTCTTCAATTCTGACTGAATGGTGGCGGGTGGAAGGATTTATATCCCCTGCAGTCATCTGCTCATTAGCTCATTTCTGAGGGTTGTTGAGGCCACTTGGAGGTTTATCTGGGCCCTCAGGATCACATGGATAGTGCAAATGGGTATGGAACCTTCTTGGAACTGCTGAAAGGACTGTGTTGTAAACAGGAGATAAGTGGTGTGTAATCCCTCCCCTTCTGTTGAAAGAGGGCTGTTCAATCTTAATGTAAATTACCTCTTTGACCCCTCTTTCAAACCTTACAAAACAGTGGTGCTATGTTTCCAGCAATTTCATAACAGAGAACCAACGTATCTATCTTAAGTTATGCTGATCTTGTCCACTTGATCATGTTATCTATGTAACCACTTTCCATTGGAGGTAAGTGTCAAAAGTCTAGTGATAAAGATTTCATATTTATGGACTATGTTTACAGAATACACAAACTGGTTATTAATTTATTTTTGGGATTAACAAAAGGCACTATGTATAAAATATTAAGCCTACATAATAAGCCTACATTCACAACAAAGCTAAGCCACAACAAAACCTAACCCAAATAAACACCAAGTTTAGCATGCAACATGAATGCATGGGGCACAGGTTAGACTATGAGGGCCACCTGTACTTAAATGAAGAATGTGGTATTTAAGCATACGTGGTCCTTAACAGTCAAGCACCTATTCACATGATTCATAGTTTCTCAAGGTAACACTTTATCTTTTCAGAGTGAAGTAAAAACAAGAAAAAGAGATATAAAAGGGGGAATGGGATGTTCTATCCAGACAAGATATTCAAAAATAAAACAAACAAATAAAGAGATATATTGATTGCTTAAAGGTGTGGTTGTGTGGTTGTAATTGTGGTAGTGCTAGGGAGGACAAGAAGAGTATTCTGCAACAATAGGATTTGGATTACCCCAGATAGAAGTTGGCTTAATGGGTATAAATATATTGGATCTATTTATCCAGGATAAGCTTTTTTCTGAGGAAAAAGTGTGCCTGCTATGTCAATATAGAATGTCATTTTTTAACTTCAAGAGGTGTGACTGGCATCATCTATGCGGACTATAATCATTCTTAAGGAAACTCTTTAAAAAAGATACATGTTTTGGTATCTAGAGTTAGCCTCAGGACTTCAGAAGGAAATTCTGTTGAAAGATCAATGGAAACAAAGGAAAAGCTCAAGATCTGATACTCAAAATACTGATCCAAGAAAGGTTGAAGGACAACAAGGTGAAGTAAGAGCTCAAGATGGACAGCTTCCTGAAGTTAGTTTCCAAGTTAGCTAGTTTTGCCCATGGATCATCTTTAGTTGAAACCGATTTCAGTCAAACAGCTGTTGATGTTGTCAGAACAAGAGAACCCATGTTCCTCTAGCACTTTTTTTCTGAAGCTCTCAAAAGGAGCAATACTATTTCTTGTCTGCCAAATGCTTTTTCTGCTGAGAGCCACAAATGCGTTTTTGGGCAAAACCTGGTTTAATACCTATTTCATATTCTCAGTATGGCATGTCTAACAAAATGATTTTTAAAATCTATATTAACCTTAGCTTTGTTGTACCAAAAATATCCATGCCACCCAGATCTCAGGTTGTATCCTTCTAATTCTTCTATTTCTCAGTCGTACTCTCTCTTTCATACAAACCAAAGCAAACAATAAGCGGCAAAATACATTTTCAAATCAGGTAAATCCAATCCTCCTCTTTCCTTTCCATCTTGTAACACCTTGTATTTAACTCATGCTTTTTCCCCACTACACAAACTAAGATATATTCCTTTACCACTGTATAAATGGTACATCGATTGTCAAAACAAATGTTATCTGAAACAAAAACTAATTATGTGCAAGACATTTATCTTTGTTATGTATGCAGGTTTGAAATCATTGGTTTAGTGATTCTGTTTATGCTAAGAACCTTATGGATGAACCATTATGGATTCCTGCTGAGGTAACCCAAATCACAGGCCCCAGGTCTTACAGGGTACAAACAGAGGATGGTGTCCTCTGGAGCAGGCACATTGATCAGCTAAGATCCAGACTACCTCAGGAGCATCGCCATTGCTCCTCTCTGGTTCCCATACCTACTGCCTCTTCTAGGGGGGAAGGGGAGGATTATGAGGATAATCAGCCAGCAAGAATCAACCCCATGTGTAATGAGATAACATGACAGGAACCATCCCAAAACCTGTCACAGTGCCAACAACCATTTTTACAAATGGAAGATTGTACATCACTACCTGACTTAGGTGATGACATTGGGTTGGAGATGGATTGGGAGGAGAGACCAGGTTGTAGTAACCAAACAGGTTCTACCATTACTAGAAGTCCAAGTAAGGAAATGTCAGCAGACACATTTTCTCTCTCACAAGGTGAGAACCTTAAAACATCTGAACCACATAGGTCTCAATGTACACGTAAGAGCCCCACCTATTTAAAAGAATACAATTAGATAGATGGGGTTTGAGTATGGACCAAACCTAGTGGGGAGGGGTGTTATGTATGCAGGTTTGAAATCATTGGTTTAGTTTGAATTGTTCTTGTAAAGTGTTGGAAATGATTGGTTTAAAAAGTGCGGGAAAACCCTGCACTCTGATTGGCTGTCAGCTGCGGCTGCCGGCTATAAGTAGCAGCTGTAGCAAAGCCAGTTGGGTCCGTTCTGAGCTGAAAGTCACAATAAACTTAAGAGCTGAAGCACTCCGTGTCTGCCTCTCTATGCAAATTTAACAATCTTAATCCCAGAAATTCCTCCCAGCAATGACAACTGTAGTTTCTCCCATTTTAACCTTTTTTTAAACTTCATTTCATGTACTACCATAGTTATTTTGAAATAACATACAATTTATATTTGTCATAGTGATACTCAAATATTTTAGTTTTTTCTCAATCTTAAAACCTATTTTGTACACCAGTTCTGTTTGATCTTGTTTCTTTATATTATTGCTAATATCTCCATCTTTTGTTTATTAATCTGGCAGCTTGCTAATGCACCAAATTCTTCTAATGTGCCTATTAATGTTTCAATTCCATTTAAATGATCTGCCAAAAACATTACCAAATCATCTGTGAAAGCTCTTAATGTATGAATCTCTCTTTTAATCTGTACTTTTACCCCCCATCTCATCTTGTCTTATGTCTCCAGCATTTTAAGAACCAAAAAGAGGGTTCTGAAAATATCTACAGACCCCTCACATCCTGGACATAAATTGTTTCAACTTCTACCCTCAAAACGACAGTATAGGGCACTGCACACCAGAACAACTAGACATAAGGACCGTTTTTTTCTCGAATGCGATGATTCTGCTAAACAATTAACTCCCACGACACTGTCAAATTACTTAGTAAGACTGTATTACTATTATTCTTCTCATCCTTCCTATTACCTATCTTTTCCCATTTATGACTATAACCGTGTTGCTTGTATTTTTACAATTTATATTGTTTTATTTGTTTTCCGAGTATGATTTGATTGCTTATAGTAACCTGTGACTGTCACTAAGTATTGCATCTTATGATTCTTGATGAATGTATTTCATCAATACATGAGAGCATATGTACCAAAGACAAATTCCTTTTGTGTCCAATCACACTTGGCCAATAAAGAATTCTATTCTATTCTATTCTATTCTATTCTATTCTATTCTATTCTGTTCTGTTCTGTTCTGTTCTGTTCTGTTCTGTTCTATTCTATTCTTAACAAAACAGGACACAGTGGACATCACCGTCTTGTTCCTTTTTTGTATATCACATGGTTTTTAAGATCCCTATTAACAATTAACAGAGGGATAGAATCAAGATCCTGTGAAATTTTTGTATCGTTTGCCTTGGAAAGATCACACTTGGAATATTGCATTCAGTTTTAATGGCCACCATATAAAAAAGATGTTGAGGCACTGGAAAGAGAAAAGAGAAAAGCAACAAAAATTATTAGGGGACTGGAGGCTAAAACATATGAAGAATGATTGCAGGAATTGGGTATCTCCACTCTAATGAAAAGAAGGGTGACCTGACAGCAGTCTTCCAATATTTGAGGGGCTGCCACAAAGAAGAGAAGGGGGTCAAACTGTTCTCCAAAGCATCTGAATAGGAAGCAATGGTTGGAAACTAATCAAGGAATGATCCAGCCTAAAACTAAGACAGAATTTTCTGACAGTGAGAGCAGTTAACCAAAAGAATGATATGCCACCAGAAGTTGTGGGTGCTCCAACACTGGAGGTTTTTAAGAAGAGATTGGACAGCCTTTTGTCTGAAATGGTATAGGGTTTCCTGACTGAGCTAGAAGACCTCAAAAGTCCCTTCTAACTCTGTTAGTCTTTTACTCTGTACGTTATTTGTGCTTTCTGTGATGCATCAATTAATCTTACCTATTTTATAAAATTTTCCGAATCTTAAAAAAATGAAAACTTGTTTCAAATTGTCAAACATCTTCTGTGCATCTAAGAAAATCTATATGGCTTATTTTTCCTTATGTTGTTCCAAATATTCAAAAATATTCAGCTCATTTTTAACATTCTTTAATTTGCCTTTTAGGATAAAAGCCACATTGGTCCTGCTGAATAAAGTTTTCCAAAATTGTTTTCAGTGTATTAGCTAGGTTCATTATGAACAATTGGTAGTCATTATTCAACAGTGATTATTGTTGTTAAAAGTCCGGTCTAAGATGGTCTTTAGGTTTTAATGGTATATTTGCCTCTTTCCACCTCTCTGGCATTTTTCTTTCCTATAAGATAAAGTTCACCATATTTTGTAGAGCTTGTAAATGTTCATCTTCAAAACATTTATAATAAAAAGCTGACAACTTATCTGGTCCAAGTTCCTTTCCTGATTTAATTTTTTTTGAAAAAGTTTTTTTATTTTTATAACAAACAAAACAACAAATAAAACCTTCTTTCAGTTGTACAGTGTGTTGGTTTGGTACATGTATCATGTGCACAATATCTATAATCCTTTCCTCTTAACTTTTCATTTGTATTATATTCTAATCAACATTCCATATCACATTATATCATTGGTGTTGGCATTAACATTCAAAGTCCTTCAAGGCATGGGTCCGGGGTACTTGTGGGAGTGCCTCCTGCCAATATCAAATACCAATCACCCTATGCAAGCACATAGGCTGGGTCTCCTCGGGGTGCCGTCCGCATGACAATGTCGGCTGTCGGTGCCCCGGGGAAGGGCCTACTCTGTAGCGGCTCCCACCTTATGGAATCAACTACCCTTGGAGCTCTGGTTGGCTCCCGATCTCTCCTCTTTCCGCTGCGCTCTGAAAACCTGGTTGTTTGTACAGGCCGGGCTGGACTGATCTCCTGGGTAGGTGGGATTTTAAATTGGTTTTAATGAGTTTTATTTAGCTTGGCTTGTTAGGTTTAATTTCTTTTTAAATTATTTATTGTTCTGTGTTTTTATTTGTGAGCCGCCCCGAGTCCTTTCGGAGAGAGGCGGCATACAAGTCCAAGTAAAATAAAATAAATAAATAAATAAATTATTATACTATCATTAAAGTTTTAATTTCAATTCCAGGCTATCTTTAAGAGCAAATCTCAATTCTTACTAAATTATATTCATAGTATAACTTTTTCAAAAATAATCAATTATAATATATCATTACTATTACAATATACTTAAATTTCTTACTCATCTATCTAGCCATTGATAAAATAAATCCCAAATCTTATAATACTCATTTTCTTCTTGCTTTCTAATTGCTAATATTAGTGTACTCGTTTCTGAACATTCCATTATTTTCTTAATCACCTCCTCCTCCGTCAGAATTTTCTCATTTTTCCAATTTTGAGCTGCAGTTAAAACATTAATAATCAAGTATGTTATTTCTTTAACTATAACCTTCAGGTAAAATCCCCAATAAAAATATCTCTGGTTTTAAATCTATATGCTGTTTTATCATTTTTCCAACCATCTGTGTATTTTAGTTTAATATCTTTTAGCTTCTGCACATGTCTACCACATATGGTTTGATTTAATTTTTTTAATAGCATCAGAGACTTCACTTATTGTTATAGGTCTATTCATATTTTTCTCTATTCCTCTATAATCTTGGTAAACTTTGTTTCTTTAGATATTTACCTGTTTTCTCTAAAGAAATGTCACTTCCTTTGTGCAAGTTATAATAGTATTGATGAAATTATTTTGCATAGTCACACTATTCCTTAATATAGAACCTCCCTCTTGTATTTCAATATCATTTTCTTTTTCTTTTCCTAATTTATATACCAGTCATATTCTGAATTTATTTACAATATTTCCATTTCTCTTACTGTTAACATCAATATCTGTTATTGTAAGAAATTAATCTGTTAAACAATCTTTATCTTTTCTGGGAATTTCTTCAATTCTTTTTTCCACCTAGGCCCAAATTTCTGAAATGGGTTATTTAGATACCACTTAGTAATTTAAACTTTATATGAAGCAAAGTAATCAGCATGTTTTAAGATTCTTTTATTTTGGCCCAGATCAGGGTTTCTTAATCTTGGCAACTTTAAGAAGTTTGGACTTTAATTCCCAGAATCACCCAGGCAGCCATGCTGACTGGGGAATTCTGGGAGTTGGAGTCTACACATCTTAAAGATGCCATGGTTCAGAAACACTGGCCTATATCAATAAATGAGAGTTCTAGCATTTCTTGTGATGACTTTTTCCTGGCTTGACCTACCGTGAAAGGATGATATGAATCTTGAAAGCCTTACAATGTTCCCCATATCCTCCTCTTACATAAAAAAGAGTCAAGGTGAGGCATCTTTGCATTTCTACCTCATGCTACCATATCTTGTTTCCAGACTAAGCTCATATTTTGCTAACTGTTCTTTAACAGATCTTCTTCAAGATCTGTTCATCTACAGGCCTTGACCCAGATAGGCTCAAGCTAAGAGCCCAATTACTGCTCATCCTTCCCCCAACTTAGAATGAAATGGCATTTGGTTCAACTGGTCCTCTAGACCTCAGTAAGATCTGAAAATTGTTTCATGCAACCCAACTTGGGTGTCACTTTCTTGGCAACAAAGACAATGAATCACCAGAAGTGTTGTCTTTGGGTGCAATGCAATGACACACCTAGATGGATCAGGCTTGACAGCCACCTACTTAATCTTGGAAGGATCTCAGGCAAACAAATGAGAAAACCATCTGTTTCCCTCTGCTTGTACAGACAGGATTGGTCAGGCTACTTAACCCAATCCTAAGGGGCTGGAGGCCAACTTGAACCCAGGGGAAGTTGCAATTATTTTTGTACTTGTCAACTTT
Source organism: Naja naja (assembly GCA_009733165.1). Lineage (NCBI taxonomy): Eukaryota > Metazoa > Chordata > Lepidosauria > Squamata > Elapidae > Naja > Naja naja. The sequence continues at coordinate 6,450,627 of CM019160.1, read as the reverse complement.
GCTATGGGCAGGTCATGGAAAACTAAGGCTATGATTTTCTGGGAGGATGACATACACCCTTTTTCCTTTGGGGGAGATCCTCCTTAATCCCTTTGTGTAACAAAAAAAATCAAAGAAGATGAGAGGAAAGGGCAGATGCTCCTTCCAACCAAGAACTCCTACATGCATATGGCCACCAAGGCTAACAGGATGGGGAGGGAGCAGAAGAACCCTAAGCCTTAACCAGAAGGTCAAAGGGAGTCTCAGGTTTAGGCACTTGCTGTATTTTTCACTTCGTCTTAGAATATTTTTTCTCTCCCCCCTCCCCCCCTTTAAGTATAGATCATGTTTTTTAAAATGTTATTGTCTCTAAAAGGTAGATACCTTTGGATACAAATCATGGTAACCTTATGGAATTTTTCTGGCAGCAGTATGAAGACGGTTTGCCACTGTCCTCTTCTGAGACATTAAGGTTTATTTGATTTAATTTAGCTGACTGTTTCCCATGCAAGTACTAAATATATGTCAATGAGTTTGACCCAATGCTCAAGAAGAGCCACTTCTGGAGCCAGATTTGAGTTGTTAGATTCCATGGCCAAATATGGGCACTTACACTACCTGCCATGCCATGAAAGAACACATACAGTGCATCAATCATTGAAGATATTGCTCATGTTTGTTTGACTGACAACTACATGCCCCTCTTAAGCTTACAATAACACAGTAACAGAGTTGGAAGGGATCTCAGAGGTTTTCTAGTCCAACCCCTTGCTCAAAACAGGAAACCCTATACTTTATTTATTTATTTATTTAATTGATAGTCAATTGCTTACAAGATAATAGGTATAAGTATAAACATAGTTATAAATACATGGATACATATAAGAAAATAAAAGAAACAGTAGGACAGGGACGGTAGGCATGTTGGTGCGCTTATGCATGCCCCCTACAGACCTCTTAGGAAAGGGGTGAGGTCAATAGTAGACAGTCTAAGGTTAAAATGTTTGAGGGTTTGGGGAAGAAACCACAGAGTCAGGTAGAGTATTCCAGACATTGACCACTCTGTTGCTGAAGTCGTATTTCCTGCAATCAAGTTTGGTGCAGTTAACCATGAGTTTGTATCTATTGTGTGCTCTTGTATTGTTGTGATCGAAGCTGAAGTATTCATTGACTGGAAGGACATTGCAATGTATGATTTTATATACTATACTTAGATTGGACTGAAGACGGCGTAGTTCTAGGTTTTCTAGGTCTAGAACCTCAAGTCTGGTGGCGTAAGCTATTCTGCAATGAGTAGAGGAGTGGAGAACTCTTCTTGTGAAATATTTCTGGACTTTCTCTACTGTGTTAATATCAGATACGTTGTGTGGGTTCCAGACTGATGAGCTGTATTCAAGTATTGGTCTAGCAAATGTTTTGTATGCTCTAGTTAGTAGTGTGATATTACCAGAGAAAAAGCTACGTAGGATTAGGTTAACAACTCTTAATGCCTTTTTGGCTATGTAGTTACAGTGGGCTCTAGCACTTAGATCATTAGAGATGAGTATTCAAAGGTCCTTGACAGAGTTTGGATCAACAAGGTCTTGACTATTTAGCCTGTATTTTATTTTCTGATTTTTTTTGCCAATATGTAAGACAGAGCATTTATTTGTTGAGATTTGAAGTTGCCATTTGTTTGACCATTCTGATACATAGTCAAGGTCTTTTTGAAGGGTAGCAGAATTATCTGTGTTGTTGAATAGCTTTACATCATCAGCGAAGAGAACACACTTGAGACAAATGATTGTCTAAAAATTTCCAGTGTTGGAGCAACCATAACCTCTGGAAGCAAATCGTTTCACCAATTAATTGTTCTAACTGTCAGGAAATTTCTCTTTAGTTGTAGGTTGGTTCACTCCTTGATAGGTTTTCATCCATTGCTGCTTTCAGATGCTTTGGAAAATATGTGGAACCTCTCTTCTCTGGGGCAGCCCCCTAAATATTGGAACACTGTTATCTTGTCAGCCCTTGTCTTTCTTTTCATTAAATTAGACATACCTAGTTCTTTGTATGTTTCTTCCAGTCTCCTAATCATCTTTGTTGCTCTTCTTTGTACTCTTTCTAGAATCTCAACATGTATTTTGTATCCTGGTGATAAAAACTGAATGTAATATTTCAAGTGTGGTTTTATCAAGGCATTATAAAATGGTATTAACATTTTGCATGATACTTAACATCCCTATTTGAAAGAACAGCCCACCAGGATCTGAATCTCAGATTGTCCTACATCCTCCTGGGCTCTAATCTGTTAATTGTGAGCAGAACTGCTAAGTTTATAATTAAGGCAGTTGAGCTAAGAACCCATTACAACTAACAGATTAGGGATATCCTGTAAAGGTGTGTATTTATTTGAATGTAGATTCCTTGTATTTACCACAAGTGTATTTTATTACTATATTTACCCTGAATTAGATCTTGTAATTTATTTTTGTTTTATTTTTTTGAAATGGTTGTGAGACTAATCAATTAATAAGCTACCTTCATGCAACTGATCTGAACTACTTTGTTTGAAAGATAGGAATGGTTAAAGTGACATTTATTATGGGTAGGGGAATCAAAAAACAGGTAGTTCTTTGTGTTATAACTGTATTTTGTAAGCACTTACTCTGAGTGGGGTGCTAAGTAGATTATGTGGCTGTCCTACTCTGAAATAGTCTTGGTATTTTGCAAATTCAGGAAGGTGTGGTGTTTTAAGTTGCCAACTCTGATGGCAGTTATATTTAACCCTTTCTCATCTACTAATATAAGGACTTTTGTCAGTATTCCCAACTCTAGCACCTCTGAATATGTCTATTATGGTCCATGTTGCAACAGTGACACAGTTGGAAGATCCCTGTAGAGCAGGGGTCCCCAACCTCCAGTCTGTGGAGCAGCACCAGTCCATAACATGCCAGAAACCAGGCCACACAAACAAGCAAAGCCCCATTTGCGGGATGCAGGCAGCACACAAAACCACATCCCCAGGGGTGGGATTCTGCTGGTTCGGACTGGTTCGGACGAACCCCTAGTTCCAAAGTTCAGCTGGGAGTGAATTGGTTCACTCTGATGATCATGTGGGCCTGCCCGCCTGCCCCTATGCTGTACTGACCTTTATCATCTCATGTACAACTGAACCTATACATGCAACCTTCTACAATGCTGTAACAAATCTGGGACTGGAACAACTAGTAAGCAACAACACTAGACTTAACAACTGCCTTGATCTCACCTTTTGCAACAGTTTGAATTCAATTTATGGAATACAAATTAAAGAACCCTTTTCCAATGGTGACCACAACATGATTGACTTTTATCTCAACATATATCCTCACAAAAATCACCATAACAACAGGATCCCCAATTATAACTTCAAAAAATGCAACTATGATCTTATAGACAATGATCTCTCATCTCTTGATTGGCAAATTCTATTCACTGGATGCAATACTGTTGAAGACCATTACAACATATTTTTACTTGAAGTCAAAAGAATCATCAAACTATATATAGCAATAACAACTCCCCAAACCAGAAAAAAAACAAATTACCCATAACAATAAGGAAGCTCCAATTCAAAAAGAAATCCCTTTGGCGGAAAAACAAATCTGATCACGTTGCCAAACTTCAAAAGCTGATACACAAATTTTTGCCACCAGATAAACACTGAATGCACAATTATCACATTAAACAAGAGGAAAACCTTCTACACACCAATTCTACCTGCGCTTTCTACAATTTTGGAAACAACAAACTAAAAGTCTCAAGGTCCATCCCACCCCTGAAAGGACCTAATGGTAAAAACTGCAATGATGACACCATTAAAGCGAACCTCTTTAACACATTGTTTGGCTCAGTATTTGTAAACAGAAATGGATCATGCCCAATATTTCCTAGTCGAACCACAGACAATTACAATGATCTGATACATATGAATTTTATAGAAGACAATGTTGAAAAAGCACTACGCAATCTAAAACCATCTCTATCTATTGAACCAGACGGAATATGTGCCTACTTCTTAAAAAAGCTATCCACTGCCATAGCCGAACCTCTAAGCATACTTTGAAAAATCTTTCAGGACCAGCTCCTTGCCAAACCTATGGTCACTAGTCACGGTCATCCCCATCTTCAAAAAGGGACACTCCAGCCTAGTTGAAAATTACAGACTAATCTCTTTATGCTGCGTCACCTGTAAAGTCATGGAATCAATTATTAACCAATCCATTATCCTCTACTTAGAGACAAACAACCTACTCTTTAACAAACAATTTGGTTTCAGAAAAAAACTATCCTGTAATCTGTAACTCTTACACTGCAAAAACATATGGACTACACAACTTGATCAGGGCAAAGCAATTGACACAATTTATATAGACTTCTGTAGACTTCTTGATTTTAATTTTTGGGGGTTTTAATGTTAATTCAGCTTAGTTTGTTTAATACGCTTTTTAGGTAATTTATTGTTGTATTTTCTTTTAATCTGTGAGCCACCCCGAGTCCTTTGGGAGAGGGGGCGGCATATAAGTCGAATTAATAAAGCGTTTGATTCAGTGGTACACAACAAACTACTCCTAAAACTAACATCTTATGGACACCTGCATAACTGGGTAGAAGCATTCCTGTCAAACAGACAACAAATGGTCAAAATTGGGAGCATCCTATCAAATCCTGTACCTGTCAACAGTGGTGTCCCCCAAGGCAGCGTTCTAGGACCAACTCTCCACATAAATGACTTCTGTGATTATATTAAGAGCAACTGCATTCTTTTCACTGATGATGTAAAGCTATTCAACACCACTGACAATACTGCTACCCTTCAAAAAGACCTCGACTATGTATCAGAATGGTCAAACAAATGGCAACTTCAAATCTCAACAAATAAATGCTCTGTCTTACATATTGGCAAAAAAAATCAGAAAATTAAATACAAGCTGAATAGTCAAGACCTTGTTGATGATCCAAACTCTGTCAAGGACCTTTGAATACTCATCTCTAATGATCTAAGTGCTAGAGCCCACTGTAACTACATAGCCAAAAAGGCATTAAGAGTTGTTAACCTAATCCTACGTAGCTTTTTCTCTGGTAATATCACACTACTAACTAGAGCATACAAAACATTTGCTAGACCAATACTTGAATACAGCTCATCAGTCTGGAACCCACACAACGTATCTGATATTAACACAGTAGAGAAAGTCCAGAAATATTTCACAAGAAGAGTTCTCCACTCCTCTACTCATTGCAGAATAGCTTACGCCACCAGACTTGAGGTTCTAGACCTAGAAAACCTAGAACTACGCCGTCTTCAGTCCAATCTAAGTATAGTATATAAAATCATACATTGCAATGTCCTTCCAGTCAATGAATACTTCAGCTTCAACCACAACAATACAAGAGCACACAATAGATACAAACTCATGGTTAACCGCACCAAACTTGATTGCAGGAAATACGACTTCAGCAACAGAGTGGTCAATGTCTGGAATACTCTACCTGACTCTGTGGTTTCTTCCCCAAACCCCCAAACATTTTAACCTTAGACTGTCTACTATTGACCTCACCCCTTTCCTAAGAGGTCTGTAGGGATAAGCGCACCAACATGCCTACCATCCCTGTCCTATTGTTTGAGTCTTTTGCAATTCTCCAAAACCATTTTATCAATCCGAAGCTGATCTTTTGTTCCTCTGTTTTTCCTTTTCCTTCCTTCCTGTTATATTGGGAGGATGTTATTTCTTTTTAAATAATCTTGGATGTTGTCTGTTATTATACTAGTGACTAATTTAGACTTCATAAGTGATATTGGCCTATGGTTTACTGGTGGTGTCCCTTTCACTGAGTCTTTTTGAATCAGATAAATTTTGCCAGTTATTAAAAAGTCATTGATGACTCCTTTATGCAATAATTCATTAAGCTGCTTTGCAATAATTGGATGCAATCTAATAGCAATAGCACTTAGATATATATACAGTATCACTGCATAGTGTTGGACGACCCTCTCTAAGTGGTTTACAGAGTTAACATATTGACCCCAACAATCTGGATCCTCATTTTACCACCCTTGAAAGGATGGAAGGCTAAGTCATCCTGATCCATTCAGAATTGAACTCCTGGCAGTGGACAGTGGGTTAGCCTACAATTATAACGACTGCATCACCATGGCTTTTACTAATCAGATATTTGAACCAAAAGCCATACAATTTGGCTTATTTCCAGAAGCCAAAATTAATTATTTCCAGAAAATGTCCAGTTTTTAATTCTTTTCATTCAACGTTTAATTATTTCTGCTGTTATTGTTAATTTCTATTTGATTTTTTCTAAATTCTTTTTCCAATTTTTACGCCTACCCAGCAGTTTCCCATCGATCTTTCCAAAACTGGATTGTTTCCATCTTGTTTGGTTTTCCATTTTCAGAATTTCTATTGCCATTTATACTTTGGTAGAATGGCCTCTGATCAGAATTCAATAGCTGATTTTGCTTAAATTGGATGAGTCATGCCTCATAGCATTCAATTTCCCCTGCTATTGCTGTTATTTCTTGCTTTATGGTTTACAAAACTTTTTCCATTTTTCTGGTGCAAAGCCAACTTTTTATTAGGCTTGTCTAGATCCTTGCATTCTTCCAGTTTTGCCTTTTCATGTCTTTAAATTACTTGCATCTGATCTTTATTTCTTTATCTTGGGTTCCAATCTAATTTTCCACATTAGGAGTAAATATAATGTTGGTTTTGGTTTTTTAACTTCAATACCCAGTTCTTCTGTAACCACCAATTGTGGTTGTAAGTCATGGAATACACACAAACAACCCACACAAACACATACACACACACACACACAGAGATTGTTTATTGAAGTTTGTTCTCTTTTTAAAAAAGAAAACATGACACACACGTTTCTGAATGTCTCTGAGTTCTTTTTGCTTTTGTTTACATCCGATTTGATCACATCCACATATTGCAAAGAGATTACAAGACATGGCACTGGCAGAGGGGATAATTATAATTATGCAGTGAGAAATAATTAATATTCTCCTTTCTCTCCTCCTCTTTCCATTTGAATTAGTAGGAACTATGCAATGACAAGGTGTTGCAGCAATGCTCAGAAAAAGTGGGTGGGTGGAATAAGAAAAACCAACTAACCAACCAACAAAATTTATTAATTTAAAAAAAAAATAGCCAAAAAATTTCAGACCTTTTTGTGTTTCACAGCATGCCATGTTTCAAAATTCAAATTTATAGCATCAGAATTTTGATGCTGTTTAAATTTCCAAATGATATGTCAAATGCAAATTTTGTATCCTAATGCACAAAATGTGTATATATTTGAGGTGCTTGGAGTTCTCTGAGCTTGATCAGCGATGCTGCTGTTTCCTAGCCTAGTCGTGAAATGTCTGCAGTAAAACAACCAAGCTCAGAGAACATCAAGATTTGATGAATTCAATCCTTATTTATATCTCCTGCACTATTGGAAATGTTTAGATAGACACAATTTGTACTGGGTAAAAAGAAAATTTCAACCATCAGATGTTCCAGCTTGTGAGATACAATTATAATTTGTTGTATTTTTAAAAGAAAAATGCAAATTAATTTTATATGTTCCTTATGCAGTGTATTTGCAGAGATACGTGATGAGATGATTTTAAACTATTTATAATTCTTGTTTGATAAATTGATTCTACAGTTTAAAATTCCTTGATCTGTTTATTTATTTTTATTCTCTCTCATGAGAGTATTATTATTATTTTTTGATGGAAAGGTTAGATATGAACCTAACAAATAAACAAATAAACAGATAATTTTCTTGGAAAACCCCATCATTGATTTCAGTGAGATTCCCCCCATCCTGCAGCCAAATGCATATACATTTATAACCTTATTTTTGCTTGAAATATCTTAAAATAAACTATTTTGTAGACAATGGCACATTCTTTTTTAAAGAAGTCTATTCCTGAATTTAAGTTGGACTTACTAAGTCCTTCAAAATGAAGTATGTACATATTCTTAGAAGCAATGGAAATATAAATATAGGTAATTTCCTCTTAGTCCTTCTTTATTTCAAAATAATCAGAACTAAAAGCATTTTCATAATATTCCAATTGTAACAAAGAATTCCTGTTCTGGGTATTGTGAAAGAGGGTGAGGTATCTTGAAATAAGACAACAACTAATTGTAGTTAGCCAACTTCAGCATTTTTATTTATCATTGCCTACATCATTACATTAAATACTAAAAATGTTCAAGTATGTAAATGTAGCTATTGTAATTACAACTGCTCCTCCAAAATCAACTAACTAAAATGTTGATTAAACAAGTGTTGATTAAACACTTTGTAGAACAAAGTGCAGCAGCACAGAGATTTGTTCTTCACAAGTAAGGCATCCAGATATCTGAATTCTCCAAGAATTTCTAGGAAAGACTTCAGTCTGAAACCCTGAGAATTAGGTAGAACAACAATTGGTGTACATCAATATAAAACAGTTGTCTGTGAAGAAGATGAAAAGTTCACTTCCTGACATTTTGATCAAAAATTGGAAATGCCCTGAGATCATAGACAGCTGCTGCCAGTAAGCACCTATAATCTTGAGCTAGATGAACAAATGGGTTGACTCAAGTTTGTAGGCCTCACATGGTGTCTTACATACTTTACAGATAAGTGATGTGATTTATTTTAAAATTAGTAAACTAAATTAAATGTTCTTGGTTCAAAGATGGATAGCCATTCCTATTTCAGGGGGGAAAAATCCCAATTTATTTTATTTCTAAAATGTATATTTTCTCTTTTTCTCCAAATGAACAAACTATTCCAGAAGTTTCCCTGGGCAACTTAGTAACTGAGAACAAGAGAAATTAGGTCAGTGGTAAACAGTTTCTCAATATTCTCATAAATAGAAATGAATCAGAAAACATGTGATATATAATTAATAGCAATCAACCCATCAATAGCATGTAATTAACTACTGGAGTGTGCCAATGCAGAGGAGGGGTAGGTTTGCCATGGCTTGTAGAGTTTCAGTCAAGCTAAGTTGTCGATCAACAAGAAAATCAGGACTTAAAACAGAGATGATCAGTTGACATTGAGGTGTGGAACTTACACAAGGATGTAATAGATCATTGTGATGCCCAGCATCACAATGCTGGGAATCACATCTATTGCATGCCCAGCACCAAACCCATAAAGTATAACAGGAAGAAAGTGAGGAATCAAAGTTAATGGTTTGCTGTGCCAATAATCTTAAAATTTAACTCTATGATCTCCAAATATTGTCAGTAAAGACTCCTATGAAATTTTGGGGAATTGCTTCCAGTAAACCAAGAGAAAAGTGAGCTATGTGTTAAATGATCTCATTGATATCAGACAGATTTTTATTATCCAAAATTAGATTATCTTTATTAATTATTAAGAATATGCTTTATTTTGTGCCTAGATTCACACTTGACAACTCATAGACCATCAAGCTGATTGTCAGTAATGATGGCAGACCACCAAACCATATGCATTTTTTGCCATTCCTGGCTCCTGCAAGTGAAAATTTTTTAAGCTAGGAACATTACTACTTTATTGGGGCTAGGACACCGTGCATTGCCTTTCCTCATATCTTAAGTTTTATTTTACGTTTCCAAGTTCTCTTGATTAGAAAACCATCTCAATACCAGTTTCACCAAATAGCTTCCTTGATAGTGAGATGATTCTAAAAATTAGTTTGGGTTAGAAAGTGAACAAAGGACAATGTATTGTTGACAGATAATTTAGATCAACGTTAAAAGAATCAAAATAAATTAATATAGCTGTCTCAAGGTTCCAAGTAATACAGTGAGGCCATTTTTAGGCTTCAGTGTTGCTAATGGCAGTTGAAGATTACCTCTCTCTCTCCTGGAAAGAAGAACCATGCTTGGATAGAAGAACCATCAACCTCTTGCAGAAGAGTCAACAGACACTAGAATTCTTAGGTTTCTAGAGCTGCAATGTTTTGGAGCCGGGGAAGTTTGGAATTTGGATAGGGAAGAAAACATTAAACTCATGAGGGCTGAGTACGAGTGATGCGGTTAAAAAAAAAAACCCAAAAGGCAGATGAGATTGTAATGGACCACCCTGAACAAGGCCATGGCTTCCTGGTTGGAAGATAAACTTGGAGCAGATTACATGGCAAAATACAGTAGCTATTGAAACCTGAACAAACAGAGCTGGATGAATCTTATTTTTCCTAATCCCCTACAACTGCCACCATTTCTCACATTTCTCACATTTCCAGCTTAACAGAAAGTGTTGGTATTGGAATGGAGCAATATGGATGCAGCCCAAGCTCTTCTTTCCTCATGGGTGGGTATTTATTCCAGCTTCCCAAGTTTCGAAGGCTCTCCACATTGGGAGTTGCTTATGAGAGGTGAAGTGACTGGCTTATAATCTGACCCATGAAAAATCTGCCCTTCTATTTCGGTGGGGTCCTGTTTACTTGGGGACATGGAGCAGTTGTCTCTTTTGAGAAAGTGTACTTCTCCACTCTCTCTGCTGTGACTTTCACTTTGGTTCTGAAGGCTCTCCTTACATCTTTTCCCAATGAGATAGAAAGCTTCCAGGAGGCTAAGCAGGACACAAACACAGGCAGTAATAATCATGAACAAAGTGAAGATGTTCTTTTCTGTTGGCCTGGCTATGTAGCAGTCAACAAGGTTAGGGCAAGGTGAGAGAGAGCATTTGACTAGAGTAGGAAGCTTGTAGTTTGGGTACACATGGTAAAAGATAAACAGGAACACAATGTCCACCGTAGCTTTGAAGAGAAGACTGAAGAGGTAGGTCCACCATAACCCTCCACGCTTCTTGCCTGGAGGATAACGTGGTCTGAAGTGATTCCCAGATTTCTGTAAACGTTTCTTCAATTTGGCTTGCCGATAGGCTACATGCATAACAACCAATAGGGAAGGACAGGTGACAAGGATGAGTTGCAGGGCCCAGAGTCGGATGTGAGAGATTGGAAAGTAAAGGTCATAACAGACATTGGGACAACCTGGCTGCTCAGTGTTGCAGTCAAAGTCCTTATTGTCATCTCCCCAGACTTTCTCTGCTGCCACTAAGTAGACTAGAAGCCGAAAGATGAAGACAACAGAGAGCCAAATACGCCCAAATGCTGTGGAGTATTTGTTCACTCCCCCCAAGAGGTCTTCCAAACCAGACCAATTCATCTTAATTTCTTAATTTCTTTTAGCAGAGTCTGAAAAGAGAAAGACAGTGTGGTTAGAAAGTTTTGATCTCATTGACATGATCTAAGTTAGCTTCTTGAATCACATGATCTCCAGAGTTGTTGAGTTTCAACCCTCATATATAGCTATGGAAGTGGGGTTCAGGCTGAGTTTCTCTTCTTCAATCCATTTTGCCCATCAACCTTTTATTTGATGGGCTTGGTGTCTTTCTCACTCTAAGTCTTTTTTTTTTAAATTCACATTTATATGCCGCCCTTCTCTGGAGACTCAGGGTGGCTTACAATGTTTGGAGTGCAACCCAATGTGCTCAGCAATAGCCTTCATTCCATTGTATATGCCTGCTTATTACTCAGCGGCATTTTTACAAAGTCAGCTTATTGCCCCCAACCATCTTGGGTCCTCAATTTACCTACCCCGAGAGGATGGAAGGCTGAGTCAACCTTGAGCCTGGTGGGATTCGAGCCTGCACTAATTGCAGGCAGCTGGAATTCAGTGCTAGGCATTTAACAGCCTGCACCACCAAGGCCCCTAGATTTGATCACCTACCTTGAAGCCAAATGAGAAGAAAAAATAAGCAATAATGCTGGAACTTTCTTCCATTTAAAATGCGAACAGCTTACCCTTCTCCATATAATATGGAGTACCATCCATATTAGGGCTAGAAAACACCAGTGCTCCATTGGCCATGCTGGGAAAACACTGGAAACTGCAGGACTAAACACGTCAACCAGGTGCAAGGTTGGAGATGGTTGGTATTCAGGCCTCAATAACTTAGACTTAGAATAACTTAATAGTCACTTTAAATGTACACTAATCTGCATACATTAAAATGAAATAAAATTTCATTGCACCATGCTCTCTAAGGGTCATCACCTCCAATATACACTGCATAAACATAACAAACAAACAAATAAATAAACCCACACCACATACTCTATATATTATATGTCACAGAGAAACAACACAGCAGACTGGTTTGGATATATACATGTACATGGCAACTTGTCTTTTCAAAGTTGTAGTTTCTTCAGGTAATGTTTGGGATATTAATCCACTTTAACATATCTATACCACTTTAACCTAATATAGCCCTCCCCTTCTTTTATTTTTGGGCTTCTTCATAGGTGTCTTCAGCAGAGTTAATGAGTTAATGTGAAAATGATGACAAATGATGATATTGATATCATAACACAAATCCTGAGTAATATTTGGCGTTAACAAATGGAGTCATTTATTACAGCTGATGTATTGGTACGTGGGAATGATCCTGGGAGGCAGCACAGTGAGACACAGCCAATAGATCAGCCAAGGTCTGATAAAAGGCATCTTAGCTTGCAGCAGGAATGTGGGTGAGGAGAGAAGCTCAGAAGGGACCCTCCCTAGTTACTTGGGCTGTGCTGTAAGGGACGCGGTAGCTCAGTGGCTAAGACGCTGAGCTTGTCGATCAGAAAGGTCAGCAGTTCAGCAGTTCAAATCCCTAGCACTGTGTAATGGAGTGAGCTCCTGTTACTTTTCCCAGCTTCTGCCAACCTAGCAGTTCAAAAGTATGTAAAAATGCAAGTAGAAAAATAGGGACCACTTTGGTGGGAAGGTAACAGCACTCCGTACACCTTAGGCATTTAGTCATGCCAAACACATGAGCATGGAGACATCTTCAGACAGCGCTGGCTCTTTGGCTTTGTAATGGAAATGAGCACCACCAATTAGAGCCGGAAACGACTAGCATGTATGTGGGAGGGGAACCTTTACCTTTACCTAAAGGGGACTGTGCAGGGAAGAAATGTACTTTCATATTTGCAAGATTCTGTTAATGTAACCTTACAATAAAGTAGAATTAGTTGATCTGGTTGTGTTTCCTGTTTGATATACTTTGTAAGGCCGACAGCTTACTGATTGGGATTAGTTTGGAATTGGGAAAGTTTAGAAAACCTCATCCTGTTTATGACTTGGGTTCAGTTTCCCTTTGGAACTGAATGCAATTGCAATAATATTGACCACTTTTGCTAATTATCCCTCTTTGCAATTTCTCGTATTTTCAAGTGAAGTTAAGCAAGCAAGCAAACAAATATACAAAATCCTAAAGCATCCTGAACCCCAAATCTTGCTAAGGGAGGGAAGAATCCTTATTTTTTAAAAAAATCCAAAGTTTTAGAATCTATACATGTCCAGGCACTGAGAAGAAGGACTTGGATATCTAATTAGTTTTCTCTGGTTAATATTCTGAATTTCTGGAATGAAAGGCTTTCTTGCACAATTTGGGGGAATGACTGCCGCTGTCTGAAATCATCAAATAACCATCCAGCTGGGGTCACTCATAAAAGTCTACAGTTAGTGAAGCAAAATAAAGGCATGTTAGAAGCCTGGAGAGAAAGAGCTTCAACAGAAACTTGCCAAGTGACTTTGAAATGTAGAGAGGGGACAACAAGGGAAAGAATCTTAATTAGGCCTTGAGAGAGTATTATGCTCCTTTTTCCTCTTAAAGACATCTTCTAGTAAGGTAAATTGGCTGAGAAGACTGAACAAACTTAATATTTGAAACAACAACCCAAGGGTTCAGGAACCAGGCAAAGGTGTTTCATCTTCAATCCTCCTAACCAGTCAAGCTTTACTAATTCATCATAGACAACACATTCCTAAGGCTGCATTGGAAGAGATGATGGAATTTCTGTCTTAGAATTTTGCTTCTCAAAACGTACATTCTTGGACTTTCACTGAAAAAGAGTCTTCTTGATTTAGGGGAACTTTTGTTTCTTTTTTAAATGAGGGATTTATTCAATTCTTGATGGCATTCCTGGGGCCTCTTCAGAATAAGACTATGATCCTAGGGCAAATAATATATTATGTTTTCCACTGATGTGCAATATGAGGGGTTTTCCCTAAGGGGAACACATGCAATTCCCGAATGTTCTAAGACAGGGGTCTATGGAGATTCTCAGTCATCCAGGTCTTGGGTGTCCCAAAGGTGCTTTTTTCAAGAGGCAACTGGACTATCTTGTTTTTTTTTGAATACATTTCACTTTAAATTCAGCAGCCCATCTGCATTTAAAAGATAAAGTCCACTCTTTTGAAGACAATAAAGTCCACATTCTGGACAGAGTGGACCGCTGGTTGAAAGAGAGGTTAAAGAGGCCATCTACGTCAAAACTGAACAGTCCTCTCTCAATGGAGGAGGAGGGATATGACATCATCTATTTCCAGTCTACAACACAGTCCTTTCAGCAGTTCCAGGAAGGCTCCACACTCATTTGCACTACTCAGGTGATCCTGAAAACACAACTAAACCTCCAGGTGACCTTAACAACCCGCTAAAAGAATGCAAATGACCAGCGGTCTGCAAGGAGTATAAATTTTTCCATTCCCCACCATCCAGTCAGAGCTGAAGAAGCTTCTTGGATGAGAAGCAAAATGTCTTCAAAGGAAAAACAAGGAAGTCCAGTTGCCTCTTGAAAAAAGCACCTTTGGGATGAGATAAGGATATCCTTAACCCCTGGGCCATGACCTGTTGGGAAGCAGACCACAAAAGTGGCAGGTGAGCATGCAAAACTTCATTTGCACATGCATGAGATTTAGGTTGCATGCATGAACCCCCACTCTCCCCCCAAACCACCAAAGCCATCACCACCAGTCTGCAGAACCAAAAAAGTTGGGGACCTCTGTTCGAATACTTAGGAAATGTCCTAAGAGTAAGAACAGTTAAATAGTGGGACCAATTATTAATGGAGTGGTGTAGACTTCTCATTAGATGTGTTCAGACAGTCTCTTGCTGAGATATTTTAATCATGATTCTGGTACTATGTTGAGGTTTGGAATCCATGCTCTACCTGGTCCCTTCTAACTCTATGATTCTATGCCATCTGTAACTCCATTACTTGGAGTGCTATGATATTTCTAGAGCTGAAAACAACATTAAAGCTCAGATTTCCTATTAGGAAAATCTCCTAGAAGAAATACCCTAATTAAGTCTGTTTTGAGGGACTTTAATTAAATGTGGGAAGCCCTGGGAGGCTGCAGACCTACAAAAGACTGGAGACAGAACATCCACATCCACAAAAGTAGCTTTTTACTATTTCATTCCTAACTTACATTCTACCTACAAGATTTTCACTGGGTTTTTCTTCTGGACAGAGAGAAATTTCAGAATGTAATTCTCTTTCATCAGTTGAATGGAAACTGGTAGAGAAAAATCCCAGGGGGCTTTTTGAACATTATCATATATCACTTGCTTATATAAGGACTAACTTTAAAAAGAAAAAGAAATCTAATTCACAGCAGCTAATAAAACAACGTGGCAGGAAGGAAGGATGACTCACAATGTCTGATCCTTCAGATCAGCAAACCCATCAACTTCTGTCATTTCAACCTTTCCATAGGGAGTGAATCAAAAGAAATTAGGTGACTTTCAAATAAATAAATTCCTCTCCACATATATTTCCCTCCTCTTCCTTGAGCCAAGAGGCAAAACAGTAAGAATAAGAAATTAATTTTGCAAAAGAGAGCTTTCACTTCCATATTCAGAAGTCAAAAAGCAATAGAAAGTGGTGCAAGAAGCAGCTGAGGTTTCAATATGTGCTGGACAAATTAATGTTACAGGATCAGGATAGCTTTGGAGGACAATTGAAAGCTCTCTTATTTTGAGATCATGCTTATTAAAGAAAAGGAGAGAAAATGGAAGGAGGGGGATCCTTGGTGCTCTCTGAGCTTGGTTGATTTCTTGCAGAGTTTCATTACCGAACTAGGTAATAGTTCATCAGTGCTAGAAGGGAGTAGGGTTTTCCCCCTGTTTATATACCATGGCTTACCCTATCAGTGTTGGTAGGGTGTTGTTAGTGGTTTCTTATTTAGGCTGTTCTTGACTGCATTTTTTTTTGTCTGAGTGGGCATTTCCTTGATTGGGATATTGGGTAGTTAACTAGATGTTAATCTGGGCTTTGAGACAATCTGGGACAAAAAGAAGGAATGTTTGGCCTGGAAGTGTTGTCTTCCTGATGATCCACTGTGAAGCTGTCCTAAGAACCTAAGAAAGACTCAACAATCAATCACTCACTCACTCAATCAAAATCAATCAGAATAGAGCTGGAAGGGATCTTGGACATCTTATTAAAAAACATTTAAAACATATTTTAAAACATTCTTATTTAAAAAACAAATACATATAGGCAAGCATTTGGTTTGTCATGTAGGGCATCCAAACTGCTAGACATGATAGAATGTTGCCCTCTCAACTGTTCCTGTTTGGTTGCTTAGAATTGGAAAGAAATATGTGCCAGGGATCCGGTAGTTACCCCCATTTAAATCATGAGTCTCTATCCAGATTTTCAAAGCTCAAAGAAGATTTATTAGGAGAAGACATGCTGGTGCTGCCTGGATGATGCCAACTCTGAGTCACATCATTCATTGTCACCCTTAACCCTGGTTTTCCCCCCACCCCCTGGGTGTATCAAAATTCATATTCTCCAATGGGACACATCCATAGCCAAGAGTCATCAATCATACTCTCCAGTTAGAATTTTGCATGGCAGAAATTTTGGTCGCCTGGAAACTATCTATGAAATCCATGGAATGCAGTTTCAATTTTGCAAGCTGATACACTACTCCCTCCCCTTTCTGTTGGCAACTCTAAAAGCCCAGAGAAGTATTTTATGAGTTGACAATATGGTGTTCTCAAATCTTTGGGTTGATGATTTCTACATAATTTCTAACTCCTATTGGTTGGTATTCAGAGCTATTATACTTTCTAACTCCTATTGGTTGGTATTCTCTACCCCACCCCCCAAATGCCTGGATTAGCTAGTCAAGCAGTAGAATTTTTATGTAAGAAGATCATTCTCTTTGAGAAGAACAGCCAAATGGCTTGATCGTGGTATGAATGGCCAAATAATGCACCACATTTGATTATACTCATTTTGAAATATCCCTCACTTCTAAAATGAAATTTATATGGCAGTGATCCATTCAGGAAACTTGCAAATAGAATAATACCCATTTAAAATTATTGTGTAGGGGAAAAAGATTTGTATTTGAAAGAATTGCATACAAAAAAGCATATATTAGGCAGAGCTGTGTACAAAAATACATCTGTTAGGGAAAATTGCATTCAGACGTGCATCTGTCAGAGAAACCTGCAAAGGATGGATGTAATGAAAAGCTGTGCACAATTTATGAGAGTATTAAAAATGTAGAAATTTGGTGGAATGAATAAATACATGGCTTTCTTATGTACAAATTGGATTTACGCTGACTCACCCATAACTGCTTCCATGACTCCCCTACCATAATGAGTTAAGGCACCAGGCTAGAAACTGGGAGATCATGAGTTCTAGTTCTTCCTTGGGCATGAAAACTTTCTGGGTGACCCAACCAACCTCAGAGGGTTGTTGTTGTGAGGAATATAGGAAGAGAAAGGAATATTACATCTGTTTGCTGCCTTGAGTTATTTATAAAAATAATATTTATAAACATGATATGAATTAGTTCATTAATTAAAATAATGCTTTGTAGTTATGGGAATTGTTGCCTAATTTATCTGGAGTGCATCAGTTGGGGATAGATGTTCTATATCATAATAATGATATGGCATGTGGACATCTAATTCATACTTTTTTATAGGGCTTGTTTAGAGTTTAAATGAAACTACTAAGAGACAAGCATCTTTTGAATTGTATAATTCACTTTTTCCCCCCAATAATGGTCAGCTAGATGTCATTGTGGAGCTTATATGTGTGGTAACAATCACCATATCCACTGTGTAGTCAATACAACAATGGTATTTTTGGAAATCCGTGAAAATCTCCCATTATGTGTTTTTAATTGCAACTACCTGTCACAAAGCTGGATCCAGATGGTTATGGAGCATAACCAGCTCAACTATATTAGGGGGGCGGTCTCAGCACATGAGTAGAACTGATAGCAAGAGGTGCATCATAAAGGACATAAGGAAATTAGCTCTTACAACCAAAATAGTTAATGTGGTGCCACCCAGTTCCAGGAATGTATCTACTGGCCTACATAAAATCAGGTTATTCCTAGGACGTGTGTAGGTTATTCCTAGGACTCATTCTTTGCATTGATGTTTGTTTTCTTTTCCATCCTGTGATACCAATGTAATTTCTTTTCTGGAATGCCCTACGCATGAAAACCTTGTGAAGTTTTAAGGATGTACATCATATTGATAAGTTACAAGTTTAGCTACTTTTCATATATGGGAAGATAGCAATTAAATCAGTGGCAAGATTTTCTCTATTGGTGACTTACTTTTTTTTTTTAGCACTAGGTGCAATTCACCACCAAATTTGTGGAGAAACTGACTGGATCATTCTCTGATCTTCAGACAAAGGAGAAGTTCTCCAAAATGTCTTAAGAGCAGATGAAAAACTGAAGAAAGGAGAGAGCTTGAGATTTATTTTTCTGGGATTGAAATGAAGCCTGGGCATTCAGGGACACTACAGAGAGATGGAGAGAGGGTTGCAGAAGAAAAAAAGGGATAACAATCACACCAATCTCTTGCCAATTTGTTATGAAATAAGTATAAAGACATCTGAGAAAATATTTGTAGCTCAGGGTTGAATTGTGGACTGTTTGATGTTCTCTGAGTTTGGTTTCTTTCAGATGTTTCATTACCCAACTAGGTAACATCATCAGAGCTAGAAGGGAGTGAGGTTTGTTCTCTATTTATATACAATGGGCTTGTCCTGTTAGTGTTGGTGGGATGTTTTTGGTGGTTCCTTGATTAGGCTGTTGTTTACTATTAGCTTATTTGTCTGCATTGGTTTTACTATTTGTACTTGTTTTACTGAATTATCAACAAACAAAGCGAAACCTCCAGTTCGGAGGTTCCATCTTTGGTCATGGGGGAGGAGGTGTTACCCCCCGTGGACAGGGCACAGAATCTGGGGGTCCTCCTGGACTCACGGCTTAAGTTGGAGGAGCAGGTGGGAGCTGTGGGCAGGGGGGCCTTTGCCTAGGTCCAGCTGGTTCGCCAGTTGCGCCCATATCTGGACCGAGATGCCCTGCGCATGATCACTCAGGCGCTCGTCATCTCCTGACTCAACTACTGTAACGCTCTCTATTTAGGACTGCCCTTGCATACCACTCGGAGGCTTCAGCTGGTGCAGAATCGGCCGCGGGTAGTGATGGGAGCTTCCCGATACTCCCATATTACACCCCTCCTGCGGCCTGCATTGGCTTCCGGTTGCCCTCCGGGTGAGATTCAAGGTTTTGGTATTAACATTCAAAGTCCAACAGGGCATGGGTCCAGGCTATCTACGAGAACGGCTCCTCCCAATATCAAATGCTAACCGCCCTGTATGGGCGCACAGGCAGGGCCTCCTCAAGGTGCCGTCTGCGACACAATGTCGCTTGGCGGCGACCTGGGAGAGGGCCTACTCTGTGGTGGCTCCCACTTTGTGGAATCTTCTTCCGCTGGAGCTCCGTTTGGCCCCCAATCTTCGCACCTTCTGCCACGATTTGAAAACTTGGCTCTTTTTACAATCTGGGCTGTGCTGATTCTTTTGGGTTGGGGTTATTTTAACTAGGGGTTTTTAAATTTTAATTCGGCTTAATTTGTTTAATATTCTTTTAATTAATTTATTTATTGTTGTATTTTAGTTGTGAGCCACCCCGAGTCCTTTCGGAGAGGGGGCGGCATATAAGTCAAATAAATATATAAATAAATAAATAAATAAATAAATAAATAAATAAATAAATAAGCAAGGAACCAACAAGAACTCTCCCATCCACTAACAGGGAAAGTCACTAGTGTGTTAAACACAGAGGAAACTCTTCTAGCACTGATGATGTTACCTAGTTGGGTAATGAAATGTCTGCAAGAAAACAACACTGCTCAGAGAGCACCAAGGACTGTCAAATGGCTGTCCAATCTCTTCTTGAAAGCCTCCAGTAATGGAGCACCCACAACTTTGCAGACAAGCCATTGCGTTGATTAATTGTTCTCACTGTCAGGAAATTTCTCCTTTGTCCTAGGTTGAATCTCTTTTTAATCAGCTTCTACCCCTTACTTCTTGTCCTGCCCTCTGATGCTTTGGAGAATAGGTCAATCCTCTTTTCCATGACAACCCATCAAGTACCAGAAAAGTAATTCCATTTTGCCCCTAGTCCTTTTCTTCATTAGACTGGACATATCTAGTTCGCACAATTGTTCATCATACTTAGAGTGTTCTGCCTCTTCTGTCCAGTGGTGGGTTTCAAAAAGTTTTCCTACTGGTTCGGTGTGAGTGCACGCTTTGCACGCGCTTTGCACATGCACAGCATTGGCAACTCACCTTCTGCTGCAGGCCCTATGTGTAAAACAGCTGATGTGTGGCAATCAGCTGTGCCGCGCGAAGCAGCTGAGGTTGAAAAGTGGGAAATAAAGATCAGTATAGAGCTGTGTGTGCCCAGCAGCTGATCATCGGAGTGAACCAGTTTGCTCACAGATGATTGTCAGAGCTACCGGTTCAGCCGAACCAGGCCAAACCAGTAGAAGACTACTACTGCTTCTGTCTCTTCCTTCTCTCCTTCATGATGTCCATTTCCTGTTCCTTGTACCCAGAGGTGTAAGGAAATGGAATATCATTGTCCACTGCTTTCCTTCTGGTCTGAAAAATGAATTAAGCTCAACAGATGTGGACAAGCAGAGGAGAAATAATAGGAGATTAGAAGATGCCCTCACTGAAGATAGGAGCTCACAGAAGCATCTTTTCCAATGCCCTCTTAGAGATGGTCCAAGACATTTTGCTACCTGTGGAGAAGAACAAAATGGCACAGATTCTCTTGATCCATCAGTAGAAAATGAGAAGAATTTTATTTTGGCTTCAGGGAGAGATTCACTTTTTTTTCAATCCTGCCAAAGGTAACACCAGTTTGGGAGTTCAGGACAGGCTGGAATCTCCTTGTTCACTGAAAGGAAATGGCTAGCAAGTTCAAGAGGAATAGCTGGTAAGTCCTGTTGCTTACCCACAGGATCTGACACCTGCCTCATTCTGTTTAATGGAAGGGTTGGTGCAGGCAATTCCTCCTAAACTTGAACTGACACATGATAATTAATCATCCGGTGGACTAGAAGTTTATTCATTTATTTTATTTTTATTTTTAATTACATTTATATGTCGCCCTTCTCCGAAGACTCAGGGCTTACAATTTTGGGATACAACCCAGTGTGCTCAGCAATAGCCTTCATTCCATTGTATATGCCTGCTTATTACTAAGTGGCATTTTTACAAGGTCAGCTAATTGCCCCCAACAATCTTGGGTCCTCAATTTACCTACCCCGAGAGGATGGAAGGCTGAGTCAACCTTGAGCCTGGTGGGATTCGAGCCTACAGCAGTTGTAGGCAGCTGGAACTTAAGTGCAGGCAATTAACAGCCTGAGCCACCCAAGACCCAAGTTATCATGGCTTGGATAGAAGACCTGCTCTCCATACTTCTTCCATGTCTTGGACCTGAGAACTGTGTTCCATTTTGGAAGAGGGTTCTTTTTATAAAGAAAAGTGTTGTAATTGGGTTGTCATTTTTTCTACATACAGTATATGGTGGGTATGGTAGTAGTTATTTTTAAATATTTGCAGTGCATTTGAGGAGTTGGGCAAGATAACACAGGTAATATGAGTTCTGTATGTCAAGCCATAAACAAGAATAGATGTCCTTCAAAACACACAGGTGTAAGAATGCATATGCAAGAACCCCCTTCTCCCACTGATCATAGCTGATATTCTACAGAGCCTCTCTTTTGGACTTTTCCAGAAGTCTATTTAGATGAAGCATATATGCAAAATTAAAAGCCAACTAAGTAGCAGCTGCCTTTCTGCTTATATAATGAATTAAATCATAAGTGTTCTCTTAGATAAAATTCAAAACATATGAACAGATTTGTCCCAAAAGGATGCACTTCAAAATTTGCAGGATTACAATTCCCAGCATATATTATTGTATAGTGTAATGTAGTGTAATATAATTCAGAGGTTGTCCTTGACTTGCAACCATTTGAAGTTATAATGGCACTGAAAACAGTAACTTATGACTGGTTCTTGCATTTACAACCATCACATTTCCACAGTCATGTGATCAAAATCCCTGTGCTTGGCAACTGGGATGTATTCATAATGGTTGCAGCATCCCAGGGCCATATGATTTTTGACTTTCCTAGCTGGCTTCCAACAATCAACATCAATAAGGGAAATTGGATTGTGTAGCAGCTGGAGTGAATTGCTTAGCAACCATGGCAAAGAAGGAAATTGGGCACAACTTACTTAACAACTGCCTTGCTTAGCAACAGGTACTTTGCTTCCAATTGTGATCGTAGGTTTGAGGACTACCTACAGTATACACAAGCCAGAATAGTAAATAAGTGTCTACAGCAAAGAAGATAACACTGCTGAAAGCATGCTGGACTTTTAAACCCTTTCATATATGCATAAAATATTTAAAGTTTAGAAAGTACAGTATCTCTGGGTCTGCATCTAGTAAATTTTTTGATTGCATTTTTTAAAAAAAGAATGAGTACAAAAAAATTGTTGGTTTGAAAATCTCTTCTTAAAAAGACAGAGTGAGCATCTCACCCTGCTTGTTAAAAAGGAAAAAGAAACTACAAATCCCATTTTCCCTTGCTGAGAACATTGATCATCTTCCTATTGCTAGGTGTTTTTCTCAGGCACAAATTAATTCTCTTCTCCTCTAATTTGTGATCTGGGATTGCGGGGGGAGGGAATCCTTGATGGAGTCTGTCGTGAAAGATGCCAAAGATATTATTTCCATTCATTTCTAGAACTGATGCTCATTCAGTGGCCCATTGACCCATTGGAAGGACAAATACCCTATGTCAGAAGATTGTGTTAGGGATGAATTTCTGTTATCCTCAAGATAAAATCCCAAATAAAGAGTTTGAACTTATTATTATTGTTCAGAACTATTATATCTGTAGCTGCTCATAACTGAAGCCACATGGATTTCAAGGGCAATGGAATTTTGACTGTCTTAGTCTGGATCCAACCTTGATCTCAGCTCAACTGCAGCATTCTGGTGTAATCAAAATGTAATTAAATTAAACTTCAGTTCCCACTGAAACCATGATGCACCATTGTTGACACTGATTTAATAGCATGTACTTTTTGGAAAAAGTACATGCTTCTGTCTAAACTTCATTTTTAAAAGGCCCTGCTGAAAAGTAGAAGAGTATGATTATATTTAATGTTTGATTTTTTTTTGCTATAAATCAAATTGACTCTGATCTCTTTTGAAAGACTGCAGCTCCCTCTTGAATTTTCCTTCATTTTAATAAATGGGTAAGACCCATTCTTGCTTTTACTTTGTTTTCTGTCTGCAGAGTTTCCCTGGGATCTGATACTCCAGAATTAAGAAGAGATGCACAATGCTTTCTCACTCCTAAAACAGTCCAAAACCGACTGCAGAAACTCCCAAAACATTCCAAAGCCTTTGCTTAATTCATTCAAACCCGCAGACTGCCTCTCAGGTTTCTAATGCAAGCTCAGACATTTGCCTTCCTGCTAAGTGATTCTTTTCAGCCACGTTTCATTTCAAAGACCCAATCCAGGTGGAGAATTTTACCAGAATTGCATGTATCAGTTTTAAAAGCTGCATCCCCATATAATAAATAAACCCATATTTTTTTCCAGACACCAGTCTCGCTGCCATAAGAACGTTGAAACATGTTTAGCTACACAGTCATTCAGCGGTATTCTCCTTCCCCTCTCCCTTGTAATAAGGAAATAAAAGGAACTTACTTGTTTTGGGAATCCTTCTCTTCTTCAGTGGCCTTTCCCAGGTCCCTCCATCTGCTGCACTGAAATTCCCTTTCTAGGCTGAAAGGCCATCAAAGTGTCTGAGATCCTTTTGGCATTCTTGGAGTGAAGAGGAGGACGACAACAAGGTGGTGGAAAAAGAGGAGGAAGAATATCCCAGCAGCAACATTCCAAGGGTGGAGTTGTATTGCAAGGCAGCACACCCTGGCTTGTCAGCTTTGTGGTAGATGGTAGAAGCTCAGCTCTCTTTCACTTAAGTAATGCAGGCGAAGTATACAAAACCTCCAGATGTGCCCAAGTGATTTCACCACCATTCGTCAATGATGGTGTTGGTCCTTTGTGCTCAAGGGGTAACATCCCCTTGGCTCTCATGGCTGGGGAAAATAGGCATTGTAGGGCATCATATTATGGAATGTACAATGGAAGGAAGGCTATTGCTGAGCGCATTGGGTTGTATCCCAAAAATTTTAAGCCGCCCTGAGTCTCCGGAGAAGGGCGGGATATAAATATGAATAAAAAAAATACTATGGGTTGGAAAGTTGGGTATTTAAAGGCACTTGCGATGATGTCTTGGAGTGGGACCAAAGGGGTAGTTGGTGAGGCCTCACAAGAAAATGTTACAGCATTGCCGAGGATTGTACCCAGGGCAGGGAAAGCAGGAATCATGGAGACTCCAGTTAAGAGTATTGATACAAGCAGAAGGAAAAGTTACCTTGACAACCTCCAGTCTCTTTTTTCTTATTGAGGCCATTTGCCCCTACAGTTAAACAAAAGCTAAGTCTTAATTTCTATGGCCTTAGAAAATGCAATAATGTATTTCATCAATTTATATTTCATATTTCTAAACTGCCCAAAATTTTCACTGAGATTGGTTGTCCAAGGTAGTCTAAGCCAAACGTTTCCAAAAGTAGGATAGAGAGCAGGCAAGCAAATATATAATCCAAGTGATTGATTGATTTGATTAAACAGCTCAAATTGTTTGATTTATGGAGCTCTAAAGAGCCCAGACTTACAAAGTCTGAAGACCTTACAATTGCCTAGTAACTTATCTGGAGGGGAGGGACTTACAAGGTTTCAAGATCTGGTTCAATATGTTCCTGTCCAGTATTCCAATTAAAACTTTATTCCAGGTGTTTTGGAAGTGAAGGCGGGGTGTGTGGACCAAAGAGTGTAGGAAGTTAGTACCCACCCCTCTCCTAGAAAAATGAAATATCCTAGGGAATATTTAAAAAGGCAGAATATTTCCCCTAAAAAGAGTAGAAACTCAGAAGCAGAAACTCACCTCATAGAGGCAGAAACTCAGCCCCCCCCACCTTTGCTAATGGGCCATTAAGGCCTAGGCCAGAGTATTCTACATAATAAAGGCCTCTACCCATCTCACCATCTGGCCTGGGAAGATTGTATCAGCCAAAACTCAGGTGAAGCCATGTGGTCCAGACAAAGCCTACAAAGTTAGTTAAGACCCCCACCCCTGGGAGTCTGACAACCTATCAGAATACAAGCTCAAATTCAAATCTCAACAGAGGGTATAAAACCAGGCACTCTCAGCATCTCAGCCCTTCCTTCTTTTTTCCTTCACCTTGAAGCATGCGATCATCCTTTTCACTTTGGAGCTCCAAGCCATGTGGTCCTGTCCACCATTAAACCATCTTTCCAAACAGCCTCCATGTTTCCAGTGTGTCAGATCTGTGTATCTGCCATTCTTCAATGGAAGAAGAAGGGGGGGGGAAGTTGGTACAAGTAATCCTTTTTGATATAACCTGAACATATTAAATCCTATATTGATTCTGTATAACTTGCATATGATATACAACTGGAGGAGTGGAGCCAGATGTCCAGAAACTTGTCACCTCTTGGAGAGATAGCAAGAGGAGAAGGGACCATAAAAATCCCAGCTCTGAAAGACACTCCTGGGAACTCTGCTAAGATACATTCCCAGAGAAGGGGAGTGGGGGAATTAACGTGTTGGTTCTTTGTTTGACTAAATCCATATCTGAATAAGGGGAGGGATTCTAACTTCCTATATCTATGACTGTATGCCTGGGGATATCTTAGACTCTGTTTTGCCTAGTGTTGAGATAAAATCCCTTTCAATAAAGGATTCCTTTTGAAACACCTGTTTTTCAGAAATCCATTCTTTTCAATAGAAGGGAAAAAGTCCAATGCTTACACAGTGTCTTTTTCCCCACTTGGAACTGAACCCAGAAGGATATTTCTTCCAACAATAGAAAGCCAAATTGCGAAAGACAATCTGCTCTTATGTCCTTAACACATCCATAATGGCATTCAGTGAGTACCATCATTTTTTTTCTCCCTTACATACCGGTCTCCCAAGCTACATGGGTGGGAAACAGCATAATATAGAGAACAAAGAATAGCAAAAACAGAGATTAAACCATCCGCACATTAAACCAGATGACCATTTCACAGGCCTATTGCCCAGTTGAAATCTGTCATGGCCTACCCAAATGGCCCTGGATGGATTCTGCTTATATCCACCATTCTTTTTCACTCATTGATTCATAGGCAATTATGGGATATCTTCACACTTCAAAGCAACTGCACATTAAGCTGGGTTGTGTGGTGGGGAGGGGTCCCTGACACTTACGTTTCAAAAACACCGTGAAGCTCCACTGGCTTTCCCCATAATCAGACAATCCGATTGTGAGGCAAGGCATTGCTTGGATTCCCACTTCTGCCCCAACCTCCATCTGTGTAAGCATGAACTGCCCTGAAATAAAAAAAAATGCTAAGTGAAACCACCAAGATCCCAGCTTAGGCATGCAGGCACTTGCAGTTTAAAGGGGAAAGAATGTTTAAAACACCTGCAAGTTGGCACGCAAGTTTCAAATGAAAGAGGTATAGAAAAAAAATGCCAGTGCAGTTAGAAGCAGATTGTATTACAAGCCAAGTGCTAGTAGGACAAAGGTAAAAAGGGGGAGGCTGGCTAAGGAGTAACAACAACAACAACAAAATGAGAAAACTTGGTGAGGTACAGAATCTGTAAATAATCTTCTCTTTCTCTTTTCTAACGGCAAATTATTTTTGTCACTTTTTAATCAAAACTAAAGAAACCTACTGCAAAATATCATGAGAAAAAAAATTAATAAAAACTTAGATTCAGCATCTTTTCTTAGTATTCCCATGTGCTGAGTTCAAATGTGTTTTGTCTGGGATGCCAACCTGAAGAGAAAATGGAAATGGATTTTACCTGACATAGCTGTGAATCAGAATAGAGCTGGAAGGGACCTTGGAGGTCTTCAAGCAGGTGACCCTATGGAATTTCAGACAGGTGGCTGTCCAGTCTCTTCTTAAAAACCTCCAGTGATGAAGCACCCACAGCTTCTGGAGGCAAGCTGTTCCACTGGTTAATTGTCCACACTGTTAGGAAGTTTCTCTTTAATTTCAGGTTGCTTCTCTTCTTGATTAGTTTCCATCCATTGTTTCTTGTTCTGCCCTCTGGTGCTTTGGAGAATAATTTGACCCCCTCTTCTTTGTGGCAGCTTCTCAAATCCTGGAATACTACTATCATGTCCCCCCCCCCAGTCCTTTTTTTCCTCTAGGCTAGCTATACCCCAAATCCTTCAACCATTCTTCATATTACCCGGAGGTTGCAGCTGGTGCAGAATGCGGCCACGCGGGCTGTGATGGGGGTATCCCAATACTCCCATGTTACACCCCTCCTGCGTGACCTGCATTGGTTGCCGGTTGCCTTCCGGGTTTCCTTCAAGGTGTTAGTAACAACTTATAAAGCCCTTAATGGCTTGGGTGCAGGGTACTTGCGGGATCGCCTCCTGCCTGCATCGCAGTCCAATCGCCCCGTGCGCTCCCATAGGAGGGGCCTTCTGGGAATACCGTCGGTCAGGCATTGTCGGCTGGCGGCTCCCAGAGCTAGGGCCTTTTCTGTGGGAGCGCCTGTGGAACCAGCTTCCTGCAGATCTGCGTTTGGCCCCTGATCTCCACTCCTTTCGTCGAGACTTGAAGACCTGGCTGTTTCAGCAGGCCGGCCTGGATTGACCCTGGGGTGGGTAGTTTTAATTTGTTTGTTTATTTGTAATTTTATTGTTTTAACTCTTGGTAATTTGGACTTGTTTTTAGTTATTTTATTGTATATTCTTTTGTATGTTCGCCGCCCTGAGTCCTTCGGGAGTAGGGCTGCATACAAGTCTAAATAAATAAATTAATAATAATAATAATAATAATAATAATAATAATAATAATAATATGCTTTACTCTCCAGGCCTTTAATCATTTTAGTTACTCTTACTTGCACTTTTTCCAAAGTCTTTGGAAAAAGGACAAAGTGTGTAAAAAAGCAAAGTGAAAAATTCAAGCTAGTGTGACAGGCTTACATTACAATTAACAATTCCTTCCTCGTGTTTAACTATGATTTACTGAATACTTTTAATTTTATGAAAATTCATTATACTTATTATTTATTTCATATTTTAAGTTAAGCGGGGATTATGCTAGGTCACTGTAGATAGACTCATAGAGGCGAACACTTCTATGCATAAAGTCTTGTAAATATACAGGTAGACCTTGACTTACGACCACTTGTTTAGCAATTGTTCAAAGTCACAACAATAATTTACATCTGGTCCTCACACTTAGGACCACCACAGCATCCCCAAAGTCACATGATCCAAATTCCAGCATTTGGCAACTGGCATGTATTTATGATGGTTGCAGTATCCCAGGGTTATGTGATTGCTGTTTGCAAACTTCCCTGCCAGCTTCTGACAAAGATTTGCTTAAATGTGATTCATTTAACAATTGCAATGATTCGCTTAACAAACAGGACAAAAAGGTCACACAATCAGGCAGAACTCATTTAGCAACCACCTTGCTTAGCAATAGAAATTTTGGTCCAATTGTGGTCATAAACCGAGGATTATCTGTAGTTTCAAAAATCAAGGCAATCTCTGTCTGTCTGTGTCTGTCTGACTGTCTTTCTGTCTGTCTGTCTCCCTCTCCCTCACACACACACACATCACACACAAACACAGAGTCATCTTCGCTGTTAAATAAATAAAGAATACTACAATTCAGCCAGCAGAATAATTCTCTCCCCCCCATGAAATCATTTCTAAAGCAAATTCTCTTTTCATCTAGCCAAAGGAGAATTGGTAGGGGAAGGAAAAGCAGTGTAGCTGAGTCACTGTTTTTTCCTAAATGGCTCAACACATTCATCCATGCATATGCAAAGCCACTGATGTTTAATTCAGATTGTATATTTAACCTTTTCTGCTCCCCGCTACCAGCGGTGGTATTCAGCAGGTTCTGACCAGTTCTGGAGAACCGGTAGTGGAAATTTTGAGTAGTTCGGAGAAGCGGCAAATCCCACCTCTGACTGGAGATTTTACAGTATCCTTCCCCTGCCACGCCTACCAAGCCACGCCCACAGAACCGGTAGTACAAAAATTTGAATCCCACCACTGCCCCTTACCCCTACCCCAAGTCAGCCCATGCAATTTATAAAAGCATGTTGATTTTTCTGGCCAAAACTGGAATACCAGAAATTCCTTAAAAGAAATAGGCTTTTAATACTACAATGACTTTTGCAAAAGCAAGTCACTCCATACCCCCCAGCTAGTCTTCAGGTTTGGTCAAAGAATATTACAAAGGTGCCACTCAACTATCAAGAAAGGTAAGAAATTAATTAGAGGCTGAAAAAAAAATTAAGGAGCTTATAAATAATTACGGTCTCTTTACGTACCAAAAATGCTGGAAGAATTCAGAAGATAAAAAGGTCTGCTCTGGATATATTTGTGTGTCAGAATAGAGCTGGTAGTCATTGGAGGTCATCTATACCATTTCAGACAAATGGCTGTCCAATCTCTTCCTAAAATCCTCCAGTGATGAAGCACTCACAACCACTTTCTTTAAAAAATAGTCAATACTTGATAGCAGCCACGGTGGCAAAACCACATTTCCTGAATTTTTTTAAAGCATGCATAATTACTCTAATAATTATATAGAACAGGAGTGCCCAACCTTAGCAACTTTAAGACCTGGGGACTTTAACTCTCAAAATTCCCCAGCCAGTCATGCGTGGGGAATTCTGGGAGCTGAAGTCCACAGGTCTTAAAGTTGTCAAAGTTGGATGCTCCTGGTGTAGAATATCCGTCCATCCATCCATGCATCCATCCATCCTACACAAGCATACTAAGTGAAATCTGGAATGTTGAATTTGCAGCTAAAATAAATATTCCTAAAAAGCCATTCAGTGCAACATCACTTATTGATTTATTCTTCTACATGAAGTATTATTTCCTAGGACTGCGCACTCTGAATACTAAAATAGATTTTTTTTAGTTGAAGCCTGAAAAAGCTCCTCTCCTTCATGTTGTTCATAAGAGGAAAAAGAGGTTACAAAACGTCAAGGATGCTGCTGCAACTATCACTCTATGAGGGAGATGGGTGGCGTCTAAATATGATATGTAAATGAAAATAAATTATTGAAGTCCTTTCCTTTTTTATGTCAGTGGATGTTCAAACAACTCATTCATGAGTTGTGGGCCTGCTCCTGTGGCAGTTAAAAGGATGGATCAAAACCGGCAAAGGTGTTTAAAAGCTTGCTTTGTGACACTATCATCTTGCTGATTTTGACACCACTCAGCCTCCTGTCATGGATGTCATTCAAAAGTATATCTTGATGGCTTGGCTGTAGCATCATGGAGAAAATGAAAAGCTAAGAGTGAAATCTACAGAAACAGAATATTAGGAACACCATTTAGGTTAGCTCTGGGGAATGAGGAATCTGTTTAGTGAAAAGCTCCAAAGTGTTGTCATCCCCAACAGTCTTCTGATATGTCTCTTTTTTACATGCACTGCACATATAATTTGAATTATCACCCTGCTTATTATTTACCAATTCAAATCTAACTAATATGGTTTTAGAAGGCTAAAACCAATATACCATTAGATTGCATTTTAAAATGGGTAAGCTCTTCAGATGTTGTTAGAGGAAAAATAAACCTTGCCTTTATTGTTTTGGGGGACTTTTAAACTCTTGCTCTAAGATCCTTTGGGAATGTAATAACCTTATACTGGTTATTAAACTATTTATGAGTTTCTGCAAGCCCGTAAGGCTCTCTGTCCCATCTAACTGTATTTTTTTTCCAAAGATGGTTTTAATTAAAAAAAAAACTCTGAAATTAAATGGGGAGCTGGCATCCTGCAAAGCAAACACCAGCCTCCAGCATCAAATTTATTTCCAAGGATGTCTCTGAAACCCACTCTGGCTTTGTGGGTTTTCTTAGAAAATAAAATGGTGAGTGACTGCAGGCTTTTTCTCAAAAAACAGTGTATGTATCATAAAAAAAGATAACAGTAAATGCAGAAGGAAAACAATATTTTGGGGAGCAGAAGAAGAAATTAAAATAGGCTAGGCTAGGGTAGGGTAGGGTAGAATAGAATAGAATATAGAATAGAATAGCCAAGTGTGATTGAACAAACAAGGAATTCGTCTCAAGTACATAAGCTTTCAGCGTACATAAAAACAACAGTGATGTCATAGATCATAAATCATAGTTATAATCATAAATCATAAGATACAAACAACACAAATCATAAGATCATAGAGGAAGGTAGTAGAAAAGATGAGAACAATGAGAAGTTGAAAAAGATGAGAGGATGAGAAGGATAATAGTAATACAGCCATCAAAATCTCATCTCTTGATTATAACATTTGCAGAGAGTCACACAAAATAATAATAATAATAAAACCCATCCAAAGTACTGGAGAGCATTTTACCGAGGCTGCCATGGGCACCATCTTGAGATCAAACAACTTCAGGATGTCACCTTCTGATAATGAGTGTTTGGTGACTGGCCACCCCACTAAAATAGCCATTTTGTGAGTGTGACCAGAACATGTTCTCAAATGAAAATGCTGCTCTTCAGCGTCAAAACTGCATTAGAAGCAATATATTTATTTTTCTCCCTTCCTTTTTCACCTTTCATCACACTTTGCATAAGCAAATAATCCGTCATGTTCTGCAGATCTTTTTATCCAAGAATGTTTTGCAGCATCAGGTTTCTTCTGTTCTTTTCTTGATTTCTTAATTTATGTTTCACCATCTATATTGCCTGAGGGTTTCTACTTTGGTTACAATTACTGGGAGATTTACGGAGGAAAGAAAAGAAGGCAGCAATTGATCTCTTTTTAAATAGGAATATAAACTTAACACAATCCCACAATGCCATGACCATTTTGAAATTACTCTTTGCAGACCATTCTTTCAGGCATGTCCTGTCTTTGGGTCATAGTTGGCCAGATCAAGCAACCAGAATTTGTTATGTATGTAGGTTTGAATGTCATTGGTTTAGTTTGAATTGTTCTTGTAAAATGTCAAATAGAATTGGTTTAAATAGTGCGGGAAAACCCTGCACTCTGATTGGCTGGCAACTACGGCTGCTGGCTATAAGAAGCAGCCGTAGCCCAGCCAAGTCGGGTCCATTCGAGCTGTAGTCACTTAATAAACTCTTCACTGAAGCTCTTCGCGTCTGACTCTTCATGCAAACTTAACAGAATTCATGACAAAAAGACTTGACAGCTGGTAAATCTGTAGATACCTTACAAGATAGTTACTTTCAGTCTCTATTAGGGACCCTCTTGCATTGTTGGGACACTACAAAAACCTAGAAAGACTTCAAAAATCCCATATTGTCAAATTTGGTCTTCTCCATTATATAGTTGGACTAAACTTTCACCACCTACCTTCCAAATTATTATTTTTGGAACAACTCAGTCCTTGGAACAGAGACACAACTAGACATACTGTAGCCTTTTTGAAATAATAAGGATGCTACTGTGGTACAGTCATTTAAATTTTCATCTTAGATCATTATAAAAACTAGAGGAGCCCCTCCCAATATCTTGTTAATATTACCAGTGGCCATTGAGAAAAACATTTCACTTGTAGATCATGTCCTTGACATATCTTCAGGCAAGATTTAAAA
The DNA here is from genome assembly GCA_009733165.1 of Naja naja. Lineage (NCBI taxonomy): Eukaryota > Metazoa > Chordata > Lepidosauria > Squamata > Elapidae > Naja > Naja naja. The sequence goes on along the minus strand of CM019160.1, from coordinate 6,417,719 downwards.
AACAAACAAACGAACAATTAAATAGTGTCTGTCCTTCTAATGTTGGTAAAGCAGGGAACATTATTCAGTATGTCCTTCATTGCCCCATATATGATAGGACCAGGACCAAAGTATTGATAGTAGCTGAATTCAGGGCTTTGGACCTCAACTGATTGAATTGTCTTCTTATTCCAACAGTTAATAGTTTCCAATAGTTAGTAATCAGACTACTATTTGGATTTTGTTGTCTTTTAAAGGTAGTTTTTGACTTATGGCTGGTTGCTTAGTGACCATTCAAAGTTACATCAGATCTCCATGAAAGTACATATGACCTGGTTTTGAAATTCTGATGGGAATAGCACAGCAGTGGGATCCTACCTGTTCCACTACCAGTTTGATGATCACACAAGTGCATGGGCACCTAACGCGCACGCAGCTTTCCACACACCAGCTGAGGCCTGCAGCACCAATCATTTGAGAGGATAAAGAAAAGTGCAGGGGCTTTTTTTTTACTACCAGTTCCACTGAACCAGTCTGAACGGGTAGCATACCACCACTGGATTAGCAGAATAACACAGATGGAAAGGATCATGGTGCTGCCCTGTGATCAGGGTGGGATTCAGTTTTTTTAACAACCAGTTCTGTGGCCATGGCTTAGTTGGTGGGTGTGGCTTGGTGGTCATGTGACTGGGTAGGTGTAGCCAACTCGACATCACTCATGTCAAGGGGCGCTTCTCCTCGCCTGGCCTCTCATGACAGTGGGGATGCTGCAATGGTCATAAGTGTGAAAAATGGTCATGTCACTTTTTTCAGTGCCATTGTAACTTTGAATGGTCACTAAATGAACTGTTGTAAGTCAAGGATTACCTGTACAAAAATACAAAAAGCTTCTTTGCTTGTAAAAAGCTGCCCTAAATACCAATCATTAGATTAAAAATTCCTGCAAGCCAGAGTTACAAATCAGGCAGGGTGCCAGAGCACCTTGAGGAATGAAAATAGTTAAAATGCAGTGATAACTATCAAGCAGCCAACTCTTGCTCATAAAGTTAAACCCTTTAGCAGAGAGGTCATTTAAGCTCTCCAAAAAAAGCACACCCAGGAAAAGCAATCCTTAGATCCATTTGCACCACTTAAAGATACCAGCTGGTCCTCACTCACCTCACAAGATATCCTAAGGAAATCATCCAGATTTTAGGAAAGATCACATGCCCCCCAGAAAGGCAGTAAAAAAAACCAGTGCCAAGTTTGCATCCTGCCTCTTGGAAGACTACCCCAAAAGGACAATGCCAGATAGTACTAAAGGAGTGAAGGAAGACCCCCTCCCCAGATAGAAAAAGAAACCATGAGGCAGGAAAAATTTCAAACACAATACAAATAATTAAATCACAACAGTAGCTGTTGCTTGTTGAAGCTGAATAGGGAAAATTATCCCACCAATAAACACAGGATTAAATGTTACCAAGCACAGAATTAACCTTCACCAACAACCAGCTTTAGAATAAAACTCAGAAAAGGTATGTAAACTCACTGCCTGCCTCCCCCGGCCATCACTACTGAAGACGTGGATCAGTGAGTGAGACCTCCAAGCAAAACCCGATCACCTACCTGCTGCCACCACCAGCCCCGATTGAGTCCCAACGACAACTCCCGGACTTTCAAGCCGCCCTTGCTGACACTGCCTGCCTTGCCCGCCGCCATCTTCTCCCAGCCACGACCCTCCATTGTTGCTGCCTTGCCTTCTATCTCTGGTTGATGAGTGAGGAGGCAAAGGCAGCAAGGCCCGCTGGTTGCGTACCTCCTCTTCCTGCCGCCGCTGCCAGCCCTGGTCAAATGCCAACTCCCGGGCCGGCTGCCCAGCCATCCTCACCACAGCTAGCTCTAAGAAGACTAGTCCCAACCAAGGAGGATCCCGGCATAGCTGTCTAGCCAAGTTGCCCGCCGAATTTTTGTTAAGTTGCTTTTTTTATATCATTTAGGAAAAAACAAAGGAAAAACAAGTATCAACATGTAACAACAATAATGTAACAAAATTAACTAAATTTCTTTGTATTGGCTTATTTCTAATTCTGTTAATTATATCAACATGTTTATAATGATCAACCCTCTTTATATTTAATTCATACATAGCAATGATCATTCTCCACCTAATTTCTACCTCTTATCTCTATCCATTTCTACACATTGTAATTTTTTAATTTCATTTTCATCTATAGGGATTTCTTCATTTTTCCACTGTTGTGCAAACATAATTCTAGCTGCTGTTAACACATGTAAAATGAAATATGTATTGTATTCCCTTTATTTATGTGGGTACCAACAAAAATATTTCTGGTTTTAAAATTTAAATCTATATATTGCTTTAGCATTTTTTATAATCTTGACACTACATACTCTTGAATAGCTGTTTGAGTACTAGCAGAGCCCAATACCAAACCTAATTCATATATTCCAGTTTTTTAAACTGAAGAATAAATTTCAGAAAAAGAATTCAGTGTTGCTCTGTGAATGTGCCTATCCATTCCATTCTTAATCTAACTTCTTAGATGATTTTGTACTATTATCTTTTTTTTGGTACTATGTATAGTATATCTGCTTCAGTACATTTTTAAGCAGCATTCTAAAAAGCTTAGGTAACCAAACATGGCTTCCTCTGGCTTCTCTTTCACTCTTTCTGCTATAGAGAGAGCATTCCATTAAGGACTGTTGGTCCAGGTAAGTAGTCTTGGCTAGGAAAGATTTTTGTGCCACTACTGGCACAAAATAACAAACTCCCTTGGTTTGTTAATAGTATTTCCATTTTAAATGTTTCTTTTTCGATTAATGAATCGTAATTATGAAAATATCAGCCATTCTTTTATATACACAGTGCAACATCTTTTTTATAGACTGTAATTTTCAAATCCACTTTCAGTTCCATCTCAGTCTTGTCTGATGAAACTTGTTCCTCTTCCATAACATCTGTTAAACACTAACTAGCTATAGTGTCAGGGACTCTTAAAAGTAATTGAATATTACTGATCTTCACTCCTTGCCCACTTGCCTCTCTTGCCACTGCCTTTACCACTCAACTTACAAAAGCAATTGAGTCCAAACCACTACGTTGTTGATAAAAAAAATTTTTTTTGCAGTACATTACCAAGATGAAAAGGCAAATGAGTTCACAACATTTGTACAGAGAAGTTGAAGCAATGCGAGCAGGATGTGATAAGCAAAGGACTGGATAAGATGACTGAGAAATATTTGGGTAGTACATGTAGAGCGTTTACTACAGTGTACAGTCTGGCACAAACGTGCTGACCATTTTCATATACAGAAGATCTGATTGAATTACAAATTAAAAATGGTTTAGATTTGGGAACAGGGTTACATTCATGTAAAACTGCAGTTACAATAATAGATTTCATTGCAAAAGACATTAGGAAACATTTATTTAGCAAAATTATTGAAAAAACTCGCAAAATCTGTTTGATCATTGATGAAGCCTCAACAATATCTTCCAAACCAGTTCTTATACTGTACTTAAAAGATGAGGATCCAGTTTTCTCACCAATAATTTTCCTTGAACTAGTAGAATTTGAAAAACAAGATGCAGAGACAATATGTTGTTCAGTTATGGAAAGTTTGAATAAAGTTGGGTTCAATAAGAACTATCTAGAGAAATATTTAATTGGATTTTGCTCTGATGGTGCCAGTGTTATGCTTGGGAGAAAATCTGGGGTAAGCACTAGGATAGCCAAAGACTTTCCAAACATTATAATATGGCACTGCTTAAACCATCATCTGCAACTTGTTTTAGATGATTCTATTAGGGAAATAAAGCAAGTAAAACATTTACAAATGTTTATTGATAAAATATATTCTATTTTTCATCAATGCAATAAAAACCTAATTAAACTTAACAAAATTTCCGAACAATTTGAGATTGAAATTATAAAGATTGGTAGAGGTTTTAGACCAAGATGGGCTGTCTGTAGTTTAAGATCAACCCTAGCTGTGTGGTGTGCTTATCCAGTGCTACATCAGTTTTTCTGTTCAAATAAAAAATACTCCGGTATGGCTGCCCGTCTTGAAAACACATATTTTCTCACTGATTTGGCCTTGATGATTGATGTCCTAACTGAAATATCTCTTCTTTCTAATGCATTGCAAGCGAGAATCATAGACATTATAAAGGCTGAAAAACTTGTGGTAAGATCAATTAAATCATTTGAAATGCTTATAAAGGAAAAGGGTGCATATGAAAAAAGGTTGATGGATTAATTACTTCAGAAACCTTTAAAAATGTAAATTTTGTACACAATCATTGATTTGTGGGACTTCCTCATGAAAGACTTGTAGAAAGCATTGTAACTAATTTGAAGAAAAGACTGATAGATCGCTAACATTTAAAAACAGGTAGCCAATTTAAAGACACTGATAAATTAAAATTTCTACATTATTTGGAGCCAGATTACTGGAACATTGAAGAAGTGGTGGTTCCATGGAAAGCAGCTGAAGAACAATTGGTTGCATTTGGTGAAATTTTCAATTATGAAATCAATATTAATGATTATTGTGATTTCATAGAAAATGTGTTAAAAGATTCAAAAAAATATACAATTCCTTGCAGCATTAAAAAGTCTAGAGATATTGTTAGGACTATTGCAGTCAGTTCAGCAGAGGCAGAAAGGGGTTTCTCACAGATGAACATAATATGTTCAGAGGGCAGAAGTCGCCTAATAGTTTCTAATATAACAAACCTGCTGACAATCAATCTAATTGGCTTACCTCTGCAAGAATGGGACCCTGTTCCTATAGAAATGGTTACGGGCACATCACACAGCTGATGATGCTCGTGTTAAAAAAAGAAAACTGTAACTGAGGATGCTAATAAAAAAGCAATTTGGCAGAACTTTAAATAAGTTTTATTGTTTTCTGTAAAGTTTTGTTACGTAATAATTTTTGATTAATATTTTAAAACTTGGTTGTAACAAAATCTAAAGTTGTGTACATTTTGTATTATTTAAGCATTGAAGACATGACATAGTAAACTACCTTTTGTTTTGGTGTATCTTTTTTTATACTTAAAGTCATTAGGGCAAAGAAGTGACGTTGAGTTGGCCACGCCCAGCCGATCACGTGATCACCAAGCCATGCCCACCCAGTCACATGACTACCAAGCCACACTCACAAATTAGGCCACCCCCACAGAACTGGTTGTTAAGAAATTTGAATCCCACCCCTGGTTGTAGGTCTCAAACCTACTTTCCTAGTGCTTATGAGTTCCTTACTTTCAGAAGTATCTCATCTGACATCTGCCCTTTAATTCATGGTATGGAAGATACTTGGGCTGCCATTTCAATAATTATACTGTAAACTCAAAATAAAAAAAACAATCCGATAGTGCCATCTCCTGGCCATGTAATGTAGTAACATAGTTAATATACAATAACATACCGTGTTTCCCCGAAAATAAGACCTACCCCGAAAGTAAGACCTAGCACTATTTTCTAAACCTGCCCTAATATAAGACCTACCCCAAAAATAAGACCTAGTGTAAATCTCCAGTTCCAGGAAGACTTTTCAGGGAGCAACGTGCACAAACACCCCTACACACTCACACCCACTATTTGGCACCATAAATATATAAGACCTACCCCGAAAATAAGACCTAGTGTGTTTGGGAGCCAAAAAAATATAAGACAGTGTCTTATTTTCGGGGAAACTAGTTGGAAGGGACCTTGCAGGTCTTTTAGTCCAACCTTCTGTTCAGAGGGGCGGGGCTGTCCAGTCTCTTTTTGTAAGCCTCTCGTGATGGAGCACCCACAACTTCTGAAGGCAAGGCATTCCACTGGTTAATTGCTGTCACCATTAGGAAACGTCTTCTTAGTTCCACACTGTTTCTTTCCTTGGTTAGTTTCCATCCATTGCTTCTTTTCTTGCCTTGTAGTACTTTGGAAAATAGGTTCATCCCCTCATCTTTCTGGAGCCCCTCTAATATTGGGACACTGCTATCATATCACACTAGGCTAGACATACCCAATTCCTGCAACCATTCTTCATCTGTTTTAGCCTCCAGACCCCTAATCATCCTTGTTGCTGTTCTCTGCACTCTTTCCAGAATCTCAACATCTTTTTTATATTTTGGTGATCAGAACTGGATGAATTGTCTAGTCACCACAGAGTCAATTCAGCTCTTCCGTCTTTCTCCACTTGGGAGATAACCAGCAAGAATGAGAGGGGATGAATTGATCTGATCAGGAATTATTCCTCATTGGAGTAATGAGTGTCGTGAGTCTATATCTGAAGCTAGCAGTATAGGATATATCCAGAAAAATAAGCTTTATCTTAATTTTCAGAGAGTTTTTAAATTGCTGTTTGCTGTTTGCCAGGTGGAAGTTCATTCCAGACTATTTTTATACTGTAAAGATAACCTCTTAAAAACTCTCCAGGAATATCTGTATGCATGTCCATATGCCTAATTATTAATCTGTGCCATATTTTATTCCTTTTCGTTATATATTTTCTCTGTGTGTGATTTGTGGAAAGAGCCATTTCCTTTAAATACCACATTCATGGTTTTTTTCCTTCCAATCAAACATTTTTTTTCCACTGCTTTCCCTAGTCAGCCATTTCATAGCATTAAGAAAATAGCTGAGATGTCTCCTAACTGTGTTTTCATCCAAGCATAAACAATTATCACACTCAGTGAAAAAAACAACCAGATTGCTAATAACAGAGTTCATCTATCAACGATCTAAATTCCTTGTAAAAATTAATATCTTTAATGTTTTGAGAATTGCTAGCAGGGTTGAGGCCATTCAGATCTCTGGGGTGATATGCTTCCATAACAAGTTGAAAAATTAAACCAGAAAGTCACAAGAAACTTGAACCAACAATGAAATTATTTTTGCTTTTAAAAAGAATATCAGATGCCTAAACAAGACATCTGATTAGGAAAAATGAGGAGTGAACTTGGCCATCTCTGAAGGCACCGAATTGGGGAAGGCTGAGCTGAGAATTGAAGGGAAAGAGCTGGATGGGTGTCAACCAGAAGAAAATTTCAGGTTCTTGGTGGCATCATTAAATGCTCTCCTTAATTGTTTGGCCTAAATATTGATCTGATATATATTTCATTGAGGGCAGACGTTGCAAGTATCAGTAGCTCACCTTTTAGCCCAGATGGAAAGGACAAAGGTTTCTCAGTGGTGGCACCAGTGGTGAGATTTGATTTTTTTTACTACCGGTTCTGTGGGAGTGGCTTGTTTGGTGGGCGTGGCTTGGTGGTCATGTGACTGGGTGGTCATGGCCAACTGGGCAAGGTGGTGCGGCACCTTGCTGCGAGTGACATTGAGTTGGCCACACCCACTCAGTCACATGACCGAAGCTGCAGAGACAGGGTGATTTCCTACGTACCTTCCCCCTTCCTCCTCTGGCCTTGGGCTGACAAAAAACAAACAACCCCCCAACTAAAGATCACAACTGCCTGCTGAGTCTGCCTGCTGAATGGGTTTTATTTTGGGGTGGTTTTTTTTTTTTTGCCAGAAACCCATCGGAGATAAATTTGCACCACCAAATCTTACTGTACCTCATTGTTGCGGTGCTGCCTGCTGCTGCTGCAGGCGCTGCTGTGGCCTCTGACTGCCCAAGTAAAGAACCTCACCGGCTCAGGGCGACTGTGAGGAGTAAGAGGGGAAGCCAAGGCATTCACCTCATAGCAGTCAACTTCGCTCTCTCTCGCTCCAGTTAGGCACTCCCAGCGTGCACAAGGAGCGTGAAGGAAGACTTCTCATGAATTCAGGGTCTACACCTCTCCCAATGATGATTTGGTGGCAATCTAACAAAACGTCTTCCAGCTCTTAAAGATCAAGAGGGCCTCCATGGAAGAAGCTGAGAACAAGAGCAAAAGTAGTGGCAGCAGGGACGACAGGGGCACGTGATGGGTCCCTCTGTGGTCCCCTCCCGGGTGACAGCCAGGGCTTTGGCACCTCCTCTTTTCCTCAGAGGTGTAGTGTCTGCCTCCCTTTGTACTCCTTGTGGAGGGACACACACACCTGTCACCTCCACCCCCACTACTTTTGCTCTCAGATCTCGGCTTCTTCCATGGGGCGTTCTTAAAGTCAACCTTTAAGTGGTCCTGGGACATCCACCCGCCTGCCCGGCGCCTGCCCTCCTGGAGCATGCTTTCTTCCTTCTCCTGGTGGATGTGCCTCTTCCAGCCCAGCCTGGCCAGCCAGCAAGTGACCACATGTCCCAGGGCTTCTCACCCCCTTGTTGCGAGATGCCTGCAGTTGCTGCATGAAATGCAGCAGCTGCACCGAATAAAGCACGCCCTGTTCTACAGGTGAAACTCGGAAAATTAGAATATCGTGCAAAAGTTCATTTATTTCAGTAATGCAACTTAAAAAGTGAAACTAATATATGAGATAGACTCATTACATGCAAAGCAAGATAGTTCAAGCCGTGATTTGCCATAATTGTGATGATTATGGCTTACAGCTCATGAAAACCCCAAATCCACAATCTCAGAAAATTAGAATATTGTGAAAAGGTGCAATATTCTAGGCTCAAAGTGTCCCACTCTAATTAGCTAATTAAGCCATAACACCTGCAAAGGGTTCCTGAGCCTTTAAATGGTCTCTCAGTCTGGTTCAGTAGGAATCACAATCATGGGAAAGATTGCTGACCTGACAGTTGTGCAGAAAACCATCATTGACAGCATCCATAAGGAGGGAAAGCGTCAAAAGGTAATTGCAAAAGATGTTGGATGTTCCCAAAGTGCTGTATCAAAGCACATTAATAGAAAGTTATGTGGAAGGGAAAAGTGTGGAAGAAAAAGGTCCACAAGCAGCAGGGATGACCGCAGCCTGGAGAGGATTGTCAGGAAAAGGCCATTCAAAAGTGTTGGGGACTTTCACAAGGCGTGGACTGAAGCTGGAGTTAGTGCATCAAGAGCTACCACACACAGACAGATCCTGGACATGGACTTCAAATGTCATATTCCTCTTGTCAGGCCGCTCCTGAACAACAAACAACGTCAGAAGCGTCTTACCTGGGCTAAAGAAAAACAGACCTGGTCTGTTGCTCAGTGATCCAAAGTCCTCTTTTCTGATGAGAGCAACTTTTGCACCTCATTTGGAAACCAAGGACCCAGAGTCTGGAGGAAGAATGGAGAGGCACACACTGCAAGATGCTTGAAGTCCAGTGTGAAGTTTCCACAGTCTGTATTGATTTGGGGAGCCATGTCATCTGCTGGTATTGGTCCACTGTGCTTCATTAAAGCCAGGGTCAGTGCAGCCGTCTACCAGGAGATTTTGGAGCACTTCATGCTTCCTTCCACAGACGACCTTTATGGGGATGCTGACTTCATTTGGCACCTGCCCACACTGCCAAAAGCACCAAAACCTGGTTCAATGACTGTGCGATTACTGTGCTTGATTGGCCAGCAAACTCGCCTGACCTGAACCCCATAGAGAATCTATGGGGCATTGCCAAGAGAAAGATGAGAGACATGAGACCGAACAATGCAGAAGAGCTGAAGGCCGCTATTGAAGCATTCTGGTCTTGAGTGTTATACCTCAGCAATACCACAGGTTGATAGCTTCCATGCCATGCCACATTGAGGCAGTAATTGCTGCAAAAGGGGCCCAAACCAAGTACTGAATACATATGCATGCTTATACTTTTCAGAGGTCTGATATTGTTCCATGTACAATCCTTATTTTATTCTAATGTCATATTCTAATTTTCTGAGATTGTGGATTTGGGGTTTTCATGAGCTATAAGCCATAATCATCACAATTATGACAAATCACAGCTTGAACTACCTTGCTTTGCATGTAATGAGTCAATATCATATATTAGTTTCACCTTTTAAGTTGCATTACAGAAATAAATGAACTTTTGCACAATATTATAACTACATAGCCAAAAAGGCATTAAGAGTTGTTAACCTAATCCTGTGTAGCTTTTTTTCTGGTCGTATCACACTACTAACTAGAGAATACAAAACATTTGCTAGACCAATACTTGAATACAGCTGATCAGTCTGGAACCCACATTATGTATCTGATATTAACACGGTTGAGAAAGTCAAATATTTCACAAGAAGAGTTCTCCACTCCTCTATTCGTAACAGAATATCTTATGCCACCAGACTTGAAATTTTAGGCCTAGACAACCTAGAACTACGCCACCTTTGGTCCAATCTAAGTATAGTACATAAAATCATACATTGCAATGTCCTACCTGTCAATGAATACTTCAGCTTCAACCACAACAGTACAAGAGCATACAGTAGATACAAACTCAAGGTAAACCACACCAAACTTGATTGCAGGAAATACGACTTCAGCAACAGAGTGGTCAATGTCTGGAATACTCTACCTGACTCTGTGGTTTCTTCCCCAAACCCCAAAAACTTTAACCTCAGATTGTCTACTATTGACCTCACCCCTTTCCTAAGAGGTCTGTAGGGGGCGTGCATACGTGCACCAACATGCCTACCATCCCTGTCCTATTGTTTCTTTTAATTTTTCTTATATGTATCCATTTCATGTATTCATAACTATGGTTATACTTATACCTGTTATCTTATAATCGCTTGACAAATAAATAAATAAATAAAATAAAATATCTGTTCTTCTTGGAATGGTTATCACTAATTGTTGCTGGCCACAGGATGGTGATAGAGCACTATCAAAAGTTGTCTTTCCACTTCATATGAAGAGGCAATTCCAATGGAAAAAAAAACCCCTTTTCTAAGATTACATTGGAAAAACAAACACACACTTGAGGAGGACTGCAGTCTAAGAATCAGCCCTTCAGCACAACCCCCAATAATATGGCTCCCTTTATCTTGCTGTTCTTCATTCTGGGATCTCTGTTCCTGCAAGACACCGTGAACACATTAATAACCCAAAGCTGATGATAATAATGTTTATTTCTAAACGCCCAATATAGATTACCTGTCATTTAACTTGGCCTGCAGAAATGTAGCAGGCAAGACCATTTCAGAGAGAGAGAGATGCAAGGAAGAAAACTTCCATTAGATTTTTGTGAATTACGTTATAATAAAACAAAGCTGCTCTTAAAGGATTAAATTTCCAGCTGAGAGAGAAAGAGAGAGAGAAGGATATCATACTTAGCGTTGCTATGCCTGTTTTGGGCCAGGTTTTTTGTGATAACTCATTCTTGGTTATCTGGTTAGATGAAACTTGCAGGATTGGAAAGAATAGGATAGGACAGTGATGCCTAACCTTTTCCTCATCGTGTGCCGAAAGTATGCACAGGTGTGTGCGTGCGCATGCATGCCTGCACCCATAATGCAATGCGTGTGCAACCCCCCCACCCCCTGCACATGCACGTGTGACCCCCCCTGTGCACACAGCCTCCCTGTGTGCACACTGCGCGCCTCTGCGCACGCGCAGCAGATACCTGACAATCAGCTGGCTGGCAGAGGGGCATGCTCATGTGCAGGGGGGCTGTTCCAGGTGACCTCTCACATGCCGGCAGAAATGGCTCTGCGTGCCACTTCTGGCACATGTGTCATCGATTCGCCATCATGGATGGGATTCACAAGGTGTGATTGGACACACAAGTGTGACTGGACTTGTTGATAAGCAGATAAGATGATGGAAATGTCAAAGCAATAATGAGAGTTAAATGAAGGAAAAATAACACGAGGTTGTATTTCCTTACACAGTAGCAAGCATTTGAAAGAGAGGCTAAATGAAGGACTGCATCTCCACCCAGCGCACCAGGACAGGAAGGCACAGTATGATGCGGATTTCAACTATTAGAGATGTCCATCTGGTGGGACCATGAAAAAGGGCTTTCTTGGTAGTGGCCCTTCTCTATGGAATATCATTTCCCCAAGGTACGATTGGTCCCCATCTTGTTGCTTTTCCAAAAGGTCCTGAAGTTGTTGTGTTGTCAGCAGGACTGGGAGCCCATCAAACAATTGATATGATTGTATTGGTGCTGGTGTGGGGTGTGGTTTTATGTTTTTTTTTTAATGTCGCAGATGTTTAATGTTGTAAGCTACCTGGAGTAGCTGTGTGTAAATTGGGTAGCCATACAGGTAGTCCTCAACTTATGACCACAACGGAGCCCAAATTGATGTTACCAAGCAAGACATTTGTTAAGTGAGTTGTCCCTCATTTTATGACCTTTTCACCACAGTCATTAAGCGAATCACTGCAGTGATGTGAATCATGTGGTTGTTAAGTGAACTTGGCTTCTTCTATTAACTTTGCTCATCAGAAGTTGGTTGGAAAGGTCACAAATGGTGATCACATGACCCCGGGACAGTGCAACCGTCTTAAGTACATGCCAGTTGCCAAGCACCTGAATTTTGATCACATGACCATGGGAATACTGCAACAGTCACATGTGAAAAATGGTTATAAGTAAGTTTTTTCAATGCCATTGTAACTTTGGATGGTCACTAAATGAACAATTGTAAGTTGAGGGCACCCTGGACCCTTCATTCTATTTGTATAAATACTCATTCATCACTACAGGTAGTCCTTGACTTACAACCATAATTGAGCACAAAATTTCTGTTGTTCAGTGAAACAGTTTTTTAAGTGAGTTTTGCCCCCATTTTACAACCTTGCTTGTCATAGTTGTTAAGTGAATCCCTGCATGTCAGCCTCCAAGAACTTTTCCTGACATTTTTTGCTGCTTGACTCTTGCCAGCTGCCATGGAAACAGGGAGAGGGGTAATTTGGTGTTGAGGGGGGGAGGGTGCTGGAGGGAGCAATTGTGTGAACTGAAAATGATGGGACGCTTTCTTGTTTACTGCACAACTGCATACACTTATCTTTTCTAGGCCAAGGTCAACCTTCTTGGCATACCAGATGTGTGAGACACCACCTGAAGATGTACCCCACATGACGTTATACACACCTCAGATTGGATGTCCAGTTTGAACTACTGGGGGAGGGAACTTGGGATAATGTTCAATATGTAATTTCCATGCCCATTTGCCTCAGAACTTGCTTTCCTTTTGTTCCTATCACTTCAAATCCAGTAAAAGTACTTTTCTCTATTTTAATGGAGTCTAAGGTTTTTGTTCTTGGATTTTGAAGGGAGGCACAGCTGACTCTGCAGTTGATAAGTCAGTAGCCCGGTTGTTAAGTGAATCTGGCTTCCCCATTGACTTTGCTCATTAAAAGATAGCAAAAGGGGATCTCATGACTTTGGGACGCAGCAATGGTTGTAAGTATGAAGTAGTTGTCAAGCATCCGAATTTTGATCACATGACCATGAATTTTGATCACATGACTGCCACAAAGGTTGTAACTGTGAAACACTCAAAAGTCCCTTTTTCTGAGCTGTTGAACTTTGAATGGTCATTAAATGAACTGTTGTAAGTTGAGGACTGCCTGTACTCATTTTAATAAACAAATGTTAAATATTAAAATAACACATTTTAATAAATAAACACCTATCATCCAGAATATGACAGGCCATTCTAGCGCTTTTGAATTCTACCACCTTCACAACTGATATACGTCTCAATTTGTTGCAGACAGAATGTCAAAATCTTTGAACTGAAGAAAAAGAGTGGGGAATGAAGCCATGAACTTTGACTTCATGAAGACTTCTTCTTCTCCTTTTTTGAGAAACAAAATTAATGTTTGAGTAATGAAGCTGAAACAGCATTTAATTAGCTCATTAAGCAATCAAACAAGAATTTTTGACTTCATTAACTCATAGGGTGAAAGGCCTGGGTGGAGCCTGCCTACAAACAGGAAGTTATGGAAATAAAATAAAAAAAAAACAGGAAAAAAATGGGAATTGCTCACTAATAAGTTAAGCAATATCAGATTATCTGGGAAAAATTAGAGCAGGGAATTTCATGGTTTGCTTAAAAAGTGTGCATGCCATGTTTTACTGAACTTAACCAGAAATCCTCCGTGGGTAATAACAAATGTGAACAGTTTACCGAATCTTCAGGTTGGAAAAAGTATAACGGACTATTTCTGCCTTAAACTTTTGTTGCCAAATGCTTCATGCTTCTTCCTCTGAAAACATACTTATTTATTTTAGAAAGCATATAGCTCTCCCACATCCTAAAAACATAATTCTTGGTGGAGAACAATAACATAAAAGGACTGTATTAAAATCCAGTTAACTTGCTAAAATGATATCGTTAAAATATAATAAAATATAGTTTAAACAATAGAGGTAGTTTGGTCTAGTGCCGTGATGGCGAACTTATGGCATGCGTGCCACAAGTGGCACGCAGAGCCATTTGTGCTGGCATGCAAGCCATAGGCAAACTTATCTCATTGAGCATGCGGATGCTTCCCAGCTGATTTTTGGCCTGTTTGAGGCCTTTTTTTTAGCTTCCCAGAGGCTTGAGGAAAACCTTTGCAGGCCAAAAAATAGGCCTGTTTCACCACTTCCTGTATTTCCAGAAATACCGGAAGTGACAAAACGGGCCCAGTATAGGGCATGAGCAATAAATCAGCTTAACTAGAACTTAAGGTGAAATCCTGGTTCTTTGCATTCTTCACAGGTGTGGTCCTTTCTAAATAGTGAATTCTACACTGGGAGTATTGCTTTCAATGTAGGACAGTGATGTAGAGAAGCCTTCTAATCACATTAAAGGCAGGGTGGGGGCATTGTTGTATGATAGAACTCAGGAATGGGAGTAATCATGACTAATTAAACACACCAGTTGCTTTAATAATGTGTTGCAACAGTTGGGGAAGAAAGAAAGAAAAATACAGCCAGAAGCTCTCCGAAACCAATTCTACATGTTCATTTGCAATTCCAAATGGACTTCAAAGCCAAAGCAGGAGGGAGATACAGAGGAAGGCAAAGTCATTCCAAGCAGCTGTAATTTAAATTACCATGGTTTGAAATCTGGCTCCAGGGATAAGGAAGCCATGCTGCTTGAAATTGCACACTCCCATTTATTATTAGTTCCCATTCTCCACAGTGACAAAGGGGGTAAAGGTGTTGCAAGGCTAGGACTGATCTAATCTGCAAGTAGAACTAGGCAGAGTCTAATCACCTAAGGAATTGCTTTGCTGGGGTATGATCCACAAATGGGGTGCAATTCTATGGGAGGCACATTTGGAATTTACTTTGGGTGGGTAAAGAAACCTCCTTCAATTGTCCCTCCCCAGAGGTGTTTGTAAGGTGTGGCCAAAAAGTCAAGAGAACACCTGCAAAAGTTTTGCCCACATTTCCTATGAGAAAACAAATAATCTGTGTTTAGGATTTGTGCTTTCCATTTCATGGATTGGGGAGCATGATATGGAATTGGGAGGCATCACCATTTACTCCTTATCATGGTTGGATCACTTTCTATTAACTCTAGAGCCTTCTGCAATCAGCTCTTGCTGCAGGGAGAAAGATCCTATTCAACCACTTTACCCTAGTTGGTCTGATGGATTAGGGTTGGTCTGTTGGGTTTCATGGTTGTCTGAAATCTTGTTGCTGCCTGGAATAAGAAGAGGTGGACAAGACCTTGGACTGAGTTGCACCTGTGTGGCCTTTACTTCCCTCTGTTGGTCCTGAAATTTTCTAAGGAGCTTTGGAAATTGAAAAGATAGCAGAGGTATCTATAGCACTTCTAGGATAAGACAAGGAGTGAATCTGATCAAATGCAGATCAGATCCTTTCTTAGGGACCTTGTGGTGATAAGAATGATGAAGCAGTTATTTTTTCTGCTCTTATTGCATTGCACATAAATGTCCAGTGGTCTTGTTTAGAGTAATTTGGTTTTTCTTGGGAAGGAAGAACTGGTGGGTAATCTACAAGGCTGCTGTGTGAAAACACTCTATGCTCCTGTCAGGTAAAATTACTCAGATTTGCCTTGCATTAGACTTTCATTGTTCAGGTTCCTTGGAGATTACTAGGCCAACTGAGGACTTATAGTTATCTGGGATGAGTTTGAACCTGTTAGACCCAAGAAAATGGATCACATTCTCAATAGTATGATGGTGGCCATCTGGGTATTAGATCTGGGTATTAGATGCTTCCTTGAGAGAAAGTGATAGTATCTCCATCTCTTAAGGAGGCTACGTCCCCTTCTCAAGAAGCCTTCTCTTAGTCTAACAATACCTGATCTATGTCAGAGTATATTCATGAACTGGAATAGAGCATGGTAACAAGGTCAGCCAATGAATAGGCATAGCAACTACGTCAGCCAATGAGAACTGTTTGTAACCTGAAACTAGAAGTAGCCTAGGAAACTGAAACTAGAAATAGCCTAGGAAACTGAAACTAGAAGTAACTTAGGCATGGCAACTTGGTTAAGCTCTGCAGCCCTGAAGCTATGTTGAGCTCTGAGTCTGTCTATTGAAAATGAAACTGCTTCTCTCCTCTGCTGTGTATAACGCTTGCTACTGAAGTTACTTGCAACATGTTTCTCTCTGAGTTTGCTCCATGTTGGAGAAATCTACAACTGGTTTGTAAAATCTACTTATTATGTTTATAAAGATGTTAAATGAAGCATCAGCCATCTGTGTTCATTTTTCTGGTGCTGAATTAACGCTGCAAAACTCTGAACAGGTTATAGGCCCAGAAGGCAAGAAAAAGACTGAATTGTAATTAAAGCTGAGAGACTGCCTTTTTTAAAAGTAAGAAACAAAGCAAGAGGCTTTGCACAATGGATGAAAAAATTAAAGAAAGTTCTCTACCCCATTTGAGGCAGAAGAATTATATTATTTGGGCTGCCAAGATGTAATGTTTCCTGAAAGCTAAAGAGCTTTAGAATATTGTTGAAAATCCACCCCAGGCACCATTGAATGCTGCAGATCAGACGCTGCATGATAGAGCATTTCCTTATATCCTCTTAAGTTTAGCAAATGATCAGTTTATCAATGTAGCTGATTTAAAGACTGCAAAGGAAGTCTGGGATCAATTGGGGATTGTTCATGTGAGTGTATCTGCATGCAACATTGTGCAATTATCAAGAAAGTTATATAGAGCTTGTTTGAAGCCAGGAGATTCAGTGGAACAGCATTTTGTTCATATGCAAACTTTGTTTGTGGAATTAGAACAATGTGGGATGAGGATACCTGAATCTCAGAAAGTGTTGCTAGTTTTGAACAGCCTAGATGAAACTTGGGAGATTGTTTCTGCAGTGTCTGAATGCAAACCAGAGCAGTAATTCAGTTTGGAAGCTCTGAAAGCATGTCTGATGGCTGAAGAGCAGAAACACCATTATAGAAAAAGCCTCAAGGAGGAAAAATTCCTGAGGAGGGGGCCCAATAGAAACAATGGAAATTTCCACAGCCAGGCTGTCTGCACAGAGAGCAACATAGAGATAAGAGTCTTGCAGTTACCAGAGACCAGAAAAGCAGTAGAAGATACCAGATTGCAGCTAAGCAGAAAGCCCAACAACAGAAATGATGTTTCATCTGGGGTGACACTACTCATTTAAAGAAGGAGTGCTTGTAAGATAGAAGAAGTTTGCAAGGACAGGTTGATGGACAGCTTGCTGTTGCAAAAGCCAGCATTAGTCATGGAAGAAATCAATGGCTGATAGACAGTGGGGCTAGCCCATGGGTGGGATGCTACTCGTTCGGCCCAGTTCTATAGAACCTGTAGCTGCGAAGAGCAGCTGACACTGAACTGGTTCGGTGTTTGGCCCACCCACCTGCCCGGGCTCTAGCCTGTCCTTTATTCCCTGCTTTTCCCTCCCCAGCTGCTTTGCGGCACAGCTGAGGTTGAAAAAGCAGGAAACAAGGATTTTCAAACCCTGCATAGTGCTTGTCAGCTGCCCAGGCGGCACAGCTGATTTCTTGCAAATGCTGCACACACACGGTTCAGAGAACCAGCAAATCGCTCTACTAGCTGGCCTCACCCCTCCCCACCCACTCACTCCTTACCTGACATGCGAGCCATCCAACATGCCTGGTTTGGTAAGTTGCTATTTTTTTCCTTTTTTTTCCTGACCATAAGCTGTTCTGCTCTGCTGGGAGATTTAGATTAGCTAGAAAGCAGGAAATCCTTGGATTTCTTGCCTTCTAGCTAATCTAAAAGCAGAACCAAAGCTTCCTTAGGACTGAAGCTTCTACTTTCCAGTGCAGACTCAGGTAGCCAATCGCAGAAACACAGATCTCTTAGTGAATCTGTGATTCTGTGAGCAACTCAATCTGCCTGCCTGCTTTGCCTGCTTTTGGGTAAAAGTTGCTCTTTTTTATTAAAAAAATCAATATTTACATCAATATTTATAATATGCACATACAAGCGATGTCCACCCGGTCACATGACCACCAAGTCACACCCACAAATTAGGCCACACCCACAGAACTGGTTGTTAAGAAATTTGAATCCCACCCCTGGGCTACCCAAACAATTATTAATAATGCTAAACTGTTTTACAGGATGGATGCAGCTGCAGGAGACACAGTAGCCTTGGCAAGAAGGCTAAAGTCATTGGGAAAGGCAGTGTGCTAATTCCATATTTGGAAACAAGGTTCAATAATGTTTTATGTGTGCCAGAAACGGAACATAATTTGCTGAGTGTCTCTAGTTTAGACAAGCAAGGATTTGAGACCACGTGTGTAAATGGGCAGTGTCTTATAAAGAAAAATGGAATTGTCTGTGCAAAGGGCATAAAGTATGATAACCTTTATATGTTACAGGGACAAAAAGTTCAATGTGCACAAACATTTGGCAATGTTGCAAAACATGACTCATGTGTTCATCTTTTGCACAGAAAGCTTGGTCGTTCCAGCTTCCAAGTTGTTCAAAGGATGAACCATGCAGAAGGATTGCATGTAAAGGGATGTAAGGCATATTTGGATTGTACAGTATGCAAAACATCAAAGTCCAAGGCATTCCCAGTAAACAAGAGTAGCACAAGGAAGACAACAAGAACTCTAGAGCTGGTACATGCAGATTTGGTGGGCCCAATGCAAGCCAGTTTGGGAGGAGCTAAGTATGCGCTGGTCATTGTAGATGACAATAGCAGGTTTGGGTTCTGCTATTTACTAAAGAGTAAAACAGAGGTGCTACAGAAATGTAAGCAATGGGTAAACTTTGTAGAAAGAAGGTATAAACAACAGGTATTTCAGCTGCAAACTGACAGAGTTCAGAATTCATGTCAACAAGTTTTCAACAGTGGCTGGCACAGTTAGAAATAAAACACAGACACACAAATTGTCAGGGCTCCAACAAATCCACCCTCATCGAAATCAAAAGTCTCTAGCCACATCTCAGAGAAAAGAAAATTGATTTATTAGGGGTGGCCGTGTTGGCGATTAGCTGGGTGCAGCCGATACTAAATTACACCATAAATTTCCCCTTTGACCCTCGCCTTCCCCCCACCCCCTGGATGTGACTTCTCCAATGGGACACATCCATCTTCAAGAGTCATCCATCTTGCTCTCCAATAACCTTCTTACACTCCGACAACTTTGGGCTGCTGGGGTGATTATCTAGGCATTTCAGGAATGCCTTATTTTCCCCCAGTCCCTTTTTCTGGCAGCTAAAAAGACCAAATAAGTATCTTTTTAGTTGACACAAATCCTTACACAGCAGCTGAGATTGGTGTTGTTGACAGATGGAATGGAGTCTTGCAAACCATGAAGGACTCACTGCTAGAGGATTCTGGTCTAAGCAGGTCATATTGGGGTGAAGCCATATTGACTTCTAACTATTTAGTTTGTCAGGGTTCCAGCAGTTACCCCAATTAAATCATGAGCCTCGAGCCACACTCCCAAAACTAAAGAGGATTTATTTGAAGGTAACATTCTTGTCCGGCACTACCTGTGCATAGCCAACTCTGAGATACATAATTCACTGTCATCCTTAATCCTGCTTCCCCTCACACCCCTCTGGGTGTATCATCCAACAAAAACATCCATAGCCAAGAGTCATCAATCATGTTCCCCAATTAGATTTTTCTGTGGAAGAAGCTTCAGCCATCTAATCCAGTGTTCACCAACCAGTGGGCCGCAGCCCACTAGTGGTCCATGAGAAAATTTTGGTGGGCCACAGAGAAATGTTCTCCCAAAGAACCCCCCAAAGCAATTAATCCAGGCTCTGCCCTGGATTATGGCCTGCTCACCTGCTGGCTCCCATCCTTTGGCCGAGCGCAAACCTGCAAAAAGCAGTGCAGCCCTCACCAGCCAGGATGAGGTAATGGTACTGTTACAGCAAGAGGGGGCTGGTGGCACACATTGCTGAAGCGGCAATGAAGATGGCTGGAAGGTGCAGGAGCGCCACGCGACTTGCATTTGCGCGGCACTCCTGCACCTTCCAGTTTGCCTCTCCTGGCCTGGGCTCTTCCTCTATGGCCACAGGCTGTAGGGACAGCCCAGGGCAGGAAAAGTACTGGCTGCTGGTGGTGGGAGGGGGCAGAGTGGGCAAGTCTGCACTCACCATCCAATTCAGAGGTCTGGAATGGGGCGTCGGTGTCAGTTTTCTCGTCCCTCTTGGCGCTCTGATCTGCTGCCCCCCATGGCCACAGCCATCGCTGCCTGGGGAAAGCACAGGAAATGCGAGCAGAAACATAGCTCTCACTGGGGCAAAAGAGCTCAGATTGAGGAAGGCACAGGCAAGAGAAGACGGAAGCTGCCACTTTTGAAAAGTTCCGCTTTCTGTTGCCTGGGCCTTCCGATCTCCGCTCTTTCCCCCCAGCGAGAGCTGTTTCTGCTCACTTTCTTTTCCTGGGGTGGGGGGGGCAGCAGAGACATCAAGGCTGCTCTCCCCCCACTCAGCAAGCCAGGCCTGGAGGAACGCGAATAATTGCAGGCAAGTGCCAGAGGAAGGTGTGTTGGGAATGCCAACACACGTTTCCAGCATGCTCTCCTCTGTCCCAAAGCAGGATTTGTTATATATGTAGGTTTGAATGTCATTGGTTTAGTTTGAATTGTTCTTGTAAAATGTCAAATATGATTGGTTTGAAAAGTGCAGGAAAACCCTGCACTCTGATTGGCTGGCAACTGCGGCTGCTGGCTATAAGTAGCAGCCGTAGCCCAGCCAACTCGGGTCCATTTGAGCTGTAGTCACTAATAAACTCTTCACTGAAGCTCTTCGCGTCTGACTCTTCATGAAAACTTAACAGGATTGAGTGGTGGGAAGGGAGCAGGAGGAAGGGTAGGAGGGAAGGAGAAGCCCTGCTGGCTTTCCGTTGGCATGGGGTGGGGGAGGGGGGAGAGACCAAATGCACAGACCAAAAGAGCACCGAGGAAGATGGGCTCCTAATAACCAGCCTGTTTGTGCAGGCGAGAGCTGCAGCTTTTCTGGGCTCAACACCCCCCCCTTTGGCCTCCACACAGGGAGGGATCCTTCTCTGCTTGGAAGTGGGGGGGGGAGAAACCTGGAGCTTAGCCTTGGGGAATCCTCTTCTTATGCAGAGGCTGAAGGGGGGGGGGGATTTTGCCTGGTTATTAGGAGCCCATCTTTGTCGGCACTTCCAGTCAGGCCCTCCTTCCCTCCCCCAACTCCAGGCAGCCACACCTGGCAAAGGAGGGAGAGGTTTCTTCTGACTTGGGGGAGATATGAGATGGCTCTGCTTTTGTTCCGTTTGAGGGGGAGCCAGTTCCTCCCCATCCAAATCTTCCCAGCCTCCAGGCACCATGTGGCTTCTTAAATCCTCCCTCTTTCCTCCCCCAAGGATGATAGAGGCCCCTCCTTTCCCTTCGCTCTGCCCCACAGTTATGATTAAGCACTTACGATTTTGTTATAATTAAATAAGCATTTTTATAGCTATAGCTATAGCTATAACTATAGCTATAATTTTTAATATTAAATTTATATTTAATATAAAATTAAAATTTTATATTAAATATATTATCTTTAAAAAAAATCATATTAGTGGTTCTCGGGATTTAAAAGTATGAGTTTGGTGGTCCCCGAGGTCAAAAAGGTTGGTGACCCCTGCACTAAACTACTTTAATAAAAGCTGAACATCCACAGGATACCATTAGAATATTTGTGCAAAGGGTCTGTTTTTCCCTCCCCCTCACTTTGAAACCGTAGCCTTAATTCAAAGATTTTCATTATGTGAAAATATGATAAATGAGGGATACAAAAAGATTAAAGGAGAAAGCCATAGAAATAATAATGTAGTTACTGAGCCAGAATAAGGGAGGCAGGGAGGTGACGGGTGAAATACATCAGATCCTTCCTTCCTTCCTTCCTTCCTTCCTTCCTTCCTTCCTTCCTTCTTTCCTTCCTTCCTCCCTTCCTCCCTTCCTCCCTCCCTTCCTTTTCCCTCTCACATACACAGTTATATGGATGCCCATTTAACACAGGTGCTCAGGTGACAAACAGATAATAATAACATTCATAATCCATAGCATTAAAAATGCCAAATGAGAGCTAATTCTATTTTATTGCATGGCTACATTAATAGAATCCTGCAAGTTTGAAAATACCGAGCTCCCACTATCTACTTTTCAGACTGAGAATTTGGGGTGGGTCCCTTCTGAGCAGTGGTGGGATTCAAAAATTTTTACTACCAGTTCTGTGGGCATGGCTTGGTGGACGTGGTGTGGCTTGGTGGGCGTGACAGGGGAAGGATAGTACAAAATCCCCATTCCCTCCCCACCCCACTAACTTGATTCTCCTGTGCAGGGCAACAAAAGAAGACCCAGCCGATCAGCTGGGACTCGGGGGGCAGAGAATAGATGGGGGCGGGGCCAGTCAGAGGTGGTCAAAACCTGCTGAATACCACCTCTGCTTCTGAGCCTCATTGTCCACCCATTATCTCTTCCCACCCTCCTCTTCCCATTAGCATTCCCACAAATTTTCACTAATTTAAGTTTCCTTCAAAAGTTTGACTTGATCTCTCCAGATGCATAACTTTGGCAGCTGATCACACTGGATTTAATACATCAGAGAGCAGGGGGAGGGAGTGGTCTCAGGCATTCTCCGAACAAGACAAACACATGGTAAAAAGATGAAGGTTATTTTGGGCGAGGGCCTTCCGCTTACTCTTAACCATCTGCTATGTCAACAGAGTAAGAAGGTGGCAAAAATTAAATTGATCTCTTTCTTTCCCCGTTTCACCAGAGGTCTTCTTATATTTTTCTGCAATAGCATTGCTTGACCTCTGGACCAGCAGAAGAGACTGGGCAGAATGGGCCTTGTTTAAACCAGTGCATGTCTGAGTGGAATACATCTTCTACCTCTTACTGGAAGCATCTGTCAGTCCATGTGGGGTCTACTCCATGAGTAAAACAAACTCATGGGTGGGCTAAGACATTGATGAAAGCCCTATGGAGGGCTTTTTAGATGTGGATACTTTCTCTGTCTCTCCTAAGTATATTTCATTTATTTATTAGACTTGTATGCTATCCATCTCATCTAGAGGTGACTCTAAGCAGCTTACAAAACCCAATAAACAATAAAGAATGGCAATAATAATTTACAATTAAAATAGGGTGAAGAAGGAAACAAGATGCAACAGGAGGAGAGGTGGGGTCTTCTGTTCCAAAGGGCAGAAACCATGGCAGAAAAGGCTCTTCTTCATGTTCAGGGCAGGCCAATCCCATTAGGGTGAGATGGTTGCTCAAATAACCTGGACCCATGCCATGAAGGGCATTAAAGGTGATATTGCTGAGCACACTGGGTTGTATCCCAAAAAATTGTAAGCCGCCCTGAGTCTCCGGAGAAGGGCGGCATATAAATGTAATTAAAAATAAAAATAAAAATAAATAAATAACCGACGTCTTGAAGTGGACTTCAATTCCCACCTTCCTGGGGAATTCAGCTAAGTGCCAGGGTTCTGATGGATGCCCTAATTAATTCATGAGCCTTGAGCCAGGTTTCAAAAAAAAAAAATCCAATTATTTATTAGGAGCAACATGTTGGCACTTTTCCCAAGTGCAGTCAGCTCTGCCCTATGTAAGTAGGAAACACACCTCTCTGGATGGCTCTGGTAACCTGGGACACAATCTGGAGAAAGGTATGCGTGGAATGTGCTTCTGGTCATAGCAACCAAACTGCTCCATCAGATCTCCACCCCCCCTCCTTCTTATGGCAACTCAAGAGCAAGCCAGGAATGCTTTACGCATTGACATTAAGGTTGAGAAACAATGGCTTAGAAGAACAGAATAGAAGAATATCTGGAATTGAATTGCACCTGGAAATAAACAGGTAGCCAGTGCAGCTTGAAGAACAGTGATGTAACATGGGCCAACCTAGGCCCTTCTGCTGCACTCTTAACCAGTTGTAGCTTCCGAATACTCTTCAAGGCCTACATTAAACAAGAGCAAATGAATTCCTTTCTATCTCTCATGGACATAAACTGCAACTTTCCACCCAGATCGGAATTTTGTTCTGCTTCCTACTTTCAGATTTATTGAGATTCAACATCAGCCACATGAATTGCTATAAACCACACAGTTTATTAAATTTCACTAAAAAAGGAAATTCATATTAGGAATGAGCTTGGACTTGACAATATCATGGATACAGACAAGTAATTTCCTGGCAATCATGCACAAATATTTGGGATTACTTTCTTCTGTCATTTGTGTGTGTGTGTGTGTGGTTTTAGTTCCAAGATAGATAGACAGAGCACTTTTCTGTCTAGTTTAAGTATGGAAGTTTAATGCTCCCAGAGCTTAAACTGGGACTTGATGGTCTTGTCTCTTATCCAAGTGCTCATTAAGCCCTATTTAACGTTCTCAAGATAGGCCCTCAGAGTCTTGCTAGAATGCAAATGCCTCGATTATGTTCACATTTTGATGGAAGGCTGATATAAAATTCAATTGTCCTAAAAAATTGCTATGTCTATTCATCTATCCATCTATCTCCCAAACTTTTGGGGAGTAGTATATACTGCTCAGAGTTGGAGAATTGCAGTGGTCCATAAACTCTACAATAACTAAACAAACACACACAGACACATACACACCATATGCACATTTGCACTTTGAAATCTTTCCTTGCATTCAGATTCTGCCAAATTCAAACAAAGGATGATAACTTCATATCTTTCAAAACACACACTTTGATAACATCATTAAAAAATCCTCATATTTCATCTCTTGAAACACCAGACTGGTATTTGTTCTTCAGCTTTAATGACTTGGCGAAAATAGAGAATTTAATTGATTACACATTCATCAATTGATGTGTTTATTCATTTCTACCTGGTGATCAGTTGTTCTTTGGTTGAGCATTCCTTCCTTCAGGGTATGGAGTGAGAACGGAGGGATTTCATTCATTCATTTTTTATAGCTGCCCATCTCACAGAAGCAAATCAAAGGAAATAAGAACATCGATAAAATCAAAAATATCTATGCACAGAAAAATAACTATAAATAAAATATGGCATTCAAAATTATGAACACTAATAACAGTAACTCTCAGGCTTATCTAACCACTCCACTGCAATGACTGGGAAAACACCCAGGTCTTAAAGTCCTTCTGAAAGACCAGCAAGATTGGGGCCAGGAGAAGTGGTATTTCAGAGGGCAGGCAGAGCAACAGAAAAGGCTCTGTTTCTGGTTTCCATTTCTCTTCAGCCAGACCTGATGGGGCAGGTATAGACATTTGGGGGAAAAAGTGGCCCCTCAAATATTCTTGTTTCATACCATGTTATATGCACCTTGAACTTTACCCAGATGTTCAGGAGATATGAAAATTATAAATGAATGAACAATAACTGTAATAACAATAAAAACAGGCAAATTTATCCTGCTTGTGAGGATAGATCTATTACTAATAAGTAATAGAAGAGGCTAATTGAAAGTTTAAATTAGGCATGGCATTTTTAACATGAAGAATATGAAGAGAGATGCTTAATATATGTATATTCTGAAATGTTTGTATGTATGTAGGACTATCAAGCAGAAATGGAAGGCAATCATATCTTGTCTGCTATTTCCAATTAATCATATTTGAGAAGTACAACTTGCAAAGCCTCTAGAATACTAAATTTAATCAAAGGTTAATGTTTATTTTAGCATGAAGGGTACATCTGTAATTCATTGTGTGAATTTAGTCATCATGATCAAAATACGGAGAAGGGGTTTATGCTAAACATGTTCCTCTAATATAATGCACAAACACAAAATGTGTAAAACTCAACTGCCAAGTTATATGTCAACCATCCCACAAAAGTCTCTGTTTTAAAATGCAAAAATGTAAAAAAAAAAAGTGATATTCGAAGTAAGAATTATTAACAAAATGATACTTAAGGAGTGCCTAAAGCTGGATTTCCATGGGATTTGTGAATCCGTATAAAACCTGTTCAACTTAATTGTCCTGTTTTTAAAGTAGCAATCAGATATATTTTTCAGAAATTGATAATAAAAAAAAATGGTGTATATTTTCATTCATAGCTTTCTCCATCTCTGATTTTGTACATAATTTTTCTCAGCATATCTAGAGATTTACTTTGGTTCCCTAAGAAATATTTCTGAATGTGTCCTATATTACCATACATTCTTAGATGCAGGCATTTTTTTAAAAAATCATAACATTTTTCTTTAAAATATTTTCTTTTTTAACCTAAAGATTTCTTTTTATACTTAAAAGCTTTTTTATATACATAAGGTACAGATAGTTTTCTTTAACTCCATCTCGGAAAATGGAACTTGGATGTGGCGTTTTAACCAGAGATGACATCCTTCAATGTTGTCTTAAATTATCAGGCTTAGCCCTAGAAAGATAGGGAACAATCCAGCCAATGTTCAGTTCTTTATTTGCTTATACACTATATACAGAATCTTGCCAGATCATACAATGTCATGAAAAGTACATTGGACATAGGTTGTAAAGCCCAAGAGCAGATTTTTTAAAACTTCTTCAGCAAGAACTGATTTTCTCTCCACCTAGTTTTCCATCCACCTCTTTGGACCAAACTGCTGGTGATGCAAGACATAATTCGACTAGCAAAACAACATCCTTTTACGGGCTTTTACCTCCTTAAAAAAGTAAAGGTTCCCCTTGCACATAGTCCATTACGGCTCTAGGGGGCGGTGCTCATCTCTGTTACAAAGCCGAAGAGTAAGTGCTGTCCAAAGACATCTCCGTGGTCATGTGGCCGGCATGACGAAATGCCAAAGGTGTACGGAACACTATTATCTTCCCACCAAAATGGTCCCTATTTTTCTACTTGCATTTTTACATGCTTTGAACTTCTAGGTTGACAGAAGCTGGGACAAGTAATGGTAGCTCACTCCGTTATGTGGTGCTAGGGATTCGAACCGCTGAACTGCCGACCTTTCTGATTGACAAGTTCAGCATCTTAGCCACTGAGCCACTGCATCCCTTCTTTTTACCTCCTTACGTTTAACAAATAGAGGTCACATGGTGATATCATTACATGGTTCATTTCTTCATAACTATTCTGCATTACATTCCCCACCATGAAAAAAAAGGAGAAGGAAAATTCTTTCATAGTGGTGCCCTTCTCCTCTTTCTCCTCCTCTTCCTCGCTATCTAATAGGTTTTGGATTGTGTTAAATTTCAAATATATTTGGGGCCATATATTTCTGTTAATTTTCCTAGCATGTGTTCCTAGTGTGCTATCCAGAATTCATTAATTTTTCATACCCGTTATGAGGAGTTCTTTCTTTGTGCTTTGTGGCCAATTCAGCAATTTGCTCTAATAATGTGGGCCTCTCTCTTAATTATTTCAGAAACCTTGTTTTAAAAAACAACAACAAAGTAACACTCACAACCCTTCTTCAGCAGTCTAATTAAGCTGTTATGTTGCAAGAGAATTTCTCCCAGTCTTTCAGAAGGACTTAAATTTGGGATTTGGGATATATGGTGTTAGATCACTCTGAGTAAAAGTTTTGTTTTTATTTAGTCTTATTTTTTTCCCTAATTTCAATTATGAAATTAAAAGCTTTGGGCTTTCCAATATCAATGCTGCAAATCTGATTTATTCATGTCCATCACTACACAATTTTTAGAAAAATCTTGGAAGGAATATTATTGGAAACTGATGTGAAAGGGGCTGGCTGGTATTGAAATCTAATTTCCTTCCCAGCCTGATTCTAAAGTGTATATCCCCCAATGAAATAAATAAGCAATAGATCAGCTCTGAATTGAAAACGTATTTCTTCACACAATGGCTGGATTTTGCATAGCATTTTAGGCTAAGAACCTACTATCATCTTTAGTATGTTTATTTATATGATTTAGATGACTATCTAGCTCAACAGGTAACTCTGGGTGATGTAAAAGGATTACTAGCAGGAAAACCACAACATACAACCCCTGGCATCCAAAGATAAAACTATGATCACACACAAAAAAATGCATATCAAGAGCATGAGAACTCATCTAACTTGACCCAAACACGTGGTGAATCAGCCAGGTCTCCAGTGACATGTTGTGAGAAGTGGACTCTCATTTTAAGATATTGTTTGTTAATCCTGGTTTG
The DNA here is from genome assembly GCA_009733165.1 of Naja naja. Taxonomy (NCBI): domain Eukaryota; kingdom Metazoa; phylum Chordata; class Lepidosauria; order Squamata; family Elapidae; genus Naja; species Naja naja. Next base: position 6,389,431 of record CM019160.1, on the reverse strand, counting down.
AAATTTACTAGATTATATAAAGTCAACCAATTGCTGCTATTGTGAATAGCCAACTGGCATTTGTTTCTGGGCAGCTTCTCTGTTAGGAAAATGCCAGATAGAATTTGAGTTAGCAGATGTACCTTTCTGCAAGTGTGAACTTCAGTGTGCTCCCTATTAGTTCTCAGAGTATATGCTTGATGTACTAGGATGCTTCAGTTGGTATAATTCTGTCTATAGGAATGGAATAACAAAGAAGTATGTTTGGAAGAATCATAATAACAGAATAACAGAGTTGGAAGGGATGTTGGAGGTCTTTTAGTCCAACTCCCTGCTCAGGTAGGAAACCCTATACCATTTTTAAAAATTCACATTTATATGCCGCCCTTCTCTGGAGACTCAGGGCGGCTTACAATCTTTGGAGTGCAACCCAGTGCGCTCAGCAATAGCCTTTATTCCATTGTATATGCCTGCTTATTACTAAGCGTCATTTTTTACAAAGTCAGCTTATTGCCCCCAACAATCTTGGGTCCTCAATTTACCTACCCCGGGAGGATGGAGGGCTGAGTCAACTTCGAGCCTGCACTAATTGCAGGCAGCTGGAGCTAAGTGCTAGGTGTTTAACAGCCTGCACCACCAAGGCATTTCAGACAGATGATTGTCCAATCTCTTTTTAAAAACCTCCAGTGTTGGAGCACCCACAACTTCTGAATGCAAGCTGTTCCACTGGTTTATTGTTGTCGCTGTCAGGCAATTTCTCCTTAGTTCTAGGTTGTTTCTCTCCTTGAATAGTTTCCATCCATTGCTTCTTGTATGGCTTCAGGCCCCACTCTCTACCTTGTCGTTCATGACTGGTGGTGGTGGTGGTGGTGGTGGTGGTGGTGGTGGGGTTGACTGGATCCAAGTATATCTTTGCATGTGGGTGGGGCTTTTAGAAGGCATCCTATTTCTTCACAAAGTATCCACAAAGTAGGGAGTCCTTATTTCCTTGTCCTTTTACTTCTCAAGCAACAATTACCCAGAAAGGAACTCAATGGATCTAAGCAGAAATGAAACACTGGATACAGGATGCTTTAAAATGTGAGAATAATTACACCAGACCTCTCTTAGCAGCTGCAGGGTAGCTGAAGAGTGTTAATTAAGGAAAGACAAAAGTATCTCCCTGGACAGTGAGAAATGGCAACTGGAAGAATAACAAAGAATGACATTTGGGGACATTCACAGGTCATTTCCATCATCTCTCTAAAGTCAAATGCAGATTTGATTCAACTTTTCTTTTGAGCTAGAATTTCGCTCTTGTTCAGAGATGAAATTATTTTATTTTTTTCTAAGATGACTTTGGCAGGAGTGACAAAGGACAACTGGCCCAGGCAACTTCTTTAGAGACCCACTGCCACACAGGTAAATAGAAAAGATGAAGTTTATATATCATTCCTTTTATATCTCATTCAGTTCAGCATCTCATTCAGTTTCTATCTCATTCCTCATTCATGTTTCTGAATTCTATAGCCTCCCAGGACTTGAAACGGACACCTAACGTTAGAACCATCATTAACAAGGCACAACAAAGAATGTTCTTCCTGAATCAACTCAGAAGGCTCAAACTGCCCAAGGATCTGTTGATACAGTTCTACAGAGGAATTATTAAGTCTGTCATTTGTACCTCTATAACTGTCTGGTTTGGTATAGCAACCAAACAGGACTGGTACAACGGATAATTAGGACTGCAGAAAAAGAAAGAAAGAAAAAACAATTGGAAGCAGCCTGCCTTCCATTGAGGGCCTGTATATTACATGAACCAGAAAGAGGGCTGGAAAAAGTGTTTACAGATCCCTCACATCCTGGACATAAACTATTTCAACTCCCCTCAGGACACCGTTGTAGGACATTGCATGCCAAAACAATTAGACACAAAGACAGTTTTTTTACCCCATGCTGTCACTCTGCCAAACACCTAACTCCTTCAGCACTGTCTTATGCCTAAAGATACTTACTCATGTAGTAGGGCTGAATTGCAATGATCCTTCTAATCTTTTTATGTTTCTCATCTTCTCATCTTTTCTACTATCTTCTCCTATTGGTATCTTATGATTTATCATTTGTTGTTTCTATCTTATGATTTACAATTGTATCTTATGATTTATGATTTATCACTTTGTTACTTGCATGTATACTGCTTATGCACCGGAGACAAATTCCTTGTGCATTCAATCACACCTGGCCAATAAAGAAATATTCTATTCTATTCTATTCTATTCTATTCTATTCTATTCTATTCTATTCTATTCTATTCTATTCTATTCCATTCCATTCCATTCCATTCCATTCCATTCCACTCCACTCCATTGCATTCCATTCCTCCATCAAAATCTTGTTTTGTAGCCAATGCTTACCTACCAAATACCAACAGTTCAGTTTCAACAGCTGACGCGTGGCAATCTGCTGTGCTGCACAATGTAGCTGAGGTTGAAAAGCAGGAAATAAAGGTCAGTATGGAGCCCGGGCGGGCAAGTGGGACTAGAAGTTGATGATCTTCAAAAGCTACTGGTTTGGCCAAAAATGGCTTCCAGTAGAATCCCACCCCTGCTCTCTAAGTGGTTTACAGAGTCAGCATATTGGCTCCAATAATCTGGGTCCTCATTTTACTGACCTTGGAAGGAGGGAAGGAGGGAAGGATGAGTCAACCTTGAGCTGGTCAGGATTGAACTCCTGACAGTGAGCAGTGAATTAGCCTGCTATACATTCTAACCACTTCACCACCATGGCTCTTCAAAGGACATTTGCACAGGCATTATTCTCCAGTCAAATCTCCTACTGAATAGATCAGGGATCACCAACCTTTTGGACCTCAGGGACCACCAAACTCATACTTTTAAATCCCGAGGACCACTAATACAATTTTTTTAAAGCTAATATAGCAATAGCAATAGCACTTAGACTTATATACTGCTTTATAGTGCTCTACAGCCCTTTCTAAGCAGTTTACAGAGTCAACATATTGCTCCCAACAATTTGGGTCCCAATTTTACCCACCTCAAAAGGATAAGTCAACCTGGAGCCTGGTGGGATTTGAACTGCCAAACTTTAGGCAACTGGCTGCAGAAGGACTGCCAGCCTCAATGATTAATTGGGGGGAGGGGAGGGGGAGAACATGGGAGCTCCTTTCAGATCCCGGGTGGAGGATTGAGAGAGCTTAGATCTGCAGCTGCCTGCAATTAGTGCAGGCTCGAATCCCACCAGGCTCAAGGTTGACTCAGCCTTCCATCCTCTCGGGGTAGGTAAATTGAGGACCCAAGATTGTTGGGGGCAATAAGCTGACTTTGTAAAAATGCCGCTTAGTAATAAGCAGGCATATACAATGGAATGAAGGCTATTGCTGAGCACATTGGGTTGTATCCCAAAAATTGTAAGCCGCCTGAGTCTCCGGAGAAGGGCGGCATATAAATATGAATTAAAAAAAAAAAGCTGGTGGGGCTCTTCCAGCATCACCTGGAGACAGGCAAGGAAAGGTGTCCTTGGGGGCACTTCACTCGCTTTAGCACTTTGCTGCCAAACCCAGCCACAGCCAGTGATTATTTGGGAGCAGGTGAGGGGAGAGAAAGAGAGAGAGAGAGAGAGAGAGGGAGAGGGCGAGAGAGGGCGAGAGAGGGCGAGAGAGGGCGAGAGAGGGCGAGAGAGCGAGAGAGAGAGCATCTCTCGCATTACCTGGAGGCAAAACAAAGCTCACTCTTTCACCGAGACCTACAAAACGCCAATCTACTGCGTTCCAGGAGTTCTTCAAAATCACCAAACGCTCCCACTCACAGTTCTCACACCTCCCGGCTCTTCAAGGGCCCCTGGAGTCAGGTCCCTGAGATGCATGTGCCCACCAGCTCCCACACATGGCGACAGCGGCAACAAGAGTCCCCTCTCCCAGTGCCCACTGTTAGCTCTCCCCATTAGTTCTCTAGTTTTAAATTGCTCCCACCTCTCTTTCCTTCCCCCCCCCCCGTGCCCACATACAGGCAGTCAAGGAAAGGGAGATGGAGCCGTTCGCAACTCTCGGTTCCTCCAACCCTCGTTGCCTCTCCCAACATCGAAGTCTTGGAGATGCAGGCGAAGCCGCTGCAGCGGTAGCGCCCTGAGTTGCTTACTTCTCCACTACTACCTCCTCCTCCTCCTCCAGCACCTCCTTCTCTGGGTAGGGCAATTCTTAACTAACTGAGCATGCTAAGGCAACTCAGGGAGCTACCGCTGTGGTGGCTTTGCCTGCATCTCCAAGGCTTTGATGATGGGAGAGGCAGCAAGGACTGGAGGAGCCAAGAGCTGTGCACAGCTCCATGTCCCTTTCCTTGCCTGCCTGCATGTGGGTGTAGGTGGGAGGAAGAAGGAAAGAGGAAGAGGCAGGAGCAATTCAAAACTAGAGAACTAATGGGGAGAGCTAACAGTGGGCGCTGGGGGAGGGGACTGTTGTTGCCACCGCCCACCTTGTGTGGGAGCTGGTTGGTGCATGCATCTCAGAGACCTGACTCTGGGGTCCCTTGAAGAGCTGGGAGTCGCGAGAACTGCGTGCCCCAGATTAATTGCTTTCGGGGGGCATTTCTTCTGCGGCCCACCAAAATTTTTCCATGGACACCAGTGGGCCACAGCCCACCAGTTGGCAACCGCTGGAATAGATGATGATTTATATGAGTTCTTAGATACTTCATCCTTCTCTTCAATTCTATATGCCAGCAATAGGCAGTTTCTCTTCTCTTGAGAGCAGCATTCCTGCAGGAATTATTATTTAATTTATTTGCAGCCAGTCTCACAGTTTGAGGTTTCTTTGAGTGGCTTACAGTGTAATAAAATATACAAATATCCATGGAAAAATGGATGAAAATTAAAAATAAATAAATAACAAAATAGGATTAGAGCAGAGAGGAGAAAATACCTTCTTTCTTAATGCACCAACCACTTCTCCATCATGAACAATCTGTGGATATCCACAGATCAAATTTGCTCCTGTACAAAAAAACCCCAAGTGCAAAATATTTCAAATTGTGTTCTGCCTGGAATCTTGCAGTTTTTGCTTTGTTCTGGGTTCTGCATTCCCCTATAGGACCCTCGTGGAAGGTGGTCTTGAGTTGAAGGCAACTCAAGCTCCTGATTGCATCAGGATATGTGGGCAATGGCTTCATCAAATGCTCTTCCACTGATGTGGAAGCAACTCAGCTAATATACTCAGGACCCTATTAATGTGCTAATATTTATAATTGTGTCTGCAGGGAATAATTTCATTTCTTTTAAGAGCTTCATTAATCATGGAATCAAATTGACTCAGGGAGAAAATCTCACTAGAGAGAAGATAAATTGTACAGGAGTTGGGAAGATGTGGCACAACGACATCAGGCATTTCTATATTACAGCTGCTGCTGCTGCAGACAAAATTCAGAGGAACTGGGTAATTTCAGTTGATGAGAAAATCTATCAGAAGTGGAAGACCTGGTAACCACATTTATCCTAAGATTACAGTATCAGAATATTGCATGTCTAAAAGCCCTTCTCTATTCCCTTATATTTACTTTCCAGAAAACTAGCTCTGGTTCATTCTGAGACGCTTTCCATACACTTATTCCTTCTGTGAGCTGAGATACCTTTTGGACAATGGGTGCTTAGACTGTGCCTTTCTTTCCTCCTCTATCCCATTACACCTGGGAAGTAATGCTTACTCTAACTTCCAGGTGGACTAGACATTTGAAGGGAGTGGGTTTCTGGATTGCTTTCTTAGGTGTTGTAGAGAGTAAAGAGGCAGCCTTGACTGAAGCACGTGAGATTCATTACCAAAGCAAGAAGGAGGGAAACATCTTAAGTCCACAACAAGCAGAAAATGTGCCAAAGAAGCTCAGACAGATACCTTCCTAATTCAGAAAATGAGAAGTCGGAGGAGGTACCATATACTGAAATTGTCAAGGTTGTTGTCAGTTCTCATCAGGTAGATCTGACCAGGAATCAATTCCAAAGAAAAGCTAAAACTACTACTGAGATTGTCTATAGCAGGGGTCACCAACCTTTTCTACTTCAGGGACCACCAAACCCATATTTTTAAGTCCCAAGGACCACTAATACGAATTTTTTAAAAAAGATAACATATTGAATATAAAAATTTTATTTTTTATATTAAATATGAATTTAATATTAAAAAATTAATATATATATATATATATATATATATATATATATATATATATATATAAATGTTTATTTAATTATAACAAAATCGTAAATGCTTAATCATAACTGTGGGGCAGAGCAAAGGGAAAGGAGGGGCCTCTATCATCCTTGGGGGAGGAAAGAGGGAGGATTTAAGAAGCCACATGGTGCCTGGAGGCTGGGAAGATTTGGATGGGGAGGAACCGGCTCCCCCTCAAATGGAAAAAAAGCAGAGCCATCTCATATCTCCCCCAAGTCAGAAGAAACCTCTCCCTCCTTTGCCAGGTGTGGCTGCCTGGAGTTGGGGGAAGGAAGGAGGGCCTGACTGGAAGTGCCGACAAAGATGGGCTCCTACTAACCAGGCAAAATCCCCCCCCCCTTCAGCCTCCGCATAAGAAGAGGATTCCCCGAGGCTAAGCTCCAGGTTTCTCCCCCTCCCCACTTCCAAGCAGAGAAGGATCCCTCCCTGTGTGGAGGCCAAAGGGGGGGTGTCGAGCCCAGAAAAGCTGCAGCTCTCGCCTGCACAAACAGGCTGGTTATTAGGAGCCCATCTTCCTCAGTGCTCTTTTGGTCTGTGCATTTGGTCTCTCCCCCCTCCCCCACCCCATGCCAAAGGAAAGCCAGCCGGGCTTCTCCTTCCCTCCTACCCTTCCTCCTGCTCCCTTCCCACCACTCAATCCTACTTTGGGACAGAGGAGAGCATGCTGGAAACGTGGGTTGGCATTCCCAACACACCTTCCTCTGGCACTTGCCCGCAATTATTCGCGTTCCTCCAGGCCTGGCTTGCTGAGTGGGGGAAGAGCAGCCCTGATGTCTCTGCTGCCCCCACCCCACCCCAGGAAAAGAAAGTGAGCAGAAATAGCTCTCGCTGGGGGGAAAGAGCGGAGATCGGAAGGCACAGGCAACAGAAAGTGGAACTTTTCAAAAGTGGCAGCTTCCGTCTTCTCTTGCCTGTGCCTTCCTTGATCTGAGCTCTTTTGCCCCAGTGAGAGCTATGTTTCTGCTCGTTTTTCCTGTGCTTTCCCCAGGCAGCGATGGCTGTGGCCATGGGGGGGGCAGCAGATCAGAGCGCCACCGATGCCCCATTCCAGACCTCTGAATTGGATGGTGAGCGCAGACTTGCCCACTCTGCCCCCTCCCACCACCACCAGCCAGTACTTTTCCTGCCCTGGGCTGTCCCTACAGCCTGTGGCCATAGAGGAAGAGCCCAGGCCAGGAGAGGCAAACTGGAAGGTGCAGGAGTGCCGCGCAAATGCAAGTAGCGTGGCACTCCTGCACCTTCCAGCCATCTTCATTGCCACTTCAGCAATGTGTGCCACCAGCCCCCTCTTGCTGTAACAGTACCATTACCTCATCCTGGCCAGTGAGGGCTGCACTGCTTTTTGCAGGTTTGCGCTCGGCCAAAGGGTGGGAGCCAGCAGGTGGGCGGGCCATAATCCAGGGCGCAACCTGGATTAATTGCTTTGGGGGTGCTTTGAGGGAACATTTCTTTGTGGCCCACCAAAATTTTCTCATGGACCACTAGTGGGCTGCAGCCCACCGGTTGGTGACCACTGGTCTATAGACTTCCAGGAAAAAAAATGGTGACCTGAAGATGACTCCCATAAAAGTCGAACTACAGTAAGAACCACAGTGGAGGGAAGATCTAGCAAATAGACCAGTTCTTTGTAATCCCTCTCAGGACAAGGAGAGGATTTGAGATTGCCCACAGATGCTTCTGACAACTGTTCCTTATTAGAAGACCACAAGTCAGTTGCAGGGATGGGATTCAAAAATCCTAGCAACCGGTTTGCTGCCAGTTGCTGGGTGCATGTGGCTATGGTGGGCGTGGCCTACAAGAATTCCGGGAGGGCCATTTTTTGCCTTCCCAAGGGTCCGAAGGCTTCCCTTGGGCCTCTGGGAGGACAAAAACAGCCTCTCCTGGGTTCTGAAGGCCCTCTGGAAGCTGGAAACAGGCCCGTTTCTAGACTTCCAGAAGGCCTGTTTTTCCCCCTCGCAGAACCTCTGTGCAGACCCTGCATTTACCTGCATCAAAAATGGGCCGCATGGAGACTCCTGGGAGGTGAGGTGAGGGGTGGGGTGACAGCCGGTCAGTTCAAATACTGGTTTGGTGAACCAGATGCAAAGTTAACATCTGGTTCGCCCGAACCAGTCCGAACCGGTAAAATCCCACCCCTGGTCAGTGGTCTATGGTACGTTTAGAGCTGTGGGAGACAAGAGAATAGCAATTTTGCTCAAAGCACAGTTGGTGTCTTTTAAAGGACGCTGGGTTCACATACTTTTTTCTCTAATCACTTTTGGAGATTGCTCATTAACTGGTTCCTGAATTGCTACTGAAATTTCTTGCAACATGTTTCTGTCTGAGTTTGCTCCATGTTGGAGAAATCTATAACTGGTTTGTAAAATCTACTTATTATGTTTATAAAGATGTTAAATGAAGGACCAGCCATCTGTGTTTATTTTTCTGGCACTGAATCAACCCTGCAAAACTCTGAATAAATATTTGGTTCTGCTAGTTTTGGCCAGCAAGTGTTATCCTTCAAAAATATATTTAATCCACTAATACTTCTCTCCAACAGAAGTTGTGCAAGTCACGTTTTCTGTCTCACACAATGAAGAAAATGAAAGTAATAGGAAGAATTTGGCCTTGAGAAGGCTGGTATATTACAGGCTGATATATAAGAGGTCAAATATTTTATCACCCTGACTTGCAAGACATGGAATTATATTATGAGAAATTTCCTAAGGAGGAGAACATCTTGGTCACAGCACCAGAGAGAAAACATTTCTTTAGATATGTTAAAGCAGAAGCTGAAGAGGCATCTTTTAGAGATACTTTCAATTCTGGGCTGAGCTGTGTCTCTTGTGAATTACCTTTTCAATTTCAGTTCAGACCTTGGAAATTCCTGAGATTTAGCATAATTTCCATCTCTTTTTCCCTCCCTCTCCTTCCCTCCCCTGTCTCTCTTCTACACTGCCCATCTCACTTATGTGACTCTGGGAGGTTTACAGATAAAAATAATAATGACGAAGACAGTCTTTGATTTGCTTAGCAAGTGTAGAAAGTTAGCACCCTCCCCTCTCCTAGAAGAATGAAATATTCTAGGAAATATTAAAAAGGCAGAATATTATATTTCCCTGGATGAGAAAAGGAGAAACATGTTTTAAAGACAAAGCAGCTTCCTGCAACTCCCTGCCCTACCCGCTTCAGCTGCAGGGTGATGGGATGAAGACATGGCCCTTAAGAAATGATAGATTACCCATCTCACCACATGGCATCTGGGAAGATTGCATTAGGCAGCACTCAGATGAAGCCATGTGGTCCAGACAAAACTTACAAAGTTAGCTAAGACCCCCGCCCCTGGGAGTCTGACAGCCAATGGGATACATTTCTTACACAGGACCAGGAAACACTAAGGTGGGGCCCAACGGAGAGTGTAAAACCAAGGGATTCTCAGCATCTCTTCCCTTTTCGCTCAGGATCTCCAAGCCATGTGGTCCTGTCCACCATTAAACCATCTTCCCAAACAGCCTCCATGTTTCCAGTGCCTTTTTCCCCACTTGGAACTGAACACAGAAGGATATTGCTTCCAACGCAAGCCATGCAAACTAAGATTGCAATGGCCGTATTTTAACTTGTGGGCTACCATCATCTGTACTCTATATGGACAGAGGGCTCTGCAACCTTTCTTAGATCCCGGGAAGGAGAAGTGAGAAACTGGCAAGCAACACTTGCCTATTCAGTCAGTGGAAATGCTTGTCCTTGCCAGGAATGTTTTAAATGAGGAGCCACTTCTGCTTTGTGCCTGTATCGAGCTGTGGTGGTACAGTGGTTAGAACACACTATTGCAGGCTACTTCTGCTGACTGCTGGCTACCAACAGTTTGGCAGTTTAAGTCTCACCGGCTCAAGGTTGACTCAGTCTTCCATCTTTCCCAAGTCAGTAAAATGAGGAGCTAGATTGTTGGGGGCAAGATGCTGACTCTGTAAACCACTTAGAGAGGGCTGTAAAGAACTGTGAAGCAGTATATAAGTCTACGTGCTATGGGTATTGCTATCTACAAGAAAACCACCAAGCTTGGACAGCACCAAGGGCCCAACAGTTCACCTCTGAACTACAAATATAATCTTCTGTTGATATGCAGATATTCCTCTTTTTCCATGATGTGCCTTTCTTCACTTTCTCCTTCTCTCTTTCCCCACCTCTTTTCTCACAAATTATCTCTATATTTATTTATTTATTTATTTTATTTTATTTTAATTACATTTATATGCCGCCCTTCTCCGGAGACTCAGGGCGGCTTACAATGTTTGGAGCACAACCCAATGTGCTCAGCAATAGCCTTCATTCCATTGTATATGTCTGCTTATTACTAAGCGGCATTTTTACAAGGTCAGCTAATTGCCCCCAACAATCTTGGGTCCTCAGTTTACCTACCCCGAGAGGATGGAAGGCTGAGTCAACCTTGAGCCTGGTGCAGGGATTCGAGCCTACAGTAATTGTAGACAGCTGGATCTTAACAGCAGGCATTTAACAGCCTGAGCCACCAAGGCTCTGCAACCATCCTGCAGGTATGCCCCTCTGTCTTATCACATTTTAGACAAGTGTGTCAATCTTGCTGTAGTCCATAACAGGTTCACACCACAAAAACCTACAATGTCCTACAAAAGTAGAGAGGCAGCTGCATTTTCACTCGCATCAATAGGCTGACGCTGTAAACCACTTAGAGAGGGCTGTAAAGCCCTGTGAAGTGGTATATAAGTCTAAGTGCTATTGCTATTGAATGTTCATTCCAATTTGAAGGCATTTGATTTGCTTCAGCTGATTAAAGGTGTTATGTATGCAGGTTTGAATGTTATTGGTTTATTTGAACTGTTCTTGTAAAATGTCAAATGGTATTGGTTTAAATAGTGCGGGAAGAAACCCTGCACTCCCATTGGCTGGCAACCTCAGCTGCAGGCTATAAGAGGCAGCCGTAGCCAAGCCTGGACGGGTCCATTCGAGCTGTAGTCACTTAATAAACTCTTTGCTGGAACTCCTCGCATCTGACTCTTCATGCAGACTTAACAAAAGGGATCCATGGATTTGATTCTTAAGAGATGACTTGACTATTGCTATTGCTATTATTGATCTGAAGTGGAACTAAACCAGGAACCTGATGGTTGTACTCAGAGGTGGTATTCAGCCAGTTCTGACAGGTTCTGGAGAACCAGTAGCGGAAATTTTGAGTAGTTCGGAGAACCGGCAAATGCCACCTCTGACTAGCCCTGCCCCCATCTCTTCTCTGCCTCCCATCAAGTCTCAGCTGATCGGCTGGGTCTTCTTTTGTTCCCCTGCACAGGAGAACAGAGCTGGAAAGCAGGTTAGGGGGGTGGGGAGGGAATGGGGATTTTGCAGTATGCTTCCCCTGCCACACCCACCAAGCCACACCCGCTAAGCCACACCATGCCCACCAAGCCATGCCCACAGAACCGGTAATAAAAAAATTTGAATACCACCACTGGTCGTACTATTTATTTTAGAGCAATCATCTCCAATTCGCTAGCAAATTTCTGCTTTTCTGCATTTCCTGTGGTGCTGTTCTTTGGGTGGAAAACTAGGTGGCAGCAGAACCACATTAAGGATGCTTCTGAACACGTCTCTCCAAACAATTCTGAGAGTCAGGATGACGGAGCAGAAAATGCTTATCTGCAAAGGCAGCTCACCTTTCCATGAGGAATGCTCATCTGATTTACAGTCTGTCCTTGCCTACAAATATCTCTATTGTAACTGGCTGGACAGAGTGCCAGGGGCAGGCAAAGCCATTGTAAGTCAGTTTGGCAGGTCAAGAGCAGCTACGCAACACAACCACAATCACTTTGTCAACTTTGGCATCTTGCATCAAGACAAAATAAAATTCTGATGGTTTTCTGAACCAAAGGGTGATAGACAAAGCTGGTTGAAAAGAATCTGTAGGGCTCTTGCCTTGGTTACAAGTCAGTTAGCTGAGGGTAAATTCAGTTACAGACAATCCTTGAACTGTGAGTTGGGGCCAGAATTTCTGTTGCTAAGAAAGGAAGCTAAGTGACTTGCACCCATTTTACATCATTTTTTCCCCATGATTGCTAAGTGAATCTGGCTTCCCCCATTAACTTTGGAGGAAACTGCCTGGGATAACTGTCATAAATACATGGATCATGTGACCATGTGGATGCTGCAATGGTCATAAGTGTGAGGATCAGTTTTAAGTCACTTTCTCAGTGCTATTGTAACTTTGAACAGTTGCTAAATGAATGGCTGTAAGTCGAGGACTATCTGAAGACCAAAATGCAGAGCATTTGGTTCCACTTGGTTCTTACATGATTGTTCGTTCCAAATACACAATTTGAATGTACCTTTTTCATTATTAATTTTGAAGGTTAATTTTCAAGGCTTTTTATATTAAATGCATATAAATCACATACAATTTTATCCAAACAATCTCATTCATTCAGAAAATGACAGTAATCCACTTTGGATATCCAAACCAATTTGTTCTGAATCTTCAGACTGGATCCATTTCAATTTGATTTTTCTTATCTGGACCATTAACTTCCATTTACACAGACTGGAAAACATTCAGAGTGGTCTGAATCGATTTGGAAATTTGAGGTAATGCGCTGGTCTGAATCAAGCAATTGATCCGAATGAATCCCATGCTCCAAATCAGGCTGAAACCAATCAATTCATTTGGAGTATTAAACATTTGCTTACTTCTTACAAGGTCTTGATGCAACGTTTGCCCAAAAAGCAAATTGAGATTTCTGACCCCTTTGGCAGTTTAGCTCCTGCTCATTCCAAATAGACTTCATTTAAAATGGTTGCTATCACAGTAATTAATTATAACAGTAATTAATCTGATTTTAATCCTCTTCCTAGTTTTTTTAAGAAAACTTTGTAAATGCAAAGAAAACCTCAAGTGTAAGAATAAAGATGAAATATTACAAATAATGGCAGATATTCTTAGAATTAGTGCCTGTAAATACATTCCAGTATCAGAGTCTTTATACAAGAAAACTTTTTCACAGATAACAGCTGTCCTAATCAATTAATTGGAGATGTTTGACTAGTAAAAAGCAGTAATCGTTAAACTGATCTCTTGTGGGAGTGATGAAAGACTTTCCCATTTGGCCATATTCCTTATATAGACCAGTCTTCCTTGACAAGTCATGTGCTCCAGGAAGTGGCGGATTAAGGCTCACTGGTGTCCTAAGCACTGACAAATCTTGGTGCCCTTCTCCTTTGTACATACTGTATAAATGAAACCATATTCTCAACTTTGTGGTGCCCCCTTTAGGCCCGGTGCCCTAAGTACGTGCTTAGTCTGCTTAATGGTTAAGACACCATTGGCTCCAGGAACAAAGGGAGTTTAAACTCTACAGATGTGGAAGAAGCCATGTTAAGGAAGATGAACAAAGCTCAGGTCTTGCTTTAGCCAATGAAAGTCTTTGATTGATAAAACCAGCCCCAAATGATGAGATGGAGGATTAACTCATGAGAAGTTGACTTTTATTTTAGTCCAGACTTATTCTACATTACTCTTATTAGTTTTGCTTTTCTTCTGAATGTTAAATTAGGATTCATTTCCTCCTCCTCCTCCTCCTCCTCCTCCTCCTCCTCCTCCTCCTCCTCCTCCTCCTCCTCCTCTTCCTCCTCCCCTCCCATTTGTAAAAGCACTGAACTTACTGATCAAGTATTATGTTGTCACTGCTGAAACCTTTGTATGGTTAATACTGGATTGTATACGGATACAGATTAACAGAGTTAAAAGGGACCTTGTAGGTAACCTAGTCCAACTCTCCACCCAAGCAGAAGACCCTGCACCATTTCTGACAGATGGCAGTCCAGTCTCTTCTTGTAAGCTTCCCACAACTTCTGAAGCCGAGCTGTTCCAATGGTTGATTGTCCTCATCGTCAGAAAATTTCTCCTTATTTCAAGGTTGAATCTCCCCTTGTTCATTTTCCACCCCTTGTTCCTTGTCTGGCCTTTGGGTGCCTTGGAAAGTCGCTTGACCCCTTCCTCCTCTCTGTGGCAGTCCCTCAAATATTGGAACACTGTTCTCATTTCTCCCCTGGTCCTTCTCCTCACTAGACTAGCTATTCCCAGTTCCTGCAGCCATTCTCAGTAGTGGGCTGCTGCAGGTTGGGACTGGCTTGCCTGTACCAGTAGTTATGACCACTGGTTGGGCTCATCCACCTGCCCAGGCACTATCACGTGCTATATTATCTTACCGTTTTGCTTGCACCCCCACCCGCACAGCCCAGCTGCATTCCACGCCTCGCCCAATCTACTCACTCTGGCTGCTGCACGCAGAAATTCCCCTTGGTTTTGCATCCACACACAAGCGAAGGGGACATGTGTGCGCACACGCTCACATTTTCAGTTCTGCACTAGGCGACCTGTTTCTTAAAGTATTTGCAGCCCACCTCTGTCCGTTCTTCAGATGTTTTAGTCTCCAGTTCCCTATAGGTGTCCAGGCTGGGTGAACCTATAGTTCAACTGGGGTGAGCTATAGGTCAATTTTGTCTGCAGAGGGGAATTTTTTAGCCCCTCAGACCTCCAGGAGGGATTGGAATGTATATATTTTGGAAATATTTTAATTGGAATGTCCATGAATCATACTTCATGCCAGACTTCTCTTCACGGAAGCAGGGGAGAAAGAACACTAAGGGTTAAAAAAAATCACATTTTGTTCAAAACAAAATCTAAGTGAACACAAGAGTTTTTTTCTCTACATTTTATAGGAATGCAAAGGAACGAGTACAAGTTGCAGGAATTTTTTTTTAAATGTACTTGCGTGTCTTCAAAAGTACAAGTGGTCAAGACCAGTCCTGCCATTAGCACAACAGAGTAACAAATTGGAGGCACGACCTCCATGAGAACTCCTTGACCAAGACTAAGTCCTCTGTTGCACTAAGACACACAGCTCTCCAGATGGGCTGGTTGCCCTTCCTGACCTACCTATCTGCCTGCATTTTTTCAAAGCAACAGCTACAGGGTTCCAATTGGCTAACCTCCTAATGGGAGGCCCCAAGGCTGCTATTGATGAAAAGGAGGGGTAAAAGAGGAAGCACGCATGGGATTAATGACGAGGCAGTAAATTTTCTTAGGACGCTTCTCTAGATGCATGATCCATTCTCTACATCAACCGGGATGGAGACCTGATGGGCCTCTGCTATGAACTTTGGGTCTCCTACCTTTTTGATAAGTTCTATTGTGACCACAGAGCCTCTGTTGACTTATTAGTTCAATGGCACATTGCTAGGGATGAGTTGGCTAGCAGGAATCTGCAGTTCTTAGGCTAGTGAGAACAGCTTCATCCTTAAATCCTAGCTGCTTCTGTGATCTTGAAGAGAATGGCCCAGTATCCATTGGCATGGGAAGGCAGAAAGAAGAAAAAAACTGGAGTAGAAACTCTGAAATACTCATATATAGATGGGCTCTGACTGCTGATAGACAGACCTTCTGTTGAAGCTGGCTTCTTTCTTGTCTGCCATAAAATATCAACATTAGCTGAGTCATATCCAAGAGTCTCCTATAACTTAATCAATTTCAGAATAAGGAGTTGTGGCTGGAGAGCCTCAACTGACAGCTGTGATAGGTTGAAGCATGATAGCAAGGAAGTTTTTTTCTTTCTTTCCCAGCCTGACTGTTTTCAGATTTTACACTCATCACTTTTACTTGCATGAGATCTCCGTTTAAAGGGAAATAAGGCAGAAAAGAATAAAGGAAGAGATGAGGAATGAAAAAGGAGGCTCTTGAGAAAAACCTGCTCAGGTGCACTAAAGAGATAATTGTCCAGTCGTGGCCAAGACTGAGCCCCTCATTCCTGTGATCTCACCTTGAAAGAGGGGAGAGAATTTGGATCATGTTGCACAAGGCAAGACTATGCTAACTCTGCTACCAAGAAAGAGTGGAAGAAGGAGGCCGCTAGCAGGTTTCTAGCTCTGTGGGAATGTCTTCCTCAAACAAATCTGACAGAATTGTCATGGCTCAAACAAAACTCATCCCACATGCACCCTGGATGAGAACAAGGCTTGCCACTGAAAGAAAAACTTCCCCATAAAACTGTTTGCTTGAAAACGACAGTTTAATCTGCATTCCTGAGCCTTCTCAATAATGTGTGTCTCTTCCCCACCCCAGATGTGTGTATGAATAAAGAATAAAAGAATTAGACGTGACTTTGGATATCTCCTACCTAGTCCAACCCCTGGTTCAGGGTTTCCAGCTACCAGGGACTGTGGACATTTCTGGGCATAGTAGTCCCAGCACATCTGGAAAATAAAGGAGAATATTTGCAGCTCAGGGTTGAAATCAGGGGGTCCTTGGTGCTCTCTGAGATTGATGGTTTTATGGCAGACATTTCGCGACCCAAAGGAGTTTACAGTCTGGGTAACAAAATGTCTTCAAGAAAACAACCAGCTGAGACAACATCAAGGATCCTCACATCTGGAAAACGCCAGCTTCCCCATTTGAAGCAATGAAACAAAGTGATCTTGACATTCAAGTTCAACTCACATGGCTTTGGATCCTTCCTATGACATCTGCAGTTGGTAGCGAAGGCCGTGAACACAAATGCCAAGAGCCTCTAGCAACTGGATAAGCTGCAGTAGTTTCAGTGGCCTGCAGATTGTATTGCCTCTTCAGCATATGAATTGCCTTGAATGTACAGGTAGTCCTTAACTTGCAACAGTTCATTTAGGGACCGTTCAAAGTTACAACAGCACTGAAAAAAGCGACTCAGGACCATTTTTCACAGTTACGACTGTTGTAGCATCCCCATGATCATGTGATCAAACTTCAGGTGCTTGGCAACTGGCTCATATTTATGACGGTTGCTGTGTCCCAAGGTCACGTGATCTCCTTTTGCGACCTTCTCACAAGCAAAGTCAATAAGGAAGCCAGATTCATTTAACAACCTGGTTGCTAACATCAGCTGTAGAGGTTCACATAACAACTGTGGCAAGAAAAGTCGTAAAATGGAGTAAAACTCACTTAACCAATGTTTCGTTTAACAACAGAAATTTTTGGGCTCAGTTGTGGTCGTGAATTGAGGACTACCTGCACTACATTAAGCATTCCTGCCTCCAGAGAGACCTATGACTTATGACCAGTTAAGTGAGTCACATCTGATTTTATGCCTTTTTGCAATGTTAAGCAAATCATTGCTATTAAGTGAATCATGTAATCATTAAGTGAATCCAACTTTCCCTATTGATTTTGATTTTGTTTGTTGGAAGCTGTCTGGGAAGGTCACAAATGGCAATCACATGATCTAGGTCAGTGATGGCTAAGCTTTTTGGCACCATGTGCCAAAATGGAGCGTGGGCGGGAGCATGCGTGCTCCCGTGTGCGGGAAACCAAAAAAACACATGATCTTCCGGTTTCCGGTGTGCTTGGTCTTCCAGTTTCTGGTGTGCATGCGCAGGCCAGCTGGCCAGTGCACATGCACTGGATCCACCTGGCATTTTGGGGGGGGGAGCTTGCACCTCCCTTCCCACCTCCTGTTGGGATGGTGGGACATCCCTACCAATGACCCGGATCCACAGCCCTGGACAGGGAAAGAAAGTTGGGTGGAGAATGCCGTCTCCCTCCACTGGAAAGCTGGAGCCCCCTCCTGGCCTCAAAGGGAAAGGGCGTCAGTGTTCCTGGGGTTTGGGTTGTGGAGCCAGAAGGTGGGAGAGCTTTGCCCCAACTCTGGCTGGGATGAAGCACCCCTCTCCAGCCTGCCACTGAGAACAAGCCAACAAAAACACACACACACCATTTCTGCCAAGGGAGCATGACTGCTTCCCAGCCAGCACACCTCTTATCCCGGCGTTCCTCCGGCGAGCATTTGCTGGCTGGGCAGTCAACTGCTCCACACCGGTGAGCCATGTGGGCAGCTCCTCCAGCATTCTACCTGGAAGAGGCAGTGTAAAGATGGGCAGAGCTGAGGGGCAGGACTGGCGGGCTGGGGCTTCCCTCCCTTTCTGCCTGAGTGGGGTTGTTGCGTGGCTCCAGCCCATGGTGCATCCGTGCTCTGAAGCACCTGGCTGGCTTGGGTGCCCCAGAAGAGCCACCCACCCCCACGCAGCCCCCCCTTCCCACCACTTTTGCCAAGGAGGCACGACCATTTCTGTCCCCGGCGTTCCTCCCACACGGCTTAGCTCCTGCGCCGCCCTAGAAGGGCCTGTCATATGGTGCTCCATTCAAAATGCAAGAAAGAAATGCTTAGGCTCCATTAATTAGAGAAAAGATATCTTTTACTGGAAGTCAAGTGGTAGCAACAAAAGAATTCTGAATCTGAGACAATGAGCGCGTAAATCACATATACAAACGTTGCCACCCACAATAGTTCAACTTGTCCATCCAATAAAAAGTTGTGTATAACATCATGTGGGCATCTCCAGGTGGTGATGAGGCCTCTGTCCGTTGACCTTGACATATTTTGATAAAGCGCTGCAGTTACACATAGCATTGGATAAAAATCTAAGCAAGAAACTCCCCCAACTTATACAGTTCTGTTTTGTAAAACCTCCAGCTCGCTTCCCATAACCATGTCTGTTATGTATGTAGGTTTGAATGTCATTGGTTTAGTTTGAATTGTTCTTGTAAAATGTCAAAATAGGATTGGTTTAAATAGTGCGGGAAAACCCTGCACTCTGATTGGCTGGCAACTACGGCTGCTGGCTATAAGAAGCAGCCGTAGCCCAGCCAAGTTGGGTCCATTCGAGCTGTAGTCACTAAATAAACTCTTCACTGAAGCTCTTCGCGTCTGACTCTTCATGCAAACTTAACAATGTCCCTCCTCCTCCCACCATTACTTATGACAGCCAAAAGATGCAGAGCAAAGGGAGAAAATCTTGAAGGCTGACAGGGATCTTTGTATAATGGTTTCGTTTTAGTTTTTCCCAAACCCCTAGTAATGTATCTCTAATTTGATGCTTTATTCATTTGATGTCATATTCTTTGTTAATATCTTTGGTTTTTCTTTATTTATTTTTAGTCCCACCCCTCTGCCAAATTCTTCAATTTCCTGTAGCAATATATGTCCTATTTACAGAGGGTCTTCTATGATGAATGCCATGTCATTGGCAAATGCTTGTGTTTTACATTCTTCTGTTCTAGTTCTCAGACCTTTTATTTCTTGGTTATTTCTAAACTGTGTTAATGGTACCTCTGCTGCAATACTAAATACTAATGGTGATAGTGGGCACCCCTGTCTTACTCTTTTTGATATATTAAATTTCTTCGTTAGTTCACTGATCAAAATTATCTTCACTGTTTGAGTGGTGTATATGGATTTGATCATATCTAAAAAAAATCTCCAAAGTTTTAGATGTAATTGATTAATAAAAAATTTCCAGTTCAAATTGTTGAAGGCTTTTTGTGCACCCATAAACATTAACGCCAATTGCTTGTCTGGGTGTGCCTCATAATACTCCAATACATTCATTATCAGTCTGGTGTTATTTCTTAAATGTCTCTGTTGTACGAATCCATTTTGGTCGGGGTGGATATATTCATGTAAAATTTTCTTAACCCGCTCCGCAATTATTGTGACGAATATTTTGTAATCTACATGAAGTAACGAAATTGGTCTGTAGTTTTGTATCAGTTAGTCATTGGTATTCTCTTTAAAATAAGGGTAATATAGGCTTCTCTCCACGAATTTATTATTTATTTATTTATTAATTCGACTTATATGCCGCCCCCTCTCCCGAGGGACTCGGGGCCGCTCACAACTAAAATAGAATACAACAATAAGTTACTTAAAAATATATTAAATTAAAGCCGAATTAATATTAGTATTATTATTAAAACCCCAAAATTACGTAAACAACCCCAAGGGTCAACACTGCCCAGATTGTAAAACAGCCAGGTTTTAGCTCACGGCGGAAGGTGCGGAGATCGAGCCAGCCGGAGCTCCAGCGAAGAAGATTCCATAGAGTGGGGGCTGCCACAGAATAGGCCCTCCCGGGTCCCCGCCAAACGACATTGAGTCGCGGAGGGCAGCCGAGGAGACCCCGCCTGCGACCGCATCGGGCGGCTGGTATTTGAGGCTGGGAGAAGTCGTTCTCGTAAATATCCTGGACCCATGCCATGTAGGACTTTGAATGTTAAAACCAAAACCTTGAACCTCACCCGGAGGGCAACCGGAAGCCAATGCAAGCCACGCAGGAGGGGTGTAACATGGGGAGTTTGGGAGTTTTGCTTGTTCTAATGTTTCACTGTACAGTGAAAGGCTTTCTTGATGTGCCTGTAGCTTTTATAAAGCTGGGAAGAGTACATATTTTTCTGGCATGTTATATTTCCATAAAACAGGTTAACCCCTGAGGCAATTCCATGGTTAAGGGTAGTACAACTACTTTCCATTCAAGCATCTTACCACCCCCCTCCCTCCAGCCCTCATGGCTGACATTTTTCTCTCATCCCTCAGAGGCTTTTACAAGTGAGATGTCACCACCACCAACCTGCATTTGTTTTCTTTTCATTTCCTTTTAGTGTCCCCCTGTCAAGTTAGGTTTGACTGAAAATAATAAAAAAAAAACCCTGGGTTAATGTTATCTTGCATCTCAATGTCACTACTCAAGGTTTTTTACTACATCAATTAAGTCTCCAATCTCAGCCTAGCTTTTTATTTCATGTTTTTTTTTATCCCTAAAGCAAGAGCCATAACTCAGAGCTTTTAATTCCCTGGATAATCTTTTCTTTTTCTTTCGCTCAGTGGAAGACAGTAATTTCTTTCTTTTCTTCCCTCTGTTTAATTTTTGGAGGACAATCGTTTGAACAGGAGCACTAAATCTGTATAATAAAAAAATGCTGCATAAGTAGCAAACTTCTGCTAGGCACCAACAAAAGGCTGATTACCACATACACAAACTTGTTACTCCTATTTTTTCCCTTCAACTTTAGTATATTTTTCTGAAAGTCTTGGCTCCCTACCAAACTTACTTTTACTAATGAGTAGTAATAAAAATTAATTCCAACCCAATCTTCTCTGCACATACTTTCCATTTCCAGGAAAGTCTAAGACAGGAAGAAGAACAGCTGCAATAAAGGTCCTGCTAAAATTTGTCTTTCCATCAAGGAAAAAACAAACTGTTGTCATGGCTGAAGATTTGCAATTATATTTTGGAAGCTGGAAAAGATGATCCAGAGGTCTATTCAAACTTGAAAAGATGGATAACACTGATAGAAAAGAATATTTGTAGCTCAGGGGTGAACTGGGGGGTCCTGGGTGAGCTTGGTGGTTTTCTTGCAGATGTTTCATTACCACACTATGCAATGTTAATAGTGCACTCCAGTAGTGGGATACAATTTTTTTTACTACCGGTTCTGTGGGTGTGGCTTATTTGGTGGGTGTAGCTTGGTGGTCATGTGACTGGGTGGGCATGGCCAACTCAACATCACCCATGTCAAGGGGCGTTTCGCCCAGTCCCTCCTCTCCCAGCCATTCCTTGTTACCCTTCGCCTCAATGTATCTATAGTTCTGTAAAAATATTGCTCACCCTTTTTTGACTTTATTATCTACATACTACAGATGTACTTTCATTGATCACTGAAAGGAGGAAGTGGCTCACATGCTTTGTCCAAGAGTGTGATAGGCAACAGGCTTTTAAGGGGCTGCCAGAAAGAGGGAGAGGCAATGTATTTTGCAAAGCACCAGAAGGCAAACAAGAAGCAATGGATGGAAACTGAACAAAGAGAGAAGCAACTTAAAACTAAGGAGAAACTTCCTGACAGTGAGAACAATTAACCAGTGGACCTGTTTGTCTCCAGAAGTTCTGGATGCTCCAACTCTGGAGGTTTTCAAGAAGAGACTGGACAGCCATGTCTCTGAAATGGTATAGGGCAGGGGTCTCCAACCTTCGCAACTTTAAGACTTGTGAACTTCAACTCCCAAAATTCTGGGAGGAATGCTGGGAGTTGAAGTTGAATGTTACTTTGGGGACTGCCTTGCCCATTATGTTTCTGTCATCCTACAATGTCATCAAGAAGAAAGGCTACTGAAGATTCCACCACACATGAGGAGAAGGGAAGAGGAATCAGGAAAGAGGCTTTCACATTTGCGCTCCTACATTATGGAATGCATATTTTCCAGAGATTTGGTTGGTGCCTTCACTCCTATCTTTTCAAGAACTTCTCAAAGTTTCATTGTTTACACAGGGGCTTTTAACTATGTTACTATCTTTAAAAGTTATAGAATTACCATAGGAACTTACTATGTTTGGTATTCTGCTCAGTTTGTGCTTTAAGAGTTTTGTGAATTGCCCTGAACTGCATGACTGGAATAGTATAAAAATGGCATCAAACAAACAAATAATATGTGCATTAATTAACTATGTAGTGCTTCTGAATATATTTAGATTGATAAAACATTCCAGAGAAAGCCCTTTGGTTTTATTTGGTTGTGGTACTGTAAATGCAGAAACTCCATTGGTGCATTGATAAAATACTGCAAAGGACAGGGAGTGAGAGAAAGGAGGAAGCAGTGAGGTAGAGATATAATTGAACTGAGCAAGTGAAAAATTGTGGCATGGCATTGAGTGGAAAAGCTGTAAATAAAAACAAAACGGTCCTCTGAAGAACTCCAAATGCATCAGTAATGTTTGAAGAGTTAGAGCAAGATGTTAGGGAAACATTCCTACCTCTTCTTTCAAGACTCAGAATCAAACAAAATTCATCATGGCTGGAAGTAACGTTTAGCCTGATGTGTCAGATATGTGTACCTGCCATTCTTCAATGGAAGAAGAAGAGGGGAGGGAAGTTGGTATAAGTAATCCTTTTTGATGTAACCCGAATATATTAAATCTTATATTGAATTTGTATAACCTACACATGATATACAACTGAAGGTTGGGGGCCAGATGTCCAGAAACCTATCACCTCTTGAA
Organism: Naja naja; assembly: GCA_009733165.1. Classification (NCBI taxonomy): domain Eukaryota; kingdom Metazoa; phylum Chordata; class Lepidosauria; order Squamata; family Elapidae; genus Naja; species Naja naja. The sequence goes on along the minus strand of CM019160.1, from coordinate 6,366,381 downwards.
GAGACAGCAAGCGCAGAAGGGACCATAAAAATTCCAGCTCCAGAAAATAAGCCCTGAGAAACTCTTTAAAAGATCATTCCCAAAGAAGGGGAGGGGGAATTAACATGTTGGGTCTTTGTTTGACAAAATACACTTCAAGATAAGGGGAGGGGTCCTAACTTCCCTTGTCTACCACTGCATGCCTGGGAGCCCTTAGACTTTGCTTTGAATCCTGCTGGAATCATTTCATTTCAATAAAAAATTCCTTTTGAAACATCCAGTGATCAAAACATCCAGTGATCAGAAGTTCATTCTTTTCAGTTGAATGGGCAAAATCCAGTAGCTGACATGATGCTTCATGCTCACCCAGACAGTACCATTCAGATGCTTTCCCTTTGGCTATAGGAATAAATTGTCAGGAGGGAGATACAGCTTCCTAGATAATCAGCCAATCACTTTATGGATTCAGAGAATCATGAAAGAAGATGAAAAGTGACCTTCCATGATCCCAGGCTCATTGATGTGTGGGTAGGGTCTGGCAGTGTCTTTCGCTTTGCAAGAACTTACTTAATAACTGTTCTCCACCTTTAATATCACTCTCTCTTTCATTTCTATCCATTCTCATTAAGCACAGAATTATTTCTTTATCCAAGACCTTCTGATCCACAGGCATCTTGACACCAGATTCTCTATAACTACAGGTAAAACTCAAAAAATTAGAATATCGTGCAAAAGTTCATTTATTTCTGTAATGCAACTTAAAAGGTGAAACTAATATATGATATAGACTCATTACATGCAAAGCAAGGTAGTTCAAGCTGTGATTTGTCATAATTGTGATGATTATGGCTTATAGCTCATGAAAACCCCAAATCCACAATCTCAGAAAATTAGAATATGACATTAGAATAAAATAAGGATTGTACATGGAACAATATCAGACCTCTGAAAAGTATAAGCATGCATATGTATCCAGTACTTGGTTTGGGCCCCTTTTGCATCAATTACTGCCTCAATGCGGCATGGCATGGAAGCTATCAGCCTGTGGCACTGCTGAGGTGTTATGAAAGACCACGATGCTTCAAGAGCGCCTTCAGCTCTTCTGCATTGTTCAGTCTCATGTCTCTCAACTTTGTCTTGGCAATGTCCCATAGATTCTCTATGGGGTTCAGGTCAGGCGAGTTTGCTGGCCAATCAAGCACAGTAATCCCACAGTCATTGAACCAGGTTTTGGTGCTTTTGGCAGTGTGGGCAGGTGCCAAATGAAGTCAGCATCCCCATAAAGGTCGTCTGTGGAAGGAAGCATGAAGTGCTCCAAAATCTCCTGGTAGACGGCTGCACTGACCCTGGCCTTAATGAAGCACAGTGGACCAACACCAGCAGATGACATGGCTCCCCAAATCAACACAGACTGTGGAAACTTCACACTGGACTTCAAGCATCTTGCAGTGTGTGCCTCTCCATTCATCCTCCAGACTCTGGGTCCTTGGTTTCCAAATGAGATGCAAAAGTTGCTCTCATCAGAAAAGAGGACTTTGGACCACTGAGCAACAGACCAGGTCTGTTTTTCTTTAGCCCAGGTAAGATGCTTCTGATGACATTTAAAGCCCATGTCCAGGATCCTTCTGTGTGTGGTGGCTCTTGATGCACTGACTCCAGCCTCAGTCCACTCCTTGTGAAAGTCCCCAACACTTTTGAATGGCCTTTTCCTGACAATCCTCTCCAGGCTGCGGTCATCCCTGCTGCTTGTGCACCTTTTTCTTCCACACTTTTCCCTTCCACATAACTTTCTATTAATGTGCTTTGATGCAGCACTTTGGGAACATCAAACTTCTTTTTCAATTACATTTTGAGGCTTTCCCTCCTTATGGAGGGTGTCAATGATGGTTTTCTGCACAACTGTCAGGTCAGCAGTCTTTCCCATAATTGTGATTCCTACTGAACCAGACTGAGAGACCATTTAAAGGCTCAGGAACCCTTTGCAGGTGTTATGGCTTAATTAGCTAATTAGAGTGGGACACTTTGAGCCTAGAATATTGCACCTTTTCACAATATTCTAATTTTCTGAGATTGTGGATTTGGGGTTTTCATGAGCTGTAAGCCATAATCATCACAACGATGGCAAATCACGGCTTGACCTATCTTGTTTTGCATGTAATGAGTCTATCTTATATATTAGTATCACCTTTTAAGTTGCATTACAGAAATAAATGAACTTTTGCATGATATTCTAATTTTTTGAGTTTCACCTGTATTCTCGGAGCAAATGTCAAACCACAAGGGAAAGAAGAAATACAACTTTTGGACACTCATGGTAGGGTTTGACCCCATCAAGAATGCAGAAAATGACATATTGACTTGGTTGTTTGTTTAATATTTTCAGCCAGCGAATACCTGTGGCCACATTTTCTGGGTGGTTTATCATAAAGCACACTAAAAACTACAACTGCATAAAAATATACCAAAAAAACCCCAGTCAAAATCTAATTTAGGCAGCAGCTAGGAGGTCATTCGTGAACTAAAAGAATATGAAATAGAGTAAGATTAACAGTCAATTAAAAGCCATGGCAAATAGAAAGGTGTCAGGCACCAAAAGCTAAGAAAGACACAACTAAGAAAGACATATAGAAATCCTTCAAAGTAGATCTCTTTATTGTTGTACAGCTGTAGACAGAAGCTTGGTGAGGCAGAAACATATATTCTGGATACGCTTAGGGGGGAGCTGTCTTCACTCTTTTACCTGGAATAAAATGGATCTTTGAGGGATTCCATAACTCAACTATCACAACACCTATCAGAACAATAATATCCCAGCATCACCTTCTGAAAATGGCCATACAGGTAGGAGCAGACCATAGCACATTATCCCAACATTTCAACTCTGACAGCTTGTCCAGATGGTATCAAAAATATCTGCAAGCTACAGAAGAAACAACATGTTCACACTCATCTCATCTTCTAACTGATAGAGGTCCTCTCAAAGGGTCACCAAGTAAGGTTCTGCTTCAAAGCCAGGGCTGAAAGCAGCTTGAAATGGATCCACACAATCAATTTCAACTAGGAGAAGATTGCTCTCTATCTACTTAAGCACCCTGTCAAAGAAGGGAACATTGATCATTGAGCTATGTTTGTTTTCATCCTTGGGGTCCTGATTTGGTTTATTTAGGTGCAACCTGATCACTGACTCTTTTAAAGAGGCAGGAACACTCCCTCTCTCAACTAGGCATTTATGACCTCCAAAATCCAGCCAGCCAGCCCCTCCCTACTAGATTTAATAAACCAAGAAGTTAAGAGTGGAGCACACAATGTAGATCAAACACATCCATTATCCTGCTCCTCAGGCCTCATCAACTTAAACTAATCCAATAAATCAGGATGGGAAGGTGCTCTGGATGCTTGCAGTTCTAGAATTGCATTAACTGAAGATGGAGAGACTAAGGTCATGAAAAAACAAGTAACTTTATCTTCAAAGTGTCTTGCAAATTTTCACAAAGAAAAGCCACAATGGATGTAGAGGAGAAAAAAATGTCCTTGCTGTCCTCACAGCCACTGAGTAGATTTTAAGCGATATTTGATTATATTAGGCATGGCTTGAGTTCTAACTGTTGTCCACTAGCTTTTCAGCCTCCAACTCAATTGTATACTAAGACACTACTTGATCTCTGCAAAGTCGGAGATTTAGCAATGATCAAGTTACTGATTAATATAGTTGGAAGGGATCTTGTAGGTCCTCTAGTCCAATTAGCCCAAGCAGGAGGCCCTACACTATTTCTGACAAATGGCAGTCCAATCTCTTCTTCAAAGCCTCCAGTGATGAAGCTCCTACAACTTCCAAAGGCAAGCTGTTCCATTGGTTGATTGTTCTCACTGTCAGAACATTTCTTCTTATTTCCAGGTTGAATCTCTCCTTGATCAGTTTCCATCCATTATTCCTTGTCTGGCCTTCAGGTGCTTTGGAAAATACCCCCTCCTCTCTGTGGCAGCCCCCCAGATATTGGAACACTACTATCATATCTCCCTTGGTCCTTCTCTTCACTAGTCTAGCCATGCCCAGTTCATTTAACCATTTAAAGTTTTAGTTTCCAGTCCCCTAATCCTGGTTGCTCTTCTCTGCACTTTTTCTAGAGTCTCAACATCTTTTTTATAGTGTGGTGACCAAAACTGAATGCAGTATTCTAGGTGTGGTCTTACTAAGGCTTTATAAAGTGGTATTAGTACCTCACTTGATCTCGATTGTATCCCTCTGTTAATGCAGTTTAGGATTGCATTGGCTTGTTGGTGGTTGCTGCACACTGCTGGCTCCTATTTAGCTGGTTGTCCACTAAGACCCCAAGATCCCTCTCACAGTTACTGCTATTAAGCCTGGTTTCACCCAGTCTGTATGTGTACTTTTGATTTTTCTTGTCTAAGTGTAGGACTTTACTTTTCTCTACATTGAATTTCATTTTGTTAGTTAGGGCCCAGTGTTCAAATCTGTCAAGATCTATCTGGATCTTGAGCCTATCTTCTAGGGTGTTAGCTATTCCTGCCAGCTTAGGGTTTGTTTTTTGTAATTTGTAACTTTCCCTTCTATCCTCATCTAAGTTGTTTAATGAAGATATTGAAGAGCACTGGGCCTAAGGCAGAACATTATGGTACCCCACTGCTTACTTCCCTCCATGTAGACTTAGACCCATTAAGGACTATTCGTTGAGTATGGTTTGTCAGCTAGTTGCAAATGATTAAATTATTCAGGACAATTCTGTATTCTACAGAGCAGCCAATGTTTTTGGTTTGACAAGAGTGTCAGTCATACAAAAGCAGGAAATGCCCCCAATCCTCTCTGGAATCTAGAAGAATCCATTAGTCTGTGGGAAGGAGGGTCTCTTTGTAGGTCTCCCACCTTTGGTTAGCTTGTGGACAGGACTGAGATGCAACTGAATGAAAGAAAAGCCACTATCAAAAACTCCCACAATGAAACTACTCAACCTTCTACCTCACAAATCTGGCAGAAAAACTCTCGTATATGTTTAATCTGTGGCATCAATAGATGGCAATATGTAGAGATGATATGATGTTTTTCTTGTATTTCTCATGATTTCTTACTCTATTTGCTCAGGAAAAAAGTGTCAATATGTAACAATAACATTAGTGTAACAAAAAAAATCATTTATGTATTTATTCATGTTTTCAGTATCTCTACTGTTTTTATGAAGAAGAAGATGACATTAACTACCTCGATGGCAATACCTTCACCGGTGTCACAGAAGACAATTGAGGAATCACTACCCTCGGAGAAACAATCCTCTATGATGAATGCCATTATCCACTCGATGCTTCTCACCCTGCAAGAATCTATGTCAAAGCTACAGAAAATAATGCTGAAAAATCACACAGAGATGAAAGCAGATATAAATGAGCTAAAAGAAGAGATGGGAAAATTAAAAGTGGAAATGAAAGTAGATATTTCCAAATTAGATGAGAAAATTGGAACAATACAGCAAGTGTTGGAGAAAAATGAATTGACAATAAAAGAGGTAGAGAAAAGGACAGAACAAACTGAAAGGAAACTGGAAATGGTAGATGAACACCTAAAGATCGTGAGCAAAGAAATGGAAGACTCCCTGGTGTACTTAGAGATGGAAAAGGCTGCAATGTATTTGAGATTCCAAAATATAGTGGAATCAAAAGAAGAAGACTTAGAACAGATGATGGCGGAAATATTTGCGGGAGTACTGGAAAGAGATAAAGATGATATTTTGAAAGAGTTAGACGAACTTTATAGAGTAAGTACAAATTATGCGAGACGTCCTAAGTGTCCAAAAGAAGTGGATGTACGATTCGAAAGAAGAAAGGTCTGGGATGTTATATACAAAATATCTAGAGAAGAAACAATTAAATATAAAGACAAAGAAATCCTGGTTCTTAAACAAATTCCAAGAAGAGTAAGAGAAGTAAGACGAGATTATAATTCTTTGGCGGCCCAACTAAACCAAAGAGGTATTGTATTTAAATGGCTAGTCCTGGAGGGGATGTTAATTACATGGGAAGAGAGGAAAGTTAAAGTAGATTCTATGGAAAAAGCTCAACAATTTTATGAACGACTGGTAGTCCCTGAAGAGCAGAGTAGCAAGGATGAATTAGAATCAAATTCCCAAGAAGACCAAGACCATCAAAAGAAGGGAGATGGGATCTCAGGAAACTTCAAAAACACCTGACAACAACTAGAAAGAGAAGAAGACAGGACACACTACCAGTCACAAGTAGAATTCGGAGTAATTACAAGGCAATTAACTAGATAATGGAAGAGGAAAAGAAAATACTATCAATTAATATAAATGGTCTAAATTCCACGATAAAAAGAAAAAGAACATTAGCCAAATTAATTAAACAAAATGCAGATATAGTATGCTTACAGGAAACTCATATAAGGACCAGCAGGTCCCAGAAAAAAGAAAGGAATAGTAATATATGTAAAAGATAGCATGAAAGCACATTCAATATGGACAGATCCCAAAGGAAGAATTCTGGTTTTGCAAATCTGGATCAATTCCACCCCAATGTTATTAGTGGTAATTTATACCCCTAATGAAAATCAAAATGAGTTCTTTAAACACTTACATGAAAGAATAATAGAATTAGAAAAAAGAAACATTTGCATTTTAGGGGACTTTAATGCCATTGTGGATCATCAAAAAGATAATAGTAGTGGAGGGAAGAAAGGCAAGAAAAAGAGACAGTTACCAAAATCATGTGTAGAAATGATGACTGAACTGAACTTTTTTTTTTTTTTTAATTACATTTATATGCCGCCCTTCTCCGAAGACTCAGGGCGGCTTACAATTTCTGGGATACAACCCAATATATGGAGGAAATTGAATACGGAGAAAAGGCAATAAAGATCAGAATGGATTTCTCCCTAACAGACAAATTAGGAACAATTTAAGAACAGTGTTAGATGTCTTGGAATATTATGAAGCCCATCCAGATAAACAAGTAGCCCTTGTATTTCTGGATGCTCAGAAGGGCTTCGACAATTTAAATTGGCAATTTCTAATCCAACAAATCTATAATATGAATTTAGGCACTACATTTGAAAATATCGTAACTACAGTCTATTTCACACAAAAGGCAAATATTATAATAAATGGAAAATATGCCAGATCAGTAAAAATAGAGAAGGAAGTTAGGCAGGGATGTCCATTATCTCCCCTGCTCTTCTTCTTCTTCTTTTTTTGACAAAGTTTTATTAATTTTAAACAAAAATACAAACAAAATACATAGTGTGCCGGTAGGTTATAGCTCATCTTCTCCCTCTTCATTAAATACAATTAATATGCAAAATAATCCATATTTTTGAATTAATTTTTCTTACTACAATTCATATTATCATTCCATAACCATTCCCGGCCAACCAATATACAATAATCACAAACCAATACAATACAAAAACAATAGACAAAAACATAAAAGTTGTTCTTTTGAGAACAGTGTGTGTCCTGGCCCTCACTTTTCCATACAGATATAATTTCAATTTTTCACTCATTTCTAATATTCTATTCCATTTATCACAACAATTTATACTATTTCCTTTATTCTCCCCCAATATTTTTCCAATCAGTGTTAATACACTTTTATCTATCTATTACAATCTTATACTATCTTATAAAGCATATTTTGCCCTGTAATTATTGCTCTAGAGGATAGCACCTCAATCTCTTAACCAATCATTATTTAACATTTGTATTTCAACTATACAGTTATTACCTATATTAGACCTCTATTTTAAAAAATCTAACTATTATCAATCAGGTGCTGCTTGGTACTTTCTTTTTTATCTATTAAAATTCTTAACAATACGAAACTAAAAGAAGTTATACATGTATATAACAATTATCGGTAAAGTACTTATTTCTGTTAAAATTCAGTTCTACCATTAATATTTAGGTCCATCTTATTCATTTATTTTTATTTAAAATATTTCCATTTTATTACTATTTAACATCTGTATCGCTTCAACAAAATCTTTTTGGATTATTGAAAACCTTATTCTCTTGTCATTTACTCATTAAGAAAAAGCACATCATATTAATCCTCTAAATCTTCTAACTTCTATCTATTTCTAATATAATGATATATCTCACGTACCCTTGCAGATCCCTTTAAATTAATTTAAACATTATCTCGAAATCCAAATAGGTAACAAAACTCTTTGAACCTCGTATAATTCTTTTGCTTCTGCATGTCTTGCTTCCATTTTTTACAATTCCCTTTTTTTTCTGCCCCCTTCTTCTCCCTTCCTTTTCTATACCCTTTTCTATCAGTTTCTTTCTTCTGAAATCCTGTCTTTTGGTTTTTTATAGTACTATAATTATGCTTTTTTTTGCTTGTTGCTTCAAATCTTAAGTTCCTAACTCTTTTCCCTCTTTTCCCTTTTTTCCCCTTTTGCTTTTTCTTAACCACACCAACAATTATTTGATCATTAAAGATGGCATCCTCTTCTTTGTTCCGCCCTTCTTGTTCAACCGACACTTCCTGCAGTTTTATGTATTTTAAAGTCTCCATTTTTATCGATTGTAGCACTTCTTTGCAGTCTTTGAGTAGCATTTGTAATTCTTTCATAGATGATGACATTTTTTAAAGAAAGGATTTTTTTTAAAGCAACCCCCAGTTTACTTTAATCCACTTAATATCCTCCATCCAAAAGAACAAGAGCCCTCCAAATATCCAAAGCTGTTTCTTGCTTCTTTACACACTTTTACTTTCCCAGGGAGACTTGTAACAAAGTTTCAGCTGTAGTGTATTTTTTCCCAAGTCCTGTTACAAATCCACTCTCAATTCTTTTAAGTCCGGGTGGTATCCTCAGTCTCCAGACTCCACCCTACTTTCACTTTTCTTCTTCCTCTGTTTACTTTCTCTCTCTTTCTTTATAAAAAGCATTCTTTAAAGCTTCTCAGCAAGTCCTCATTACTTGACACTTTATTTACAGCTATAAAAAGCCTATTAATGTTCAAGTGAGTTAGTATCCCTTTCTTGTGCCTGCCTTTTCTCAATGCTCCTAGTCATTCAGAGCTATCAACATCAAAGAGGAAGAAAGAAAAAAAATTAGCTTTTCACTTTCCTTCGCCGCTTTAAGAGACCTTTCTTTTAAAGATGTTGTTATTGTCCACTGCTCAAATTCAGGTACCTTAAATAGATATTTTCCATATCAAGCCTGGTCCATCACACTTTCTCCTGCCAGCTTCCTCCTGCATGATCTTATCCGTTCAAGTTCTTCTTTGAGGTGGCCATTTCTGACCACCGCTATGCCGCCTTCAGGAAAGGGAGAAAGACCAGCTGGTGAGGAGAGATGTGGCTCTCCTCAGCCCTGCTAGCGGCTCCCCTGTCTTTACCACCTCTACAGGGTGGTTTTAACCCCAGAGCCAGCCAGCTCAGGGTCACCAGTGGCAAGCACGGACTGAAACCACGCACAGTTGTGGATTTCAGGTCCGTCGCCGAAGAAGCTCAAACCGGATGATCTCCCCTGCTCTTCATATTATCCTTGGAAACATTACTAACTCGAATCAGACAAAATCTGGAAATAAGGGGGTTAAAGATTAAGAAAGAAGAGTATAAATTACAATCATTTGTTGGCGACATGGTCTTTTTCATTGAGGATCCAATAGAAAAAGGACAGAATCTGATGAATGAGTTAGAACAATTTGGAACAGTTGCAGGACTTAAAATTAATAGAAAGAAAATGAAATTAGTAACCAAAAATTTAACAGAAAAGCAGAAATTGGAACTAGAAGGGATGATGGGACTACAAGTGGTAAAGAAAATCAAATACTTAGGAATCTGGTTGATGGCACAATGTAAGACGTTAAGGGAAAATAACTACAACAAATTATAACAACAGGTAAAGAAAGATCTTGGGACATGGGTTAAACTGCAACTCTCCTTATTAGGGAGGATTGCCACTATTAAAATATCCATCCTCCCCAAATTCATCTATTTATTTTGGAAGTTCTCAATTTTAAATTGGTTTTGGATCATATTACACAATTGAAATTAATTTAGGTTTGAATTAATAGCGTGACATACAAAATAGTTGCAGCTATTTTAACACTCAGATAAGAATGTCATTCCAGGCATTGGGAGAAATAGCAGAGTTCAGGACAAATAGCAATTGATGGTGATAGGAAGTCATTGTATGCCATGAGGACCCTGATTAATGAAACACCAGGGTATGTTAGGTAAAATGAAGAAGGAGGTAGAAAAGAAACTGCTGTTTCTATTGTGAACAACCAAGGAAGGACCAATTTCATCCATCAATCAGTGTCAGGTCATCATCTTTTCTTCAACTACAGGTAGTCTTTGACTAACAAACACAATTGAGACTAGAATTTCCATTGCTAAACAGGGCAATCGTTAAGTTAGGAATGTCTTATATTACAACCTCTTTTGCCACGGTAGTTAAACGAATCACACTGTCATTAAACAAATCCCAGTTCCCTCATTGACTTGCTTGATGGAAGCCAGCAGGGAAGGTTGTGAATGGTGAACATATGACCCCTGGATGCTACAACCATCGTAAATACATAAGCATAAATAAATAAGTAAATAAGCACACAAATTTGGATCATGAGATTGTGAGGATGCTATGACAGTCATAAATGTGAGAACTGCTCACAAATCACTTTTTCAAGGCCATTACAACTTTGAACGGTCACTAAACAAATGGTTATATGTCACCTGTATGCGGATGATGAACTTCAACTAAATTTTAGGGGTAATTTTGCCCTTCAAATGTTCATTTCTTCACTAACTAAGAAAGCTCATCTCTGTTTCAAGCCTTTTGCCCAGAAATTTTGAAGGAGGCTACAAGAATTTGTCATTGTTTCATCAACCTGCTGGAGAGTTCTAGAAGAGAGTTCTAGAGAGTTTGAAAAAACAACCCTCAGAAAAAGCAAAGAACAGCTGACTGGATCTGGACTTGATCCTCTTTTGGATCTTTTGAGTTTCTCCAAGCCATCCTCCTTTATGGAATTCAAGCACACCAGTGCCCAGATGTGTTGCAGTTTCACCTTCACTTTGCAAGCCCTCTGCTTCAGTTCATAAGCATTTGGGATCAGAGCTTCGACCCTCTTCATTTCTCCTGTCGAGTTAAAAATGCACGAACCCACAGATGTGCTACTCCAAGCAAGCCTTAGATCCCTTTTCCTTGAAATGCCTGGCTGCGTCTAAGAGTCTCAAAATCAGAATGGCTTTGTGAAGAGCAAAGCATCTGTTCCTGCCATCAGCACAGCTCATGCGTAATTGCATAACACCCCTTGCCTGTGGTTTATGCTTCACTGCAATCAATATAACCTTTCAAAATTAATCTCAGTATTTTTTCCACCTTTCTCTCTCCGTTTCTTTTTTTTTCCTTCCCTCTTTCACGGACTTGCACACTCATAAATATCGCTGTTGAAACATTATGCAGGGAATGCTCTTTTATTTAGAAATTATTGGGGCTTGTTGCCTTTTTCATCCTTAAAGCTCAAGGATTAGAATCCTTAAATATATATACTCAATTATCTGAAGTACATGAAATTGATCAGGCATTAAAATTCTACCTGGAATTCAAACGAATTCTTACAAATTTGACCTTGTAGAGTCAGAACTGAAGTCCAGATAATCTTGACTTGCATTTCCCCCCAAATGGGGGCAAAGGACTTGACATCTCATAACTCTCAGCATATTGCTTTGATCCGTAAAGTAGCCCATCACTGTCATGATGAAGAATCTTTGGGACCTTCTCCGTGAGTTAATCTATTGTCATGTTGAACCCATATTGGTTTAGGTTTCAACATGGCTTGAGGGAACAAATTCCATAAGTTATATTTTCCTAATGTGGGGTTCTCCCAACATGGTTTAAAATCAAATTCTGGTCTGTGGGAGTCATGTTGAAGGAACCTGCTCTCATCTCATAAATGTTCATGTTTTCCCCATCATTCATCTTTGCTAGAAGACACCAAGATTTAAGGAAGCTTCTTCTTTCCTCTGAAGATCTGGAAAAACCGTAGGCTAACAGTGGCCTAGAAACAAATCTGTGTCATCAGAACTTTGCTTTCTTCATCTTAGTCATGGTGTGCACCTGAAGGCAGAACAAGAAGTAATTGATATTAATCAAGGACTAATCAAGGAGAGAAACAACCTGGAAGTAAGGAGAACATTCCTGACAGAACAATTAAACAGCAGAATGGTTTGCCTTCAAAAGTTCTGGGTACTCCATCACTGGAGGTTTTCAAGAAGAGATTGGACAGCCATTTGCTGAAATGGCATAGGATCTCCTGCTTGGGCAGAAGGCTGGGCTAGAAGACCTCCAAGAACCATTTGAATTCCGTTACTCTATTATTCTGTCTTTTGGGGCTGCTCTTTGAAGGTCTGGACTGTTGTAATGGTATGTGAGAATGACCTTGGGGGAAAAAGGAAGAAGAGCCACAGCCAAGACAATGGACCCAGCAGCTGAACCCTCAGTAGGAATGTGGGCAAATGTTTCAGAAGAGACCTTCCTTAGTTTCTTGGACTGTAAAGGCGAGGAGGAAGAAATGTACTTTCATGACCTGAAGAATTCAAGAGACCAATTTGAATTGTGGGTCCTCCATCAGTTGAGGTTTTCAGGAAAAGATTGTTTCAGAATGGTATAGGGTTGGACTAGAAAACCTCCAAGGTCCCTTCCAACTCTGTCATTCTGTTATTCAACAAACATGTATGATATAATTGCTGTTGGAAGCTAATCCAAATTAGTTCACTCTCACTTGGTTAAGCAAACAAAGGCATGGTTTATGTAACCAGGGTTTATGGAATGAGCAATCACAACTAGAGAACTTCACACACCTTGCTAAGTGCCAAGCTAGGGGTTAAGAACATAATGAGTGGGCTTCATAGAACAGATAGAGTGAAAATTAAAGAAATTCTATGTTGGTTTGGTGTGAACGCAATTCTAACTGGAGTGAGCTACTTGTCTACGATGCCAGCTTAGCTTACTCTTTGCTGATCCTGAACAGCTAATCCTGTTGTTCTGAAGGATATTGATCTCTCACTCACCCTAACAAGGCAGTATACAACTTCCCTGCTTCCTGACCACTTCAAATGAGCACAAAATGCACCGTTAATAAGAAAGGTAGATGGTTTCCATCTATAGATTTTGCTTTCCTGGAGTCCAAAAAAGAATGGATTCTTCATTAGTCTTTTGCTTAAGTAACATAATAATAATGGCTGCTGCCCAAAGTCTCAATAGGTATTATAAAAATCGCCTCAAAACAATTTGGGATACTTAAAAGAGAGTGTTCTGGGAGATACCCTTTTATTTATTTATTTATTTATTTTATTGGACTTATGCCGCCCCATCTCCGAAGACTCAGGGCAGCTCACAATTAAAACGTACAATACAATAAATATTTAAAAAAGGATTAAACAATTGTAAAGCCCAATAAAACCAAATTAAAATACTTAAAATTATCCCGTACCCCTGGTGAGGTAGTCACAGCCCGATTTGGTCAAACAACCAGATCTTTAAATCGCGGCGGAAGGTGCGGAGGTCAGGGGCCAGACGGAGGTCCAGAGGCAGTTCGTTTCATAAGTCGGGGACCGCTACAGAATAGGCTCGTCGCCGGGGGACTGCCAGCCAACACATTATTCCTACATTATTAACCTGCTAAACAGGTTGTCCAAGTATAGAACATGACCTTCTTGTGGATATTAACAATTGGAGTGGAGGGGAGGATTTTTTTAAAAAAATAATAAAGGTGGTTAGGAAAAGTGGGAGGGATGTCAAAATTGCTGCAGGTTGTTTCTCACCTTGCTTGTGTAAGTCTTACGGAGCAATTGTGATACTATAAAGTCAGAATCTCTACGGACTGTCAGGATCCAAAAACGAAAAAAAGACATTTTTTCCAACCAAATTTCTTTATTGTTCCTTATCATAGATAGAGTTTTAAACTAAGGCATGTTATCAGCTATATAAAGTACATACTCTGGGAACTGTTAAGGGAGGGCTGTCTTCAGGGGTGGGATTCTACCGGTTCAGACTGCTTCGGTAGAACTGGTTGTTACGATGGTCAGTAGTTCAATAAATCGGGCCCCTGGCTGGCCCCGCCCCTTGCTGCCTGCCTTGCCCAGCCACCATCTTTGCTGGCCGCCATCTTCTCTTTAAAATTATTTGAAATAATTTTTAATAATATGTTAGCATAGGTTTTGTTTTTATTAATCATAAAAACAGTAGAGCTACTGAAAACATGAATAAATACATAAATGCATTTTTTTTGTTACACTAATGTTATTGTTACATATTGACACTTACGTTTTTCCTTTGCTTTTTCCTATTAGGAAGAATCAAAGGAAAAACATAAGTGTCAATATGTAATAATAACAGTATTAGGAAAAAGCAAAGGAGAAACAAACAGAAGTATGAACATGTAACAATAATAGTACAATAATTTTTATTTATGTATTTATTTATTCTCTTAGTATTTGCTTTGTTTTTATGAATAAATAGTATTTTATTGTCAGACAGGGCATACATCATTTAGGAAAAAACAAAGGAAAAACAAATAGAAGTATCAACATGTAACATAACAGTAGCGTAACAAAATAATTTTAACTAAATTTCTTTGTATTAGCTTATTTATAATTCTTTTAATTATATCGACATGTTTATAATTATCAACCCTCCTTGTATTTAATTCCTACATAGCAATGATCGTTCTTCACCTAATTTCTACCTCTTATCTCTATCTAACCATTTCTGCACATTATAATATTTTTTTAAATTTCATTTTCATCTATAGGGATTTCTTCATTTTTCTACTGTTATGCAAACATAATTCTAGCTGCTGTTAACACATGTTAAATTAAATATGTATTGCATTCCCTTTTTTATGTGGGTACCAACAAAAATATTTCTTGCTTTAAAATTTAAATCTATATGTTGCTTTACCATTTTTTCTAACCTTGACACTACATACTCTTGAATAGCTACTTGAGTTGAGTACAAACAGAGCCCAATACTGAACCTAATTCATATATTCCAGTTTTTTAAACTGAGGAATAAAGTTCAGAAAAAGAATTCAGTATTGCTCTGTGAATGTACCTATGAATTTCATTCTTAATCTAACTTCTTAGATGATTTTGTACTATATCATTTTTTTGTACTATATATATCTGCATAAGGTTGTAAAAAGCTTCAGTACATTTTTAAGATGCAAAGTCTAAAAAACTTAGGCGACTAAACATGGCTTCCCCTGGCTTCTCTTTCTCTGCTATAGAGAGAGCATTCCGTTAGGGACTGTCCAGGTAAGTAGTCGTGGCTAGGAAAGATTTTTGTGCCACTACTGGCACAAATTAACAAACTCCCTTGGTTTGTTTCCATTTTATTTCCATTTTAAGTGTTTCTTTTTCAATTAATGAATTGTAAGTATGAAAATATCAGCCATTCTTTTATATACACAGTGCAACATCTTTTTTATAGACTGTCATTTTCAAATCCACTTTCAGCTTCGTCATTTTCAAATCCAGTTTCAGCTCCATCTCAGTCTTGTCTAGTGAAACTTATTCCTCTTCCATAACATCTTTTAAACACTAAGTAGCTATAGTGTCAGAGACTCTTAAAAGTATCTGAATATTACTGATCTCCACTCCTCGCCCACATTCTTCGCTTGCCACTGCCTACACCACTCAACTTACAACAACAATCAAGTCCAAACCACTACATTGTTGATTTTTTTTTTGCAGTACCTTACCAGGATGAAAAGGCAAATGAGTTTGGCTGTTTTCTTCAGTAAGAAGACAAAAGGAGATCCAAATGAGTCACAACCACAACCGTTGGAGTCTGGGGAAAGCAGCAGCATATCATCTACACTGCAACCTGGGGAAAGCAGCAGCACATCAAGTACTGAAAGGACATTGAAAGAAACCTTCCTGATTGCTGGAGATTGCAGCAGTATAACAATTTTAGGGAGAAATATGATGGACTGGAAGTTTCCCAGAAAAAGCTAGGTTGCAAGTATTGCAAAAGATTTGAGGTTTCAACAACAACAAAAGTGTTCACACAACAAAGGAATGAAAAAAATTTCCAAATAAAGCCATGAGGGAAGAGTAAAGTGGTGGAGCAAGGCATCTCTTAGGAAAAAAAAGAGCATTTCTCATCTAAAGAACACAACATTTGCATAGAGAAGTTAAAGCAATGTGAGCAGGATGTAATAAGCAAAGGACTGGATAAGATGACTGAAAAATATTTGGGAAGTATGTGTAGAGCGTTTACTACAGTGTACGGTCTGGCACAAACATGCAGACCATTTTCATACATAGATGATCTTATAGAATTATAAATTTAAAATGGTTTAGATCTGGGAATAGGATTGCATTCACATAGAACTGCAGTTGCAAAAGTAGATTTCATTGCAAAAGACATTAGGAAACATTTATTTACCAAAATTATTGAAAAAACTTACAAAATTGTGCTGATCTTACAAAAACTTACAAAATTGTGCTGGAGTCTTTACCAGGATCTTCAATCGTTCTTTATCCCAATCCACTATTCCATCTTGTTTGAAGGCTTCCACCATTGTTCCGTTGCCAAAGAAGTTCCCTATCAATAACCTCAACGATTACAGAGCAATGACACTCACTCCTATCATCATGAAGTGCTTTGAGAAATTGGTCTGCTGGCACATCATTTCTGGTCTTCTGCATACATTTGATAAACACCAGTTTGCATACAGAAAAAATAGATCTACAGAGGACGCTATAGCCAACACTCTTCACACTGCTCTGACTCATCTAAAACAGCAGGGGGGGGGCTATGTGAGAATGCTTTTTGTGGATTTTAGTTCTGCATTTAACACAATTCTTCCACATAGACTAGTGTCTACACTTGTGGACTTTCTAATTCAATCTTCCTTTGGATTATGGATTTCCTGTCTGGCCATTCACAGAGGGTCAGATTAGGTAATCATACCGCTTCATCCCTTATTCTTAACACTGGTACACCACAGGGTTGCATGTTGAGTCCCTTACTCTATACTCTTTATGTGCATGACAGCATTCCCACTCGCGCTAGTAATACTATTGTTAAATTTGCAGATGATACAACAGTGGTGGGACTTATCTCCGAGGGGGATGAGTCTGCCTACTGAGATGAGGTGGACTAGTTGCTTTCGTGGTGTGGAGACAATAACTTGGTCCTCAACACCAATAAGACCAAGGAGCTTATAGTGAATTATAGAAGGAACAGATCAAACATCCAGCCCTTACTTATCAATGGAGATCAAGTGGAGCAAGTGGCCAGTTTTAAGTTTCTGGGTGTTACCCTAAAAGAGGACCTGATCTGGGGTGCTCACATTGCAGCACTCGTCAAAAGGGCCCAGCAGAGATTATACTACCTGAGGCTTCTCAGAAAACAACAACTGAATGAGAAACTGCTGGTGGCCTTCTACTGCTGCACCATAGAGAGTATTTTAACAAACTGCATCTCTGTATGGTTTGCCAATTGCACAGTGGCAGATAGAAAAGCACTCCAGAGGTTAATGTCATTGCCCAGAAGATCATTGGTTGCCCTCTCCCCTCTTTGGAAGAGCTTTATAGCTCCCGCTGCCTTAAGAAAGTTCAAAACATTCTCAAAGATCCATCTCATCCTGGGAACCCTTTTTTTGAACTATTACCATCTGGCAGACGGTACAGAATAATAAAAACAAGGACAAATAGGCTGAAAAACAGCTTCTATCCCAGGGCAGTAGCTCTTTTGAATTCTGCTGCATAGTGCAGGGCTGGTGTGGTGTTGGGGATTTTCAATTCAATGTGTGGAGTGTGAAGGAGGTGTGTTTGTGTTTATTTTCATGGTGATGGTCATGATGTGCACTGAAGATGGTGTTATTTCATTGTACGAGGTGCAATGACAATAAAGTAAACTAAACTAAAATCTGTTTGATTATTGACAAAGCCTCAACAATATCTTCCAAACCAGTTCTTATACTGTGCTTAAAAGCTGAGGATCCAGTTTTCTCACCAATTTTCCTTGAGATAGTAGAATTTGAAAAACAAGACGCAGAGACAATATGTTGTTCAGTTATGGAAAGTTTGAATAAAGTTGGGTTTAATAAGAACTATCTAGAGTAACATTTAATCGGATTTTGCTCTGATGGTGCCAGTGTTATGCTTGAGAGAAAATCTGGGGTAAGCACTAAGATAGCCAAAGACTTTCCAAACATTATAATATGGCACTGCTTAAACCATCATCTGCAACTTGTTTTAGATGATTCTATTAGGGAAATAAAGCAAGTAAATCATTTACAAATGTTTATTGATAAAATATATTCTATTTTTCATCAATGCAATAAGAACCTAATTGAACTTAACAAAATTTCCGAACAACTTCAGATTGAAATTATAAAGATTTTTGGACCAAGATGGGCTGTCTGTAGTTTAAGGTCAACCCTAGCTGTGTGGCGTGCTTATCCAGTGCTAAATCTGTTTTTTTGTTCAAATAAAAAATACTCAGGTATGGCTGCCTGTCTTGAAAACACATATTTTCTCACTGATTTGGCCTTGATGATTGATGTGCTAACTGAAATATCTCTTCTTTCTAATGCACAGCAAGCAAGAAACATAGACATTATAAAGGCTGAAAAACTTGTGGCAAGATCAATTAAATCATTTGAAAAGCTTACAAAGGAAAAGGTTGCATATGCAAATAAAGGTTGACGGATTAATTACAGAAACCTTTAAAAATGTAAATTTTGTACAAAATCATCGACTTGTGGGACTTCCTCATGAAAAACTTGTAGAAATCATTGTAACTAATTTTAAGAAAACACTGATAGACTGCTAACATTTAAAAACAGGTAGACAATTTAAAGACATTGATAAACTAAAATTTCTAAATTATTTGGAGCCAGATTACTGGAACCTTGAAGAAGTGGTGGTTCCATGGAAAGCAGCTGAAGAACAATTAGTTGCATTTGGTGAAATTTTCTATTATGAAATTAATATTGATGATTTCATAGAAAATGTGTTAAAAGATTTGGAGAAATATGCAATTCCTGGCAGCATTAAAAAGGCTAGAGATACTATCAGGACTATTGCAGTCAGTTCAGCAGAGGTGGAAAGGGGTTTCTCGCAGATGAACATTATATGTTCAGAGAGCAGAAGTTGCCTAATGGTTTCTGTTAAGTTTGCATGAAGAGAGACAGACGCGGAGTGCTTCAAGCTCTTAGTTTATTAGTGAGTACAGCTCAGAATGGACCCAATTTGGCTGGGCTGCGGCTGCTACTTATAGCCAGCAGCCGCAGTTGCCAGCCAATCAGAGTGCAGGGTTTTCCCGCACTTTTTAAACCAATCATTTCCAACATTTTACAAGAACAGTTCAAACTAAACCAATGACTTCAAACCTACATACATAACAGTTTCCAAAGTAATGAACCTGCTGACTATCAATCTAATTGGCCTACCTCTGAAAGAATGGGACCCGGTTCCTAGAGTAAAAAATGGTTACAGGCACATCACACAGCTGATGATGCTCGTGTCAAACAAAAGAAATTTGCAAGTGAGGATGCCAATAAAAAAGCAATTTGGCAATACTTTAAATAACAGTTTTATTACTTTGGCAAAGTTTTATGTTATGTAACAGTTTTTGATTAATATTTTAAAACTTTGTTGTAACAAAATCTAGTTTTTATTATTTAAACATTAAAGACATGAAATAATAAACTACCTTTTATTTTGGTATATCTTTTTTTTATACTTAAAACAGTCATTAGGGCAAAGTGATGTTGAGCTGGCCACGCCAAGCTGGTCACGTGACCACCAAGCCACACCCAGCCAGTCATGTGACCACCAAGCCATGCCCAGCCAATCATGTGACCACCAAGCCATGCCCAGCCAGTCACATGACCACCAAGCCATGCCCAGTCAGCAAGCCATACCCCCAGTTACATGACCACCAAGCCACACCCACAAATTAGCCCATGCCCACAGAACCAGTTGTTAAGAAATTTGAATCCCACCCCTGTCTGTCTTTACTTTCTTTTTCTCACACAAACTATCTCAGTTGTCTCTTTCTCTCCTCTGGAATGCAGTCCCTCCCTCCCCTGCGAATCTGTGCTACTACATTCCTTTACATTAGGCATAGATTAAAATTTAATTATTAAAAGCAAATGGTGCATTATGTCTTGTCTCACATTAACCATAAATAAACCACTTCTTTTATTCACACAAAATAGCTTTTTTTTAAAAAAAATCATTATAGAAGTTGGGATAGTGCAAATTTAGGGGACCCATAGCATAGATTAGTGTTTTTCAAAGAATGTCTGGGGAACTCTAGGAGTTTTTTTTTTAATTACATTTATATGCCGCCCTTCTTTGAAGACTCAGGGCGGCTTACAATTTTTGTTGGGATACAACCCAATGTGCTCAGCAATAGCCTTCATTCCATTGTATATGCCTGCTTATTACTAAGCGGCATTTTTATAAAGTCAGCTTATTGCCCCCAACAATCTTGGGTCCTCAATTTACCTACCCCGAGAGGATGGAAGGCTGAGTCAACCTTGAGCCTGGTGGGATTTGAGCCTACAGTAATTGTAGGCAGCTGGAACTTGAATGCAGGCATTTAACAGCCTGAGCTACCAAGGCCCTTTTGAAGCCCACAAATCTTAAAGTTGCCAAGATTGGAAAATAATGGCTGAGCTAAGAAGGGCCACTATTTTTAACATGCATTTACCTCCAGTCTGACTTATCTTTCAATTTTATATATCAGTGTATGTTCCCAGCCAGGCTGCAGGAAGTGAAGAGAAGCAGTTGTATGGAAAATAATAAGTTGACTTGGAAAAACCATTTTTGCAAATAGCAAAGATAAATCATTATTTAACATATCTTGTTTTTATAATCTGTATCCTGTTCCTTAAATATCTCCCCTAACTTATGCTTCAGTTTTAACTTCAGCTTTTCTAAACCAGAGCTATCATGAATCTTATGAGGAATGTCTTCTCAGAGACAACCAGATTTGGGGATGGAGCAGGGTAAGGTTAGCTCCAGCAACACCAAGTAAGAATGCTGTTTAGGATCCCTGATCTCATTGAAGAAATGAGATCCTGCCTAGCTCTTCAGAATAGAGATCTGGTAGTATAGTACCAGAGAATGTTAGCCTGAGGGCTCATATGAGTTTTGAGGAATAGTCTATTATAGATAAATAGCTTCTGTAAGTCTGAATGTGCAAAAATACATTTGGGTCAGCAACCTGGCTTCTGAGATACAATATTAGTTAGATTGACTCCAGGATCATTGATTTTGGGTTTGGAATATTACTCTGCTTGCTTGAATACATGGCTTCATTCTTTAGGAGACATTTGTTCAGTGAGTGTGGCTTTCTTGGTCAAGTAATAACCTGGAGGATAGAAAGAAGACAATAAGCAAATATGTGAGGTCCTTGGTACTCTCTGAATTTGGTTATTTTCTTGCAGAGGTCTCATTATCCAACTAAGTTACATCATCTATGCCACTGATGATGTTATCTATTTGGGTAATGGAGCATGAGCCATGGTGGCACAATGGCTATAATGCAGTACTGCAAGCTACTTTTGCTGACTGCCAACTGCCTGCAATTTGGCAGTTCAAATCTCACCAGGCTCAAGATTGACAGCCTTCCATTCTTCCAAGGTTGGTAAAATGAGGAGCCAGATTGTTGGGGGCAAGATGCTGACTCTGTAAACCACTTAGAGAGGGCTGTAAAGCACTGTGAAGCGGTGTATAAGTCTAAGTACTATGGGTATTGCTATCTACAAGAAAACCACCAAGTTTGGACAGCACCAAGGGCCCAACAGTTCACCTCTGAACTACAAATATTATCTTCTGTTGATATGCAGATATTCCTCTTTTTCCATGATGTGCCTTTCTTTACTTTCTCCTTCTCTCTTTCCCCACCTCTTTTCTCACAAATTATCTCTATATTTATTTATTTATTTATTTTATTTTATTTTAATTACATTTATATGCTGCCCTTCTCCGAGACTCAGGGCGCTTACAATTTTGGGATGCAACCCAATGCGCTCAGCAATAGCCTTCCTTCCATTGTATATGCCTGCTTATTACTAAGCGGCATTTTTACAAGGTCAGCTAATTGCCCCCAACAATCTTGGGTCCTCAGTTTACCTACCCCGAGAGGATGGAAGGCTGAGTCAACCTTGAGCCTGGTGCAGGGATTCGAGCCTACAGTAATTGTAGACAGCTGGATCTTAAGAGCAGGCATTTAACAGCCTGAGCCACCAAGGCTCTGCAACCATCCTGCAGGTATGCCCCTCTGTCTTATCACATTTTAGACAAGTGTTTCAATCTGATATACACTAGTTGCTGTAGTCCATAACAGTTTACACCACAAAAACCTACAATGTCCTACAAGAGTAGAGAAGCGGCTGCATTTTCACTCACATCAAAATTTGAGGTCAATTTAGAGCTTCTTCCTGCAGTGAAATATGTGATGGATTTACTCAGAATGTTTCTGGATGTCCTTTAATTTATCATAGGGTTTAGCTTGAAATGAAATGTGAAATTCTGCAGGAGATACATTTTGAAAAATGTTGGGGTGAGCCAAAAGACACATGTTCCATTCATAAGGGAGTCATACTTCAGGCTTATATTGAAGCTGGATGTATCTGTTGATGGCAGGAGCCATAAATAAGGTGCTGGACAGTTACTTTGCAGACCCAGTGTATATCTCAGTTTTTCACATGAACATGTGTTTCTTTTCCAAATCTGTGTCAGAAGTTAACGTTTCTGACAGAATGGTTCTACCACCAAAAAAATGCATTGGGCTAACACCACACGAAAAGCTCGACTTGAAAATTAAGTGGTTTTTCAGCGTCTCTGGCCCAGAAGAACATGAATATAGGTTTCTTTTCCAAATCTGAGCTGACTCAAAAGTTAGCTTTCCTGGCTGAATTAACTTCTACCACCAATTCTGGGATATGCACTGGGCTAACTCCTCAGGAAAAGCTCGGACTTGAAAATAAAGTAGTTTTTCAGCATTTCTGACCCAGGGGAACATGAACACGCGTGTCTTTTCGAAATCTGACCTCTGTGTCAAAAGTTAGGTTCTCTGGCTGAATTGAGTTCTACCACCAATTCTGAGATATGCACTGGGCTCAGGAAAAGCTCACACTTGAAAATGAAGTGGTTTTTCAGCATTTGTGACAGGAGAAGATGAACATGTGCTTCTTTTTCCACCCTGGGGAACATGAATATGTGTTTCTTTTCTAAATCCGAGCTCTGTGTCCAAAGTAGTGTTTTCTGGCTGAATTGAGTTCTGCCCTCTCCGTGATGACTTGCTGTCTGGATGCGGTACGGATCTGGATGGACGGAAACATGCTTCGACTGAGTGGCTGTACATACCGGCATCGCGGTCCAGTTTGGAATGTCCATCATTGACCATAGGGGGAGTGGTGTTGCCCCCTGTGGATAGGGCAAGGAACCTGGGGGTCCTCCTGGATGCACGGCTCCGGTTGGAGAAGCAGGTGGGAGCCGTCACCAGGGGGGCTTTTGCCCAGGTCCGGCTGGTTCGCCAGCTTCGCCCGTTTCTGGACCACGATGCCCTGCGTATGGTCACTCATGCCCTTGTTACTTCACGACTCGACTACTGCAACGCTCTCTATCTAGGACTGCCCTTGCATACCATCCGGAGATTGCAGCTGGTACAAAATCGCGGCGCTGGTGGTGATGGAAGTTTCCCGGTTCTCCCATGTTGCCCCCCTCCTGCGCGGCCTGCATTGGTTGCCGGTTGCGCTTCGGATGAGATTCAAGGTTTTAACCTTAACATACAAAGTCCTTCATGACATGGGTCCTTATTATTTAAGGGAGTGACTGCTGCCGACATTGAACACTAACCGCCCTGTGCGAACCCACAGACAGGGGCTCCTTGGGGTCCCGTCGGCCGGGCAGTGCCGGCTGGTGGTCCCCCGATGGCGGGCCTACTCTGTCGCGGCCCCTGATCTCTGGAATCAACTTCCCCTGGAGCTCCGCCTGGCCCCTGACCTCCGCACTTTCCGTCGCGATCTGAAGACCTGGTTGTTTAATCAACCCGGGCTGTGACCCTGGGGTGGGGTGGTTTTTAGAGTTTTAATTCTGGGATTTTAGTGTTAATTCGGCTTGATTTGTTTAATCTGGTTTTATCTAATTTATTGTTGTGTTGTTTTTATTTTGTAAGCCACCCCGAGTCCTTCGGGAGAGGGGGCGGCATATAAGTCGAATTAATAAATAATAAATAAAATAAATAAAGGTCATGTTCTATACTTGGACAACCTGTTTAGCAAGTTAATAATGTAGGAATAATGCTAAAAGGGTATCTCCCAGGACACTCTCTTTTAAGTATCCCAAATTGTTTTGAGGCGATTTTTATAATACCTATTGAGACTTTGGGCAGCAGCCATTATTATTATGTTACTTAAGCAAAAGACTAATGAAGAATCCATTCTTTTTTGGACTCCAGGAAAGCAAAATCTATAGATGGAAACTATCTACCTTTCTTATTAACGGTGCATTTTGCGCTGATTTGAAGTGGTCAGGAAGCAGGGAGGTTGTATACTGCCTTGTTAGGGTGAGTGAGAGATCAATATCCCTCAGAACAACAGGATTAGCTGTTCAGGATCAGCAAAGAGTAAGCTAAGCTGGTATCGTAGACAAGTAGCTCACTCCAGTTAGAATTGCGTTCACACCAAACCAACATAGAATTTCTTTAATTTTCACTTTATCTGTTCTATGAAGCCCACTCATTATGTTCTTAACCCCTAGCTTGGCACTTAGCCAGGTGTGTAAAGTTCTCTAGTTGTGATTGCTTATTCCATAAACCCTGGTTACATAAACCATGCCTTTGTTTGCTTAACCAAGTGAGAGTGAACTAATTTGGATTAGCTTCCAACAGCAATTATATCATACATGTTGTTGAATAACAGAATGACAGAGTTGGAAGGGACCTTGGAGGTTTTCTAGTCCAACCCTATACCATTCTGAACCAATGTTTTCCTGAAAACCTCAACTGATGGAGGACCCACAATTCAAATTGGTCTCTTGAATTCTTCAGGTCATGAAAGTACATTTCTTCCTCCTCACCTTTACAGTCCAAGAAACTAAGGAAGGTCTCTTCTGAAACATTTGCCATGCCCACATTCCTACTGAGGGTTCAGCTGCTGGGTCCATTGTCTTGGCTGTGGCTCTTCTTCCTTTTTCCCCCAAGGTCATTCTCACATACCATTACAACAGTCCAGACATTCAAAGAGCAGCCTCAAAAGACAGAATAATAGAATAACGGAATTCAAATGGTTCTTGGAGGTCTTCTAGTCCAGCCTTCTGCCCAAGCAGGAGATCCTATGCCATTTCAGCAAATGGCTGTCCAATCTCTTCTTGAAAACCTCCAGTGATGGAGTACCCAGAACTTTTGAAGGCAAATCATTCCGCTGTTTAATTGTTCTGTCAGGAATGTTCTCCTTACTTCCAGATTGTTTCTCTCCTTGATTAGTCCTTGATTAATATCAATTACTTCTTGTTCTGCCTTCAGGTGCACACCATGACTAAGATGAAGAAAGCAAAGTTCTGATGAAACAGATTTGTTTCTAGGCCACTGTTAGCCTAGGGTTTTTCCAGATCTTCAGAGGAAAGACGAAGCTTCCTTAAATCTTGGTGTCTTCTAGCAAAGATGAATGATGGGGAAAACATGAACATTTATGAGACGAGAGCAGGTTCCTTCAACATGACTCCCACAGACCAGAATTCAATTTTAAACCATGTTGGGAGAACCCCACATTAGGAAAATATAACTTATGGAATTGGTTCCCTCAAGCCATGTTGAAACCTAAACCAATATGGCTTCAACATGACAATAGATTAACTCATGGAGAAGGTCCCAAAGATTCTTCATCATGACAGTGATGGGCTACTTTACGGATCAAACCAATATGCTGAGAGTTATGAGATGTCAAGTCCTTTGCCCCCATTTTGGGGGAAATGCAAGTCAAGATTATCTGGACTTCAGTTCTGACTCTACAAGGTCAAATTTGTAAGAATTCGTTTGAATTCCAGGTAGAATTTTAATGCCTGATCAATTTCATGTACTTCAGTTAATTGAGTATATATATTTAAGGATTCTAATCCTTGAGCTTTAAGGATGAAAAAGGCAACAAGCCCCAATAATTTCTAAATAAAAGAGCATTCCCTGCATAATGTTTCAACAGCGATATTTATGAGTGTGCAAGTCCGTGAAAGAGGGAAGGAAAAAAAAAGAAAGAAACGGAGAGAGAAAGGTGGAAAAAAATACTGAGATTAATTTTGAAAGGTTATATTGATTGCAGTGAAGCATAAACCACAGGCAAGGGGTGTTATGCAATTACGCATGAGCTGTGCTGATGGCAGGAACAGATGCTTTGCTCTTCACAAAGCCATTCTGATTTTGAGACTCTTAGACGCAGCCAGGCATTTCAAGGAAAAGGGATCTAAGGCTTGCTTGGAGTAGCACATCTGTGGGTTCGTGCATTTTTAACTCGACAGGAGAAATGAAGAGGGTCGAAGCTCTGATCCCAAATGCTTATGAACTGAAGCAGAGGGCTTGCAAAGTGAAGGTGAAACTGCAACACATCTGGGCACTGGTGTGCTTGAATTCCATAAAGGAGGATGGCTTGGAGAAACTCAAAAGATCCAAAAGAGGATCAAGTCCAGATCCAGTCAGCTGTTCTTTGCTTTTTCTGAGGGTTGTTTTTTCAAACTCTCTAGAACGCTCTTCTAGAACTCTCCAGCAGGTTGATGAAACAATGACAAATTCTTGTAGCCTCCTTCAAAATTTCTGGGCAAAAGGCTTGAAACAGAGATGAGCTTTCTTAGTTAGTGAAGAAATGAACATTTGAAGGGCAAAATTACCCCTAAAATTTAGTTGAAGTTCATCATCCGCATAAAGGTGACATATAACCATTTGTTTAGTGACCGTTCAAAGTTGTAATGGCCTTGAAAAAGTGATTTGTGAGCAGTTCTCACATTTATGACTGTCATAGCATCCTCACAATCTCATGATCCAAATTTGTGTGCTTATTTACTTATTTATTTATGCTTATGTATTTACGATGGTTGTAGCATCCAGGGGTCATATGTTCACCATTCACAACCTTCCCTGCTGGCTTCCATCAAGCAAGTCAATGAGGGAACTGGGATTTGCTTAATGACAGTGTGATTTGTTTAACTACCGTGGCAAAAGAGTTTGTGATATAAGACATTCTTAACTTAATAATTGCCCTGTTTAGCAATGATAATTTTGGTCTCTATTTTTGTTGTAGTTGAAGAAAAAATGATGACCTGACACTGATTGATGGATGAAATTGGTCTTTCCTTCCTTCCTTGGTTGTCCACAATATAAACAGCAGTTTCTTTTCTACCTTCTTCTTCATTTTACCTAACATGACCTGGTGTTTCATTAATCAGGGTCCTCATGGCATACAATGACTTCCTATCACCATCAATTGCTATTTGTCCTGAACTCTGCCATTTCTCCCAATGCCTGGAATGACATTCTTATTTGAGTGTTAAAATAGCTGCAACTATTTTGTATGTCACGGTATTAATTCAAACCTAAATTAATTTCTATTGTGTAATATGATCCAAAACCAATTTTAAATTGAGAACTTCCAAGGACCTGGCATCTTGTTATTGGAGAATTAGATATAGAATCTTATAACAGATTGAACATTGCAATCTGAAATGTGAATTGATGATTAGTGGTCTGTCAGCTACCTGAATCCTAATTTACCAAATATTAAAATGGATTGCCATTGGGCAGAGGTTTGCAATTATTAAAGACCAAATCCTCCACTTGGCTTTGAATTAGAATAATGGAAGCCACCTTCAAAAAGTAGTGGTTGAGGCCAGGACATAAAGCTTAATTTGATTTCATTTAGCTGTAATGTAAATGAATATAATGTAATGATCAAATGTAAATTGAATTAAAATTAAAAGTGACTAATATGATTAAATTTCATATATTTAACAATTTCTGCATTATGAAAAAAATCACTGTTGAAATATTCTTTGACCCTGGATGCCAATCTGAAAGGAAGTTTGCTCAAGGATGGATGATAACACCATTGGATTATAAATCTATTTTAAAAATATACTTTTTTTTCCGAGAGTAAGAAATCATGAGAAATACAAGAAAAGCATCATATCATCTCTACATATTGCCATCTATTGATGCCACAGATTAAACATATACGAGAGTTTTTCTGCCAGATTTGTGAGGTAGAAGGTTGAGTAGTTTCATTGTGGGAGTTTTTGATAGTGGCTTTTCTTTCATTCAGTGGCATCTCAGTCCTGTCCACAAGCTAACCAAAGGTGGGAGACCTACAAAGAGACCCTCCTTCCCACAGACTAATGGATTCTTCTAGATTCCAGAGAGGATTGAGGGCATTTCCTGCTTTTGTATGACTGACACTCTTGTCAAACCAAAAACATTGGCTGCTCTGTAGAATACAGAATTGTCTTGAATAATTTAATCATTTGCAACTAGCTGACAAACCATACACAATGAATAGTCCTTAATGGGTCTAAGTCTACATGGAGGGAAGTAAGCAGTGGGGTACCATAACGTTCTGCCTTAGGCCCAGTGCTCTTCAATATCTTCATTAAACAACTTAGATGAGGATAGAAGGGAAACTTACAAATTACAAAAAAACCCCTAAGCTGGCACAAATAGCTAACACCCTAGAAGATAGGCTCAAGATCCAGATAGATCTTGACAGATTTGAACACTGGGCCCTAACTAACAAAATGAAATTCAATGTAGAGAAAAGTAAAGTCCTACACTTAGACAAGAAAAATCAAAAGTACACATACAGACTGGGTGAAACCAGGCTTAATAGCAGTAACTGTGAGAGGGATCTTGGGGTCTTAGTGGACAACCAGCTAAATAGGAGCCAGCAGTGTGCAGCAACCACCAACAAGCCAATGCAATCCTAAACTGCATTAACAGAGGATACAATCGAGATCAAGTGAGGTACTAATACCACTTTATAAAGCCTTAGTAAGACCACACCTAGAATACTGCATTCAGTTTTGGTCACCACACTATAAAAAGATGTTGAGACTCTAGAAAAGTGCAGAGAAGAGCAACCAGGATTAAGGGGACTGGAGACTAAAACTTAAAATGGTTACAGGAACTCGGCATGGCTAGTCTAGTGAAGAGAAGGACCAAGGGAGACATGTTCCAATATCTGGGGGGCTGCCACAGAGAGGAGGGGGTATTTTCCAAAGCACCTGAAGGCCAGACAAGGAATAATGGATGGAAACTGATCAAGGAGAGATTCAACCTGGAAATAAGGAGAAATGTTCTGACAGTGAGAACAATCAACCAATGGAACAGCTTGCCTTTGGAAGTTGTAGGAGCTTCATCACTGGAGGCTTTGAAGGAGAGATTGGACTGCCATTTGTCAG
Source organism: Naja naja (assembly GCA_009733165.1). NCBI lineage: Eukaryota > Metazoa > Chordata > Lepidosauria > Squamata > Elapidae > Naja > Naja naja. The sequence continues at coordinate 6,336,954 of CM019160.1, read as the reverse complement.
AAATAGTGTAGGGCCTCCTGCTTGGGCTAGTTGGACTAGAAGACCTACAAGATCCCTTCCAACTCTATTAATCAGTAACTTGATCATTGCTAAATCTCCGACTTTGCAGAGATCAAGTAGTGTCTTAGTATACAATTGAGTTGGAGGCTGAAAAGCTAGTGGACAACAGCTAGAACTCAAGCCATGCCTTATATAATCCAATATTGCTTAAAATCTACTCAGTGGCTGTGAGGACAGCAAGGACATTTTTTTCTCCTCTACATCCATTGTGGCTTTTCTTTGTGAAAATTTGCAAGACACTTTGAAGATAAAGTTACTTGTTTTTTCATGACCTTAGTCTCTCCATCTTCAGTTAATGCAATTCTAGAACTGCAAGCATCCAGAGCACCTTCCCATCCTGATTTATTGGATTAGTTTAAGTTGATGAGGCCTGAGGAGCAGGATAATGGATGTGTTTGATCTACATTGTGTGCTCCACTCTTAACTTCTTGGTTTATTAAATCTGGTAGGGAGGGGCTGGCTGGATGGATTTTGGAGGTCATAAATGCCTAGTTGAGAGAGGGAGTGTTCCTGCCTCTTTAAAAGAGTCAGTGATCAGGTTGCACCTAAATAAACCAAATCAGGACCCCAAGGATGAAAACAAACATAGCTCAATGATCAATGTTCCCTTCCTTGACAGGGTGCTTAAGTAGATAGAGAGCAATCTTCTCCTGGTTGAAATTGATTGTGTGGATCCATTTCAAGCTGATTTCAGCCCTGACTTTGGAGCAGAACCTTACTTGGTGACCCTATGAGAGGACCTCTATCAGTAAAAAGATGAGATGAGTGTGAACATGTTGTTTCTTCTGGACCTTTCAGAGATTTTTGATACCATCTGGACAAACTGTCAGAGTTGAAATGTTGGGGTAATGTGCTATGGTCTGCTGCTACCTGTGTTTTCAGAAGGTGATGCTGGGATATTATTGTTCTGATAGGTGTGATAGTTTACCCACTGTTTTGAGATATGCTTTGGCATGCACTCCTCAGGAAAGGCTCGGTTCCAAAAATGAGGTGGTATTTCCAGCATTTCCCACCCTGGGGAACATGAATATGTGCTCCTTTTCAAAATCTGAGCTCTGTGTCAAAAGTGGCATTTTCTGGCTGAGTTGAGCTCCACCCACCATTTCGAGACGTGCCTTGGCATGCAAGGAAAGGCTCGGATCTGAAAATGATGTGGCTTTTCCAATGTTTCCCACCCTGGGGATCATGAATATGTGCTCCTTTTCGAAATCCGAGCTCTGTTTGTTTGTACTTATATTTGGTCTCCTATTTATTGAGAATCATGGTGGCTATAGAGTTTTATGAACAAATATGTAGGATACAGTACCTTCTATCTGTTAAATAACCTAGTTATTCCTTCATGGTTTACAGAACCAGTATGGTTGTCTGGCTGCTCACAAGAGGGTACCAGAATTTTATACTTATTACCTCCTATTGTTTGCCCATATAACACAGTATAAACGATTAATTGGCTGCATAACTTCTTCCCTTTTGAGTGGGCAAGTTGTAACCTATTCATACTGAAGTATGCAACTGAAAATTTTCCACAAGCATCTTTTCTCCTTAAAATGTCTTTGTGGTGCTTTTTTAAAAGTTAAAAATGCATCCAATTCATAATTTGTGGAAGAACTACTGATCACCATGTCTACTCACACAGCTTGATAGGAAAATGACCAGATATACAATTGGATGTCACATTATGTGCTGTGAAAGGAGAATATGCTATTTAACATATATATTAAAACTACAGCAATTGCTAGGAGAGAGGATAATTTATAGTGTGAAAGAAAATAATAATTATAGCTGTAAATTAGCGTTAAAGGTGGTTAATAGAGTCCCCCCTCCCCCCCAAATATCCTCAGAATCATCTGAAGCAACTTTTTAGGTTTTATTATATAGTGAGTTTTAAGTTTTTTTACTTATTCTGTATAATAAGGTTGGAGAAATCATGACACATTTCTTTTCTTACATTTCTTTTCTTTCCTTACATTGGAAATGAGTATGCAATAGGAAGCCCATCAAGCTCTATTAGAAATGTTTGTCAGTTTAACCACTGTGTACCAAAATGTACTTGTAGTAAAAACTATTAAATGTATGCCCTCCTTTTTGCTCTTGTAAGCAGTAAAGTCAGCTTACAACAACGTGTTTGGGAAATTTGCAAAGAAGTATGCATGCATAACGTGCAGGTTTTGAGATATGTGTGTGTATTTTTGTGTGTATCATATAACACACACACACACACAAACAGTATAACTGATAAAGATTTTCCTTTGGGTCTATGTTTTCATTGTGTGGAAAGATAGAGGCATTTTATGTATATATTTTAATACAAGTTAACTTCCTATCCTTTTCTAGAACATTTATTCATTTATTTGTTGCTCATTTTACATTGGTGACTTTGTGTCACTCACAACAGTTCAAAAGAACATCAAGCACAATAAACAAAATAAAAATAAAAACCAGAGAAGTGCAAAATCATACCAAAACCTGTCATTAAAAACAGAAATATATTCAGCAAGGGAGTAAACTCTATTCTTCTCATTCAGAACAGCTTTTCAGCAGGATATACACTGCAGGCAGATCCTCAAATGTGGTGAGAAAGACCATCTTCAAAATCTTCTGAAAGCCCAGAAGTTTAGTCTCCCTTCGATTAAAATGGAATCAATTTTGATGCTGTCTTTTTGTTTACTCTGTTAAAAATGAGCATCATAAGAGGTCCATCATAAGACAGCTGAAAGATGCGAAGCAAAGGAAAAGAATCTTAAAGACTGATACCCAATTTAATATTTCCTTCTGAATTTTGCTGTCACCATTAATTGAAAGAAGGAAATTGAAATAGCTATTTTTCTGGATATTTAGTGATAGCTATCATTGGTCTTTATGGTGGAATCACTTAACCTTATGGGGAATCCAAGCTGTGATTTCAACTTGCAGTATCATTGTCAGAAGATGTACAAAAATGGTTTTCTGTGCCACTTCATCAAATTTATTGTGACAGTTATGGAGCCATTCATCAGTTGGGAATCCACCGTATTTCTGAGAAGAACATCTGTCTGGTCTTTAATTCCCTTTTTCCTTGAAGATCAGGTGTCCATCTCCCATGTGCATCCAGCTGTCAAATATAGCTTATTGGATGCTGCTGGAGCTCATTTTGATTGTAGCTTATCAAGCTGATATATTGAATCATAGAATTATACGACAGAGTGTATGTGTGTGTATATGTAGACAGATGTGGACAACCACTGTGACAACTTGCCACAGCAATTCACCACAGCCAACTTGCCATGGGCAACTCATCACAGACAACTTGCTGCAAGACAACTTGCTACAGTACAATTTAAAAATTCTATTAAATTATTTAAAATAAATAAAAAATATTTTAATTTTTTCCATTCACATTCCATTCTTTTGCATCCTTTCTTACATGAGTCTATGCTACCATTTCTTTGATATTAATGTAACTCTTGTCCTGCAGTGAACTGGCCACAACGAACTGGCCATGGTGAGTTGGCCATGACAAGTTGGCTGTGGCAAGTTGACCATGGTGAGTTGGCCATGGCCATGGGTTTATAGGCTCACACACATACACAGCAGAAAGAGCAAGCTTTCATAAGTCACATGAAGTGTGGCCCCTGGAGAAGAAAAGGGAAGATGGATAGTTGAACTTCCTCCCAGCTAACTTGGTGGAGAACTGGACTACAAACTTTGCATAATGCACAGATGTTTCTGTTGATTCCCTCATGGCATTATTGTTGGAAGTATCTGGTGGCAAGCCAGGACACCATTATAATGGTGCTATTGAGAAAAGCTTCTGAAACAATTTTTTTTTGTATGAAGAACATTCATGGGAGGTCAAAAAAAGGAAAGTTGGCACCTGAAAACAAGCAATTGATGCCGTGTCCTTTTAAGGTTCATTATAAATGCAACACATGTTTTTTTAAAAAAGGGATAAGACCTCATGGATGTTAATCTGCCTTACCTCCTGTGCCTATCCATGGTATCTATTTATTTCACATGCTTTTATGCCTCTTCAGATGCTATGAATCTAAGAAGCTCACAGCAAAACATCAACAGTACTGTATGACTCAACATGTAAAAATCAATAACCACATCTTGAAAACATAAATTCCATCTTATTCTCATCAATCCATCCATCTCACAAGGGTAATGGCTGGTCATTCTCTGAAATGCTTTGAAAGTGTTGAAAGTCCCAGTTACATCCTAAATGTTATTATTTTTCTCTCAACTATTGAGAACAGTAGAAGCTGCTCTCAGGTGAGTGAACCAATAGTTGTCTTGGAATATTGTCTGGATCATCAAGTAATATTAACCTTCCTCATCCTTTCAGAATTGTCTGCATGACCTTGGCCAAGTTAGCCAGGAATTCTGAGGAATGTAAATCCAACCCAATTTTTATGGCATATCGTGTGTGACATTGTCACTTCCTGTGGTGAAATGCAAAACTTCCCCCCAGATGAAGGCTGCATTGGGCCCTTAAATGCTAGGCAGGAAGGGACACCCTACTTCAACAACAGGTGGGATGGGGCAGTACCAAAATTTAATATTATTTGTGTTTTACTGGAATTAACATTAAATCTGTTTTATGATCATGTACTCCAACTATGCAGACAATGTTTTTCCTCTTTTGTCAAATAAAATACTGTAGTTCATTATCAGATTTTGTAGGTATCCATATGTGCAATAAAGGTATTCAGAGACCAACTGTGAACTCAAACCTCAGCTTTAGCCCATCTGGCTTCTTATACAGGAAATCTTTCTAGGAGAAGAGAAAACTCACATCTGAGCCACAATGCTGAAGGAGTCATGCCATCTCTTCTTCTTTTGAAACATCAAGGATCCAGTACAGGCTTAGTTCATTTAATTCCTGGAAGGATCCTGATCTATGTCCAAAACCTTGTCATTTGTGTTTAATTGTAACTTCCCCTAGTCCCCAGTTGTTCTTCCTTTTGAGTTCTCCATCACAATTTTTTGTTGTACTTTTTTTTTAATAAAAAGGTTGAGGTGCAACCATCCACATTTTTAAAAACAAGGAGTCCCGTTTTCCCCCTTTTTCTTTGCAGTTTTGATGAGCATTAATGAGGCAAAATTGCATACGTAGTCAGATTAAATTCCATGTGGAAATGTGTGGGAGGGGTGCAAAATGTGAGGGAGGGGATGGGTGAGTGAGATTGAGACCAGCATAACTATCAGGAGGAAAGGAGGGGTCTTTGGAGATGATAACAAGAATTGCATTTAATTTTCCCTTTGGTTTCCTTCAGACATCAAGGGCAAACTTAGAGCATCCACTTAATTCATTAAAAATGGTGGGGGTCTTCAGCTAACAGCTTTTAATCAATGATGTATGGAATGAAACACACACACAGACACACATGCATGCAAACAGAGAAAGATGAGGCTCTAAATGTTACCTAATGAAGAGGCCTGTAGAAGGTCAGCCCATGGCTCATTAGCTAATAGGAAAGTTATTTGTTTGGCAAATTGCTCGGCTGTTTGGAAACACCATGGGCTAATTTTCCTGGTGGGGGAAAAGCAGAAGGGTTCAAAGGGTGGGTTGATCAAAAGGTTTCCATCTGTTATCAGAAGCTGAGAAAAGGAACTTTCCCAACTTCACTACTTCTGGTACGTGCTCAGCATTTGGAATTATGGAGAGGAGGAAGAATTTCTTGCAGGATTTGCAGCTGAGCATCAGAAATTATGAGGAGGAGGAGGAATCTCTTGGATGAAAGTGCAGGTTGGCATTGCTTTGCTACATTTTTGTTTCTTTTTCTTCTGCTGACTCTATAAACTGCTTAAAGAGGGCTGTAAAGCACTGTGAAGCAGTATGTGCTAAGTGCTATTGCTATCGCTACATGCTTTTGAAAGCCACTCCTTTAACCTGGGAATATTAATAATACAACATATGCCTTTACTCCTATCCCACTTTTAGACTTTTGCAAACTTTGTATGGAAACAATGCATTATTTTTCAACATAATGATAATGAGTGCAGTGGGTTTATGGTAGATTAGAAGCTGTTTGAGAACTTCCTAAACACAATATTAGTAGTCAAGTGAAGAGCAAGTTTTCCCTTTTTCTTTTATCAATGATTATTATAAGATAAAATACAAATAGAAGCAAACGTTAGGAAGTTTAAAGAGGAAAGAAGAGAGGTGCAGACTTCAACTTTCTTCTTTGCCGCAGAATACAAAAAAGAAAAAAAAATTACAACTTCAATTGTTTGCTTTACATTTCTAAATATTTCAAAGCATTTCTATAATCAAAACTAAAATCAAGGGTTCATTTTTGTTCAGTTTTGAGCATGAAATCCAGAAGTGGTTTCCAAGTAGGGAAAAAAACCTAGATAGATTCTTCTCTTTAATTATTTACGAGAACGGCTCCTCCCAGCATCAAATACCAACCGCCCTGTATGGGCGCATAGACTGGGTTTCCTCAGGGTGCCGTCTGCGACTCAATGTCACTTGGCGGGGACCCGGGGGAGGGCCTACTTGGTGGCAGCCCCCACTCTATGGAATCTTCTTCTGCTGGAGCTCCGGTTGGCTCCCGACCTCCACACCTTCTGCCACGAGTTAAAAACCTGGCTATTTTTACAATCTGGGCTGTGCTGACTCTCTGGGGTTTGTTTATTTTAATTCTGGGGTTTTTAATGTTAATTCGGCTTCAATTTGTTTAATATATTTTTAGGTTAACTTATTGTTGGTATTGTATTTTAGCTGTGAGCCACCCCGAGTCCTTTGGGAGAGGGGGCGGCATATAAGTCGAATTAATAAATAAATAATAAATAAATTAGGTGGCTCAGGCTGTTAAATGCCTGAATTTAACTTCCAGCTGCCTATAATTACTGTAGGCTCGAATCCCACCAGGCTCAAGGTTGACTCAGCCTTCCATCCTCTCGGTGGTAAATTGAGGACCCAAGATTGTTGGAGGCAATAAGCTGACTTTGTAAAAATGCCACTTAGTAATAAGCAGGCATATACAACGGAATGAAGGCTATTGCTGAGCACATTGGGTTGTATCCCAAAAATTGTAAGCTGCCCTGAGTCTTCGGAGAAGGGCGGCATATAAATGTCATTAAAAAAAATAAAACAACTCCACCAATTCCAGAGCAAAACTGATTCTCAAACAAACAAACATAACCCCCGCCCCAAACCCAGCTTCCAAAAAGGAGGAATTTAAAGGTATCTCAAGTTTTTCTAAAATATTAAGATTAAAAAAAACCTCTTTCTAAATACACACCAAATTCTACAGTAGCAGCAGCAACTGCACCAAATCATAATGTAGCTGGTAAGCATTTCATAATATACGCAGCAAAATAATTTTAATGCTCACTTTATGCCATTTGAAATTTAGATCCTGCATTTTTTTCTGTCTGGCTCTCCTTGTTATTTGCACTTAGAGGCCTTTCATTTGCCATCAGATGAAGCATGTAAGGATCAGGGTTGGAACTCAATCTTCCTGTTCTGCTTAAAAGATTTGGGATAATAATTTAATAGGTGCAGCATGTTTTTCCCACTATTATATGTGCCTCTCCTTAAAAAAAGAACCAGCAATTGATTCATATTATGGAAATACAAGTCATTTTCTTTATCTATTCAACACACTTTAGTCTCTTTTTCTATTTTTGTTTGTATCATTTTTAGTATTGCATAAAATTCTTCAATAAAATTGATTTAAAAAGTCATGTGAATTGTTAATAAAATGTAAGTCTTTGGGATAGTTGAATTATGATTAATGTATTATTATTTGTTTAAGGAATGGTCTGAGCATTCACACTGAAGCTCATTACAAATTCGTTGGGATACTTTAGCCTGCTAGCCAGCACTGCTAACAGTAAAACACCCGTATAACCTGTTTTACGACCAGTTTCCTGGTTGGTTTTCCAAATAGTTGTGAATCAAGAAAAAGTTTTGCGAACAGATTTTTCTTTCCTTCTCCCCCTCCTTCCCCCTCCCTTCCCTTCCTTCCTTCCTCCCTTCCTCCCTTCTTTCCCCTCTCATCAGAAAGATGAAAACTGCAAAAGAAACAAAAAAGGGATAGCAAAGGGAGAATAATTTCTAGTGAATTATTATTTATTTATTTATTGGACTTGTATGCTGCCCCATCTCGAAGACTGGGGCTCACAGCTAAAACATACAACAACAATAAATAGCTAAAAACGAATTAAACAAACACAAGCCCAGTGATACCAAATTTACAATTTAAAAATGAATTAAAACCATCCCATCCCCCCCGAGAGGGAGTCACAGCCCGGATTGGTCAAATAACCAGGTCTTCAGGTCGTGGCGTAAGGTGTGAAGGTCAGGGGCCAACGAAGCCCCAGGGGTAGCTGGTTCCACAGGACGGGGACCGCCACAGAATAGGCTCATCACCGGGGGACCGCCAGCCGACATTGGCTTGCCGACGGGACCCTGAGAAGCCCTTGCCTGTGTGCTCGCACAGGGCAGTTGGCACTCGATATCGGCAGGAGTCGCTCCCTTAAATATTGCGGACCCATGTTGTTAAGTTCGCATAGAGAGGCAGGACGCGGAGTGCTTCAGCTCTTAGTTTATTGTGACTTCAGCTCAGAACGGACCCGAATGGCTCAGCTGCGGTAGCTATTTATAGCCGGCTGCCGCGGCTGCCAGCCAATCAGAGTGCAGGGTTTTCCCGCACTTTTACAACCAATGAATTCAAACACTTTACAACAACAACCAATCATTTCAAACTCTGCATACATAACACCCCTCCCCACTAGGTTTGGTCCATACTCAAACCCCATCTATCTAATATACTCTTGTAAATAGGTGGGGCTCTTGCGGGTACATTGAGACCTGCGTGGTTTCAGGTGTTTTGGGAATCTCACCTTGTGAGGAAAGAAATGTATCTACCAACATTTCCTTATTAGGATTTCTTGTACTGGTAGAACCTGTTTGGTTACTACAACCTGGTCTCTCCTCCCAATCCATTTCCAACCCAGTGTTATCCCCTAAGTCTGGTAGCGATGTACAATCCTCCATTTGTGAAAATGGTTGTTGGGACTGTGACAGGTTTTGGGATGGTTCCTGTCGTGTTGGCTCATTACACATGGGGTTGATTCTTACTTGCTCATTACCTCCATTACCTCCCCGTTCCCCCCTAGAAATGGCTGCGGGAATGGAATCCAGAGAGGAGCAAGGGCGATGCTAGAGAGGTAGCCTGGACCCTAACTGGTCTATGTGCCTACTCCACAAGACACCATCCTCAGTTTGAACCCTGTAAGACCTGGGGCCTGTAACCTGGGTTATCTCTGCAGGAATCCATAATGGTTCACTTACAAGATTTTTAGCATAAACAAAATCACCCACGGAAAATTGGCGAGTTTTGCTAGTGGAATCTAATGGTGCGTTGGGTGTGTAAGTGGGGTCAAGGCGGTCCAGGGTAGACCTGAGTTTTCTACCCATCAAAAGCTCAGCTGGAGTTAAATTAGTGGATGGGTTAGGAGTGATGTGTTGGATACTGAGTAGTTTTTCAACTTTCTCAGTGATGTCCCTTGGGCCCAATTGTTGGAGTTTCTCCTTAGTAAATCGTACCATGCATTCAGCCCGGCCGTTAGCCGAAGGATGTCCAGGGGCTGTAAGGGTGTGTCTGATACCCTGTTTTGCTAGATATGATTCAAAGAGGTTGACAGTAAATTGAGGACCATTGTCAGAAACAATAACATCAGGTAACCCATGAGTTACAAAAAGTTTCTTAAGCTGTTTGATAACAGCGTCTGCTGTGGTGGAGGCCATAGGGATAACCTCCAACCATCTGGAGTATGCATCAACCACAATAAGGAAAGTGTGCCCTCTGGTAGGGCCAGCAAAATCAATATGAATCCTGGACCATGGACCCCTAGGACATTCCCATTCCTGTGTGGGGGCGAGAGGTGGTGCAGGCCTGACTTTCTAACAGGTTGGACAGGATGCAACCCAGTTTTCAACCATTTTGTCTATACCTGGCCACCATACATAACTCCTGGCCAATCCCTTCATCCTTACAATACCCGGATGACCCTCATATAACATTTCCAAAACCTCTTTCTGCAGTTTTGCAGGAATAACCACCCTGTTACCCCACAAAATACATCCCCTTAAAACAGACAATTCAGTTTGCCTGGATTTGAAAGGTTGGGAAGCCTGAGGTAGATCTTGCAGTGGCCAACCTTTTTTAACCCAACTCACAATAGGAGCCAATAAAGTGTCCTTGGCAGTTTCTCTAGCAATTGTAGCAGCATGGACTGGAAGCTTGGCAACAGTTTCTAGAAAAAAGGTGAAAGTTTCAGGAGCAGGGTCCTCAGTGTGCAAAGGAAGTGGGCAGCGACTCAAGGCATCTGCGTGCCCAATGTCTTTTCCTGGTCTATGGATGAGTTTATATGAATAAGCAGCAAGAAATTCAGTCCATCTCAGCATTCTGGGTGACAGGATGGTTGGCATTGGTCTATCTCCTGCCACAATGCCCAACAGTGGTTTGTGATCTGTGACAATAATGAATCTTCTCCCATAGACATATTCATGGAACTTCTTGACTGCGGCTACGATTGCCAAGGCCTCTTTGTCCAGTTGACTGTAGTTCCTCTCTGCTTTAGTCAAAGTGCGAGTAAAAGGCAATAGGAGCTTCCTTTCCACTGGGAAGCATGTGGCTCAGCACCCCCCCACACTCCAAAAGGGGATGCATCACAAGTTAATACTACAGGTAAAGTCCCAGAAAATTGTATCAATACACAATCAGAAGTGATTAGTCTCTTGATATTGTTAAATGCAGACTCTTCTTTTCTGCCCCAAACCCATGCAGATTTTTTGTCCAGTAATCTATGTAAGGGTTCTGCAATGGTTGCTTTCTGAGGTAGAAACATGTGGTGGAACTTAACAAGTCCCAGGAATGCTTGCAAGTCAGTTTTGTATTTCGGTCTGGGGGCTTCTTTGATTGCCTGGACTTTGGCTTCTGTGGGGTGGATGCCCTGTTTATCAATCATATATCCCAAGAATTCTTTGTCAGTTCTTAGTGTACACTTTTCTTTTTTTACTTTTAACCCTGCTTTTCTGAACCTGGTCAGGACTTCTCTGAGTTTCTCCTGTAATTGACTGTCATTTCAGCAGAGATTAAACGTCATCAAAATAGGGTACCACCCCAGGTAACCCTTGTAGCATCCTTTCCATAAGGCTTTGAAATATGCCTGGTGCCACACTTACTCCCGAATTGTAACCTCTTGCATTTGAATGCACCCGATGGGTTACAATGGTTTGCTTCTGCAGTTAAACCATCTACTGTTAACTGCTGGTATGCTTGGGCCAGGTCCAATTTGGCGAAGACTGTGCCCCCGCCCAGAGAATGTAATAAATGATGAACCACTGGAACCGGATATGCTCTCTGTTGTAGCTCATGGTTCAATGTCCCTTGTAATCCCGCAGATTCTCACGGAACCGTCAGCCTTGGCTGGCGTGACTATGGGTGTCTCCCACCTGGAGTGGTCTGTGGGCTATCAGTTTATCTAATTGTTCATCTATTTTTTCCTTTAAGGCAAATGGAACCCTCCTGGGTTTTAAACGGATTGGTTGTACCTTGGGATCTAGGTTAAAAGTGATAGGGGTCCCCAAGTACTTGCCTAATCCATCGCTGAAGACCTCTGGAAACTCAGACTTCAATGTTTCTTCCCAATCAGTGTTGCTCACGTGATTGATGCCAGTTACTTCGATGCCCAGTGGGTTGAACCACTCCAGTCCCAGCAAACTTGGGCGATCTTTACCTACGATGGTCAATGGCAGGCGCTTGGTGTGGCCTTTGAATTTCACGTTGAATTCTCTTGTTCCACTACTGGAATCTTGTTCCCTGGTAGTCTTTAAGAGTTAGTGCTTGCTTCTTGAAGTGAGTCTTCTGAATGTCTGGTATCAGTCTTTGAATAGTGTCCCATGACACCATGGATAGGTATGAACCTGAGTCCACTTCCATTTGGCAAGGCCTTCCCTCAATAAATACCTTGACATGCACTTTCCTGTTATTTAATGAGGAGGAATGACCAATAGTTACTGTTTGATGAGTTTCATTTTTTTCCATTTGCTTCTGTGCTGCGCCCCATTTTCTTGCTGGTGTTGTTGGGCTTGACTTCTCTGTCTTTGTTGTTTGCAGCAAACTTCCTTCTGTTTGGTGGAGTTCTGGATGATTTGTAGACTCTTGCAATGTGCCCTCTTTTTTCACAACGGAGGCAAATGGCGTCCAGGAATTTGCATTCAGTGCGGGGGTGTTTCCCCACAACCTATGCAGTGAAATCTCGCCTCTTCTTCTCTCTCTCAAGTCATTTCGTTCCTCCTCCTCTCTTCGGGTCTGTTAATTCCTTCTTCTTCTCCACTGTCTTCTGACTCAGATTCAAGTTCATCAAAATGAGTTGTGGTGGTCTTTTCCCCATCAGAATGGCCCGAAGTCTTGTTCATCTTCCTCATGGCTGCTGCTGAGGATTTGGTGGCTTCTGCTGAAGATGCTTCCTCTATGGCTTCTTTCAGCATGATTTTGGGTTTCATCAGTAATTTGCTCTGCAAGACCTTGTCTTTAAGGCCCAATACAAAACGATCACGCATGGCCTCCGCTAAACTGCTGAATTCGCACGCACCCCTAATGTTTCTTAAACTTGCCATGAAGTCACTGACGCTTTCATCTTCTCCCTGATCACAGCAATAAAACTCATGTCTCCTAATGAGGAATGATACTTTGGGCATGTAGTGTGCCCTTAAAAGTCTCTCCAGGTCAGACCATGCCATTACCTTCACGTCTGCTGGGCCAGCCAATGCCTTCGCCATCTTGAAGACTGCAGGACCGCAATAAGTGAGGAACACCGCCCTCTTCTGCTGCTTTCGGAATGGCGGCCAGATCGTTTCCTTCTAAATACATCTGAAACCAATCTGCATATGACTCCCAGTCTTCGTTCTTCGGATCAAACGAGGCTGGGGGGGTGTTCAGCGCAGCCATCTCGCTCTTCTTTGTTCCACGTTGCCTTCTCTTCGGGAATATCCCACCTTCATCACCAGTGTTAAGTTCGCATAGAGAGGCAGGACGCGGAGTGCTTCAGCTCTTAGTTTATTGTGACTTCAGCTCAGAACGGACCCGAATGGCTCAGCCGCGGCAGCTATTTATAGCCAGCTGCCGTGGCTGCCAGCCAATCAGAGTGCAGGGTTTTCCCACACTTTTACAACCAATGAATTCAAACACTTTACAACAACAACCAATCATTTCAAACTCTGCATACGTAACACATGTCGTGTAGGACTTTGAATGTTAAAAGCAAGACCTTGAATCTCACCCGGAGTGCAACCGGCAACCAATGCAGGTCACGCAGGAGGGGGGTAATATGGGAGAATCGGAAACTCCCATCACCACCACGCGGCGGCGCATTCTGCACCAGCTGCAACCTCCGGATGGTATGCAAGGGCAGTCCTAGGTAGAGAGCGTTGCAATAGTCGAGTCTGGAGGTGACAAGGGCACGAGTGACTGTGCGCAGGGAATCTCAGTTGTAATTGAAAATTACAATTTGATGAAACAATATATTATTTTATTAAGCTGTTTCAAGGTTCCAAGCTACTGGCTAAAAACATGCTATCCTGCTGGTTCTAGCAAAAGCTGTAAATATATATTCTACATTTTGCTCTTTCTTCTTCTGCAATAAGAGGCAATCATATATTTGTCCAAACCTGGAAATTTATCTATATATTATTCTATCTCACTCTCTCCTCCCTCCTCAGTTTTCAAGGGCTTCTGGGGACATGCCATCATCAGAATGGGTAAGAATGAAATTTTCAGTCATTTGGAAGCATTGGATATTTTTAATTAGGATGAAATGAATGTATTATAGGCTGCAAACACTTAAGACACCCATTTTAATTATCATTTAAGTGAAGCCACTATAGGGGGAAAATTCAGACTGCTTTGACTAGCTGCAAAATACAAACTGGTGGTCCAAATTTGTTCCATGGGCCACAATGTACTGTGAGCAGATGTTGAGTTGGGTGACACCTCTCCAGCCAAGTTCTTGGACAGAACAGGACAGAGGAAGAGATGTTTCTCTTCTAACACCCATTGTTCAGTATAAAAGTAACCTGTGGAATGTAACCTTGATATATCTGACTTGGCCTGCTTGTGAGAAAGGGTGAGGTGGAATGGTCTTCTCCAGAGCTTGATTGTGCCATCCATTACTAGAGCATAGAAGCCAGGGCTCAGAAAGTAATTGAAGTTTAATTGGTTGTAATATTTGGCTTCAGGGGAAGATTTTTTCCTCTTCTAAATATAGCACAGGAAGGATCATAGCAGCTGCTGGTAGTTGGACTATGATTAGGCTATTAAACTAGGCTAAAGGTTGAGCAGTTTGTAGTTTGGGCCATTGCTGGAATGCTATCATTTTCTCAGGTTCTGTGCAAAGCAGAGAGTTGTATTACATGACAAGATAGTTCAGTTCTTCCAGCATAGCTTATTATATGGAACTGAATGTATGGGTGTGATTGTGAAAAATAAAATGATGAGACCAGTGACATCCACAGGGTCTTTCATCAGAATAAAAAAAAGCAAAATCATGATATAAGCTCCATCCCTTTGGACATGTGTTTGATATCACAACATAACACATATAGAAAAATGACTTGGTTTGAACTGAGATGTTGCATGCTCTGTTAATTAGTCTGATCCTCCTCGGCCCCCAACTCCAGTTGCTGAAATCCTATGTCATGTGCACAGAGAAGAAAAGGAAAGATTGTTTTTGTGAATCCTTCCCTTCCCTTCCCTTCCCTTCCCTTCCCTTCCTTCCCTTCCCTTCCCTTCCCTTCCCTTCCCTTCCCTTCCCTTCCCTTCCCTTCAGCATTCCATCATCACAAATATTTGAATGAAATTGTAACTCAAATGCTAAGTTAATGTAGTTGGAATTGGCTGGCATGTAATTTAATTAGAGTACGCTTAAAAGATTATATCTATGATTAACAGAATTTATACGGATTAGCACAGGCTGGTTTTTATACTGCTGCCAAAATTCCTGAAAGCGAAGAGGCAAAAAGTGGCATCCCCAGGAAATGAGAAAAGGCAGCTTTGGTTTTAGCCATAACTTTTGTGTTGAAGATGATCTCAGGGAGGGCAGAATAAATGTTTCAAAAAGGAGTCTGGGTGGGTGTATAGAATGGATGTATAAATATCTGATCACATGAAAACGAATGTTGAACCCACCCAGATATGCAAAGATCAAAGCCCTCCAAATAGATATCTTTCTCCATACAAACAAGAAACTGAGAAAAATGTACATCATGCATTTGTTTAGCTGCTTGTCTGGGAGATCTACTGGATTTCTTAATCACATACAGGACAGCAGAAATCTTAGTCCAGAGATCTCCATTTATCTACCATTAAAATTTTCCATAATTCCTGCAGGGTGGCTTTGTGGGGAGTCACAACTGCTTTCAGCATCAAAACGTATTGAAGGCTGCGATCCAAGACCTGTTAGTGGAGATGGGTTTGAGAAGTTTAAAGAGATGGTGTAGATGCCTTGAACATTTGCAACTCTGAGGACACCATTTCCCACTTTGAGCCTACAAATTCCCCAAGTGCATTAAAGCATCCAACATTGGCCTCCTGTTATATTCTGGAGGCCCAAGAACCCCAAAAATGATACCATAAACAGCTCCCACTCCATCGTTTTCAATCTCTGGCTTAGGTAGTGATCCTGAGTTATGGTCTGGAGCAGTGGTAGGATTCAATTTTTTTTTATTTCTGTGGGCATGGCTTGGTAGGTGTGGTGTGGCTTGGTGGGTATGGCTTGGTGGGTGTGGCAGGGGAAGGTTACTGCAAAATCCCATTCCCTCCCCACTCCACCAACCTGCTTTCTAGCTCCATTCTCCTGTGTAGGGCAACAAAAGAAGACCCAGCCGATCAGCTGGGACTCAGCAGGCAGAGAATAGATGTGGGTGGGGCCAGTCAGAGGTGGGATTTGCCGGTTCTACTCAAAATTTCTGCTACCCATTCTCCAGAACTGGTCAAAACCTGCTGAATACCACCTCTGGTCTGGAGACCACTAATGGCTTGTGAAGATGCTGAATTTACTGAAGATACTGAAGTTGGAATGCTAACTGGATATTGTAAACATCGGGAGAAGTTGCTCTGAAACCTACAGAGAGGTTTCCAAGGGTTTTTTTTATCCTTGTAAAATGGTAAGTGTCAACTCATAAAACATTTCTCTAGTCTTTTAGAGTTACCAACAGAAAGGGGGGAGGGGAGTAGTGTAGCAGCTTGCAAAACCAAAACTGCATTCCATAAATGTTTTCTTAGATAGTTTCCAGGTGATCTCAAAATTCTAACTGGAGAGTATGATTGATGACTCTTGGCTATGGATGTGTCCCATTGGGGAATATGAATTATGATACACCAATGGACTGGGGATAACCAGGGTCAAGGGTGACAATGAGTGATGTGTCTCAGAGTCAGCTACACCCAGGCAGCACCGGCATGTCTTCTCCTAATAAATCTTCTTTGAGCTTTGAAAATCTGGATAGAGACTCATGATGTAAATGGGGGTAACTACTGGAGCCCTGACAGTAAGATTACAATGTATGTATGACACATCAATATCTTTATTATTTATTGCACATTCCTCTCTCCAGCTATCTAATAGTATGCCAGTTTCCTATACTATCATTCAATCCGAAGGGAAGGAACCTGGAAGGAAAGCATCCCCTGGGTGGAATATGGGATGTGGGTTATCAGGTCTAATGGTAAAAGGCACCAGGCTAGAAAGCAAGAAACTGTGAGTTCAAGTCCTGCCTTAGCCATGAAAGCCAGATGGGTGACTGTGGGCCAGTCATTCCCTCTCAGTCCAATCCACCTCACAAGACTGTTGTGGGGAACATAGAAGAAGGGAGGTATGTAGGCTATATTCGCCACCTTGAGTTATTTGTCAAAATAATCAAATCAATCAAAGAAACGTGGCAAATGATGGAAAGATGGTTCACAGAATAAATTACCAACAATTAGCTCCTTCTGCTGTCTCTAAGAATGGTCAATTCTAATCTAGCATCAAAAGAAGTGGAAAGGGGATTTTCAGGACTGAATTATTAATGCCATCACTCTGCTAAACAAATAATTCCCTCAACACTGTCCAACTATTTACAAAGTCTGCATTACTATTACTATTAATCTTCTCATCGTTCCTATCACCCATCTCCTCCCACTTGTGACTGTATATGTAACTTTGTTGCTTCTATCTTTACAATTTATATTGACTTTTTCCTAGTGTGATTTGATGGCTTATTTGTACCCTATGACTATCATTAAATCTTGTACCTTATGATTCTTAACAAATGTATCTTTTCTTTTTATGTACATGAGAGCATATGCACCAACCCAAATTCCTTGTGTGTCTAATCACATTTGGCCAATAAAGAATTCATTCATTCATTCATTCATTCATTCATTCATTCAGTATATAATGTACACTTTATTGACTCTAGGTAGTTACCAAGAATGTCAAGCACAGATTAATACAAGAGGAAATAATCAATTAAAGTAATATCATCAAGCCATTGATCAACTTTTTGGGCATGGTTGCTTAAATCTACATCAAGATGCTTCATAAATCTTTTCCCTTCAAGTTTCCAGGCCAGAAGAAGAGGGTGGGGAAACCTGTGATTATTACTATCTTACTAATTTCCAGGAACTTTGCTTAGTAAACCCATTCTGGCTGATGCCAAGATAATGAAAATGGTGGAAGATGGTCATTATTTGAAAAGACACCACAGCATTTAAAGGCATCTGTGAAGTAGCTTTAGCTAATGGCTGACACATCCAAATCTAAGTCATTTTCCTTCCTTTTAATGCACTCTTTAAAAGCTCCCAGAGCTGAGGAGAAGTACACACAAATGATCAGATTCAAGATAAGAGAGACTTTGCCTGGCCTGCTTGTTACATGGATGGAAGGGGTGACAAGGCAATTTGACCCCAAGCAGACACAATGCAGTGTTATCTCCTCTTGTGGGCTTTTATTTTTAGTCAGAAGTGGCTTAGTTTGAACATTTCTCTCTGCCTGAGCAAGAGAAGATGCACAATCCACCTGAATGGGAAGGAAGGGGATTTAAATGAGTAGAGACATTACAGTGGTCATTTTCATTCAGACCGATACGATACCGTAGTGTCTGGAAGTAGGACCATTATCCAAGGCTGTGTAATTTGCACATCAAAAGATTTCTTCTGGCCAGACGTCCTTCTATTCCTTTTCTGATTTCACGTAGGACCAAATTGGAGCACTTAAAAAGAATTTTGAACTGAATCCGCTGCGTTGCTTGACACTTAAGTGCACATTGTAAAGGTAGATGGTAGGATCTTTTCTTGCAGGGTGAAGAAACTTTTCTGAACTGGGGGTTACTTTTGAAATGCTGAAAGCACTTCTGTCAAGAAATGTTTTCAAGAGGGGAGGGGAGACTGGCCTATTCACAACATGACTTACATGGTTGGTATGCATGATCTGGCAATTGATTTCTCCATGGAAAAGCTCATGAGATCCCTCCTCTTAACCCACAAGTAGCTGCCATAATGGACCAACATTTGGTTTTGCAGTGTACAACTTCTCCCCTTGCCCTGCCAGCTTTAGAAGATAATCTTTAAAATATTAGGCATTAGGCTTTAAAAGATAATCCTTAAAAAATTAGGCTGGAACCTAATCACCACCAAGAAAATCAGCTGATGCCAAGTGCAGAAACTGGATATGTCTAGTCCAATAACGAGAAGGACTAAGGGTATGACAACAGACTTCCAATATTTAAGGGGCTGGCACAGAGAAGAGGGGGCTCAACTTATTCTCCAAAGCACCTGAGCGTAGGACAAGAAATAAGGGATGGAAGCTTAATAAAGAGAGATTCAAAGAGAAAATTTCCTGTTGTTGAGAACAATTAGCCAGTGGAATGGCTTATTTATTTATTTATTTATTTATTTATTTATTTATTTGGACTTGTATGCCGCCCCCTCTCCGAAAGGACTCGGGGCGGCTCACAACTAAAAACAAACAATAAATTAATTACTTAAAACACTATTAAACAATTACAAGCCCAATTAATCTAAAACCCCAATACAATTATAAAATTTAGAAATCTCCAGAAATTATCTCCAGAAATTGTGGTTACTCCATCACTGGAGGTCTTTAAGAAGAAATTGGACAGCCATTCATCTGGAATGGGTATAAGGTCTACTTTTTGAGTGGGGGTTGGATCAGGAGACCTCTAAGTTCCTCTCCAACTCTGTTATTCTATTATTTTACTTTTTTGTTCCTTTATTGTTCCACTCTCATCACGGCATTAAGAAAATGTGCACTGCCTCCACCACTCATACTTTCATCCACCCTCAATTATCTTTGTTTTCCAAAAATGTGCACATAAAACTATTGGAAAACTTCAATACGAAACGGTATTAAGATTTAAACTATGCCTCATCGCCATTATGCAAACAATTTATCGAGACTATTTTAGGATTTCCTGAAAATGCTTTGGAATTATATTATATTATGTTATGTTGATAGATATAGATAGATATATAACAAATTAGATCAGATCTATTTATTACAGTCTTTCACCAGTCTTTACAATAAAAATAGTACAGTAAAATTATAGAAATAGTTTAGCACCTTTGTACTAGGGAGAGAGAAAAATAGGACAATAAAGCAACATATTTGATGAAAAGTTTTGTGCAATTGCATAACTTGATGAAGATATTTGTCTACCTGTTCTGTAAAAGTGGGGCTAGTATCCCACTCCCCACACTTTTCTCCCATGTCATCACTCTGCTAAACATCTAATTCTCTCAGCACTGTCTTATGCCTAAAGGTATTTTGTAGTAGGGCTACAAAAGAGCTGTACTGCTTTTATCCTTTTTCATTTTTTCATTTTCTCATCCTTTCTAGTACTTTCCCCTATTGGTATCTTATGATTTATGATTGTATCATATGATTTATGATCTATGACTTTGTTGTGGTTTGTATGTACACTGAGAGCTTATTCACCAGCGACAAATTCCTTGTGTGTCTAATCACACTTGTCCAATAAATAATATTCCCATTCTATTAAAAAATAATAAACCTAAAATTTATCAATGTGGCCTTAATATATGGAAATTATTGGGGTGATCAGAACAGTAGTATACGAAAAAGTCACAACCTCAACTTTTTGTTTTACACTTCTAAATATTTCAAGCCATTTTGATGTCAACAATGTCATTCTAGTCATCACAATCTAAAATCAAATTTTGACTTTTTTCAGTTTCTGGCACAAAGTCCAGAAACAGTTTCCAGGTAGTAACAGAATAACATTCGGTTTAATTCTTCTCTTTAATTAAAACAGCCAATTTTGTCATCTCTGTCAACTCAATCACACCATTCTTCCTTTGTAGAAATTAGTGTATCCTTCCATCTTTGTACGTATATGATTCTCGCTACTGTCAACATATATAATATTGAAGGTCCAATTTTTCTTCTGTTTTTATCCATCAGAGATAATGGTGTATGTATGCATGAAGAAGTCTATTACTTCTGACAAAATAAGCTGGCATGATCCCTGTTAAATTTGCATGAAGAGTCAGACGTGGAGTGCTTCAGTGAAGAGTTTATTAGTGACTAGAGCTCTTAACAGACCCGATTTGGCTGGACTGCGCTGCTACTTATAGCCAGCAGCCGCAGTTGCCAGCCAATCAGAGTGCAGGGTTTTCCCACACTATTTAAACCAATCATTTCTGACATTTTACAAGAACAGTTCAAACTTAACCAATGACATTCAAACCTGCATACATAACAATCCCTATTACTGTTTGCACAATATTTACTATCTATTTAAAGGCCAGGGTTCCCCCAGACAAGCACAATTGAAATGCACTGAAGATGTCACCTTGAATGGGGAGGAAACATTTGCAACCAAATTGCCAAGCTCAGACCTTAAACCAATAACATAAATATTTACTTTTTTTTTATTGGAGTGCAATTCTATTTTTTCCAGCTTTCCTTAGTGAGTTGCCTATCCTCTAGTCAATTTTACCATCTGATCATATGTGCACCAATATCCTGTTTTTTATTCCATCTAACCAGTTTCACAATCAATGACTTGATTTTCCTTGGAGATCAATAATTTTTTTGCTAAATATAAATTTATACACACACACACACACACACACACACACATATTTAATTATAAGAAAAACATAAATGCTTAATGATAACAAAATAAAACATTCCAGTCTGGAAGCCTCCCCACCTGGCACCTTCCAAAGAGACAGAAGAGCAGGCAGTGTGTGTGTGTGTGTCTGAGCTGAGGGGCCTCAGGACAACTGTCACTGGGAGAAGCAGAGGCAGAAGGGGGACTTTGCTCTCCTTGGGAGGCAGCGCCCCTTGGCCACCACTCCAGGGGCTTCTCAGCAGGCATCTGCCTACAGAAGGACTGCTGGCCTCAGTGATTAATTGGGGGGAGGGGAGTGGGAGAAAGTGGGAACTCCTTTCAGATCCCAGGGCACTACCGCTGTCTGCATCTTCGAGGCTTCGATGTTGGGAGAGGCAATGAGGACTGGAGGAGCCGAGAGCTGCGCACAGCTCTGTCTCCCTTTCCTTGCCTGGTTGCATATGGGCGCAGGGGGGAGGGGCCAGAGCAATTCAAAACTAGAGAACTAATGGGGAGAGCTAACAGTGGGCGCTGTGGGAGGGGACTGTTGTTGCCGCCACCTGCCGTGTGCGGGAGCTGGTTGGAGCATGCATCTCAGGGACCTGACTCCGGGGTCCCTCGAAGAGCTGGGAGGCGCGAGAACTGTGCGGCCCAGAGTAATGGCTTTCAGGGGCTATTTCTTCTGTGGCCCATCAAAATTTGTCCGCAGCCCACCAGTGGGCTGTGGCCCACCGGTTGGTGACCACTGGTCTATTACATTCCCAGGCACTGGATTTTTCATTTCAGTCAATGACTGGTGTGATGGAATGTAGTGAGGAGATGGATTCCTTGGAGGGAGGGGCTGCATTCCAGAAGAGTAAGAGACAACTTAGCCCAGATATCATGTGCGAGAGAAAAGGGTGAAGACAGCTTCTCCCTAATAGTTCACAGAGTATATTGTAGATGCAGATAGTATAGTCTTCAATCCGGCACAATTTTTCGCAACCTATAGATGTGAAAACACTAAAGAGCTCAGCTTGGAAGATTCAGCAGGTGTCATTCTTGGTTTTGGGACTGACACTGTAAAGCTAAGAGTCCCTTAGCACATGTGAAAGGATCATCGTTAAACAGATGATGAAACTGTCTTACATCATTCACCTAAGACATTTCAGAAGTCTGGATCACATGGGGAAATTTTGCCAACAAATGTTGGTTACTTCCAAATCCAAGCTTGATACCTTCAGGATGAAGCTGATTGACAACCATGGTATACACTCTTCTTTTCTATGAAGGAAGAGTGAAAACTTTGCATCCAAACAATGCATTTCAGTGAAGATGTCACTGAAATGCATTGTTTGGATGCAAAGTTTTCACCACATTGGCAGGTGCAAAATGGCACGAGTGTTTTCTGTTCTCAAACAATCCTGCAAAATAAAGACTTCCTAGAGACTTCTCTTAGATAGGAAATGCTCTTCCCTTCTGAAATGAAACAGTTTTATTTCCTGGTTGATAGAATGTTATCAACACGTCTTCTTTTTCCCTTTTCTTAATGCTTGTACTACATCAGTAATATTCAGTGAGATTATCAGCAGGAGTGTCATGGATGGAGAGCAAAGCTAAGATAAACAAGCACTCTTTTCAGGATCTGCGATAATAATTACCCAGTGTTATAAGGTGCAAAGGCTGGTGAAATTTCCAAAATTAAAAAAAAAATGAAAATAAGGGATACAAAGACAGTATCAGTTGCTTAGAAACCAAATCTAGTAAGCATCTCTATGTCATAATAAACCCTAGGAATCAACTTTTCCATATGGCGCAAGTGGCAGTTAAGAGATGCAGGAATTAATCTCAGTTTCTTCTGAGAGACCCTATCAATTCTCAACAGATTCTTCCTTATCAGGATAATCCTCAGATGTTATTCTGATGTAAACCTGCTGAGTCTTCAATCTTTTCATGTAACCACAGAGAACATCACCCGGATGTTACCCCACGTCTTTTCTTCAGGGGATTTTGTTACCATGGCAACTTATTTTCCACCATGTCTACAAGGAACTTCCTCTTAAATGGTAGTGAATGGAGAGACAGCCTGTACTTATAAGATCAACTGGAAAGGCAGATGACCTTACAAAGAGGTGAAGCTGGACAGGAGAAGGATTTATGAAACAAGAGAATGTGACCTCTAAAATCTCTCTTACTCCATAGTGCATGAAATATCAGCTACTTGGGGCTCTTCACCTGTTTTGTACCTGATCAACTTCATTTGTGTTGCCAACAACAAGAGAAGGGATTTCTAGGAATTGTTTGTTCTGACCAAGGCTTCCCGAGACTACAATTAAGCACACACTTAGTTAAAACAACTCTTGTTTTATTTCAACGCTGGGAATTATTTTCATTCCCAGCCAGTAATGAGTCCCAAACAGTTGAGATAAGCACCCACCTTTCTTTCCTTTGAAATGCAGCCAACAACTAGAGTGCCAAATGAATTATAAAAAACAACTGAAGTACAAATTCCACACAGAGCTTCAAGGATTAATCTGAGCAGAATGAACAACTTTGCTTCCTACAAAGGTTTCATCACCTTTGCCTGTCCTTTATGTCTTATGGGAAGGGCAATCACCCCCAAGCCTTACTTCTGAGTCACCCTTTTGTCTCAGTGCTCTTGCCTTCTAGCAGCTGTGTGCACATGCGCACTGGGAACAGACTCCCCTTGTTTCTCGGCCTTGCTGCTGCCAGACTCTGGAGACTCTGAAGCCAGCACCCCACTCCCAGATGGTCCTGGCCCCATCTCTGCATTGGATGCAGGACCCTTAATTTTGTAAAAATGTTAAATTCAATCTATTCCACAGAAGGCTAGAGTAATGATAAATGGTGATTTTAGTAATTCATTCGAGATAAAGAAAGGTGTTAGGCAGGGATGCCCATTGTCGCCTCTGCTTTTCATAACAATATTAGAAACACTATTAGATAGAATTAGACTGAATAAAGAAATTAAAGGAACAAGGATCAAAAGGCAAGAATACAAATTACAAGCATTTGCGGACGATATGGTATTTATTATAGGAGATCCAATGGATTTGGGACCAATATTATTAAGGGAAATAGATAAATTCAGCAAATTAGCAGGGTTGAAAATTAACAAAGAAAAGACTAAAATGTTAGTTAAAAATTTAACAGAAAGCAGACAAAAAGAATTAGAATAATGGGATTACAAATTATTAACAAGATCAAATACCTAGGCATATGGTTAAGACCCAAAACTTTAACTTTGAAGGAAGACAATTATACAAAAATACTACAACAAATTGGTAGAGATTTGGAAAATTGGAGTAAAATGCAAATTTCATTACTAGGTAGAATTGCCACCATCAAGATGAGTGTCCTACCTAAACTATTATATCTATTCCAAATGATTCCTATACAATTAAACAAAAAATTCTTTAAAGATTTGGACAAGATTACTATGAAATTCATTTGGGCAGGTAAAAAAGCAAGAATCAAAAAGACAAGATAATAAAAGCAGAGGCGGCTTTGGACTCCCTGCCTGGGAGACCTATTATAGAGTGACAGCGCTAGTTTGGATAAAGGATTGGATTAAATTGGAAAATAAAAGAGTTTTAACATTAGAAGGTCACGATTTACAAATAGGGTGGCATGCCTTCTTGTGGAACCCGAACACTAAAAGTCACACATATTTTCAAAGACACACCCTGCATAAATCTTTGATAAAAATTTGGTCAGGTATTAGGAGAAATCATTATATTAAAATCCCGACATGGTTGTCAACAATGGAGGCAATGTTTCACCCCAATACAATGGATATTAGTAAAAAGCTTAAATACCATCAAATTTTAGATAATGAAAGAAAACTTAAATCAATCCAAGAATTAGAAGCTCAAGGACTATTATCCACAGTTGGTCCTATCTCCAAGAAGCAATGAGATACGACAGGGTTTTAAAAGAATTTGGATTAGAAATAAAAAAATACACAATTGGATAAAATACTCCTGGGTCCAGAAAAAAACATGATATCTAAATTATACAATTACCTATTAGAATATGACCTAGCTGAGGAAATTGTGAAAGGACCAATGATACTTTTGCATAGGCAAATTTTTTTGGCTATAATATAGATCTAGATAATTGGGAAGAGATTTGGCAAAGGAACCTCAAGTTAACAAAATCAGTACCCTATAAAAAAATTTTATACAAAATGTTATATAGATGGCATCTGGCACCCTCTAGATTGGCAAAAATGTATCCAACAGCAAACCCAACCTGTTGGAAATGTAAGGGAAACCATGGTACCTTTTCCATTACTGGTGGAAATGTCCAGAAGTTAAAAAAAATTCTGGATCAGGATTAAATCATGGATAGAATAAATAATCCAGGATGGATTGGAGTGGAAACCCAAATTGTTTCTCCTAGGTATAATTAAAGGGGATTATTCACTTAAAATAAGATATCTGATTATTCACATCTTAACAGCGGCACAAATCTCACTTGCATACTACTGGAAAATGCATAATTTACCACCTATATATTTCATTATTCAGAAAATATATGAATGCATGGAAATGGAAAGGTTTACATTTAAATTAAAAGAGCAAGATGATATGGAATATTATCGGATGTGGGATAAATGGTATGAGTGGATAGATCGTAAAGAAAAATGTATAAAATAAAAAGAAATAAGGACTTTAAGAAATATACTACCATATATATGTTAAAGAACAGGAAATCATAGAGTATGAGTTTTTATTCCTCTCTCGTTTTGATTAAGGCAAATGATTTATTTATAAAATTATATAGTTGTAATCCAGGAGTAAGAATAGATTAATACATAATATATATCATTAACATAGGTATTTTACAAGGGATAGAAAGTAACCACCACTTAATAATTTAGATGCAATATTTAAATCACTATCAAACTGTACTAGAGGAAAACATGATTGGTTGCACTATAGAATCTCTCGTGATGTTTATTTGTACAATTTTGTATATTTTACCTTTATATTTCTATATTTTAATCTTCTGTATTTAATAATTAAAAAAATATTTTTTAAAAAGAACCTCTAATTTTATTCCCAGAAGTATCAAATAAAACCCATTACAGTCAGGATTTTTGTCTGCTAAAGATGAGAATGCCTTGTAAATCCAAAACTGAAGACCATGGCAAAAAATTGATTTAGTGGCTTAATCCTCTTGAAATTTCTACCCAGGATAAAATGCTTAGCACAAATGTTGGCTAGCAGCAAGAGAGGTTTAATTCTTTCTGAAGTGACCTAATCCTGTGCCGGAGCAATTTTGTATAGACTTTCTTTAAGAATACAAGTGTGTTAATAGGTTTATAAAGCAACCTAACTCTTTTGATTGGGAGACATTTCTCTCTCTACCTCTCTCTCTTTTAAATATCATATTCTGCACCAGAAAGTGAGAGCATATGGAGAGAAAGATGAGGAAGAAAAGAGAGAATCTGAAAGCTGCTTCGGGAAAGAAGAGAAGATCAAAAGTGTTGTGTCCGTGCAGCCGTAGACACGCAATAACCCATTGCTAGTAGCACGGGAAAATGCAATAATATAATTGGGTAATGGCATGGCAGGCAATCACTATATAAGGGAGCCCACCAGCTGTTAGTGTTCATTGTGTTGTGGTTGGAGTTGATTACTTGCCAGTGAAGCTGTATTGAGGATCCCTGACTCTGGCTCCTTCTTTCCCATGATTCAACAACTGGCGATGAAGGTGGGATTGCCCGGAACAAGATAGCATGGATCTCAGCAGGCTGCAGCACCCGAAAAACAGCTGATTTTTTATTTTTTATTTTTTAATTACATTTATATGCCGCCCTTCTCCAGAGACTCAAGGCAGCTTACAATTTTTGGGATGCAACCCAGTGTGCTCAGCAATAGCCTTCATTCCATTGTATATGCCTGCTTATTACTGCACAGGAACACCGATCCATGTGGAGAGTCTGCTGAGAGAGAAGGAGCACTGCTGATCAGAAGTGCTGATAAGTATTGAAGCTCAGAAGCTGCATCGCTGCAGGAGGGCCAGATGACAGGCGCCTCGCTGCCACTGAGCAGAAGATCTGCCACTGATCAGAAGGGCTGATAAGCTGCAGAAGCTGCCTCACCACAGGAGGGCCAACTGACCCAGAACAGTGGTCACCAACCAGTGGGCCATAGCCCACCAGTGGGCCATGGAAAAATTTTGGTGGGCCGCAGAAAAAATGGCCCCCAAAAGCAATTAATCTGGGCAGCACAGTTCTCGTGCCTCCCAGCTCTTCGAGGGACCCCGGAGTCAGGTTCCTGAGATGCACACACCAACCAGCTCCCATACACGGTGGGCAGTGGCAACAACAATCCCTTCCCCCAGCGCCCACTGTTAGCTCTCCCCATTAGTTCTCTAGTTTTGAATTGCTCCTGCCTCTCTCTCTTTCCTTCTCCCTCCCCCCGCGCCCACATGCAGGCAGGCAAGGAAAGGGAGACAGAACCATGCACAGCTCTCACCTCCTCCAGTCCTCATTGCCTCTCCCAACATCGAAGCCTTGGAGATGCAGGCAAAGCCACCACAGCGGTAGTGTCCTGAATTGCCTTAGCATGCTCAGTTAGTTAAGAATCGCCCTACCCAGAGAAGGAGGTGCTGGAGGAGGAGGAGGAGGCAGTAGCGGAGAAGTAAGCAACTTTCCTTGCATCTCCAAGGCTTCAATGTTGGGAGAGGCAACAAGGGTTGGAGGAGCCAAGAGCTGCTCATGGCTCTGTCTCCCTTTCCTTGGCTGCCTGCATGTGGGTGCAGGGGGGGAAGGGGGAAGGAAAGAGAGAGAGGCGGGAGCAATTCAAAACTAGAGAACTAATGGGGAGAGCTAACAGTGGGCGCTGGGAGAGGGACTGTTGTTGCTGCTGCGTGTGGGAGCTGGTTGGCATGCATCTCAGGGACCTGACTCTGGGATCCCACGAAGAGCAGAGGTGAGAACTGTGAGTGGGAGCATTTGGTGATTCAAGAACTCCTGGAATGTGTAGATTGGTGTTTTGTAGGTCTCGGTGAAAGAGTGAGTTTTGTTTCACCTTCAGGTAATGTGAGAGATGCTCTCTCTCTCTCTCTCTCGCCCTCTCCCTCTCCCAAAATAATCACTGGCTGTGGCTGGGTTTGGCAGTGAAGTGCTAAAGTGAGCGAAGTGCCCCCAGGGACACCTTTCCTTGCCTGTCTCCAGGTGATGCTGGAAGAGCCCCCAGCTTTTCCTCAGCTGCAGATCTGAGCTCTCTCAATCCTCCACCCAGGATCTGAAAGGAGCTCCCACTTTCTCCCCCTCCCCTCCCCCCAATTAATCACTGAGGCCGGCAGTCCTTCTGTAGGCAGATGCCTGCTGAGAAGCCCCTGGAGTGGCGGCCGAGGGGCACTGCCTCCCAAGGAGAGCAAAGGCCCCTTTCTGCCTCTGCTTCTCCCAGTGACAGTTGCCCTGAGGCCCCTCAGCTCACACACACACACACCCCGCCTGCTCTTCTGTCTCTTTGGAAGGTGCCAGGTGGGGGGAAAGTTTCCAGCCTGGAACATTCTGTTTTGTTATCATTAAGCAGTTACGTTTTTGTTATAATCAAATAAGTGTGTGTGTGTGCGTATTATTAAATTTATATTTAACATATTTTTTTATATTAAATATATTATCTTTTTAAAAAAATTCATATTAGTGGTCCTCGGGATTTAAAAGTATGAGTTTGGTGGTCCTTGAGGTCCAAAAGGTTGGCGACCCCTGATCCAGATCATGTCCCAAAGATGCTTTTTCAAAAGATAATTAGACTTTGTTTTTTTTCTCTTGATGATGTTTCTCTTCTTATCCAAAAAGTTTCTTCAGTTCTGACTGAATGGTGGAGGATGGAAGGATTTATATTCCTTGCAGTTATCTGGTTGTTAACACTCTGTGAGTTGTTGAGGCCACTTGGAGGTTTATTTGTGCCCTCAGAGTCACCAGAATAGTGCAAACGAGTGTGGGCTGCTCTGCTGGGCCTAAGGTGCTGAAAGTGGTCAGTCTACTACAGGAGTGTAAAACTCAAAGCCCATGGGCAGGATCTGGCCATGGGGTGCTTAGATCTGGCCCATGGGGCAACTCTGGAAACAGCAAAGGATTGGCCCAGGGGCCACTGCCACCAAAAATGGAGCATGTGAGGGCTGTGTGTGGCCCTCCCAAGCTCCATTTTCATTGTCAGAGAGTTGCAGGAGGCTGTTGCCACCAAAAATGGAACCTGTGAGGGCTGTGTGTGGTCGTCTTTAGCTCTGTTTTCACTGTCAGAGGGCTGCAGGAGACCATTGCAGCTGAAAATGGAGCCTGGAAGGGCTGCGTGCAACCCTCCCGAGCTCTGTTTTGCTGGCAGATTGCTTGCAAAACAAACTACTAGCAAAAGTGGCATTTGATCACAAAGAAAGGAGGCATCGAGAAATGTTTCCTCTTTTGCATTTGAGCATCCAAGAGGTGACAGGAAAGGAGAAAGGGAAAGAGGAAAGACAAAGAAAAAGAAGGAAAGAGGGGAAAGAAGAAGAAAGGAGAATGAAGAGCAAAGGAAAAAGGAGAAAAGGGAAAAAAAGGAAGGAAGGAGATAATGAGAGGGAGGGTCAATGGATTCCACCAGCCCTGCCTAGGCCCCATAGATGCTTCTGGCATGAGTGATGTTGGGGCTGGCCAATTGCAAGCAAGTTGGGATAATAATATGTTGTGGCCCTGCCTCGTGAGCCTGTGCTGACAGAGGAAGAGGACCTGGATGATGAAGAAGAAGAGGAACGGGCAATGCCTTCCTCACCAGGGCCTTCCTCCCCAGGACCTTCCTCCCTGGCAAGGTCTCCCTCCCCAGGACCTTCCTCCCTGGCAAGGCCTCCCTCCCCAGGACCTTCCTCCCTGGCAAGGCCTCCCTCCCCAGGACCTTCCTCCCTGGCAATGCCTCAGGTTTCCTCGGAAAGCCAAGAGGAACAGCCTGAGAGATGCGTAACGGTACGACCACGGCTGGGGAGGGAGGAGGAGGATTCCTGGCTTGATCCCAGGCAACATCGGAGGGAGAAACGTCAGCAGCAATAGGGGCGGGAGGGCCAGAGATTGAGCTGGACCACACCCCACCAGGTATAAAAGTGGGTGTGCCTATGTTACAAACTCTGTACATGACAAAGTGTGGGACAAGCCGAGGATTCCATCTGTGTTGTGCCTGTTTTGGTTTCTGGACTTTGGGATTAAATCATTCCTTTTGTGAGTACTTCATGTCTTGTCAGTTCTGAATTTGGCAGTGAGAGCCTGGGTGACTGCCAACACTCTTATCGGGAGAGATAACTTGGATTTTGGAGACAGGCCAGTGTGACTCTCTGTGCTAGTGTTGCTGCCAAGTTCCTTACCTTCTGGGGAAGGGAAGGGGAGACAGAACAATAATAGATAACTGATGACTGCATGGGGGCAGTCCTCATTCATGGGGGAAGGTGTCTCTTGGAGAAGTCTTCAATATACCTCAGGAAAACTCCCAGGGTGCACTTTGAAAATTATGACTTACTGTGTGCATCTCTCCTGTTTTTTTTCTCCAAAGCCTGTCTGCAAATGGAAGCAATTCTCAGCCGGAAAATGAAATGCTTGGCATGTATCCTAACTTGCTTATGCAAAAGAAAAGGCAGATCCCCCACCATTTCCTGTCCCTTTCAAACATTTCCTTGGCTTCTACTTAGGATTGCAGATGAGCAGAAACTCTGTGTTATCACAGGAACATGGAGAATAAGCAGTTAGTGATCATTCAGGACTCATAAAATACTCTGGCCATTTGTGGTTTGATATCTGACTATCGTCTACATTAGATATTTAAATTAAAACATTTATAATTAATTGAAGCAATCATTTCCCTCCCGTTCTTCTGCTTGGGGGGATTAGGAGCATCTGAGCCTTCAGTAAATTTTAGTTTCTTAAGCAACAGGGTAGACATTTGCTTTACTGAGATTTCTTTTTCTGTTGGGCATGAATCAAGGGCAAAGAGAGAACAGCTTTCACATGAAAATCAACTGATAGGCAAGGCGGATGAATACTAAGCCTCTAAATTGGAAATGAGACACAGAGGGGGAGAATATTATGAAGGTATCCAATTCACACAGGGGAGAGGCACTCATCACTGGATATAATGTGGAGAGATGGTGATGAAAATGAATAAAATAATACATCAGAACTGGAGAATTTCACCACTACAAACCAGGTTAGAGATCAAATATGGTCTTAGATCCAAGTGACATGGGTTCTAAAACCTAGTGAGACATTCAGAGATCTTGGAAAAATGGTTATTGCATAGCCTGCCTAGATAAGTCTCATCATCATTATTATTATTTTTCTTTTGAATTCCAACACTTTAGCAATGCCCTGGAATCCAAGATCAACTTACATAGGTCAACTTTTAGGAATTCTCAAAGGAATAATTTATTTATCATGTTTTCCCATTCATCAAGGGTGGTTTGCTCCTGGAACAAAATAGAATAGTTGATTTTTCTATTTTGTACAGGTGTTTCAGTTTTAGTGCTATGTTGGTTTTAATGTTGGTTTCATTATGTCCTATTCATTATGTTCTATGGGTAAACTGCTCTTAAAGATAGCCTAGAAATATTTCTAATAAATAAATAGACTTAGTTCTGGATAGACTTCCATGCATACAAATCTGAGGAACTCAGAACAAATGCTGATAAAAATTTAATGTATGAGGGGTAAGTCTAGTGAAATACATTATTCCTTGAGTAGGTGATGTTAACACTGAACTAGTTTTCTTTCCCATGTTTGTCAATTCATGTAAAGTATAAATGAAATTAAAAGAGGAGTTAAAGAGAGGATAAGTGGGTTTTTAAAAGAAATTCATAAGGAGAGGAGAAGAAGAAAAACCGTTACATTTATTTCATGAAGTATATGAGATAGCTCAGAGGCATTTTCATAGTTTTGGCATATTAGGAATTTAATTAATAGTAGAATATTTGATTTTTAATTTCATGATACCTAAGACAGTTTACTTCAGATCACAATTCAATAAAACTAAGGGGGGAGCTTCATCAATCTTAAATAATATTCAATTTTGTGAAATCTCTAGTTGATATATTCAGTTGAATGCCACTCTTCAATTAACCAAATGAGGAGATGGATGGAATATTTATCAGACTTTCAGATAACATTCTGAATGAGATGATGTAGAATAACAGAGTTGGAAGGAACCTTAGAGATCTTCTAGTCCAACTGCCTGCTTAGGCAGAAACTTTATACCATATGTGATAGAATTCATCCCAGAATTGCAGGAGGGAGTGTTCTCTTTCATACAAAGAGACAACATAGCTTGGAAACTTTGGTAAGCAGGGAAAGAGTGATGGTGGACTCTCCCTAGCAGTTCACAGGATACAGTTTTGCAGATAAGTGCTATAGTTTAAGATTTCTGTCTATAGGTGAATAAGGTGAATAAGCATTAAAGAAACTACTCTGAAGTAACCATACAAAGTGTTGCATTGTTTTTGGTTTCTTGGACCTGACAGATAATGATTAATACCATGAGCCCTGGTGGCATAGCGGTTAAAATGCAGCACTGCAGACTAACTCTACCCACACTCCAGGAGTTCAATCCTAACCAGCTCAAGGTTGATTCACCTTCCATCCTTCTGGAGTCAGTAAAATGAGGACCCAGATTGTTGGGGCAATATGCTGACATTGTAAACTGCTCAGAGAGTGCTTTAAAACCCTGCAGAGTGGTAGAAAAGTGCTATTGCACTTAGAACTGGTTGTTATGATTCTGCCCAGTTAGGAGAACCAGCAAATTGTGCCACTGGCTGGCCCCACCCCTCCCTGACCTGCCCACTCACACCTGGCATGTGCGCCATCAAACTTGTCTGCTAAGTTGCTATTTTTCCTTTTCCCCCCCCCAACCATCAGCTGTTCTACTGTGCTAGGAGATTTAGTGTTATGTATGCAGAGTTTGAATATGATTGGTTGTTCTTGTAAAGT
This sequence comes from Naja naja, assembly GCA_009733165.1. Taxonomy (NCBI): domain Eukaryota; kingdom Metazoa; phylum Chordata; class Lepidosauria; order Squamata; family Elapidae; genus Naja; species Naja naja. The sequence goes on along the minus strand of CM019160.1, from coordinate 6,303,799 downwards.
GTTTGAAATCATTGGTTTAAAAGTGCGGGAAAACCCTGCACCCTGATTGGCTGTCAGCCGTGGTAGCCGGCTATAAAAAGCTACCACGGCTGATCCTTTTCGGGTCTGTTCTGAGCTGAAGTCACAATAAACTAAGAGCTGAAGCACTCCGTGTCCTGCCTCTCAATGCGAATCTAACATTTAGATTAGCTACAAAGCAGGAAATTGTTGGATTTCTTGCTTTCTAGCTAATATAAAAGCAGAGATGAAGTCTCCTTAGGACTGAAGCTTCTATGTTTCAGTGCAGACACAGGTAGCAGATTGCAGATAGATAGATCTCTAAGCGAATCTGTGATTCTGTGAGCAACTCAATCTGCCTGCCTGCTTTGCCTTTGATTTTGGGTAAAAGTTGCTCTTTTTTAAATAAAAAAAATAAATATTTAAATAAATATTTACAATATTTACATACAAGCCATGTCCAGCCAGTCACATGACCACCAAGCCACACCCAGTCAGCAAGCCACACCAAGCCACACCCACAAATTAGGCCATGCCCACAGAACCGGTTGTTAAGAAAATTGAATCCCACCCCTGGCTATTGTTGTACTAGAAATACAATTCAAGACAATATTGATAGGTTAGATCAGGAGTATAAAACTCAAGGACCACGGGCTAGATCCAGCCTACAGGGTCTTTAAATCTGGCCTGCAGGGCTGGCCTGGAAATATCAAGGGACCAACCCATGGTGCCTCTGGTGGCTAAAACAGGTCACGTGCACCACCCGTGCCTCATTTTCACCCTCCATGGCCTCCTGCAGCACTCTGCCAGATGAAACCAGGCTGAAAATGAGCTGAAAAACAGCCCTCAAATGGGCCACAAATGGGTCCAAAACAGGCTGAAAAACAGGTCCAAAACGATCTGAAAATGGCCTAAAAACAGGCCCCAAATGGGCCAAAAACAGGCTGAAAAATGGCCCCAAAACTGGCCACACAGCCTGTCTTGGCCAGCAGGGTGCTGCAGGAGGCATCCATCCTACCCTCTGCCTCCCCCACAATGCCGATGCCAGCCTGCAGAGAACTACAATGCTGATCTGGCCCTCAAAAAATCCAGTTTGACACCCCTGGGTTAGATAAATGGTCTAAAATTAACATGAAATTTTACAGAGTCACTTTACCAGAAATCAGATGTTCAACTGTAGAATAAGTTTTGGCTTGGTATCAGTATTTGTGAAATATCTTGGAACATTAGACTACAAACTGAATATAAATCAGCACTTTGATGTAATTCCAAAAAAGGGGAAGTGCAGTTAATGTTGCATCTGCAGTTTCCAAAGAAGAAATAGTCCCATTTTCTTCTACAGTGGTCAAATCCATGAACCTTTTAAGAAGATATAGAACTACATCAGATTTGAAAAAAGCAAGAAAAGAGTGTCTTTAAGAGAAGGACACATATCCAGAAATTGATTGAAGTGACAAGAAAGCTGAGTGCAGCTAAACGTTAGGAAATATGGTATGGCTCCAAGTTACTGAGAAACTGTCTCAATAATATTGGCAGAAGGGGCATGATGTGGAACCCAAGGAATTCCAGCTGGCAGGTTCTAGGAGAACCTTTTCTGCCATGCCTTCCTCTCTCTGCAACATCATATCCACTGAGGTGAGATCCATACCCACCCTCTTGGCTTTCTGAAAGGGCCTAAAGGTCTGGCTCTGTCAATTGAGGAGGGGATATGGGACAGCCAATGGGGGCCTGTCATTCTGGGGATGCTTAATGGACTAAGATAAGACCTTCACTTCTTCCTTGTTTGCATCTTGATCCCTTCCAACCTATCATTGTCAATTTTAAATCAATTTTAGTGTTAATATTTATTGTTTTAATGTTTATTTTGTTGCTTTTGTTGATTATAAGCTGTCTAGGGTCACTTTTAGGCAAGATGAGCAGCATATACATTAAACAAACAAACAAGCAAACTAATGTTTGTTCCTCATCTGCAAAAGCCATTTGATGGTGGATCCAGAGAAGAGCAAACTCCTTTCACTATATTCAAGCAGAGGCAAACTATTCATCCATCACCCCAAAGTTCTTCTTCAAAGGCAACTAGACTTTCTTTGTTTTTCCTTGAAGACGTTTTGATTCTCATCCAAGAAACTTATTCTTCAAGCAGTCCAAACTGAAGAAGCTTTTTGGATGAGAAGTTAAATGTCTTCAAGGAAAAAGAAAGAAAGTACCATTTCTTTTGAAAAAGCACTTTTGGGACAGCCATGACCTGGATGACTGAGAATCTCCATAGACATCCAGCCATGAGAGATGCTTTCAGATTTCTACACTGAGATTCCTACACTGAGTAGGAAGCTGGATATATCTGAACTATATGCTTGAAATTAATGGAAAGAAATTAGAGCTCTCAGCATGGGGTGGGAATAGTAAATAATGTGCTGGAGAGGGAGAAAGAAAAGGAGACCCTCTAGCATTTTTACTCAAGTATTAATAGAATTTGTTATGGAAGAGAAGCAAAAGAAAAGAAAAACAGGACAGTAATATTAAGAAGAAATGGGTGAAAGGAAGAAGTCTTCTCTCGTCTCTAAAGGATATAGAATTGATCTTGCTGCATTTCAATTTGTCATTCAATAATGAGCATTTCCTGAGCAACAGGTAGACAAAATGAAAGATTTTTCAATTACACTGTAATTTTGTGAGGCACACTCTGTGGCTGCTATTCAGAGCTGCTGAAATAATCTGTCCATGGTAATAATTATTTACAAACAAGATGTCCTCCAAATGACACAGAAATATGAAATTTGTAGTGTTCTCAGTGGCCCAAGTGCAACCAGGATTTCCCCCTTTAAACATACAAATAAATAAAGAGAGATAGGAAATGAAAGGGGGTGGAATCTGAGATGGATTTCATAAAAAAAGTCACAAGGCCCAAGAACTGATCAGACTTTTTGGCACCATTCCAAAGGTGCTTTTTCAAGAGGCAGATGGACTTTCTGGATTTTCTTTGCAGACGTTTCGCTTTTCAGTCAAGAAACTTGGCCCACACCCATTGCACAATTCCAAAATTCTGGGCAGGGTTAGAAAATCAATATGTTTGCGACATTTAAAAATGAATCAAAAATATATTAACAAATCATGATTGAAATAAATCATGGGTGTTTAATTTTGGCATAGCATGAAGTTTCTTCTTTTCTTTATTAATGTTTCAATTAAAGTTAGAGCAAGAGCTACATTGTATTCTGATGCTTTAAAAATGTACTGCACATTGATTGTTGATCGATTGCAGCCGGTTCTCTTAGGAGAGAAACATGTTTCTATGCTTTTTCACCTCTGAAGTGAAAATAATATTTTCAAAGCTATTTGTTTGGCTAATGCTACAGTGTTCAAACCATATAATACATTCATAGTCTTTCATAAAGCAGGATCTTGTTTTGAGTGATGTTGCAAAATTCAGGCCCGTTTTTTTGAATGGGAATGCACAGTAATCAAGATTCTGCAGACATCACAACAGCATGTGAAATAGGAACCCAAGTAACAACTTAATGGATAACAACCAAACATGGAGAACAACTAGACATACATAAATCTATATATTAATTTTCTTCTTCTTTTTTTGAGTAAACAGTTTTCTCATAATAAACAATGAAAGTAAATGTTATATCTAGCTTTTACAATCTGTTTGCACAATGCTTATTTAAAAAACAACCCCATTGGCCAAGCTTTCTGTAGATTTTATGGTAGGTAGCACTCAATACAGACTACCACCCCATGTATTTTTTGGTCCTAGGATAAGGGCCACAACTGCTTGTTTTGAATTCATATTTGACTCTATATTGGAAAATTGAAAAAACACAGTTTACTGAAAACATTTTGATTGAATATTCTTAGCAGTCTTCCATAATTGTGACAAAAGGGCTTCTTTCCCTAAGAAGTTCTAAGATAAGATATAAGATAAGATTTTTTTAAAAAAATGAAAGAACACTCACAAGTTAAAGACAAGATCAGAATCAGAAATGAATACATTCAAAAAGAAAATGAAAAACTATAGAAAAAGATCTGGAAATTGTCATAAAGTTTGAAAGGAGAACAAGAATAAAAATAAAAAAACAAAAACAAAAACTAAACTGAACAAAAACTAAACTAAACTAAACAACAACAAAACAAATTGAAACAATTTCATCTGTTGCTTAAACAAGACAAGAGTGGCAAAGAATCTATCTACTGTAGACCTCCAAACTTCCATCAATGCTACAAATGTTGAATTTTGTATAATAGTTTAAGTATGCGCTTAGTCTTTGCTAGTGAGAACACATAAGTTGCTCGTAAGAACACATAAGAGTGGTAAGACCACACTTGAATATTGCATCAAGTTTTAGTTGCTACAATATTAAAAAAAAATGTTGGGACTCTAGAAAGAGTGCAGAGAAGAGCAACATTGATGATTAGAGGCATGGAGGCTAAAATGTATGAAGAATAGTTGCAAGAATTGAGTATATCTCATTTAATGAAAAGTGTTCCAATATCTAAGGAGCTGCCACAAAGAAGAGAAGGGGGTCAACCTATTCTCCATAGATGGAAACTAATCAACGTGAGAAGCAATCTAGAATTAAGGAAAATTTTCCTGACAGAACAGTGAATTAGTGGAACAACTAGGCTCCTGAAGTTGTGGGTGCTCCATCACTGGAGGTTTTTAAGAAGAGTCTGGACTATCCTATGTCTGAAATGGTAGAGTGTTGGACTAGAAGACCTTCAAGGTCCCTTCCAAATCTGTTATTCTGCTATAATTTTAAATCGGATAAGTGTTGGAAATGTCATCAGATACCTGGCTCCTACTACCAAATGTGGTGGACTTGCATTGATGCTAAAAGATACTGGACTAAAATCCACATGTGGTTGGAAAAAATGACACAACAACATATAGACTTGAAACCTGAGATATTCCTGTTGGGAATTGTACCAGAGACATTTAACAAAGAACTGAAATATTTGATTGTTAATGTATTGACAGCTGCCAGAATTGTATTTGCTAAAAAGTGAAGAAATGATAAGACACCTACGCAGGAGGAAGTGATTAAGAAGATTTTGGACTGTGCCGAAATGAGTAGATTAACATTTGAAATTAGGGACCAAGAAGAAAAGCAGTTTTATAAGATATGGAATATGTTCTATCAATGGTTAGATAAAAAAGTTTGGTAATATATCTTTGGGAATATAAAGATAGATAGAACTGTTGAAACAATATAGAGATTATAATATGATAAAGGATTAATAATAATGATTATAGTTTTTCCTTTTTGTAATATTGAGTATGAATAATGAGGGGAAGGCACTGTGATTTTTGACCGACCGACATACTTGAAATTGATATGGATCTATGTGTTGTATGCTTGTCTGTTATGTTTGTGTTTTTGGAAAAATAAAACCTCTTATAAAAAAAAGAAGAGTTTGGACTATCATATGTCTGAAATGGTAGAGTGTTGGACTAGAAGACCTTCAAGGTCCCTTCCAAATCTGTTATTCTGCTATAATTTTAACAGAACAACAATTTACCTGTCAGTCTACCCACTTTCTGTGTACCTCCCCATTCTGACATTTTTTCATATGGAGAACACTAAAAGCAAAGTAGCAAGTTTTGTAAACTGTCTTCTAAAAAAATTAACTTGGATGCCAAGTCCTGGGCAAATTAGATCTAGTACTGGTCATAGATTCTCCCCAAATCCACAGGGAACTTCAGCCAGTTTTACTCAGAATCTGTTCAAACCCACTACAAATTCATAGCATTTAACTCTCTGTTCTTTTTTGTTTCATTCTAATCCTATTTAATGTGAACGTATTTTTAATTTATGTTGTAAACCACTTTGGGAATTTTTGCAAAATAAAAGGAGAATAGTATTCTTCTAATGGAAATCTGCAGATTGTGAAGATAGGCATAATCTCCCTGTCTCTAGTTCTCTGTCTCTCTCATGTTTGTCCGCTAAGAATAATACAAGCTGTACCCCATCCACCTGCATGGAGTAAAGTTAAGGGATCCATCCATCTTTTCTACTGTCAGGTGAAAAGAAACATGCAATGATTTTTGAGTATATGAAAAGCACTGGAAAAAGATTAAACACTATATTCTGTGATTCTGCTATTCTGATTGCAGCCTCTAAGCCTAGTTTACAATGAAAAATAGTTGGGATGGAAATGAATGCAACATTCAGTTGGTGTTTCTTGATGTTTTGCTTAAAATGCGAATTTTACCTGTTTATCTTAGGCAGCCAAAACAGTCTCAAGGCAAAGCAAGAAAATGCAGTGTTGCTTAAGAACAAACACAGGATAATTGTAGAATGTTTATTTTTGTTTGTATCACTGCTAAGCAACAGGCATCTTTCTGAGGGCAATAGTATATTTCTTACTGGATGGTTATTTATGTGAGTTTATGACAGGAGTGAGCAGGCTGGACCCTTTAGAGCAGGGGTCGCCAACCTTTTGGACCCCAAGGACCACCAAACTCATACTTTTAAATCCCAAGGACCACTAATATGAATTTTTTTAAAAAGCTAATATATTTAATATACATTTTTACATTAAATATAAATATAAATATAAATTTATATACTCACACACACACTTATTTGATTATAACAAAAACATAACTGCTTAATGATAACAAAACAGAATGTTCCAGGCTGGAAACCTTCCCCCCACCTGGCACCTTCCAAAGAGACAGAAGAGCAGGCGGGGTGTGTGTGTATCTGAGCTGAGGGGCCTTGGGGCAACTGTCACTGGGAGAAGCAGAGGCAGAAAGGGGGCTTTGCTCTCCTTGGGAGGCAGTGCCCCTCAGCCACCACTCCAGGGGCTTCTCAGCAGGCATCTGCCTACAGAAGGACTGCCAGCCTCAGTGATTAATTGGGGGGAGGGGAGGGAGAGAAAGTGGGAGCTCCTTTCAGATCCTGGGTGGAGGATTGAGAGAGCTCAGATCTGCAGCTGAGGAAAATCTGGGGGGGCTCTTCCAGCATCACCTGGAGACAGGCAAGGAAAGGTGTCCCTGGGGGCACTTCGCTCACTTTAGCACTTCACTGCCAAACCCAGTCACAGCCAGTGATTATTTGGGAGTGGGGGAGGGGAGAGAGAGAGAGAGAAAGCATCTCTCACATTACCTGAAGGCGAAACAAAACTCACTCTTTCACCGAGACCTACAAAATGCCAATCTATCGCGTTCCAGGAGTTCTTCGAAATCACCAAATGCTCCCACTCACAGTTCTCATGCCTCCCAGCTTTTCGAGGGATCCCAGAGTCAGGTCCCTGAGATGCATGCACCAACCAGCTCCCACACACAGCAGCGGCAACAACAGTCCCCTCTCCCAGCGCCCACTATTAGCTCTCCCCATTAGTTCTATAGTTTTGAATTGCTCCCGCCTCTCTCTCTTTCCTTCCCCCTTCCCCCCCTGCACCCACATGCAGGCAGCCAAGGAAAGGGAGACAGAGCCATGAGCAGCTCTTGGCTCCTCCAACCCTCGTTGCCTCTCCCAACATTGAAGCCTTGGAGATGCAAGGAAAGTTGCTTACTTCTCCGCTACTGCCTCCTCCTCCTCCTCCTCCAACACCTCCTTCTCTGGGTAGGGTGATTCTTAACTAACTGAGTATGCTAAGGTGACTCCGGGCACTACCGCTGTGATGGCTTTGCCTGCATCTCCAAGGCTTTGATGTTGGGAGAGGCAGCGAGGGCTGGAGGAGCCGAGAGCTGCACATGGTTCTGTCTCCCTTTCCTTGCCTGCCTGCACGTGGGCGCGGGTGGGAGGGAGAAGGAAAGAGAGAGAGGTGGGAGCAATTCAAAACTAGAGAACTAATGGGGAGAGCTAACAGTGGGCACTGGGGGAGGGGACTGTTGTTGCCACCACCTGTTGTGTGTGGGAGCTGGTTGGCGTGTGCATCTCAGGGTTCTGACTCCGGGGTCCCTCGAAGAGATGGGAGGCATGAGAACTGCGCAGTCCAGATTAATTGCTTTCAGGGGCCATTTTTTCTGCAGCCCACCAAATTTTTTCCACGGCCCACCAGTGGGCCACAGCCCACTGGTTGGCAACTGCTGCTTTAAAGTTTATCATATCTAGTTTCCCTTCTACAACAGCAATCAGGCCCCCCAGCCACTGGAAGATCACAGTGTCCACAACCTCTATAAAGGTAAAACAAAACATTATTAATAAATAAAATTTGTGCTACTCTAAAATCTGGTTGAATAGAACCAAAATCCACACCTGATGGAATATGTGACAGAAGCCTCCTACATACCTACAACCTGATACACTCATTTTCTTTCTTTGGTGAGCACCAAACTATCTTGGTGATCTCTGATCTGACCTTTCCCGGTGGGATTTTCCACAAATGTCTTGGAATTGTGTTCCTCAGAGTTCTTAAGTCTTGGCCATGTTAGCCATGAAAGGTTACGGTATCAAGGCTAGGCAATTCTGAGAACTATAGACCAGCTGATATGGAGGGCACCAATTTGGAAAAGCTAAGTGTAGATAATTTTTCCTTGGAGAGCCATTGAGACATTTCAGTTCCATGGATCTTTCAGGCTCTTTGCATTTAAAAATCCACGAAGCAAACGGAAAGATTGTGAATTATAAAATAAACATTTGGCTGTGTGGAGGAAGGCATTAGAAGAAATTACACTCATTATAAAGCTAAATTTAATATTCTGTCTTGTTTTACTAGGCATTCCCCATTACCTTGTTGGAGGATTAGCTGAGAAGTCTCCCACCCCCGCGTCCTCCACATTAATAGCTATTAATATAATGATATACCCATCAGTTCTGGCAGCTGCAAAGGGGAATAGATAACTGCTTCAAATTGCTGTGCTACAGAGCAAGACACTATGATGTCCTCTGGATGCTATGGAGTTCAGCTCCACCCAGAATGCTCACTGACAAGGGTTTGGGAGTTGAAATCAAAGACCTCTGTAGGGCTCCAGGTAGACTATTTCTAATGTATGACATTGGGCAAGTAGGCTATTATTTTAAAATTACAGTATTCTCTTGGGGATTTTAGTCATCTTGAACACCCTCATACATGTGGACGACCTTGAATGTTATTATTGTGAGAGAACAGTTCTTCTACCCTTGTTTTGCAGATTGGGCTTGATTTAGCTTCACTATCTTGTCTCCTTTCCCTGCCTTGTTTCCAAATATAAAAAGTTGAACACAGCAATCTTTCTTTGTAGGGGACAACTCTAATCCCCTAATCTTTTGAGTTGCCTGATTTCTAAGTATTTTTTATTTTACAATATTCTTCCTGCACTAAGGTAAATCATGGTCTGCAATGTATCTGATGTGAGCTCACCCACAATTTCCTATATGGAGAGTCTGATTTCAGTTTCCCTTCGAATGATTGGTAGTATAGCATTTGACCTTTTTCTGACCATAGAAAACCACTATCCAATTGGCATAAAATAGTACTTGGCACAATAATATGATGCATGTCATGTCACTTCCCCCCGCCCTTCCCCTCCTATGAATGCTCACAATTGTAGCATATAAACTGGTGTGTTTCCAGGTACAATTCAAGGTGCTGATCATTACCTATAAAGTCCTGCATGGCTTGGGACTGGGGTGCCTGAGGGATTACCTTTTTAAAGAGTCTGTACCCCTCCAATTGGCTCAAGCAGATTGGGCATGCTGCAGATCCCATCAGCCAAAGAATGTCAGCTTGCGGGGAGCATGTTTCATAGAACAGGAGCCACTTTAGAAAAAGCTTTTTCTAAAATGGCTCCTGTTCTATGAAACATGCTCCTTTCAGTGGTCCTTGGGACAACTGTTTGAAGCCAAGTCTCCTGTGATATTTAAATTGTTTACAATTTAGAATCTCTATAGACAAATTGTTTACAAATAATTTGGAGTGGGGATTGAATAGCGTGATGGACAATTTAATACAAAATGCCAAATTATCTAATACAGGAAAATCAACACGGGATTATGAAGTGCTCAAAAGGATCTTACCAATAGTAGATGCTCATCAACTATCCAAATGATACATTCTGATTTACAAAATCCTAAGGTTAACAAATACATGAATGAGATCTTGGTGTCAAGATAGGGACTAAAAAAATAAACCCGACTTCAAAGTGAGGATGTCCTTTGAAGTCCATCAGTGCCACATCTTGTTCGAGACTGAGTACTGGGGTGTGACAGGGTGAGCTCCTGTCATTTGCTTCAGCTCCTGCTGACCCCTAGGAATTTCAAAGTGTTTATTACCAAATATGGCCATAGAGTGGAGTCAGTTAGCAGACTCCACTCACTGGCCCAGCCACTGGTGGGAGAAATAAAGTCCCGTCAGTGGCTGAAGCTTTGGACAGCGCCAGCTACAAAAGCTGGTACCTGCCATGGCTGAGCGCCTTTTTACTTTAAACAACAATAAAAAGAGTTTTACCTGCTCCTGCCACATCCTGCCTCTTATTCCCGTGGATCCATCACCCATCTGGTGATGAGGATGGGATTCTGAGCTGCGGAGAGAACAAAGGACACCTCAGGGGATTTGGACACCATTTTGCTGGCCATCACAATGATTGCAACCCCACTGACCAACATGGCACAATGCTCGACCAGCCTGGCACACTGCCCGATGTTGATCCCCTATGACCCGGCAAAGGAGAAATGATCCTCATACATGGGCCAATTCGACCTGCACCTGGAAGTCAATGGACTCCAAGCAGCCTCCGATGCACAGAAAAAAGCCTTATTCCTGACCTACTGCGACTCCGAAATTTAGGAAATGGCAGATGCCCTTGCATCAGATGACCTGCAGAGTGTATCCTGGGACAAACTCCAACAGGTACTCAAGGGACATTATGCCCCCTCTCCCTCCTGTCAAGCCAGCATGATTTTTACACATGGAGCCAGAGAGAAGGGGAGACAATAAACACATTCGTAGCTGAACTGCATAAGATAGCAAAAAACTGCAGGTTCCTAGACACAGAAGGGATGATCCGAGACAGAATCATCCTGGGAATGAGGGACCAAATGCTACAAAACAGACTCTTGGCCCTGGAGGACATCTCATTCAAGGAAGCCATCAATGAGGCATGATCCGTGGAGTCCTCTGACAACTCAGCAGCATGGATCAGAGGGACAGAGAGGGTCCATGCAACCAAAACCAATCGCCACCCCAAACGAAGCGACTCCACCTCCGAAGCAAGCAAGGACGATGACAAAGAAGTGCACAAGGTGAAGTCCAGTAAGCCAGAGGGGAAACAAGGAAATAGACAGTGCAAGGGTTGCGGAGGAAATCACCACCACTCGGCATGCCATTTTAAGGACACTATCTGCCAAAGATGTGAACTCAGAGGCCACATCGCTGAGTTATGCCAAGCCATCCAACTGACCAACAAGCAAGGCAGGTGGGCATCATCACCCATGAGGCAAAATGGCCACCAAGGGGGAGGGACCCCTGGCAGGAAATTCAAAAGGAGAGATGATGCCAGGGAAGAAGAAACACACTTCACCTTCATTGGCTATGCCCAGACCCAGGTGAGACATGCCAATGCCTATGAGGCCAACAAAATAATGGCCACAGTATCCATAGAGGACAAGCCCTGCCGGATGGAAGTAGACCCAGGGTCCTACATATTCATGATCTCGTGGGACACCCTCAAAAGACTCCAACCCAAACTGTGGTGTGACCAATTGGAACCACAGACTATTATATTAAAGGACTACCAGGGCTGGCGCATACCTGTCCTGGGCAGGAAGACAGCCCACATAGAATAAGGCCAATTTCAAGGAAACCTGCCACTCACCATAGTAGACTGGAACCTGCCAAGTCTACTAGGAAGAGAATGGTTCCAGCCGCTCCAGATCAACATCACCGGTGTTCACGCAGCAGAGACCAACCCCCTGCACCCAGCAGCAGACATTGCAGAACTGGAACGGGAATTCAGTGACATCTTTGATGACAAACTGGGCAAGTACACGGGGACCCCAATATTGTTTAATTTAGACCCCAACATTGCCCCGGTCTGACTCAAGCCACAGCAAGTCCCATTTGCTCTCCAGCCCAAGGTCGAAGAACAATTAGATAAATTAATTAATTAATTTATTTATTTTATTAGACTTGTATGCCGCCCTTCTCCCAGAGGACTCAGGGCGGCGAACAGATAAAAAGACCCATATATACAATAAAAAGATATTAAACAAGACAAGTCTAAATTACAAAACTGCGTTAAAAACAATTAAAATTACAGTTATACCAATAATATAAAATCACCCGCCCCCCATGGTCAATCCAGGCTGGCTTGCTGAAACAGCCAGGTCTTCAGGTCTCGGCGAAAGGAGCGGAGATCCGGGGCCAAATGAAGATCCGCAGGAAGCTGATTCCATAGGGCGGGCGCTCCCTAGGGGTCCTTGAGCCAGTGGACCATACCAAATGGGAGATCCCAATCGTCATCCCAGTTAAACCAGATGGGTCAGTCAGGATTTGTGCTGACTACAAGACAACTTTGAATAGGGCCCTCCAACAAAGCACCTATCCCATGCCAGTAGTACAGCACCTCCAGCACTCCCTGGGCCAAGGGACTATATTTGCCAAAGTAGACCTGGCCCAGGCCTATCAGCAACTGCCCATCAATGAGGCAACCACTGAAGCGCAAACCATTGTCACACACTGAGGCACTTTTAAATGCAAGCGGCTGCAGTTCGGAGTCAGCATCACCCCCGGCCTGTTCCAGAGCATTATGGAAAGGCTACTGCACAACATTCCAGGAGTAATCCCATATTTCAACAATTCTCAGCCAAAAGCAGGGGGCAATTGATAGAGAGACTGAGGACAGTATTGGGCAGATTCCAGGAACCTGGACTGAAATTACAAAGGAATAAGTGCCACCTAGCTGTCCCCCAAGTGGAGTTTTTGGGTTTCCTGATAGACACATCTGGCATCAGACCCACAAATTGAAGGCAATACGGGAAGCCTCCACCCCACAAAACAAAATGGAACTGCAAGCCTTCCTGGGGTTACTCAACTTCTACAATGTTTTCTTACCACAGAAGGTGATCATCGCAGAACTGCTCCACAGACTGCTAGATAAAACAACCACCTGGGCCTGGGGGCAACACAAGGCCGATGTTTTCAAAAATATTAAAAATGTCCTAACATCCAGCAGCATTCTCATACAATACAGCGAGATGCTACCATTGACACTCACATGCGACACCTCTCCCTATGGAATCAGAGCAGTCCTCAGCCACCAACTACCCAATGGGATCGATGCCCCCATAGCATATTACTTAAAGACACTGTTCAAAATGCAAAGAAACTATAGCCAAACCGACAAGGAAGCACTTGCCGTAGTCGCAGGAGTCAAGTGCTTCCATGAATATCTTTACAGAAGACAATTTGATTTGATCACTGACCACAAAGCTTTGCTAGACATCCTCACTGGATGTCTCACTGGAGATAGACCCAGGATGTTAAGATGGACTGTGTTCCTGGCTGCATACAGCTGCTGCATAATCCACAGGCCAGGAAAAGACATCTCCCACACTGATGCCCTGATCTGCTGTCTCCTTCCAGACCTAACCGAAGACCGGGCCATCCACCACTACTAGTGGACCACCATTACTAGTGGAGGAGCTACTGCCCGGACTGATGATGTCTACAGAGATCACAAGACTCACAGCCCGCGACAAAATTATGGCACGGATTTCAAACTGGGTGTGGAGGAGATGGCCAGAAGTGGTAAAAGGGGATGAATTCAAACCATATAAAAACAGACAGGCTGAGCTGTCAGTACTAAAGGGCTGCATACTGTGGGGGAGAGTAGTTATTCTGCCCCCACTAAGGAATAGAATACTGAAACTGCTACACGAGGGCCACCCCAGGATTGTCCAAATGAAAGCCCTGGCCAGAAGCTATGTGTGGTGGCCGGGGCTGGACAAAGAGATATAAACCTGGGTCACCACCTGCACCCCCTGTCAAGAAACCAGGCCAGCCCCCCTGGCAGCGAGCCCCAGAAAATGGGAGACATCCACAGCCTCGTGAGTCCGAGTACACATTGACTTCACCGGGCCCTGCCAGAGGCAAACTTTCCTCATAGTCGTCAATGCGTACTCTAAGTGGTTGGAAGTAATACTAATGAAATCCACCACATCAGAGGCCACCATAAGAGCCCTCCAATGACTATTCTCCACTCATGGGCTGCCGGACATCCTTGTCTTTGACAACGGGCTGCAGTTCACCTCACAGCTGTTCGAAGCATTCCTGGCCAGACTGGGGATCAGGCACACACTGTCCGCACCTGCATACCCAGTGACAAACGGACAAGTAGAGAGAATGGTCTGAATGACCAAAGAAACACTCAAGTGGATGGGCCAAGGGGACTGGCAAGAAAGGATTGATAAAATGCTCTTGGCCCAACACATCACACCCCATGCAACAACACACTGTAACCCCACAGAACTCTTAATGGGCTAATCTCACTGTATCTTTTAAATAAATCACCTTGGCTAATAATTAAGCTGTTTTGTTAGGTCTGTAGTGAACATAGACAGCTTGATTCATCTCAGAGCTTGCCTTTCTATAAGCCTGGATCTCCACTTTTCCAGGGTGTTGAAGGGAAAGATGTGATTGGAGAGGCTTTAGAGTTTGACAATGTGCCAGTTCTAATGCAACTCCAATAATGTTCGCTGTCAACTCTGATAAAATTTGAAATCTATCACTTCTTTTTTTTTCTTCAGAAGCTCTTGTTACTGAAAGAAGTAATTGCAACTCATCCTTAATTCCAAACGAATTACTTGGGAAAGAATACCAGGGAGCGAGACAGCAATAGCGTCTGATCAAATGGACTATGATCAAATATCAGTAATTGTTCAAGCAGCTCACTGTCTCACCTTGCTTTTTTTCCCATCACAATCTATTGGAATATATGAAACAATTGCTGTGGGAAATATTCTGCACAAGATGAGTAGGCAGATACTTCCCTCCTCCCCCACCCCACCTCCCAGCTTTTAAGATTAATAGAATGAATTGAGATAGATGGCAGAAGAAAAAAGAAACAGCATCCAAAATGTTATGCTTTTCAGTTTTGTATAGTTTCATATTGTTCATTTTTAGTGCTTATCTTTCTAACACTCTTCATCAGTTGTCCCCTGCTGGAGTTTTAGTTTTGTTTCATTTTTGGATGTAGATTATCTTGGACACTAGCAATAAAAGATCTGATTCGAACAGAATATCCTAAAGTACTGTAGAGACAATTCATTGTTTAAAATCAAAACCAACTTTATTAATCCATTCAATCTATTTTATTTTGGCTGAGATGCCACATTCTTTCAGGGATAAAATGTTGACAGTAAATGTTCCAGGGATGAACAGGGATGAATCAAGCACCTTTTAAACTTTCCTTCCAATACTCTCATGTCATTTTATTCTCCTCTGTCTCTTTTTTGAGCATTAAGTCACTAGGAAAGTAAGGAGAACTATTAGCAGATTTAACCATATATAGAAGGATTTTGAAATTAGTCTAATGACCCTAAGTGAAATGGAAGATTTTCCATTTTTGACATACAAGACTGAACATTTTCCCCAATGTGGTGTTTTTCAAACATAATATGTCTGAAATTGCAAGGATTCTTAGTTGGTGTGGTCTTATTCTGGGAGGCACAGCCTTACTATAGCAAGTAGCTACATTAGGGAAGTTTTGGTAGGAATAGAGTAGAAATTAGGGCT
The DNA here is from genome assembly GCA_009733165.1 of Naja naja. Classification (NCBI taxonomy): domain Eukaryota; kingdom Metazoa; phylum Chordata; class Lepidosauria; order Squamata; family Elapidae; genus Naja; species Naja naja. The sequence goes on along the minus strand of CM019160.1, from coordinate 6,288,133 downwards.
GCTGAGCTTTTTTTATTATTACTTTATTAGCTGATTAGTTGTATCTAAAGTTCTGCTTGGACATCCTTCTTGTTCAATATGGCTTTTTAATTGTGGGACCCTTGGTGCTCTCTGAACTTGATAGTTTGCTTGCAGATGATTCATTATCCAACAAAATAACATTATCAATATGAGTGAGTATGGGGTTTGTGAGTGAATGTGCGTTTGCTCCCTGTTTATATACTGTAGCTGTCAATGTTCATGGGGTATGGTAATCTCTTGGTACAGTAATTCCTTGCTTATGGTATTGTTTGATTGATTGTTTGTTTGATTGTTTGCTTGATTGTTTGCCTGGTATTAATCCCTGCTTATCTATGTGTTAGTTGATAGAAAGGGTGTATTCTGATGTATTTGTTTCCTCTTTTTTATGTTTTTATTTATCTCTTTTGAATGGTGTGTAATTATGGCTTATTTATTTATTTATTTATTTATTTATTTATTAGACTTATATGCCGCCCTATCTCCCGAAGGACTCAGGGCAGCTTACAAAGTAAAAAATACAAATACAAATATACAAATATTAAAAAAACTATTAAACCTAAGGTCTCATAACTATGCCGATTAAAAACTATGCTATTTGTATTGAGAGATGAGTTGTCTGAATGCAAAGTTTCCAGGAATTCCCTAGCATTTTTGGACCTAGCTTGATCTTTAGTTGAAATCAGGGTTGAGTCTGACTATCTGTTATTAGATTAAGGAATTTTCTAGTTGGTGTTCATGGATGCTCTCTGCTAGCCTTCTACCTGCCTGTCCTACACATGGCTATTGGAGTCATTACACTGTATGTTGTAGATGACTCTAAAACTTTAAGCCAATCTTGGCATTCAGACAAACCACAGATCCAGCAACACTGGCAGGGCAAGCTGCTGTATATGAACAAGAAGCAAACCCCACACCCATTAAGACTGATCATGTTACCTTGTCAGATAATCAAACATCTGCAAGCAAACAACCAAACTCAAAGAGCACTAAAGACCCCACTGTTCAACCCTGAGCTACAAATAAGGTACCTTAATTCATATCAATGTTAAATAAATTGTCCCTGAGTTCCAATGATATTGGCATTCAAATAACTTTCTGAACATAGCCATTTTGTTCAAATTTAAAATTTTAGTGCAGTCTCTCCTATTTGAAGGGCTCAGGTGGATGAGAAATGTGCCTAAGCAAAAAGCATTCCATTAAAATTCAATACAAATCCAATTATACACTTACAAATATGAAGGATTAAAATCTTCCATAATGAAGACTCTTGTAATCTTCTCTTCTAGCTATGTTACTACAAGGAATAACTATATTCCTTCTCAATTTGTTTTTTCTACCTCCTTCTTGAAACATAATTTATGGAATTTAAATGTAATTTTGAACACAGGGGGTTTCCCCTCTCCCCATACATTATCTCAGGACACCATATAAAAAAGTTCAGTTTTAATTTTAATTTTTTTCCTCTTTGGGATTTATACAACTTTCCAACCTGCCCTGCTGCAAAAATTTACTGAACAGACTGGCTGGAATATCCTGGGGTGCTAATGCATCCTATGGACAACAGCCCTGGCTTTGGTTTATTCCACAGCTGAATATTGTGCCAGTGTGTGGCTTAATAGAGCCCACACCCAAATGGTTGATATCCAATTCTGTCAGATAATACTTACCCTCTGCACAGGTGATGATCATGTCTCACACATTGAATCCCACTGCTATGCGTTAGTTGCCAGTAGCCAGCAATAACATATCACCACATATTAGAAGACAACAAGCTCTTCTTTGGCTATGATCAAGGATGCTGAACAAGGCCTTCCTTATTCACCAGGACAATGCACAGCCCATTACAAGATTGAAATTCCATAGACCAACATGGAAAATAGCCATTGACTTACAATCTACCTATTTTAACCCTGAGAATGCCTGGAGATAGGAATGGTCCAAGGTACCTTCTTGTGGCCTGACCAGTAGTGATTGCTTCACCAAACCACCTAGTTTTGACCTGCCTCACTCTGGCTGGTCAAAATTGAACAGAATTAGGCATAATACTGGAAGAAGTGCCTCTGCTTTGTATCAGTGGGGATGGAAATATTCCCCTTATTCTTATTGTTCTTATTCTTATCCCATTAATAAATAAATTGTGACTGTGATATTGATATGCAAACTGTTAAACGTATCATGCAAGATTGCCCATGATGTGTGTTCTCTGGTTCCCAAGAAGATCTGCATGAAACAACACCAAAGGTGATCACCTGGATAGCTGAATTGGACATCCAGTTATGAGGTCACTGCCATACACCATAGAAGTACATAATTTTGTGAATTGTGTGTTTATGTTTACTTCTCTTCTATCATGTTCTCATTATACTCTAAAGAAATAATAAACCTGTCCTGTCTTCTCATTTTTTTCAATATTGCATTTAACATAGCATTCAAATTTAAAGCAAGACAAAACAAAAAATCCAATGAAAATTTCTAGGTAGTATTCTGTAGATTTTAATTGGTCCTATTAATGGCCACTCTCCTGCTAATATCTCTATTTTTATTGTTATTCTCCTAGATCCACATAGCTACAAACATATTACAGAGACTCATTCACTTGTTTTATTCTTCTGACCTTTTTCCTTCCAAATTGTGAATTGCCTTCTTCAGATTCAATTTCTGTTGAAAGTTCATGTTCAATGAGTAAGCAAAGATGTTCTTTCTCTTTACTGTATTTATAGCCAATTATAACTTTGTGTATGTGTAGACTAGATATTTAGCTTAAAATTCTGCATCTGTATATTGTAGGAATGAGCACCACTAAACTTAAAGCAATTTACTTTTTATAGACACAAACAGGGTCACAATCTTAATCCTCTCGATATTAGGCCAGTAAATTCCTTTTTTCTTCCTGTGATCAGCTTTCATAGTTATTTCTTGTTCCTCTCCCTTAGCATATGGAAGAAATTCTCAGACTAGTAGACTTTGAAAAAGCATATCTTTTAATGATCCCCTTCTGCCCTAAGAGAAATTTGTCTTTTGCACACTTGATCTATCAGTTACCTAATACACAGTGAGAGAGAATTCAATCTTGGATAAGCAGGCAAAAACACAAAGACTTGTGGATAAAGTCTGATGAAGAACAATGCATCACTAACAATGAAATAAATCTTCAGTTTTGATTATTGCTCTGATAGATTACTGGTTCTAACTAATGTTCTGCTCTGTCATCTTTCTGATTCAATAAGGCTTTCTTACTGGGGGGCCTTGGTGCTTTCTGAGCTTGGTTATTTGCTTGTGGACATTTTATTACCCAGCTAGGTAACATCATCAATGTGAGTGAATATGAGGCAGCTGGCAGTACTGGTTACAGTGTGAGTTGTAGTGTGGTTTTCTCCTTGATGTTTAATATTTAGCTTATCAGTTACCTAAATATGGAAATAATTCAACTCTGGATAAGCAGGTAAAAATACAAAGAATCATGGATAGAGTTTGATGAAAGAGTAATGCATCATCAATAATGAAAATAAAAACCCCAGCTTTAACAGGCAGGGCCTCCTCGGGGTGCCGTCTGCGACACAATGTCACTTGGCAGCGACCCGGGAGAGGGCCTATTCTGTGGCGGCTCCCACTTTGTGGAATCTTCTTCCGCTTGAGCTCCGTTTGGCTCCCAATCTTTGCTCCTTCCGCCATGATTTGAAAACCTGGCTCTTTCTACAATCTGGGTTGTGCTGACTCTCCTGGGTTGGGTTATTTAATTGGGGTTTTAAACGTTAATTCGGCTTAAATGTTTAATATCTTTTTAATTAATTTAATTTATTCACTGTTGTATTTTAATTGTAAGCCTTGAGTCTTCGGAGAGGGAGCGGCATATAAGTCGAATTAATAAATAAATAAATAAATAAATAAATAATATAGTCAAAGTTAATTTCTGCAACCACATTTCAGTAAGAGGTTTTAGAGCAGAAGATGAGAATGGGGTTCATTCAACATAATTAACAAATGACTGAATTAATCCATTTACTGATTTGCACAATATAACTGGACAAAAGAAATAGCCTAGCTTCACACAACATGCTAAGTCACCAGAAAATTAATCATGTTAGTTTAATCAAGATTAATTTATAGTACTTTTTGACAAGATTCATGTAATTTCAATGTTCTTGGTAAGTTTTTCCAACTTTAACGGTGCTCTCCACACTGGGCAAGAACTTGAATGAAATGGCCCATGTTTTGCAAGATTTACCAATTGAGAAGAGTTGAGGGTTGTGTTAGAACAATGGCATTGTGCTGGTGGTGGCTTGTCATAAGGACAATGTGAAAACAGGTTGAAAGTATCAAGATGGCATTCACAGCTGAGTGAATGATGCTCTCTTTCAAGATACCCATTAGTGACATTAATTCAGGTACAAAAAAAATGGATTTTGATCACACTGCCATCTTACTTTTTTTGTCCCACTCACCTATAAACATAGCTGTCCAGGACTTCATGACTATACTGCCTTGTGATGATAACAGAATTGGAAGGGACCTTGGAGGTCTTCTAGTCCAACCCTCTACTCAAACAGGAAACCTTATACCATTTCTGCCACAATGGAAGATGCTATCTGAGCAGAGGTGCTTTGTCTAAGGTTGTAGACTGAGGATGGACAATCCTGTTGATTTTGGATTCTTGCACATTTTCACTTTGAAAATCAAGCTGGGTTTATTCAATACATTTTAAAGTCAGCAATAATTTTGTATAAGTTCATTTAGTGACCAATCAAAGTTATAAAAGCATTTTAGAAAGTGACCTATGGCTGCTCTTCATACTGATGATCGTTGCAGCATCCACTTGGTCATATGACCAAAATTCAGATGCTTGGAAAATGGCTCATATTTATGATGCTTGCAGTGGCCCAGAGTCATGTGATCACCTTTAGTGACCTTCTGCTCAGCAAAGTCAATGGGGAAGCAAGATTCACTTAATAGCTGTGATACTAACTTAACAACTGCAGTGATTCACTTAAGAACTATAGCAAGAAAGGTCTTAAAATGGGGTAAAACTCACTTATAAACGTTTCACTTAGCAAGGGAAATTTTAATCTCAATTGTGGTCATAAGTCAAGGACTACCTGTATCCATTTTTGATCTACTTTTTGGCAAATATGAATTAGAGATATGCAAATCTTGGGGTTTCATAGTGTCCCACTTTTGCTAGTGCATCCTTTTTCCTTTCCAGAATGCCATGAACCATTTTCTATTCCAGAAGCTTCAATTACAAAAAAAAAGAGAAAGAAATATACCTACAGCAGACGATCTCTGTATTCAATGAATATGACAGAACACACTCTTTGAGACCAGAACTCTGAATTTTGCACAAGACAAAATATGCATGTGTTTTACTTTGCAAATACTGGCTGCTTGAGTTTTTTCAAGCATCTCTACCAAATATTTTGAACAGTGCCCTTTTGAACAGTTTATTTCATGAATATATGCATACATGTACCAATTCAGAATGACTGCTAAGTTTCAGTTTATTTATTGCTTTGAAAATGCAAAATTAGATAAGTAAATTCACACCCAATGCAAACTGATAAATGTCTTGTATGTATGCAATAAAATAAAAATAAAAGCATTATCATCATCTCACACTATTTTCTTCTTCTGTAAGGCTGGGTAAATATGGAATCCACTGTTAGGAGAGTTACTGAGTTCAGGTTGTCTTTCATTCAAATGATTCTACTAACTCAGGAGACAGTCTTAAGAGGATTGAAATATTGATTGGGCCTTGTGATTGGCAGGTGGCATAAATTCTTTTTATTGAGCCTGGATGAATGCTGATCTATGCTGATCAGCCCTTGAGTGGCTGATATAGACTCTGCTTGTTCAGGAAAAGAAACCCAGCTTGCTCAATATAGTATGACTGTAGTTAAAGAGTTGCTTGACCATCTAACTAGAGAATCTGCAAAGTTGGTCAGTATCTCCTTCAGACTTTCTTCCAACATTGCCATTAATCAAACACAAACTATAGTTGGACAAAGATAATGAGTTCAAAGATGAAGATAATGAGTTCAGACCAAAAACATATTTTCCAAAGGAAAGGTAGTGTAGAAGGCATTCTTTTGGGAATGTATTTGCACCTCTTTCGTTGATATTGCTCATCTGCAGTGTTTTTCTTATAGCTCGCTGCCTGCTCGGAGTTTCTTGTACCTTTTTTTTTGAATTAACACTGATTGAATTATAATGGACAAAAGTGGTCTCTCTCCCTCTTTCTTTTTTTCAGAAGGAAAGGGCTAATTAAGTGTACAAAATTAAAGATTGAGAGGGAAATGATGTAAAGAAATGAGTTAAATGGGGAGTTTAGATGAGAGCTTTACAGCATTTTGTCAAGCAAAACTAACTCATTTATTTGAAATGTTAAAAAGGATCTCTCAATCTTAAAACTTAATTTAACACTTTAATGAATTCCATTCTCCTTGACATTGCTGGGAAAACTGTGTTTAAGCAAACTGAGTTGCATGTGATTTGCTGCCAACAAGGAATGGTCAATGGCTGTGGGGACAAGGTGGGGTAATTTATTTGACTTTATACCATATAGGCTGCATTTTTCTAACCTCAAAAAACCCCAATTTAGTTGCTTAATTTGCTTACCAATTTAACCCATTTTGCAGCTTTAGCCAATGCACCAAAGTGTAAACTAAACTGAATGTGGAACCAGTATGCCCCATCACATAATTGGGTTGACAAGTTGCCCTGATAGACCAGTCTCGCAAGAAAAACACTTAAACTGAATGTGTGTCTTACAATATAAACTAAACCTGAACATCATACAAGTGTAGTGATGGTGATGAACTAAGACAGTGGTCACCAACCGGTGGGCCGCGGCCCACTGATGGGCCGTGGAAAATTTTCGGTGGGCCGCAGAAGAAATGGCCCCCGAAGGCAATTAATCTGGGCCATGCAGTTCTCACGCCTCCCATCTCTTCGAGGGACCCCAGAGTCAGATCCCTGAGATGCACACGCCAACCAGCTCCCACACAAGGTGGGCGGTGGCAACAACAGTCCCCTCCCCCAGCGTCCACTGTTAGCTCTCCCCATTAATTCTCTAGTTTTGAATCTCTAGTTTTGAGTTCTCTCTCTTTCCTTCTCCCTCCCACCCACACCTACATGCAGGCAGACAATGAAAGGGACATGGAGCCGTGTGCAGCTCTCAGCTCCTCCAGTCCTCGCTGCCTCTCCCAACATCAAAGCCTCAGAGATGCAGGCAAAGCCACCAGGTGAGTTGCCTTAGCATGCTCAGTTAAGAATCGCCCTACCCAGAGAAGGAGGTGCTGAAGGAGGAGGAAGCAGTAGTGGAGAAGTGAGCAACTCCGGGCGCTACCGCTGCAATGGCTTTGCCTGCATCTCTGAGGCTTTGATGTTGGGAGAGGCAATGAGGGTTGGAGGAGCTGAGAGATACACACGGCTCCATCTCCCTTTCCACGGCTGCCTGCACATGGGTGCAGGGCGGGAAGGGAAGGAAAGAGAGAGAGGCGAGCAATTCAAAACTAGAGAACTAATGGGGAGAGCTAACAGTGGGCGCTGGGAGAGGGGACTGTTGTTGCTGCCACTGCTGAGTGTGGGAGCTGGTTGGCATGTGCATCTCAGGGACCCGACTCTGGGGTCCCACAAAGAGCCGGGAGGTGTGAGAACTGTGAGTGGGAGCGTTTGGTGAATTCAAAGAACTCCTGGAATGCGTTAGATTGGCGTTTTGTAGGTCTCAGTGAAAGAGTGAGTTTTGTTTCACCTTCAGGTAATGCGAGAGATGCTCTCTCTCTCTCTCTCTCTCCCTCCCCCACCCCCAAATAATCACTGGCTGTGGCTGGGTTTGGCAGTGAAGTGCTAAAGTGAGCGAAGTGCCCCCAGGGACACCTTTCCTTGCCTGTCTCCAGGTGATGCTGGAAGATCCCCCCCAGCTTTTCCTCAGCTGCAGATCTGAGCTCTCTCAATCCTCCACCCAGGATCTGAAAGGAGCTCCCACTTTCTCCCCCTCCCCTCCCCCCAATTAATCACTGAGGCCGGCAGTCCTTCTGTAGGCAGATGCCTGCTGAGAAGCCCCTGGAGTGTTGGCCGAGGGGCGCTGCCTGCCAAGGAGAGCAAAAGCCCCTTTCTGCCTCTGCTTCTCCCAGCGACAGTTGCCCTGAGGCCCCTCAGCTCACACACACACACACACCGCCTGCTCTTCTGTCTCTTTGGAAGGTGCCAGGTGGGGGGAAGGTTTCCAGCCTGGAACATTCTGTTTTGTTATCATTAAGCAGTTACATTTTTGTTATAATTAAATAAGTGTGTGTGTGAGTGTATAAATTTATATTTATATTTAACGTAATTTTTTAATATTAAATATATTAGCTTTTTAAAAAGATTCATATTAGTGGTCCTCGGGATTTAAAAGTATGAGTTTGGTGGTCCCTAAGGTCCAAAAGGTTGGCAACCCCTGGACTAAGATATTTGGAGTTCAAGTCCTCATTTGACTAAAAAGAAAAGAAAAGAAAAGAAAGGAAAGGAAAGGAAAGGAAAGGAAAGGAAAGGAAAGGAAAGGAAAGAAAGACACTCTGTTTTTCTCTTCTTCTACTTCCATCTGGTACCCAAATTTCTCAAAAATGAATGGAAAGACCAAGAAGGTGCGGTACTGCTTTGGGTTACACACTGGGGACAGAAGTAGCTGGACAAAGCTACAATTGCTTTGGGTCATTCATGGTTAAGCTTGAAATGGTAAATCCAGTCATCATTTTAACAAGTTGTTTTAATCCACTTAGCATCTCAAGTCTTTGGTTAACTTGGAGTTAGGCTTCATTGCATGGTATCAGCTCAAGGAGGAAGGAGAGAAATCAGTAGACATGGATGTTTATTTTGGGTGTGTATGTTCATTGTGTGGAAACTGGGCAGAAATTAGGAGATGAGGCTCTCTTTCAAGATGGCTGCTGCATGGTAATAGGTTCTTTTCTCCCTTACCTATTTCTGCTGGCTTCACTGCTAAAGCTGTTTCTTTGGCAGTGCTGCTCCCTGGTTTCGAATGGGAGCACTTAGGAGTGACCCAAGGCAACTTTTGGATGACTTTGGACCCAGTAGGGAAGGGGGATCTTGAAGATTCCAATTCCCTCTGGAAGTGATTGAAAAGTCACTGGGCGTATCCATCTTCCTGTCAAGCAGTTTTGTTTTCTAAGCATGCTGGAATTTTAACTTTAACTTTTTGACTTTATTGTTTTATTTTGCTTTTTGCTTTAATAGTTGATCAGCAATTGAATACTGATTTGTTTTAACCCTTTGCTGGACTCTAATTGCTTTTTTTTTTCTTTTGACATATGTTGTTCTGGATAACTTTTGTTTCTTCTGTATGGAAAGCACAATAACACTTGGGGTGGTAGTGAAGAGACTTTAAACTCTCACCATTGGCTTCTGTATTTTTTGAATTTGCAAAATACCTGGAGTTTATTTTTATTGAATTTTTGGCTGAACAGTGACTAAAATCTAAGAAAGAAGGGTGGGGAAATATGCAGCTTTTAGCTGAATTTCTCCTACAAAAACTTGATCAAACTTTAAAATGTATTCAAAGAATGGTAGAATATGAAGCTTTACCTTTGGATAAAGATACACACAGGGATTTTGATCCAGTTCCAGATCAAAGAGATAGTGTCATGGCTGAAGAGCCAGTGAAGTAAGTTTCATGTACTGTTCCAAAATATAAGTCTATACTTCTCCAATATTACAGCCTCAGTTAGAAGGGAGGAGAAAAATTCCTTTCCTGTAGGAAGATGGAAGGAGACTGGATAGATGTATACAATTAATTGGTAATTACTTCTGCTTGCACTCTGACTAGAAGACAGACCTATGCGGGAGACTGAATTTACATTTAATTAAACAACAAATGACAAGAGAAGATATTAAGAAACAAAATGGGGTTTTGACCTAGGATGATCTATTTATAACTCTTTGAATGAGCTGGGATAGTGAAGACGCCATGATAAATGTTCTGTGAGTGGTTTACAATAACAGTTTGTTGACAGGGAGTTTTGAAATTTTAACTTTGTTCTGTTTTAATATTGTTTTTCCTGTTAACTACTTTGTCACTAATATAACATATAGAAGACTGGTCAATGTTAATAGATTTAGTAGTTTAAAAATTTTGTGATGGCCTATTTAGCAAGGAACTAATGTTGTAGTAATACATTAATCATTATTCAACTAGTGGGGATAATATGTGTATGTGTTGTTGTTTTGATGCACCTTTTTAATGTTCTGATTGCTTTGTGTTTTGTGTTTTTTTTTCTTGGATTTATTTAGTTTTGTATTTTGTATTTTAACTTTGCTCTGAATAAAATAAAATATATATATTAAAAATATTAGGAGATGAGTACCTTTCAGAGTGGGTTTGCCAGAGGCTATCACCCCTCCCCCACAAAGTGAGGGTCAAAGTACATAAGTTCATTCACAACCTACAGCCTACAAGTCTCTTCAGAGAGTCATCTCCTAATCTGCTAACAAATTTTTACACTTTCCAATTGTGTCTTCTGCAAACATTCTGCAGTATGATTTTCCACCATTTTTTCCCTTCAGCAGCTCAGATTGCTGCTTCATTTCTACTGGACTCCTGTACCATCTTCCATTCAAGACAGAAGAGGCCCTTCAATCAAATTGTAAGAGCAAGAAACTTCAGATGTGTGTTCAAAAATGGATTACTTGAGAACACTCATTTTCTTATATTTTTAACAACACATGGGCTGCCCTTAAAGTCTGTGGGTTGATCATTGACACTCACCATGATGAACTTATTACTCATGTGCTCTGAACCCTGCAGTGGTGCCTAAGTAGCTTCTGAACATAGTTCAAGATGCTGATTGTTATGTCTTGCATGGTTTAGCGCCAAAGTATCTTCTACCTTCTCCAGCAGAAAATAATCTACCTCATTCCTTTGTCCAAGGAGAAGCTCTTAGCAATCCACCATTTTGGTGAAGTATTGTTAGGCCCAAGGAATCATGAGGAGTTATTTCAGAGCAATTTCTTTATTGCTGCTCACCTATGCACAGCAACCAGATTAAAACAGTGGTCACCCCAACCTTTTGGGTGCCAGGGACTGGTTCCATGGAGAGATGTATTTCCACAGACTGGGGTGGGGGGGGCATGGTTTTGTGGGTGCATGGATGAAGCTTTGCTTGTTTGCATGGCCTGGTTTCTGGCATGTCTCGGACTGGTACTAATCTATGGCATGTGGGTTGGGGACCCTTGGACTAAAGCATTTATCTGCAAAATCATTAGATATACTCTATGAATTGTTGGAGTAGGACATGTCAAGTTTTTCAACTTTCAATTTCCAAACTTCAGAGGTGCTCAAAAGTTGTGACATGCCTTGGGGATTGTAAATATATTTTGGTTTCTTTAATATAATTTAGATATGTGAAACAGATCCCAGAGGCAGCAAGCAGAGTGTATACACATGAGAACTGTGAGGGTTAATAATTATAGATTGGTGGCCATACAGCTGCAGACGAGATACAAAAAAGATCTAGAAGAATTTGGCACTGATAGGGAACAACAACAAATAGATAAAATCTTATTAGGAGCAGAAGAGAAATTCATAACCAAAATGTATAATTACTTATTAAGATTTGATAGGGAAGAAGAAGTAGTTAAAGGAACTACGATAGCCTGGGTATTCAATTAGAGGAATGGGAAAAGCTGTGGACTGAAAATTATAAATTAACAATGTCCATCACCTACAAGGAAAATCTTATAAAATGTTTTATCATTGGCATCTAGCACCGGCAAGATTGGCAAAAATATATCCAAACATTCCAGAATGCTGGAAATGTAAGCACAAACAGGGTACCTTCTTCCACATGCGGTGGTCATGCCCCGAAGCAAAAAATATTGGACTAAAATAAGGAATTGGTTGCTGGAAATTATTGATCTCCAAATTGAGTTTAAACCTGGAATGTTTCTATTAAGAATAATTAGAGGAATATTTGATAAAGGAACTAAATATATCATAGTACATATATTGACTGCAGCAAGAATTGCTTACGCACAGAGTTGGAGACTAGATAGTACCTCCTCCAAAGGTATGATAATAAAGAATGTAATGGATTGTGCAGAGATGGTCAAATTCACATTGGAACTGCAAGATAGAGAAGATATGGAATATTATGCGGTCTGGGATAAGTGGTACAATTGGTTAGACAGTAGAAATAAAAAGTAATGTATTTATTTATGTATGTTGATCTAAATGGAAATGTCAATGTCACAGTATTGCGAAGATTGTATATGAGTTTTCAAATTGTGGAAAAGTACAATAAAAATTAATAAAAAAGAAACAAAAAGAGAAATGTGAGGGTTATATCAGAGGCCAAGAAGTAAGTTGGTGGCTGATGTGGAAGAACGAACCAAAACAAGATTTGATGAAACCTGCTTAAACATTTTTGTAACTGAAATAATTGCTTTCTGATGTTATTTTATGATTGCATGAATTATTTTCTGCTTAGCTAGATAAGATTCATGCAGAAAAAAACTATTTTTGTGTAATGTGAGGTGTAATTTTGAGAAGATAAAGTTAACAGTTTTTGTGGGGCATATGATCAGACATGGATGTGACACACCAAGCTAAATGCTGTGCAAAAATAACAGCAGATTTGAATTCTTGGTGTAAGAACACATATTTTTAGAACCCCTCAATGAAAAAAAATGTGAAAATTAATTTTCACCCCATTAAGTGACACACCCTACTGGGGTGAGTATATATGTCTGCCTTCGCCCATTTCCTGCATAGCAAAAGATTCCTGCTGTGTTGTCACTTTGCCCCTTTGGGAAAGACTGCTCCTTCCTGTGACTCTGGACTATAAACCATTATGGGTATGAATGAAAGGGGCTGCTTTTCCTATGGCAGTTGATTCTTTTGAACAGTTTCCTACCTGAGCTGAAGTTGGCTGTGATGTGGGGGCTTCCAGGAACAATTGGAAACAGGGCTGTTTCAGAGAGCTTGTGGTGGTTGATGTGTGACACGTACAATAGATGACTTTGCTACGGTCTTTGGGTTTTATGATTTTATAATTCTGGTATTTTCAATTTTTTGCTAGAGCTGTTTTCTTTTTTGTGCTTCCTTTCCATAAACATCCAGTAGTCTTGGGATTGGGGAGGAGAATAAATCAAATAAACAAATAAATAAATAAATAAGCCAAATGTTCATAGTAGGCTGTAAGGAGGGTAATGTTCTTGGGATCTGCAGCAGATTTTTCTTGCGGCTGATTTTATTGTAGTTTTATTGCTGGTTTTTATGTTGCTTGATCTGGTATCTGAGGCTGTTAATTGCTTTCCATAGTCCTCAGAGAACTGCAGTTATTGGCCAGTTTAGAAATATTATGTATGCCAACAAATATTCAAACTTCTTGGGGCAGGACAACCTAGTTCTGATGTCTTCTTTATTGAATTCTTCTTAGTGGCTGGGCTGGAGGGGGAGCTGGAAGATCTTAGCAGGTCATGACGGTAAATCTTAAGAGGGGTGCATATTTTTTTTAAGACTGAGCCCTTCACTTGCTGCTAAGAAGCATGTTGGGAGCCACTTCCTCAAACATTCAATGGGGCAAGAAAGAAAAGGATTGGGCAAAGCTAGAACAAAATCATAGATTTGTCATGCTTTATATCGGCTGTGACTAAATAGAAAGGAGTGATGAAATTAAGTAACAAGTAAAGAAGTCTTGGGATTGATAGGTAGAACCAGACAAAACTGGTTGGGCAGTTAGATTGGTGAACTATTATCTCTTTATGACAAAAAGTCCCTAAAACAATGCTATTGTAATTCATTATAATGGCAGCCTCATACTGACATAGACAAGATGTCATCTGAATGTCCTCAGTTTTGACCAATTGTTTTCATTCTTCTTGGTTTGAATATTGTACAAAAGGCCAATGTGACAAGCAGTGAGTTCACTCTCTGTGTAGAAACACTTGGATGTGCACTTTATTGCTGCAGCAACAAGTGAGTTGGAATGGATTTGTCTAGTCTTGCTTCTTATTTGGTGACCACTGTGCCAGATCCTTCAACTTACATTATACCAATTTTTTTCCAGCCAACACTTGACTTACATGAAGTCTTATGAAGTAAAGAAGTAGCAGCATTAGCTGATCTTGGCGAACCTTGAAAAAGCTAAGCAGAGCTAGAGCTAATTAGGACTTGGATGGAGATCATCACGCAACCCCTGGGCAGTAGATTAGATTGGGCAACTGAAAAAATACCTAGGAAAAGTACTGAATTTTTTCCTCCACATTACCAAGAAGAGTAGCATTCAAGTTCAATGTAAGGAAGTCTTTAGACTTTCATATAACACTACTCTTATGGTTTAAATCATTTTTGCTTCTTATCCCTGTAAAAATGGCAGGTGGCCATTTCTGAAGGAGCTCTGATATCCACACCCTTTCAGAGTTAGTATTATAATCTGCCATCTTATCTTATCACCTACTGGTTTGATGTGGCAAGCAAATTTACCCCCTCTGTTTTTTTTTTTGTGTGGGTTTGAAATACATTACTAATGGTAACAACTCCATAAGACTGGATTCCTTCCAACCCTTAAGATGTAAGAAGATTGATGTGAAACCCAATAGATTCTTGCAATCCTCTCGGTGGGAAGATCCAAGATGTTTGCCAAGCTTCTGCCCACAGATGCAATCCTTGAGCCAAGAATAACTGCTGATGGAGAGGACTTCCTTTATTAACCCTGATCTGACTTCTTGGTGATGTTTGGCTGAAACCAAGGCAGCTCTCATTTGTAGCAAGAAAGACAAGGAAGGATAAGAACATTTTGTCCTCGCCTTCTATCGGTACAAGAATAAATAGCTTATTTTGCAAACTTATAAAGAAAGGAATTGTGTGTGGGGGTGGTGGTCAGCATACCATATTAGGCAACTTCTGTGCTCCCTAAGCAATTATTATCAGCTAATATGAGCTGAGAGTCCCCATGCTTCTCCTACTGATTGAAATCTCATTTCTTTCCTTGGACTTTCTCAGTGGGAGAATAACAACCTCACTAACCTTGGAAAATGATAGAGACCCTATATTTGAAGCTAAGGCCCATAACTGCTGCAAATAGAGTGGGAAAAAGCAGATGAATGAACTGGTATATTCCTGTGGAAATGGTTTAATTTAGGTTGTTAGGAAGTTTACTTGCTGAATTCACTGGAATTTTCCCATGAGTAAATCACCTTTGTTTGATGCCTTGCTTCTATACTATTTATTTGGTTTTGTTATGTTCCATAGACTTCTAGGCAACTCACAATGATACAAATATAGACATTATTTCTTAAAAATCAGCATCACAGCAGTGAAAATCAGTAGCAATACAGGGTATATTTAACATATTGAAGTATTTATTTGATACAGGTAAAAAATAATGTATGTTGATAGCCCTCTGAAAAAGAAAGATCATTACCATTTAAATTGGCCTTCCTTGGAAGGAAGAATCAGAGCTTTGATATAGCTGTTAAACAGCTATCTTCTCCCTTCTCTCCATGAGATATTTCCAGGGGTTGCAGGGAGACATAGAGGCTTCCTAGCAATATCTCCATGAACAATGTGATCCATCACACATCCTGCTCTCAAAGGTCATCAATTGCATTATAAATTGTATTCAAAACAAATTGGCCTCCAAGCCAGTTCCCCCCAATGTGATGAATCTTTGGTGAGGCTTTGGGTTTCAAACTACTCCTGGGAAGTACAGGTTAGAAGAAGCATTCTCTAATAGCAGGAGGCCTTAACCTTTTTGTTCCATGGATCCTTCTGACAGTTTGATGAAACCTATGGATCTAAGCCACACTCTGATACAGTCCTCCAAATATTAAAACACCACAAAATAAATTGCAGATGTTTCCCCCCTCCAATTTTTTGAAACCAGAAGCCCAAGTTAAGGACCCTTAGCCCAGAGGATACCTTCATTTCCCAGTAGCTGAAGTTGTTAACTACTTCCTATTCTTGCTTCATTGAAAACTCATGGAAAGGATCAGTCATGTAATGCTTTTATATTGTTAATGTCTTAAAGAATGTCATCTTATGATTATTATGGTATTTATTGCCATTGTGTTAAAAAAAGGCTTGGATGATTGGATGAAGCTGAGCATTTACTGGCTGGATGCCCTTCCTGATGTCACATGGAGTTCACAGCAGATATTTTTTGTGATCTAGGAAAGAAGCATCTGCTGCTAGCTAGGACTGAACTATCAACTTTCCAAGTGGGAGGCGAGAGACTTCACCACTAAGCTACCACACCAATCATTTATTCCTTTTGCATTGTATTACATTAATCATATCATATGGTAATCTCACCATTTTTCTCAAAACAATGGAGATGGGATTTTGCCCCAGTCCTATGAAATAATCATTGGCCCAAAGTCATCCAATCAATCAATCAATCTAGGGCATAATCAAGTGGCATCTTTTTGGATTCCACTGTACTGTTTACATTGTGCTGCCTCTTTTTAAATCTTTAATCCTTGAAAATGTTAGGTATTTCATTAGCAGCAGCAGCAGCAGCAGCAACATCAGTGTTTTTCCAACTTAGCAACTTTCAGATATGTGGACTTCAAGGGTGGGATTCTACTGGTTCGGACTGGTTCCGGTGAACCAGATGTTAAAGTTACATCTGGTTCGCCGTACCGGTATTTCAACCGACTAGCTGGCCCTGCCCAGGGGTGGAATTCAAATTTTGTAACAACCGGTTCTGTGGGGTGTGGCTAGGTGGGTGTGGTCATGTGAGTGGGTGAGTGTGGCTTCTTTTTGTCCTTTTTTTTGCAGCAACCCCCTGGCCCCAATTTTTTGGGCCTTCTTGGCCTCAGGGAAGCCTCGGGGGATTTTTCTCCCAGAAGGCTTCCATGGGGCTCAGGAAGAAAAAAAAATGAAGCCTGGAGCACCCCCTTTTTGGGGGCCTTCTGGGCCTCAACGAAGCCTCCAGGGGGCATTTTGCTCCCAGGATGCTTTCCTGGGGCCCAGGAAGGCAAAAAATGGAGGGCCCCCCACCCCCACCATTTTTTGCCTTCCTGGGCCTCAGGGAAGCCTCCTGGGTGAAGCAGTAAGTAAGCGAGGGGAATCCCAGCACAGCTGATCATAGGAGCAGCTGATCATTGGGAGGGGAAAAAAGAAATATGTTAAGGAGTGACTGGACAGGGAAGAATGCAGTCAGTGAAGTCGGGCATGGGGAGGGGCAGGCGGAGAGCGGCAGGGCAGGCCAGGGGCATGATTTGCCGGTTCTCCGAACTGTGCAGAATCATAGCTGGCATTGTGGAATATGGCTTGCAAAGCTAAAAAGTTTTTGAGATTCCACACATGTGCCAGGTGCTATTCTAATAAAGGTACTTTTGAGATATGTTGTCTCGGAGTTACTGATTGGAATGGAGGTTTCCTGGAATGCTTACATTAGCAACCGGTTCTATAGAACTGGTATGAACCTGTAGAATTTCACCCCTGGCCCTGCCCCACCCCTCCCAGGAGTCTCCACGTGGCCCATTTTCAATGGAGGTAAGTGCAGGGTCCGTGCAGAGGCTCTGGGAGGGGGAAAAATGGGCCTTCCAGAAGTCCAGAAATGGGACTGGCTGTTTTTGCCCTCCTGGAGGAAGCCATTGGACCCTTGGGAAGGTGAAAATGGCCTCCCCCAGGCCCTGGAGGCTCACCGGAAGCCAAAAACAGGAAGTTCCAGTAGGCCACGCCAACCATAGCCACGCCCACCTAGCAACCAGGCAGCGAACCGGTTGCTGGGATTTTTGAATCTCACCCCTGGTGGACTTTAATTCCAAAGGCAGCATATTGGCTGGGAAATTCTGGAGTTGAAATCCACATGTCTTAATGTTGTCAAGATTATTTATTTATTTATTTATTTATTTATTTATTTATTTATTTATTTATTTATTTATTTATGAGACTTGTATGCCGCCCCATCTCTGAAGACTTGGGGCGGCTCACAACTAAAACAACAAGAACAATAAATAGTTAAAAAAGAATTAAACTAACAAGCCCCATTGAAATATAATTATATAAATACATAATAAAAACCATAATAACCCCCCCCCCAAAGGGTCACAGCCCGGCTTGGTTAAATAACCAGGTCTTCAATTCACGGGCGCAGGTCAGGGGAGTCCCAGGGGGAGTTGGTTCCAGAGGTCAGGGGCCGCGATAGATAGATAGATCACCACCAATATCATCACGCATTATGTTTGGATTATGTGCGGGTTAGTCTTGACCCAAATACGGAAAGTTGCAATTTCTTTTACAGGCTACATAAGGATTAAAAAGTTGCTTTTAGAAGCAAAATAAAAGCATTAGGCTCCAAAGCCACAACTACAAGCCGGCCCAGCCAAAACAAGTTCCCCCAGGAGAGTTTTCATATTTGTTTTGCCTAATAATATTATTAACCCAAGGGGGAAAAAAGCCAATGAGGAAATGCAAGGAGATTGAGTTGTCACCCATAGCAACCTCATTCTCAAAGGAGAGTTATTTGTGGAATCAATAACAGAGTTTTCCAGGCAGTGGATGACAAGCTGTTAACAAAACAGATTGTGGAAAAGGGACACCTTTGTGATGATTATACAAGATTATCTTTGCCATCAGGCATCTCCCTCCCTCCCTCCCTCCCTCCCTCCCCCCTCTCTCTCCCTCCCTCCCTCCCCCCCTCTCTCACACACACACCCCTTAACATTTCTTTCTTCTCTGTCTTGCTATCTCAGCATAAAAAGTACATTTTCATTCAGTCCCAATAGCGGGGGAAGAGTTTGGATTTACTTGACTTTCTGTTTCTGTTCCCATCTGTCTCTTCTAGGTTTCACTATTTTCTGTTTTCATTTTGTAAAATCGGCTGATATTTTTCATTAAATTATATGTATTTTTAATTAATAAAATATTTCTGTTTTGTTTTTCATTTATTTATTTGGATGTTGCTCCACTCCAACAAGTCTTTGAGTGGTATACAAAACCAGTAACCCTGAATATATTTTACAAAAGCCCTAATCAGCAAAGGTTAATTGTCATTACCCAACATTACTTTAAATGCTTCTCTTTCAGGCTTCCAAGGTTTCTTCTCAGAAACTTAACATAGAGGGAATTTGAGGAACCAATCTCTTCCAAATTATGTTTCCGATCCATTTAGATCTGGAAGAATAGACTTGCCCAGATCCTATCTGTTATGGAATGCCATGTGAGGGCCCTGGAAGAGAACATTTTTTATGATGCCACCCATTTTCTGAAATATAATTCTATGATTCCCATAGAGATTAACCTGGCCCTGGCCCTGCTGGACTTTTGCAAAGTGCTAAAGACATTTTGTTGCTAGGCCTGAGGGTCAGGTGTTACGGCAGAGTCAATACAAAAGCTGTGTTTATTTCTCATTGATGAGTTTGTTTTTACCTCAGGTGTGGTTTATATGTATGTTATCATTTCCTTAAAAGCAACTTCTTTATGCTGTTCTTCAATTTGATTAGCTGCCCAGAGTCATGACTTTGAGATGTGTAGCCATATAAGATGAATGAATGAATGAATGAATGAATGAATGAATGAATGGGCTGTAAATGGTGTGTGGGGGCAATCTGTTTCAGAGAGGTGCACCACTGAGAAGACCTTCATTTGGGACTCCTGTGGATTTCCTATTTTCCAATGCACTTGAAGGTCAGAGAAGGAACAATGGATGGAAACTGATCAAGGAGAGATTCAACCTGGATATAAGGAGAAATTTTCTGACAGTGAAAATAATCAACCAATGGAACAGTTTGTCTTCAGAAGTCGTGGGTGCTTCATCACTGGAAGCTTTCAAGAAGAGACTGCACTGCCATCTGTCAGAAAAGGTATAAGTTCTCCTGCTTGAGCAGGGTTTGGACTAGATAACCTACAAGGTCCCTTCCAACTCTGTCTTGTCTTGTCTTGTCTTGTCTTGTCTTGTCTTGTCTTGTCTTGTCTTCTCTTCTCTTCTCTTCTCTTCTCTTCTCTTCTCTTCTCTTCTGCAGTATCACTCTCCTAGATCTTCCAGGACATGGACATTTACTCTGTCTTGGAGGTAGTATCAGTGCACGTTTACATGGTTTCTCCCCTGGGGTGTGTCTCTGTGTGTTCTGAGAACCCACAAAAAGTAATGGAAGAAATGAGGGGTAGCTGCCTTGAAGTATACTTTTTTTCTGATTTTCATTAATGTTAAGTTGATTCACTATTAAAAAAAAGTAAACCAAGATATCTTTGCAGAACCTTATTGATAGTCTAACTCAGCATTTCTCAACTTTAGCAACTTCAAGATGTCTGGAATAACTCCCAGAGCAAGCTGGCTGGGGAATTTGAGAGCTGAAGACCAGACATCTTAAAATTGCCAAGTTGAGAAACGTTGGTCTAAGGTTTGCACGGCCTTTGTTGTGAGCCCTACATTTTTTCTACTTTATTTTTATCCTAAGTTAGCACTTACCTTTTTATATTCATTATTATGCCTTTAATTCTTCCTACAGTCAGAACAGATTCAAAGGCTTCCCATGTCTGGAAAAGTTGTCTTGAATGACACATTCCTAACATACTGTAGAATGTCATGAAGGTTAGCAAATGACCAGTTATTTTAATTCCTTATTGTTGCATTGAACTGCTAGAGACAGAAGTGTTGCCTCTTGATTTTTTTAAAAAATTTCAAATGATATTTTCTTGAGCACTTTGCTATTTCGCTCATTTGCACCTGTTTGTGAATATTGCCATTTGAAACTGTTTTCTCCTTTCCCAATTTTTAAAACCTTGCAGAATGGGTGCAAAATGAAAACAGTGTTCCAATATTTCATGGGCTGCCACAAGGAAACACCTGCAGGCAGGACAAGAAGGAATGGACAGAAACTAATCAAGGAGAGAAGCAACCTAGAACTGAGGAGAAATGTTTCTGACAGTTAAAATAATCAGTGAAATGACTTGCCTTGAGAAGTTGTGGGTGCTCCAACACTGGAGATTTTAAAGAAGAGATTGGACAATCATTTGTGTGAAATGGTATAGGTTTCCTGCTTGAGTGGTGGGTGAGAGGGGTTGGACTAGATTCTAGAAGACCTCCAAGCTTCCTTCTAATTCTGTTATTCTGTTAAAAGCACTGTATTTCATGCTTATTTCCCTAAACAGGCACATGTAGAATTGCATTCTAGTCTGTCCAGATCTTTAAGCAATTGCAAGATGCACAAAGGGCTTCAGCATTGTTTAGATGTGTTGGACTTAAATATTTTTCCTACACCACATCTGACATGGCCACATACTGCTGCATCATGTGGAGTATATAATGCAATGTATCTAGAAAGCATCATATTGGAGAATCTGCCTTATGTCTACCTTTGCCATCATGCTTCTTGTACCTCTTCCTATTTCTGTCACTTGAATTTTCCTTCCAATAAACAATTGAACAAATGCTAATGAGAAAAATAAGTAGTTACAAAATATATTCACACAAGTCATATATTGTTGAGTGGGGATCTCTATAATTGAACCAGAGATAATTGCCTTTTTGCAAGAAACCCATTCATAACCAACTTATATTAACCTTTGAGAAAGAATAAGGGGAGGTTGTAAAATCTATTTTTGATGTACCAGTAAAAGATGGGGGTTAATGAAAGGGGGTACCTGACTGAACATCATATTTTATATTCCTCCACTAACTTTGCAACAATATTAAAAATGCTTTTGGCCATTTTTTCATTAGAGTCTCCTTTCATTAGAGCCTCAATGCCATTCTTTCTTCTTCCTTATTTTTCCAGAGTAATACTTGTCTAGAAACTCCCAAGATCAACTCAGAAACTAAGACTACTATCATTGATCGGAAGTAAATTCTATGAAAATCAGTGGGAATTAATTCTGCTTAACAACATGGCAAAAAAAGGTTGTAAAATTGATGCAACTTACTTAACAACTGCCTTGCTTAGCAATGGAAATTCTGATCCCCATTGTGGTCATACATCAAGGTCTAATACTAGATTTCAGTGAATTTCCTCTGGTGTCTTTCTGGAGGAGGAGGATGGTGAGAGGAAATAAAATGTTATTTATCTTCTGGTGCTCCTACCCTAGTAGGTCTGTCTCCATCACCAGACCAACTGAAAAAGCTACTTCTTAAAGGGAAATGAGATAAGTGATAAGATTTTATTCAAGGCCTTCCTGATCTATTAGCCAGACAAGCAGTTTTGTGGGACCAAGTGACCCTCTGAAGGAATCTGCAGGATGATACCCCCCCTTAAATGCATCTTTCTGAGGGTTTACTTAGAATAGCTATATGGAAGCTTTGCCTGTTGAAGGCTGAGTAGTATAATGGTGCCTGTTAAAAGAAGGGTGTCTAGGATAGATCTTATGATGGAAGAGAACAAGGGATGAATATTCTTTGGTGGTAGATGTTCTTGGCTGCCATAAGAAACAACATCTTGATTTTACCTGTTTATCCCCCTTTTTTCTCTGCTCCAAATATTTCATGTGGAGATCCCACCAGTCTGCCCAAATGTATACACAATAGGCAACTGAGGAGAAGGAATGTAACTGATGGCTCTTTCCTGCCTTCTGATTTAGATCAACCCATATCATTGCAGACTGAATAACAAAAGCCCCCACCTCTTTATTGACTTTGTCCCTTTCACAGAATTAGCCACATTTTCCAACCCATCCCAGAGTGACTGGAGAATGATGAGAAGTGAGTGGCGCTCTTGAAGTTGCTCCTGCTGCAAAACTAGCCTCTTAGGTTCAATTTATTGCTCTTATTTGGAGTTGTAATTGTTTCAAAGCCGATGTCAGACTGATCTCTAAGCCTCAGTGAAGCAGCCCCCCTGAGAAGAATAGAGGCTCTTCTGGGCAAAAATGACCAGGGAGATTAAGAATACAGTTTCTGTGGAGTTAAATGTTGATGTGGTTATCTACTACTAATTTTAAGCACCAAGAAACATTTTGAGATGAGAATTATGATTTGGTAAGGCTTTGGAGCACTCCAATTTGTGCTTTGGCACCCCAAACATTTGTGCTTGGAAGTCACAGGATTCTACAAGTCAACAAATGTGATATCATGTACAATAATGTCACGATAGGAGGGATATCATCTTTCTCCCAGATACCTACACTGGAACTGGAACTGCATAGTCTAAAGAGAAATGTTAAAACTAATACTGTAGGTTCCAGCATGAACCTTGCTGAAAGATTTAAGCACTAGCTGAAAGTCACTGGTCTTGTAAAAGCTAAGCAGGATTGGTTCTGTTTAGTACTTGGATGATAAACTCTAGGAATCTGCATGTGATATACAGACAGGAAGTTGAAAAGATATCCTGCAGGAAAGAAGCAGTAAAACATTTTTAAATGTCAGCTAAGAAAACTGTATGACAGCAAATTTGATTTAGAACTTAGGATATTAGAGCTGGGAGACCCAGATTCTGCCATAAACATGTAAAGCAACTGGGTAGCCTTGGGGCAATCACTATCTCTCCCAAGTCTAGGAAGAGCACAATGGCAAACCACTTCTGGAAATGTTGCCAGGAAAATTGCATGAATTAGACTATTTAGTTGGTAGGAGACAAGAACTTGAAGTCGTCACATCCCATAGAGAAGAAGAACAGAGTGTTGTATTAATGTGGGTTGAGCTTAATTTGAAGACTTTAATGTTGTGTATGCATTTATTTATCTGACCACTTATCTGAAACAACCAAATGATGAAATAGATAGATGATAGATAGACAGATAGATAGATAGATAGAGAGAGAGAGAGAGAGACAGACAGACAGACAGACAGACAGACAGACAGACAGACAGACAGACAGACAGTATGATAGTTAAAATGTTGGATTAGGAATGGGAATTCTCAGGTTCTAGTCCTCCTTAAGCCACAAATGGTCTCTGGGGGATTTTGGGCCAGTCACTTTTTTTCATGTAGATTGGAAAGTTGAAAAAACAACAACATATCTACCAATACCCAACTAGCACGGTACTTTAACCGCTATAACGTTTGATGAAAAGGTTTTCATCTGGCAGTGGATTGATTGGGGTTAATAATCAGATGCAAATATACACTAATGTACTCATAGGCACAAATGTTTTTCTTCAAAAGGTCGAGGGAGCTAGAGGGAGCACAACGAATGTCAATCTAATGTTAGGTTGTCTGGGATGAAAAAGACTATTTAATTTTATAGTCCAGATTTAAAGCTGGGAAAACTTAGTCACTATTTCACATTACTAGCTTTGGTAGCTGATTTATAGTGATAGACCAGGTTGCAACATACTTAAAATCGCAAGAGCTGGTTGCAGAGATGAAGCCTTCAATGAAAGGATGGGCACAAATATGTGATCAGGCCTTAATTCCCTCTTTTACTGTCCCTTGTCCCTTGTTTTCAGTGGATAAACTGGTTATTGCTTTTCATATTCTTCTCAACTCAAGGATCTTTTGAGGAGCTTCTCCCATTGTTTTGTAAGTACAAGAACAATAAAGAGATGAAAAATGTCTTCCATTTCCTGTTCACTACAGAGACATTTCTGCTCTCCTTGCCTTTTCCTTTCTGAGTAGTTTCCAGAAAGAGGTTAATTAATCCACTCATGCAGTCAGAATCTCAGCCTTTGTGTGCAAGTGAAAATTGATCTTGGAGTTTGGGATCTGTGGCACTTGGGTACATCCTGCCAAATTGCTTTCATTGTCACTTTTTGTACTCGCTATTTGTATTTGGCAGGTGCTGTCAAAATCAGTAATTCAGTTCTCATCACAGTTGACACTTGTACACTGCAGCAGGGATCGCCAACCTTTTGGACCTCAGGGACCACCAAACACATAATTTTAAATCCCAGGGACCACTAACAGTTCTGTGGGTGTAGCCTAATTTGTGGGTGTGGCTTGGTGGTCATGTGACTGGCTGGGCATGGCTTGTATGTAAATATTATAAATATTTATATAAATATTGAATTTTTTATTAAAAAAGAGCAACTTTTACCCAAAATCAGGCAAAGCTGGCAGGCAGATTGAGTTGCTCACAGAATCACAGGTATTCATTCAGAGATCTATTTATCTGCCATCAGCCAGCTCAGTCTGTCACATAAAATTTGCTAGCAAGCAAACTCACAAAATTAATTCACAACACACCATGTATGTAAATATTGAATTTTTTATTTAAAAAAGAGCACCTTTTACCCAAAATCAGGCAAAGCAGGCAGGCAGATTGAGTTGCTCACAGAATCATTCAGTGATCTATCTATCTGCCATCGGCTAGCTGAGTCTGTCACATAAAATTTGTTTGCCATGAATCTGCACTGAATAATAGAACCTTCAGTCCTAAGGGGGGGTTCAGCTGTGCTTAAAAGCAGAGCCGAAGATCTAAAGACTAGCTAGAAAGCAAGAAATGCAACCATTAGCTTTCTAGCTAATCTAAATCTCACGGCCCAGCAGAACAGCTTATGGTCAGAAAAAAAAAAAGAAAAATAGCAATTTAGCAGGCAAGTTTGCCAGGTAAGGAGTGAGTGGGCGGGGAGGGTTCCCACAGGCCATGTGGGCATCACAGCCTTGTGTTTCTGTGCAGCCTGGATTAATTGCTTTGGGGGGTGCTTTGGGGGTGAGATTTCTCTGTGGCCCACCAAAATTTTCTCGCGGACCGCTGCACTACAGCATACCAGACAGAACTAACAAGATAGATCTGTCTATTTCATTTTCTAACTTTCCTTCCTTCCTTCCTTCCTTCCTTCCTTCCTTCCTTCCTTCCTTCCTTCCTTCCTTCCTTCCTTCCTTCCTTCTGCCTACATACAACTTCTACATCTGTTAGCAAAACTACTTTTAAAGAGTCATCACAAGAATTCAGGATGTATTTAGAGTTGCATAGTCATATGCAGTTTTGTATCTTGATTCCCCAAAGGCATGAAGCTGCATCTGGTGACTAATAACTCCATCTCAAACCAAGCTCCCTCAAAGGACTGTTGCAGGGATGAAATGTGGAAAGAACCATATATAATCAGCCCTGAGGCCCTAGAAGAATTGCCTAGCAAATAAGTTAAAACAATAACTTGAACAAGCCAAAATGAAAAATTTAACAAGCAAATAATGGGGAAAGAGAAGGAAGAGTTTCAGAAAGAGAAGTGAAAGTGAAAAAAAGATAGTTTGAGTTGTTCATTCCTTAGTATTCTCTCTTGTGAAGAGGACCTAAAACCTCTGGGGAATGTAGCTGATAGAAAAATGCTTCCCAAGTATTTTTTTTTTTGCAGGCAATGTTTTATGATATTTTTTTTGCAAGCAGTATGTTATGATGTATGCCTTTCTCTATACCATTTTGCCTAAGGAAGATAATTTCCCTCATAAGGCCATTTTGGGTGTCTTTTCTGCTTCCAACAGTTTCACTCAAGCAGATTCTCAAAACAGAATAGGAAAAATAGAAGAAAAATAGAAGAATAGAAACTTTAAAAGTGTGAAAACATAAGTTGCAGGAATGCTAACATTAATTAAGAATTCATAACATAGAGAAAAAGATGCCTCTTAGATATCCTTCTAAGGGCAGAAAGCAGAGGAATCACTGTCAGGTCATCATTGTGTCCTGCCATTCTGTTGGGGTGGGGAAGAAGGCTTGCTGGCATTTTTCATGTGCTTTTGCTGCAACTGCTTGGGAATTAGGAGGGAGATTGTCTTCAGAGATGGAGCAGATTCCCTCCCAGCCAGTTCCAGCCTGGTTTCAAGGCCATCTTACCCTGAGAATGACCTGTTATCTGCCTAGCACCTCAGTGTTCTCAAAACAACCTTGCAGCATCACATTGGCTGATGGTGGACTGGTCAGGAGGGTTGGGTTTGTGGAAACAGAAGAATTGTTTTGTGCTTCACACAGGACTTTTCAGATTCAACCTTGCTTTCCTGCAATCACTTTCGCTCAGTAAAAATTCTTTTGATTCAACTTAATGGATTCAAGAGTTTTGCTTTCCTGAGGTACCAACTGGGATAGGTCCGGATATTCACTACCATTTGTAGAATTGAGCAATCTACAAACTGGGAGCAAATGAAAAAAAATGGGTTTTTTGAGAATGGGGAATTTTGGAATGGTTGTTCCTAAAAGTGCCCTTTCAGGCAGCTAAGCTCTAAACTAACCCTAGCATGTTAAAATAGATGCACAACACAACTGGAGATTGGTGCAGGTCTTCCAATTCTGGCATAGTGTGATCCTAGTACCTGACACTATGTTAATTGAACAGCCCTCTCTCAACAGAGGGGAGGAACATTACATCAACTATCTCCCATCTACAATGCAGTCATTTCAGCAGTTCCAGGAAGATTCCACAACCATTTGCACACTGATTCAGGTGACCCTGAGGGCACAAAAAAATTCCAAATGTCCTCAACAACTCTCACAGAAAATGCTAATGACCAAATGACTGCAAATAAATATGATCTTTCCATCCCCACTCCATCCTGTCAGAACCTATCCTTTCATCCCCCTACCATCCAGTCTCAATTGTCAGTACTTATCCTTCCATTCCACCCACTATCAGAACTAAAGGACCTTGGTGGTGCAGGCTGTTAATAGCCTAGCACTTAAGTTCCAGCTGCCTGCAATTAGTGCAGGCTCGAATCCCACCAGGCTCAAGGTTGACTCAGCCTTCCATCCTCTCGGGGTAGGTAAATTGAGGAGCCAAGATTGTTGGGGGCAATAAGCTGACTTTGTAAAAATGCCGCTTAGTAATAAGCAGGCATATACAATGGAAGGAAGGCTATTGCGGCGCATTGGGTTGTATCCCAAAATTGCAAGCCGCCCTGAGTCTCCAGAGAAGGGCGGGATATAAATATGAATTAAAAAAAAACTGATGAAGTTTCTTGGATGAGGTGAAAAGTCTTCTTCTTTTTCCTCAAGGAATAAACAGTTGTCTTTTTGAAAAAGCACCTTTGAGACAACTATGACCTGAATAACTGAGAATCTCCAGTCTTAGTGAAATTGTTCTATATATTCCATGCTTTTTCAATTTCCAGCAATTTTTCAAAGTATCCTCATTTACAGCATATTATTAGTGATAATAATAATAGCAGACATGGCAGTATATGGATACAGCAGAATAGAAGAGAAAGAACTGGAGAAATCACAAAATACAAAGATTTGCAAATAGAAGTAGAAAGACTGTGGCAAAAGAAAGTAAAGATAGTGCCAGTGGTAATAGGTGTCTTGAGTACAATCACTAAACATCTAGAGCACCACTTGAACACCATCGACATTGACAAAAACCCCACCAGTCAATTGCAAAGGGCAGTTTTACTTAGAAAAGCTTACATCTTGCAATAATAAATTTACATCATCCAACAACAACTGCCTATTCCCAGGTCTTTGTGAAGGACTCGACAGATTGATAAACATTCCAAATCCAGTATAAACTTGTTCCTGACTGTTGACCAGCCACAATAAGTTGCAGAATTCAAAGAAATACAAATGCCAAACAGGTCCCAAAGATAGTTATGTTTCAGTTTATCTTTATACATATTCAGTTTATATTCTTAACAGACAGGAAGCAGCAGGTGAAGCTAGGCAGAATCACATCTGATACCTGTACAATCAACACAGCCCCCCAAGACTGTGTGCTTTCTACACTCCTCTTCTTCCTATATACCAATGACTGCATCTCAAATGATCCATCTGTTAAAATATTGAAGTTTGCTGGTGACACAACAGTGATTGGTCTCATTTGAGACAATGACAAATCCACATACAGACAGGAGGTTACACAACTTGCCTCGTGGTGTAACCAGAACAATCTGGAACTGAACACTCAAAACCATAGAAATGGTAGTAGACTTTAGAAGAAACCCTCCCATACTACCACCTCTTACAATACTAGACAACACAGTATCAACAGTAGAAACTTCAAATTTCTAGGTTCTACTATATCACATGATCTAAAATGGATATCTAATATCAAAAACGTCATTAAAAAAGCACAACAAAGAATGTTCTTTCTATGCCAACTCAGAAAGCTCAAACTGCCCAAGGAGCTGCTGATCCAGTTTTACAGAGGAATTATTGAGTCTATCATCTGCACCTCTATAACTGTCTGGTTTGGTTCTGCAACCCAACAGGACAGACACAGACTTCAGAGGATAATTAGGACTGCAGAAAAAACAATTACTACCCACCTGCCTTCAATTGAGGACCTGTATACTGCACGAGTCAAAAAGAGGGCTGTGAAAATATTTACAGACCCCTCACATCCCGGACATAAACTGTTTCAACTCCTTCCCTCAAAACAATGCTATAGAGCACTGCACACCAGAACAACTAGACACAAGAACAGTTTTTCCCCAAACGCCATCACTCTGCTAAACAAATAATTCCCTCAACACTGTCCAACTATTTACGAAGTCTGCACTACTATTACTGTTAATCTTCTCATCACTCCTTATCACCCATCCCCTCCCACTTGTGACTGTATGACTGTAACTTTGTCGCTTGTATCCTTATGTTTATATTGACTGTTTCCTAGTATGATTTGATTGCTTATTATACCCTATCATTAAGTGTTGTACCTTATGATTCTTGACTGATGAATGTATCTTTTCTTTTATGTATACCGAGAGTATTTGCACCAAGACAAATTCCTTGTGTGTCCAATCACACTTGGCCAATAAAGAATTCTATTCTACCATCAGTGCAAATGAAAGGAGGCTTGTCTAAATCTGAAATTATAAATCACAATCAATATTTCCCCTTTTAAAAAAAAGCTAGAAAGGAAACAGCACGTGCTCACACATTCCTGTCAGCAAAATCTTGTGAACCATTAGTTCTCTGATGCATTCCTTTTTTGAATAGGAAGAAAATAAATAAAAAGCAGAAGGGAAGTGATAAAACTATGAAGGACAGTGAATTTATGTGAGGTTAAAAGGCGGCATTGAGTTTTTCAAGTCTACCTGTCAAAAGATAAAATTTGGACACGACAAAACCACTGTGAGCTCCAATTTACCAATGTACAAATCAGTTTCTCTCTGGTACATGTCAACATAACATGCATCTCATTGTTAGTTTTAATTCAGGAATGTTGCATTATTCCATATATATGACTTTTCCTACAATATATAGATTTTCCTTAGAGATGCATTTTTGTATACAATTTTGTAATTATAGTCTGTTGGGTGACAAACAATATACATTTGTGTACACAAACTGACAAGTGGAGTCCATAAGTTATGTGTCAGTTAAACTGCAACAGACTGAGACTTCAGCATTTTACTTGAAAAATGAATGACAGTGGGTTGTTGCTGACATCCATGTGGCTCATACCCTACTGGCATTACCAAAAGTCTTGAAGATTTTGTTGTTCTCTTAGGCCTTAGGCTAGGGCCTTGGTGGTGCAGGCTATTAAACGCCTAGCACTTAGTTCCAGCTGCCTGCAATTAGTGCAGGCTCGAATCCCACCAGGCTCAAGGTTGACTCAGCCTTCCATCCTCTCGGGGTAGGTAAAGTGAGGACCCAAGATTGTTGGGGGCAATAAGCTGACTTTGTAAAAATGCCACTTAGTAATAAGCAGGCATATACAATGGAAGGAAGGCTATTGCTGAGTGCATTGGGTTGCGCTCCAAACATTGTAAGACACCCTGAGTCTCCGGAGAAGGGCGGCATATAAATATGAAAATATGAATAATAGGGTGGCTGTGCACATAAGGTGCTGGTGTTGACCTATAAAGCCCTTCATGGCATTGGACCAGGATATATGCGGGAGACCCTGCTGCCAATAACAGCTTCCCAGAGTCCTGTGCGCTCCCATTGACAGGGCCTTCTCCGGGTGCCGTCGACTCGGCAATGTCAGCTGGCAGTTCCCAGGAGTAGGGCCTTCTCGGTGGGAGCACCCACCCTGTGGAACCAGCTTCCCCTGGAGCTCCGGGTGGCCCCTGACCTCTGCTCCTTCTGCCGTGACCTAAAAACCTGGCTGTTCCAACTGGCCTACCTGGACTGATGGGGGGGGAGGGTTTTTAGTATGGTTTTTAGCATAGTTTTAATTGGTGTATTTATGAGACCTTTGGTTTAATAACTTTTTAATATTTGTATATTTGTATCTGGATTATTTTATTTTGTAAGCTGCCCTGAGTCCTTAGGGAGATAGGGCGGCATATAAGTCTCATAAATAAAATAAATAAATAAATAGTTAATTGGATCCACCATTGGTTCCTGTTGTTTACTCTTTTATAAATGCAGGTAGTCATAACTTATGACCATAATGGAGTTTAGTCATTATAGTTGTGATGGCCCTCAAATGAGTCATCATGTGACTGACCCCCATTTATGACTTTTGTTTGTAGCAGATGTTAAGTGAACCATCATGGTTGTTAAGTGAATCCGTGCTGATTAAGTGAATTTTTCACTATGCGGTGTTTTTGCTGAAAACTGGAAGTAAATGCCAGTTTTCGGCAAAAGTATAAATTGGGGTCATGTGACTGTAAATGCAAATGACCATAAATTCAAGAGAATGGGCAAGTGCCTAAAATGTAGACACCCACATGGGAGACCTGGCTGTTGGATTTTTGGAGTTCGGTTATATCTTTGGGGGGAATATGTCATAACTTTAAATTGGTCATACGTTGAGAACCTGTGTTGTCTTCTGTTTTTATGTTGTTGTTTTATTGTATACTGCTTTAGAGCTGGTTGGAGTTGGCCTAAATTAAATACATTGAATTAAGTTATATTCACTTAAGTATTCATGGGATCTTAAAGTTCCTCTTTTCTTCAACAGATGAACCTATATAATTTTGATTTAGTTAGAATCCAGATTCTTTCTATGGTCACCTTAAAAATTTGTGTCTCTCATCCCCCTCTGGGCTTCATTTTGTGCAATGTAAATGGGTGAAGAAGATTAAAACAGTGAGAACAGTATATAAAATTGCAATCTTAACGTCATTTTTCCAGAAGCAACCCATCAGGAACATAATTAGATTTATTTTATAGCAGAATTGCAAATATTGCACTTTCCATCAATCCATTAGGCAGATTAATCAACTTAATTTAAGTTGATTAATTGGCAGGGAGAGCTCTTAGCTCTGGTTTGGTTTATGGCATCTAGCCATAGCAAATCCCTCCAAAGGAAAATATTTTAAATGTCTTTCAAATAGTAAATGATATATTGTTTATTTAATTCTACCTCACCTTTTCTTCAATATCTCAGAAATACACCTGCATGAATAAATATTATTTTGATTTATTTCATTAATCATTTAAATAGGGTAAAATTTAAATAACTATTCAAGTAAAGATTGTTTAATTAGCTGTCTGCCCATCTAAGATTTCTGTTTTTAAAAGAAGTTTGGATTACTAGGGTTGGAAAGAGTCTATAATTAAAATGGGACAGTTCTACCTCTGTTTAAAATGCTTGTAATTATTTACTGGTTAATCTACATTTCGTCCAAGCAAATACATTGTCAGTTTATCAATGTAACAAAAAACTATAGTAACTAAATTACCCTATGATTTTTTCCTCCTTTTCTTTTGTTTGTTTGGTCTCTTTGACAAGACTCCTGTATCAGGTCAGTAACAGAAATGCATATCCAGGCAAAGTTGAAAAACGGTCGTTTATATTTCAAAGTATAAAGCTAGCTTGTAGAGGAGTTAGTAGTCCTCTACTCATTGGGACAGAAGGAAATTGTGGAGCAATAAGAGCCTATATTAAGATAGTATTAGGACTTACCTGGTTGCTCTGGGAGCGGCAAGAAGGGCTTACTTCTCCGCTCTCATAGCATTCGCCCAGCTGCCCTGTTTAGGGTCACCCACTCCCTCCTACAACCGGGGTGTGTGTGGACCCGTTGCAGGGTCGTGCTGAGGAATTTGGACAATATCTGTTGGATAAGGTTGCTCGGATCCGGGAGGGCTGAGCTCTACTTTGCAGTGGTCTGATGTCGAGGATACAAGTAGTCTGGCCAACGTGACCTGGACTGAGTTTGATCATGTTTCTGAGGATGAAGTGGACAGGATTATGCGATGGCTGAGTTCCACCACATGTTTGTTGGACCCGTGCCCTTCCTGGTTGGTGTATGCCTCCAGGGAGGTCACATGCGGCTGGCTCCAGGCAGTGGTCAATGCTTCACTAAGGGAGGGTTCTTTCCCTGCCACTTTGAAAGAGGCGGTGGTGAGACCCCTCCAGAAGAAGCCTGCTCTGGACCCAGCCATATTGAATAACTTTCATCCGGTCTCCAACCTTCATTTGTTGTTGAAGGTTGTTGAGAGTGTGGTGGCTCAGCAGTTTCTGCTTTTCCTGGAGGAAGCGGACTACCTGGATCCATACCAATCAGGCTTCTGACCCAGGTATAGCATGGAGACAGCATTGGTCGCACTGGTTGATGATCTCTGGAGGGCACAGGACAGGGGTTTTTCCTCTGTCCTGGTCCTGTTAGATCTCTCAGCGGCTTTCGATACCATTGACCATGGTATTCTGTTGCAGCGTCTTGAGGGGTTGGGAATGGGGGCACTGTTTTGCAGTGGTTCTTCTCCTACCTCTCGGGTGCTCACAATCAGTGTTGGCAGGGGGCAGAGGTCAACTCCAAGGGCCCTCACTTGTGGGTCCCCAGGGGTCGGTCCTCTTGCCCCTCCTGTTCAACAGGATCTTGCCGCTGGGCAAGATCATCCGTGGTTTTGGAGTGAAGTATCATCAGTATGCTGATGATACACAGTTGTACATCTCCAACCCAAACCACATCAGTGATGCCCTCTCCATTATATCCCGCTGTCTGGATGCGGTACAGATCTGGATGCACAGTAACATGCTTCGGCTCAATCCAGCCAAGACGGAGTGGTTGTGCATACCGACATCTCGGTCCAGTCAAGATATTCCATCTTTGGTCATGGGGGGAGAGGTGTTGCCCCCGTGGACAGGGCACAGAACCTGGGGTTCTCCTGGACTCACGGCTCAGGTTGGAGGAGCAGGTGGGAGCTGCGCCAGGGGGGCCTTTGCCCAGGTCTGGCTGGTTTGCCAGTTATGCCCATATCTGGACTGAGATGCCCTGCGCACGATCACTCATGCACTTGTTACCTCTTGACTTGACTACTGTAATGCTCTCTATTTAGGACTGCCCTTGCACACCATCCAGAGGCTCCAGCTGGTGTAGAATGCGGCCACGCGGGTTGTGATGGGAGCTTCCCGGTACTCCCATGTTACGCCCCTCCTGCGCGACCTGCACTGGTTACTGGTTGCCCTCTGGGTGAGGTTCAAGGTTCTGGTGCTGACATACAAAGTCCTTCAAGGCATGGGTCCGGGATATCTACGGGAGCATCTCCTGCTGGCATCAAGAACCAACCGCCCTGTGTGGGCCCACAGGCAGGAGCTCCTCGGGGTGCCGTCTGCAACTCAATGTCACTTGGCAGTCCCCCGGGGAAGGGCCTATTCTGTGGCGGCCCCCCACCCTATGGAACCAACTACCACTGGGACTCCATTTGGCCCCTGACCTTCGTAC
Organism: Naja naja; assembly: GCA_009733165.1. Taxonomy (NCBI): domain Eukaryota; kingdom Metazoa; phylum Chordata; class Lepidosauria; order Squamata; family Elapidae; genus Naja; species Naja naja. The sequence continues at coordinate 6,253,760 of CM019160.1, read as the reverse complement.
CTTCCGCCATGATCTGAAAACCTGGCTCTTCAAACAGGCTGGGCTGTGCTGACCTCTGGTGGGGGTGTTAAATTTAGTTTAGGATTGGTGGGTTTTAGAGAAATTCGGCTTGTAATATTTAATGCTATTTTTAGGTAATTAATTTATTGTTGGTTTTTAGTTGTTAGCCACCCTGAGTCCCTTTGGAGAGGGGGCGGCATGCAAGTAAACAAACAAACAAACAAACAAATAAATAAATATTTCTCACCCTTGGCAACTTTAAGATGTCTGGACTTCAATTCCCAGAATTCCCCAGCAAGCCTGGCTGGGGAATTATGGGAATTGAAGTTCAGATATCTTCAAATTGCTAAGGTTGAGAGACACTGATGTGAAGAAATGTAGAGCCTCAAAGGTGTATCATTGGACCGAACAATTGGTGCCTCTAGCTCAGTATTATCTCTAACCAGAGTAGAGCAGACAATCTGTGACATCTGTTACATGGCTTCATCTTCTCTTCTTTTACAAGTTTTGGAATTCCCTGTGGTTGTTGATATGTGGAAATATGGTCTCTTGCCAGTTTAGGGCTTTGTTCATGCTGCAGGCTTAAGTTGTTACTGCATTGATCCAATTTCTAGATGTGGAAAGTTTACTAAAAGGTAGATGAACCACGTGGGTTGAGTTTGTAGAACAATACACAAACGAACAATTAACCAAGGCATAGTATATGGGACAAATGCATCTACCAGGTCCATAAAGAGTTGGTTAATTGTGCTGTGTGAATGCAGCAAAAGCTATGTAATGGAAAGGAGGGGATAAGAATGAGAATTGTGAAAAAGAGCCATTTCTAAGACATAGATCAGATTCTTTTAATGTGGGTTTTGTATCAAAGATACTAGTAAAATTTAGGTAGATAAGAAACTTTGGCAAATCACTCTCACCAATTTAATTTTGAGTAATTGGTAGCAATTCGAGGAATAGCAGGTCTTTCAACAACTAGGCTGAGAGAGTCGCCTCAACATCTCCCTCAAATTCCAAGACATATTAACCACAAGAAAGGAGTATGTGACCTCCTTCATTCTTAGGAATCATCAGACATAAATAGCCTGATCTTCTTCTTGCCACTTTTGATAAGTGGTGATCCAAACTCCGTCAAAGACCTTTGAATACTCATCTCTAATTATCTAAGTGCTAGAGCACACTGTAACTACATAGCCAAAAAGGCATTAAGAGTTGTTAACTAATCCTATGTAGCTTTTTCTCTGGTAATATCACACTACTACCTAGGGCATACAAAACATTTGCTAGACCAATACTCGAATACAGCTCATCAGTCTGGAACCCATATCACGTATCTGATATTAACACAGTTGAGAAAGTCCAGAAATATTTCACAAGAAGAGTTCTACACTCCTATACTTGTTGCAGAATACCTTATGCCACCAGACTTGAAATTCTAGACCTAGAAAACCTAGAACTATGCTGCCTTTGTCCAATCTAAGTATAATATATAAAATCATACATTGCAATGTCCTTCCAGTCAATGAATACTTCAGCTTCAACCATAACAATACAAGAGACACAATAGATACAAACTCAAGGTTAACCACACCAGACTTGATTGCAGGAAATACAACTTCAGCAACATAGTGGTCAATGTCTGGAATACTCTACCTAACTCTGTGGTTTCTTCCCCAAACCCCAAAACTTTAACCTTAGACTGTGTACTATTGACCTCACCCCTTTCCTAAGAGGTCTATAGGGGGCATGCATAAGTGCAGTAATGTGCCTACCATCCCTGTCCTATTTCTTTTGTTTTTCTTATATGTATTCATTTCATGTATTCACAACTATGTTCATCCTTATACTTATTATCTTGTAAGCGATTGACTAAATAAATAAATAAATAAATAAATAAATAAATAAATAAATAAATAAATAAATGCCTACATCATCTCTAGACAATGGTGGTATTATCATGATACTGGGATTGGAACTGGATAGCATGCTAGATTGGATAAAATAAAAATGGATCACTGACTGCATTGTGGGAATGCAGCTATGGAGCCATGGTGTCAAGCCATTCTATGATTGCTTACTTTGGCATGAATGTGAATGTAGTAATATTGTTTTCTTGAGTTTAGGATTAAATTTATGGTAAGATCGTAAACTGTGTAGTGGTGGCAAATGCACATGAAATGGAAGAAGTGGCTTTTAAGGCTGCATGGGGAGGTGGGATGTTGGGATTCAATCTGTGAAATTAACCTTTAGGGGTTAACCCTTTAGGTGTGAAATTATCAGGAGACAGCTGAACAATAATAAAGAGCTTTATTGAGTTTTTGCAAAAGGATCTCCATGCTCATATGGCGGAGTCAAGGAAGACATCTTTCCATAGGAACCCATGATGGTTAAATACAGTTTCAAAGCCCCAGCCCTGGTTACTGCCCTTTCTTCATTGGTTAATTTATGGGTGGATCCCGGCCTCCTTCCAGAAACTTCATCCCATGGAGTTTCCCAGAAACTCCATCCCATCTGTCCATTTCCCATAATCTCCATCCTCTTGGCAAATCCAACTTATTGTCAACATTGTTAATTTTAGTATGGCAAATGGATAGCTCGACCTGCCAGCTAACTTATATGACCTGCCAAATATCTGTCTAACTAGAATATGCAAAACAATCTTGTTATTGTAAATACAGAGAATATTCTTGCACAATGTTTTACTAAATATTCCAATAAAGTGTCTTAGGTTATTTGGAGGATAAATATCTAAATATGGTGTTACCATAGCTCTATCTTTTACAGGAATACTTCTTACTTATCACACAATCCTACAGGTGTTTCAGAATGACAGTAGAGAATGACAAAATTGTGGCTCCACTTTCTTAATGCATATGCATCTTTTTTCCAGAAATATATGGCAACTGCAGAAACAGCTCATCATCCTGGAGAAAAATGCAGCTGCTTTAAAGAGTTGCAGGCAGATGCTATAGGTACATGCTTGGCCACACTCCAAAGGGTCATTTATGACAAATCTCAAGAATTGTATGTCTCATGCACCTTAGTTTTATTTATTTGATAACAGAGGAAGGAGCAGGACCTCTAGGAATAAACTACTGTGCACATAGCCTGGATCTTTCATATCCTGGAAAGCCCTTAATTCTACAAAACACCAAAATAAATAATACAATTAAGATTAAAAGAAAAGTACTAGAAGTGCTGCTACAGCATAAGGAAATGGGGAAGAAAATATGAAAGGATAACAAAGCAAAAAACAAGGAGTGGTGATGAAAGAGAGATTAGAAGATTAAAAATCTAAGAGGGTGAGAATTGAGGTCATTAATTGGAAGATGGAGCAGCCAGAAATATATGTGAAGTCTCATTCATTGGAAAGTTCTCTATATTCTCTATATTCTATTGACTTGACTTTGATCCTGGCACTTGCAGGAAACTTCTTTCATCAGTTTAGCTCATCAACTTACCTAAAGATGGATGTGGTTTTCCATCCCTACTTGAAGACATTGGAGAAACTAGGACCTTCCAGATGCAAACTCTGTCCTATATCTTTGGGGTAAGATGCTTAATTCATATTGAAAATGCCTGACATTCAATTTACATGTCTCTCCCACATATGCCAGAAAAGATCAGAAGATACATCCCTCATGACTCTTGCAGCTTGTCAGTGTTGTGTGGATGTACACAACAGGGAACAAAAATTACTGGTGTTTTGTGTCCATTTCACATCTTTCTGAAGCTTTTCTTTATAGTTTTAGAAAGGCAGATTTGGTTCTCAGAACTGATGCATGAATGTATCTTTTCTTTTATGTATACTGAGAGCATTTGCACCAAGACAAATTCCTTGTGTGTCCAATCACACTTGGCCAATAAAGAATTCTATTCTATTTTATTCTATTCCTCCTCTAAATCATGCCAGGTTATTTCTAGCTCAAGGGGACCTGGTTTATAGAAAGGGTTTCTATGGGCCAATCCAGGCATTTCATTTCTTGGCAGTCAAGAGATTCTGAGGATTTTCAGATGTTCTGCACAGTATTCTATAAAGTTTCCCAGAATTTTTTATTTAAAAAAGGTGATTGGATTCAGTACAGCTCAAAAGGCAAGACAAGAGCCACAAGTACAAATACGTTTATCTCAAGCATTTTTAAAGAGGGTTGTAAGCCTGGATGCCAATAACCAAAGTGAATTTTATAAACCAAGTGTCAGGGTTCCATAAATTGTTCAGTTTAATCAGTAACTCCGAGACAGGCATATTCTCAAAGTGCTTTATTAAAACAAAAAACTTGGCACGTCTGTGAGATTTTGAAACTAAAGTTTCCTCCCAGACCTCCCACAATACTCAGTCAACACCCACCCATTTTCTCCCACATCATCAATCATGTGAACCAATCACCCTTCAACTACAATTCTTGCTGCACAATAAAGAATGACCTTGACAGTCTTACATATATGTTATGTCTACTAAAAATTACTCAAATACCAACAACCCCCCCTTCCATCCTCCGTATCAGTGTGGCAGCTTTTAATAGGGATTCCAAAGCTGACACCAAGAGTGTAATTTTGGAGAGATTGAGGTTTCCTAATTATGTGAGATAATGTAAAAAAAATGCTGGTCATATTGCTCAACAGGAGAATCAAAAGATTTTTAAGGACAGGCTGAAAGCTATAACCATCATGTCCTTATAATTATTTGGAAAATGAAAATATCTTTGAGTGTGTCTAGCTGAACTAATTCCTTTCCAATATGGCTCAATGTGCCTATCTTCCATAACAACATTTAATATTTTTTGAGTTAAATTTATGGGAGCTGTAAGCGTACATTCTTGCAGGAAGAAAGAATAAATAAAACTTTTGCCTCATTTTTTGGAGGGCTGATATCAGCATCTAATGGAACTCTTAACATCATTAGCCCAATTGCCTTCATCAATGCTTGGATGATTGCCACATATGAGGTCAGAAGGAACCACCATTGTGGTTGGATAGAGCTGTAAGAAAAGGGGAATCAGGAGAAATTAACAATTGAGTTTTTACCCCAATCCTGTATGGGCATTTCAGAAATTGATTCTTTCCATAATATTCTTGAACATCTACTGAAATTCAAGTCAGAAAGTTGGGAGAAAGAAAGTTTATCTGTTCATTGAAGAAATTAATGTTGGATGAAATAGCTAGATGGGTGGTTTTATAATTAATTGTCTGGGCACTAGTATGATTGGATTTATCAGGAGTTCTTCCCAGATGGGAAAAATCTTATTTGATCTGGAACTCATTTCCCAAACTTTTCTTAGGTGATATTACATAGAGGAAGGATTGGGAGAACTCTGTTCATATGAAGTTATGTGTGTCCTACCAAGAAAGATGCTGAATCTTGCTGACAGAAAAGAAATCCAACAGAGCAATGGGTCAGATGGGGAATTCAATGAGACAGTGTTCTATACTATCAAAGTGATACTACATCTTTATACTGCACTAGTGTGATCACAATTGGAATACTGCATCCAGTTATGGTCACCAGGATACAAAAAAGATATTGAGAGCCTGGAAAGAGAGCAGAAAAGAGCAACAAAGATGATTAGGAGATTGGAGGCCAGATCATATATATATATTTTAATTACATTTATATGAAGACTCAGGGCGCTTACAATTTTTGGCATACAACCCAGTGTGCTCAGCAATAGCCTTCATTCCATTGTATATGCCTGCTTATTACTAAGCAGCATTTTTTACAAAGTCAGCTTATTGCCCCCAACAATCTTGGGTCCTCAATTTACCTACCCCGAGAGGATGGAAGGCTGAGTCAACCTTGAGCCTGGTGGGATTCGAGCCTACAATAATTGTAGACAGCTGGATCTTAAGTGCAGGCATTTAACAGCCTGAGCCACCAAGGCCCCATATGATGAACGATTAAGAGAACTAGGCATGTCTAGTCTAATGAAAAGAAGGACTAGGGGTAACATGATAGCAGTCTTGAGGAGCTATCACAGAGAAGAGGAGTTGACTTATTCTTCAAGGCACCTGAGGGCAGGAAAGAAATAACAAGTGGAAGTTCATTAAAGAGTAACCCAACCTGAAATTTCCTGACAGTGAGAACAATTAAACAATGGAATAGCTTAGCTTCGGAAGTCGTGGGTGCTCCATCACTGGAGATTTTAAGAAGAGCTAGGATATAGAACATAGAGTAGGGCTGGAAGGGACCTCAGAAGTCTTCTGGCTTTCTGCCTTATACCATCCCAATAAAAGGGTTGACTAGTCTCTTTTTGAACAGTCATTGTCCAGAGTGATATAGGATTTCCTGTTGAGAAGGTGGTTGGACTGGAAAACTTCCAAGGTCCCTTCCCATTCTATTATAATATGTTCTATGTTCTAACCAGTGCAAATAGCAGGCTAGATGAAATGATAAAAAATGCTCTGGAAACAAATATTGTCTCATCAATCAACAGCTTGGGATGGAAGATGTTAAAATTCAAGTGTTTTAACAATGTGCTCCAGCTTAACTGCAATCCATCAAAAATTCACTTGAAAGGAGAGCCTCATTCACAAGTAGACTTTTTCTCATCAGGTGTTCTGTACCTCAAGTGGGTATTCTCCATTCATCAATGGAGCTCCTACCTTGTGCTGCCTAAGCAGAGGTTCAGTGGCCAGATCTGCCAAAGACAATTTTTTCTAACTGGAAAAAATGAATTTGTTTAGGCCTTTTTAGAGGAATAACAACACTTGCTACTCTAAATTTCCTGGAATACATAAGCCCTGACCTCAAGCTATAATAATGTGAAAACAATGAAAGAAGCATTGCAACATCACAATGCAAAGCCTGGTATTTCATATTTATATACCAATGTAAGTGCACATTCACAAATCACATGATTTGCTTTGCAATGTCATGATGCATATCTCATTATGCATGGACACCTATGGAAGAACAGCATTATTTGAAAACATTCTCTGCAAATGACACTTCTATTCATCCTTTATCTTGACTGCAATTTTACTCTGTACAGGGTGGATTCTGTCCCTGGCTTAGACCCGTCATGACAGAGAACTTCCTATCACTTCAAACTATCTCTTAAGGAACATGTGTGAAAGCAAGAGGAACAGAAAAATCTAACAAAAAGTCTGTCTTACCAATCCCGGCCAGAAAATAATGTGATGCATCTTAATTATTTTTGTACCAGGGCTAAGGAAATGCACATCTACTCATTGTGCTTTTAGATCTTTCCAAAAAGCTTGTTCATTTCTCCAAAACTGCGCCTTTTTTCCTGCTTATTATCTGATAGCCATCAGGAAGTTGGGAGGAAAAAGGAGGGAGGAAAGAGCCATTATTATACCAATGTCATTGACAAGTGGGTAAAAGCATTTGGTTAGAGCTTCATTCTCTCTCTCTCTTTCTTTCCAGAACCCTTTGAGCAGATGGAATTTCTTATTTAATCAGCACCTTTTGCTTCCAATCAGCCTGAAAACTTCAGTTAAAGCTTTTGATGGAAAGCTATTCACCAGTGGCTAATGGGATACAAGTGTGTACCCTTCAGCCTCTTGCATTCATCTTGCTGAGCCTTTCAAACTAATCTGAAGAAAAGAAGATAGAAATTTTGGGAACTAGTATGTGGAATTGAGCAATTATTGGACTTGGCAAGGGTGGAATCTCATCTTGAGGCATTGCATTTTTGGTAGCAACTTCAACTTAGGAGATAAAAAGATGAAAGATCTCAAGAGGTTCCACAGAAAAGGAAGGGTATGATGCCAGACCACTTCAAAAATGTTTGATGGGAACTTTTTTCTATTTAAAAAGCTAAACAATGTTGGCTGTTTTGCTCTCTCTTCAAACAAAACAAAATACCTGCCCCCAACCACGTTAAGTAATTTTGTTCTTGGTTAAGAATCTGAGAAGTACTTTTAGAGTTCATTGCTGTCATGGGGATACTGGAGTGATGCCACTGTGCATGTTTATTGCTATAAGGAAAAAGAAAAAAAATTGTTTAGCAAAAAAATAGAATTTATTCTAGTACTGGGTGTCAGTGGGCTTTTGAAATACTCCGGCAAGTTAGTGGCAAGTGAAGTTGAATTGATTGTATCACTGCATTCCTAAAGGGGCAACATCAAAGATGCAGTTCCATTTCTTTGGCATCAAGCATCACCTTCAAATGACCTGTAGGAAGAAATCTATAAAAATATATTCCAAGGCAAAACAAACAAACAAACAAAAAATGTCAATGTTGAAGTGATCAGGTGGAGGTCAACTTAAAAGATAATTTGTATAAGATGATGCACCATTAAAATATGACTTTAGAAAAAATATCTGGAATGTATAAAGATATTTCAAATTTATATTGGAAATGTGGTCAACAAGAATGGTTACTTTATTATGTTTTAGTGGACTTATAAATAAGCTAGAAAATTTTGGGTTCAAATACATACAATGATACAAAAAAATTTAAGCATCAATGTTCAATTGAAATGAGAACTGTTCTTGCTGGGATTAAAGATAGACAAATAGAAAAATATCAGTCTATATTTAGGTATGATCATTCCTGCGAGATTACTCTGTGCACAGAAATGGAAAGGCTCCGAGATATTTACAGCAGGGGAATGGATGGTGAAGGTAACAGAACTAGCACAGATGGCTAAATTGACCTGTTTGATTAGATAAATCAACAAATACATTTACCAGTTCCTGGAAATCCTTTATGAACTTTTTCTAAAAAAGAATAATGTGAACTTGTGATTTATGGTTCTGATGATTAGAAAGGGAAACTTATGAAAAGAAGTAATTACATTTTTTTCTTTTCTATTTCTTTCTCTTTTTCTCTATCTTCTTTTCTCACCACTGTATCTATTTGTTTTCAATATTTGTATTTATCTTGTTAAAATTCTTTAATATATATATTACAGAATTACAATTACATTACAGTCCTTTTGCCAATTGGGTCTACAATACTTGCTGATGTCATTGATCCATCTTGTTTTATGGATGCTTTTTATCAAGTGGGATCCATTCTATGACTGCCTTGGGCCACCTGCCACCTGTTCTTCTTGATATGTCACTAGCCTACTTCCATTTCATGGTGGTTATTATTCAGTGTACCTTTCTAAATTTACAGTTGGAAAAAACACAGACCCTAATGGTTGTGCCATAGGTTGAAAGATTGAATCACTAGACCCACAATTGGCATACAAAGTGGGAATGATTCCTTGTTCTCTATTTTTGCCTGAGAAAACAAAATACCTTATGCCAGCCCTGTTTGGCAATAACAGTCCAATGATAATAATGTTCTCTCCTTTTAAGACTTGTAAGAACTATTGCTTGAGACTGAAGCCTAATGGAAGAACTGGCCCTGTGAAGGTATGTAGGATATTTTCATGAAAATGATTCCAAAATTATGGCCAAGAGACAATCTTATAGGGCAGCAGGAGTCACGGACCCTCTCTTCCTCATCCAAAAGTTTCTGCACGGAAGACTCATGTATGCCCTTTTGACCTCACATCCACACTAATGCAATGTGCTCTACATGAGGCTGCCCTTGAAGAGTATTTCAAAGCTCCAACTAGTGCAGAATGTGGCTGCATGTTGCATTCATAACTGTTATACCTCTATTCTCTGAGTGGTATTAATTGCTAGTGTGCTTCTGGGTGCTGTTTTCACCTTTAAAAGCCCTTCATGGGTTGGGACTGGGTTACTTGAAGTACTGTTTTCTTCTCCCAGTTGTTTCTCCCTGTCCAAGCCTATTCAGCAGGATGGCCATGCTCTGGATCCTGCTGGCCAAGGAATGCCAGTCGCTGAAGCCAAGGAGCACCTGCCCTGTGGAACATTCATAGATATTAGTATGGTCTTAACTTTCATGGCTTTTCATAAGGGTTCTCTGCCCAGGCCTGGTGCTCTGATTGTACGAAGGTTCCCATCTCCTGGTTGTGCTAACAATGATCAAATATAATAACTTACTCAGTGATTGCATATTTTAATTTTTATATTTATGATAGGAATTGATTCACTTGTTCAGAATTACTTGTTGAGATGCATGAATGAATGAATGAATGAATAAATGAATGAATGAATGAATCCATCCATCCATCCATCCATCAACAAATTTGAATAACTAACTAGCTAGCTAACTAACTAACTAAATAAATGATTAAAATGGGAGTGGTGGTAAAATAATCAAAGCCCCCCCAACCCAACTGCTTTGATTACTTTGACCTCCTTTGTAGTCACTATTCTCCTCATCTTCTACTACTAAGATTAATGAAAAACATATATACACAGTAAATTGCACTAAAAACATGGTCAAAAGAAATTCTAAAGACCTTTCCGAACACCCCATGAATGAAGTAGATAAAAAGAAACTTTCTTTTTCACCTAAAGGTTGGCTGAAAAATTCTTCATGGACATTGGGGCATGCATAAGCGCACAGTTGTGCCTACTGTCCATATCCTATTGTCCCCAATTATTAGTTACTATTTCATGTATTTAAATTTATGTTTATTCTTATTTCTATTATATTGTAAGCATTCAACAAAATAAATAAATAAAAATAAAAATTGTGCTAATGAGGGGATACAGAATCTTTGCTTATTTATTAATTGCTTTTTATTACATGAATATTCTACTCAAACCCAATCAACTCTCAGAAGTTTTTGTGGAGGACCTTTAAAGATGGTTGAGGTCTTTCCCTGCTTTGCTCTGTTCTTCTCCTTACTCTTCTGTGATGACCCGGAGTGTACCACAAATATAACAAAAACCAAAATGTAAATAAAGGTCCTTTAATGCCTTCAACTTGGCTTCACTGTTCAATTGTTCACAGTTGGAGATTAAACTGTTTTCAAAATAACATTCCAAATGAAAGAAATACAGTTCAAACTCAAATAGCAGATAATGAAGCAAAAAACAAAAACAAACCACACTGAAGAAAGTTCCACGACAGACCAGGATAATTAATTACAAACTTCAAGAAGATAGCCAGGTAGTCCATTGGAAGAACGCCAACCAAGATAAACCTCATTCAGGAAAAAACACACTTTGTCTCCAGCATTTGCTAGCACGCAGGTCCAAACTCTTATGCAGATCTCACACCTGCAACCCATGAAGAAGATCATGGCCCTCTCCTCCTGAGTAGACCACATTTTTCCCCTGATCCTCTCCTCCCTGCATGCCCTAGGATGGATAGGGGATGAGCCTGGGTCCTCCTCTGACTGCCCAGCCAGCCTCTGCCCTTCCCCAGCCTCCTCCACAACCTCTGGAGCCACACTTCCATTCCCTGTTGGCTGTCCCTCCTCTCCCTCAGAGTCAGTCTCCACCAGGGGCATGACACTCTTCCCTGATCATAAAACTTTCTGAAGTGGCAAAGGTGGAATGTTATCTACAACTCTCTCTTAGCTCTCTCCAACTCTTTTGGAAAGCTAAAGCGAAGAGAATAAAGAAGACTTGTAAGACTGCAGCTTGACATAAGGGAGGATGAGGAGGAGAAAGAAGGGAGGAAGAAGTAAGGAATGATGAGTGAAGGTGGGGAAGAAAGAGAACAGAAGAAGTGGGACAAGGAAACTTAAATGGATTGGCAGCAGTGGAGAATCCAAGAACACGAAAGGGAAAAGATGGACAGAAATCTATAAATATTTTTCCATGCAGCATCTGCAATTGACATTTCATCTGATGATGAAGATGATTTTAAATTTATTGGTTGCACAACTCCACAGGACTCTATTCCAGAATTGTCTTCTTTTCTTTCAATATTCTGCTCCACTTACCCTCTTTCCAGTTCAGCTTGCCCTTCTCTCCTTGTTTTGAGTGGCTTCTTTCAAGAGCAGATAACTATCTAATAGATCATCTTCTCCTTTCCTTTGGCAGGGCTGGCTGGTTTTTGTGTCTTGAGATACAAGCTGGGAAAGATGACTTCTAACAGAGGAAGATATTTAATGCCTCCATCCAATCACTTCTGACTTTAATAAGCATTGTTTTGTTACTCTCTGTCCATGGTTTCCTCCTACAGAATTTTAACAAGACACAAATAGAAACACCCAAGTTTTCCCAATGCCCTTATAATTCTAAGACTAGGGAGGATGGAGGAGAGAGGAAAAGAAGAGTACAGTATTTGAATCATTGAATGAAAAGTATAGGATTCACTACCTCCCCCTATGAAAGAATACAAGGAATGTTGATGCTTTCAAATATTGGTGTTGGGGAAGATTCCTGAGAATACTCCGGACAGGCTAGAAAACAAACAAATGAATTTTACAAGAAGTCAACCAACATTTTCAGTCAAGGCACAAATGATCAGTCTCAAATCCATCCATCCACTCACCATCCATCCATCTAGCATCCATTCATCACATTTCTACACTGCCCATCTCACCTTGGTAACTGAGCAGTTTACAATAAAAAAAAATCCTACTTCAGATAGTATAAGAACCTTTCTCAGGTATAGGAAAGCATGACTCTTGAAACAATTAGTTATCAAAAGGAACTTTTATTGAGGGAAAGTGATTGCAGAGGTGAAATCAGAAGTTCCTGTGCAAAGCATTAAGCTACTCTTCCCAATTCAAACCCTAACCCCCTTCACCAGTTCACCAGTAGCCAATGCAGTGTTGCATAGGTGTTTTGAGAACTCTGAGGCATTATCTTGATAGCAGTTCATCCCCAGGACACAGCAACCTTGGTGTCAGGCTAGAATCAGCTGGGAGGAAGCCCATCTGTCTTCAAGATAGTCCCCCTCCCTAAATCTCACAAGATTACAGCAAAAGCGAAAGCATGCAAAGAATGCAACCCTGATAGCCACCCCCCTCCTCCATCAAAATGGCAGCATCCCAGCAGGGGACCTGACAGACACATTATGCAAAGATTCAGAAGGCTGTAATGCTTGGAAAGGTGGAAGGAAAGAGAAAAGGATGATCAACTGCACAGTGGTTAAACTCAGTTAAAGAGGTAATGACTTTTGGGAGACCTGAAAGGCTAGGTTGGGGACAGATTGTCATGGGGAAAAATCTATCTATATAGTCATCAAGTGTTGACAATGACTTGATGGCACACAATCAATCAATCCAAACAAAAACCTTACAGAAGTTTCTTCTTCTGTATATATCACTTATTATAAAAACATCTAATTAAATTTAAGAGGGCCATGTCTCTTTTCAGATAGTCTGAGGTGATGGCCACATGCTGCAGATTTTAAATATCTGTTGCACTTTAGCAGGCAAATAAAAAAGTAAAGTCTCCTTCAAATGAGATTCCTGACAATTTTCCATGTTTTGATACATCCATGTTTGTTTATTATTTATTAAATTTATATGCTGCCCACCTCCCCAATAAGGCGACTTTGGGCAGTATATAAATTTAAGAAATAAATATGATGTTATGTTGGCAACAATATGGAAGTGTGTTGCCATTCCCTTCTTCCAGAACTTGATAAATATGGTGCTGGCCTTCTCTGGAGGTTTCAAATACTGACTTGGTTCATCCCTGGTCAGTTGCTTAGTTCTTCAAACCTAGGTCAGAACACACTGCAGTCTTACCTGCTGAGACTACAGTGTGTTTGGCTCATGAAAACTGAGATGGAAGAAGAACAGGGAGACCAGATATACTGTAAGCATACCCTGGACGTTTAAAGGAAATAGATAGCAGGAAGTATCCAAAGTTGCATTCAACCTTGCTGTAAGTTTTCTTCCTGGTCAGTTTCAGTAGCCCTATTTTTTATCTCTAACATATAACTCTGCCCCACACCTAGCTTGACAAGGATAGCTGAAGGCAATTGATAGAAAGATTCCTTTTATTAGCTACTGCTTCTTTCTTCCAGCTCACTGTACAAAGTTCAATCTGTTATCCTTGTACAAAACTCCCACACATCAAAACACAAAGTGACTGAAATGGTCAGCTACATCCTCCATATGTTCTAAGAAATACTATAAACTCACTCGAAAGCTCTCTCTCACTTGGCCCCTGAAAAGTTGATATGTCCTCTAACAGAGCTGGTGTTACAAACTCAGAAACAACAAAAGTGTGGTGGAATTTATTCATTTCTCATTGTTGGATCAGGTTGGTGGGTGGTAACTGAACTTCTCTTTTTTTGATAGTAAACTAAAGTTGATTAATCTAAATGGTCCTTAAGAAGAGAGGTGTTGGGTTGACAGACCTTCCAGGATGTGGAAAGCTTATTAAAAAGAACACCACCAAAAGATACATATCTGGTAGGGAATACAAATATACAGCAAAGGGCAGAAAACTTGGTGGCCTGCAGGAATTCTGCTCATCAGTTAAAAGATAATGTGATTTGCACTATCCTGGAAGGCACCAGGAGATTCCTTCAGAGTTTACACCTATTATATGTAAATGTTTTCTGGAGAAATAAGTGTGAGGAGGGATCATATATCCTACATGTTTGGGATCATTATTTTATCAAGAAAAATGGTAAACAAGCCTTTATGATCATTATGTATACATTATTAAATTATGGAGAACCAGTAGCAGAAATTGTGAGTAGTTTGGAGAACTGGTAGTGGAAATTTTGTGTAGTTCAGAATACCACCTCTGACTGGCCCTGCCCCCATTTATTCTTTGTCTCTCAAGTCCCAGCTGATAGGCTGGGTCATCTTTTGTTGTCCTGCAAAGCAGGTTAGTGGGATGGGGAGGGAATGGTAATTTTACAGTATCCTTCCCCTGCCATGCCCACCAAGCCATGCCCACCAAGCCATGCCATGCCCACACCCACAGAACTGGTAGTAAAAATTTTGAATCCCACCACTGCTTCCCATGTAATGTAAAGACTGACTGAAATCTTGTTTCTTTGAATAAAAATTTGAGGTTGATTGTCTTGTTAACATTCAAAGTATTGTTTGACAAAATTGTAGAAGTTTCCCAAAAAGAAGTAAATATTCTTCAGCTGAAGAATTGAGAAGTCCACAAGAATTTGTTAAAACAATATCTTTTTCCCCTTCTTGCCTTGTACAGAAGTTTGATTATTGCTGGTCAAAGACCACAACTGACAATCCAGTTATGAAACTTCCTGCTTGGAAATGTTCACTGGCCATCAACCCACTATCCTTTTAGGCAATGTTTTCAACTTTGGCAATTGGACCATGTGTGGACTTCAACTCCCAGAACTCCCCAGTCAGCCTTGCTGGTTGGGGAATTCTGGGAGTTGATGTTCACATTATCCAGTTACCAAGGTTGAGGAATACTCCTTTAAACATCAGAATAAGCTCACGTCATTCTTCCATTTTCTTAACGGTATGGAAGATCTATGTATTGGCTCTTAGTGTCTGGTTTCATCTATTTTGATTCGCTGCATTGATCTTTGTTCCTTCATTGTTGCATTGTTTGGTACTGCATTTGACCTTTGCTTTGGAATATGGAATTCTGAGATTAAACTAAGACTAATAATAAAATTCCAATCCAGTCTATTTTACAGGCAGTGTCATTAAGTAGTACACTATTCCAAGTGTTAAGTGAGAGAAGGTCAGAAAAGTCAACATGGCATCCATATCCATGACATCCATGCTTTGCAACTCAAAAATAGGATTTGGATTACATGTTTGTAGCCACCACATTGCCTTTTTTAAACCTCTGTGTGTGGACATCCCTTCAGTATTCTGACCTATTGCATGAGGGAAGAGGGTTCTTTAAAATCCTGCTCTGTTCAAACTACATTTGTTACATATCAATATTTTGAAGGTGGCTTCCCACAGTGTACATAGTTTTTAAAATAAATCTTTGGAAATCCATTTTCATGTTTTTTATTTTCCCAATGTAACTCCATTGTCTAATGACATTTAAAAAAACATAGAAACATATGCAGATGTATATATGTATATACAGTACACATATATATGTGTGTATGTGTGTATACAGTATAGATATTTACATATACATACACACACATGTATGCATGTATGTTTGCATGTATGTAAGTATATACAGTATATATAGTTGTGTGTGCATGCGCACTAGTGGCTATTTAATGTATGTCCACTAGTGGCTACATGGGTTTTTTCATTCCAGATTTAGCAGCTCTAATACTTTCTTTCACATGTGAAAATGCTTTCCTTGTGGATTTTAAATTAGAAAGAAATGGTGGCCCACAATGTTTCCCCTGACACTCATGCTGTTGCTAAATGCCAGTTTGCACATAATTTCCAAATATGTTCCAAGCAGACTGTGTGGCAGAATTCTGCTACAATTCACTAAAATGCTGCCATTTGGAGAGTCCCACAATTCTCTGTTGTGATGCTATGCTGAGTATTGTGAGCAGGACAGACATCCCAGCTAAAAAAATGCAATAGTTCCTTTCCTGCCAGCAGTCATCTCAATGATGTGTGTGCAGGGGTAGGCAAGTTGCTAATTGAATGTAATTTTGCCAGGAGGAATTTTAGTTTGGAATCAGCAGAAGGGCTGAACTTGGTAAAATAAGATTCTCTAATTATCATGTTGGAAAAACTAAGTTGTAGACAAAGAATAGATGGTAGAAATATTCAAGGCTGGGAAATAAGCCTTAAAGCCTTGATGATAAAGATGTAAACATACCCATTGATCTGAAAAGGAGGAGGAATAATATATATGCAGGTAGTCCTTAAGTTACAGCCATTCATTTCGTGACCATTTGAAGTTACAGCAGCACTGGGAAAAGTGACTTATTACCTTTTTCACACTTACAACCATTACAGCATCTCTGTGTTCATGTGATCAAAATTCAGATGCTTGGCAACTGGTTCATATATATATATGATGGTTACAATATCCTGGGATCAGCTGATCATCTTTTGTGACCTTCTGATGAGCAAAGTCAATAATATCCAAATTTGTTCCAAGATTTATTTAATACTAACTTAACAACCACAGTAATTCACTTAACTATTGTGGCAAGAAAGGTCATGAAATGGGGAAAATTTCCCTTAACAATTGTCTTATCCTAGCAATATAAATTTTGGGCTCAATTATGATTGTAAGACAAGGACTACCTGCATAACAGGGGTGGGATTCAAATTTTGTAACAACCGGTTCTGTGGGCATGGCTTAATTTGTGGGTGTGATTTGGTGGTCACATGACCAGATAGGCATGGCTTGGTGGCCATGTGACTGGCAAACCAAATACAAGTGGTCCTCACTTAATGGCTGGTTGCTTAGCAAATGTTCTAATTTATGACTGATCTTCCCAGAGCTACTTGATCTATTTTTGGAGTTTTGACAGCCACACACACACACACACACACACACACCCTTCTAACCCTGCTATTCTATGATTCTGTAAGGATCTTCTGCTGGAGGAGGGGGTTGGACTAGATGACCTCTGAAATTCCTTGCAGGCCAGCCCTAGATTGCTGGGCTGCTTCAAAGAGTCTTCTGAAGCCAGGGTTTGTGTCCTTCCTTCCTCTCCTTTATTTCTTCCCTCCCTCCCTCCATGTATTTATCTATCCATTCATATATCTCATTCACTTTCTCCTCTCTCCCTCTCTTTCTTTCTCTCCCTTCCTTTCTTCTTTTCCTCCCTTTCTCTCTCTCTCTCTCTTTTCTCTCTCTTTTCTTCCTTTCCTTCTTCTTTTTTTTCTTTCTAACAGCTGAGGACCCACCTGGAACACACACACACACACACACACACACTCCTTCTAACTCTGCTTTTTCTGTGATTCTTAAGCAGCTGGAGAGGTTGGATTAGAGAGATCCTCGGGATCACCCCAGCCCTGGATTGCTGTGCTCTTCTGTCTATCCCTTTTCTTTTTCTTCTTTTCCTTTCTTTCTCTCCTTCTTTTCTGTTTCTCTCTCTCTCTTTCCTCTCTTTCCTCTTTTTCTTTCTCTTTCCCTCTCTCTCTCTTTCCCCCCTCTCTCTGTCTCTCTCTCTCTCTACCCCTCTCCCTATCCTCCACTCTCTCTCCCCCACTCTCTGTGTGTCTCTGTCTCTGTCTCTGTCTCTCTCTCTCTCTCTCTCTCTCTCTCAAAGCCATGGCTGGGCCAAGCCAGCAAGCTTTCTTTGGTGCTCTTCGCTACTTCTTTCATTTCTTCTTTTCGGAATTCAGACTGGCTGAACAATGATCGCCTGCCATGGTGAAAGTGTCCCTTTGGGTGACCCTTATCCTCCTCCTCTTGAGAGCGGCAGCCATGGTGGGGCTGGGAGGGTGCACACACACAGGGAGACCCTCCTCAAGTGAGCAGCTGGCCACTCTGCACCTGGTTTTGCTGTGCTTTGGCACTTGCTTGAGGAGCATCTCCTCTGTTAAATATGTTTAAGCCATAAACCTGCCCAGAGTCACCTTGTAGAGGAGATGAGTGGCCTAAAAATGTAATAAACAAACAAAGAAATGTTTTTAATTCAAGATCACCTGATTATCTAGACCAGTATTACTCACTTTAGTAACTTGAAGATTTGTGAACTTCAACTTCCAGAATTTCCCAGCCAACAAGCTGTGTTTCTTAACCAGGGGGGAAGCAAAAAGTTTGTTATTATGGTAGAGAAGCTACTCTTAATGTTTATTGATGGCACCCATTAATTCAAGCTTTGACCAAAGGATTCTTAGTATCTCACTAAGCAAGACTGGATGAAAGTATTCTTTAGATTCAGTCACTAACCAATTGAGACCAAACTGAACCAGTATTGCACTGAAGGTCTCAATTCTCAAAAAAAGCAGGTACAAAATGTGTTTGAATAGAGGTGAGTAGTAATGAATGCAATTCAGGAACTGAAGAAGCTTTGATAGTGTCAGATCTGGAAGAAGAAGGGGGGGGGAGTTGGTACAAATAATCCTTTTTGATGTAACCTGAATATATTAAATCTTTTATTGAATCTGTATAACTTGCACATGATATACAACTGGAGGACTGGAGCCAGATGTCTAGAAACTTGTCACCTCTTGGAGAGATAGCAAGAGGAGAAGGGACCATAAAAATTCCAGCTCTGGGAAATTCTTCTAAGATACATTCCCAGAGAAGGGGAGGGGTGGAATTAACATGTTGGTTCTTTGTTTGACTAAATCTGCATCTAAATAAGGGGAGGGGTTCTAACTCCCTTTATCTTATTACTGTATGCCTGGAAGCATCTTAGATTCTGCTTTGACTAGTACTGGATTCACCTCCTTTCAATAAAGAATTCCTTTTGAAATACCTAGTTTTCAGAAGTTCATTCTTTTCGGTTGAAGGGGAAAAGTCCATTGCTTACAGATAGTTTCCTACCTAAATGAGTGAACTCGGAATAATGCTGATTTATTTAGTATAGTCAGTTGGATGGGTTGGAAGCTTGAGTAGTATTATGAGAATGAGGTGGGACAGGGACCTCTAGATTTACAGTAAATCCCACTTAGAAAGGGGTGTCCCTGGGACAATCGGTGGCTGGCTGGCTTTACACACTGCCCTAAGCATGAATATGTTTCATTTGGTATTGTCTTAGTATGCTGTGTGGGAATAACAATTTTGGCTTATTCAGCAACCCTTGGTTAAAATAAACCATGTCTTAGTATAATTAACAAGCCCTGCCTTCTTCTTATTGCTTCACAGGGACATTTTGAGAGCAAAATTGGAGCAGAAAAATATTGCTTCGAGTCTTTGGAAGAAGGAAAGAATATAAATCTAATGAACAACAAACAAATAAATAATAACTGCAGCCTTTAGGAGCCAGTAAATGGCATGTACTCCCAATGATGAAAAATATCTTTTAATTAACTTTCTTTCTGTTGTTTTACTTTCTGTGCTGTTGGCTTCAGTAGTAGTAGTTATTTTGTTTTCTGTGTTACTTCCTTTAAGGTGCTATTTCAAATTGAGGTTATAAATTGTGATTTTTAACATATATTGTAAGGTGTTCTGGGAAAACATATTTTCAAGAGCGGAATATACATTTTAAGTAAGCAAACAGATTAATACTTCAGATTGTATATGTCTTGAGTTGATGTATATAGTAGCTAGATTAGCTGGCTTCAAATGAAAACCTGTGGTCTATTCACCCTTGATGTCCTGACTGGAATCAGGACATTGGTTTGGAACTGATTCTTAGGCAGGCCATGGGGAATTTGCTCAGGAGTAGGCAAGGGAAGTTAGCTGTAATGGAAGAAATGCTTAACAGGATGTTGAAGGATTTCCCTGTCAATATGTACCATGGGGATTCTCAACGGAGAACAAAAAAAGGATTGATAAACCCTACAGGTCCCATGATACCTCTATGTTTGTGTCTTCAATATCCTATCTACCTCTTCCTAAATATGATTCCAGCCCTACCTGTTGGGAAACTGCTAGCTTGGCTGGAAGGAGTGGTCAAGTGAGGGCCTAGCTTAGAATCATTGTATGGCCATGACCTCCCCTAAGCTCCCATGAGGCCTTATCTGGTCATTCCCAGGGAACAAGTGGTGAGATTAATGTCAGGAACAAACAGCCATAACCTCTTGAGAATAGCTAAAGTCAGTAACTATTGTTACTGAGATTCTTGTAACAATGTGTGGTAAATGATAAAGTTATTGGCTTTGGCTATTCATGAGAAATTATGACTGTTTACTCTTAACATTAATTTCACCAGACTGCTTTCCTTCCCCTGGGGATGACCAGATAAGGCTTCATGGAACTTAGGGGAGGTCAAGCTTATGCCACTTGCAGCTGTGCAAGGATTCCAAGCTAGGTCCTTGCTTGACACCTCTTTCCAGCCTAATTGGCAATTTCCCAGCTCAACCTGAACTTCAATGTAGCAGACCATTATGGTGAGGTTATATGTTCTTTTCCTTTAAAGATGGAAGCATTGTTGTTCTGAACTCCAAGTGTTGCACCCATGGGAAATGTACCCTACAAAATGGTTGCTGTCAAGTCATGAAAAGCAAAACATTAAAACTGCAGGACACCAAACTGCCATAGGCCAAGAGGCAAAGACTGCTAACAAATCAGAGAAACACACAGAAATAATAAATCAAAGCAGAGAGGAGGGGTGGAAGGGGGGTAGGGAATCTTTCAGGTTCTTAACATTTCCTCTTAGGTTTTTTTCCTTTGACACATTTCACTGAACATCTCTTCAAGCCATAGTTGCTCACCCGTCTTAGAGCTAGAAGGGATACACAAAAAGGTAGAGGGCAGATTCTCATGTTTGAAAGAATTGTAAAAGAAAATCTTATTTTATTAAATGGAATGAGAACTGGCAGTCAGAATACATGTCTTTGTCCAGCACTATGTAACCTTTGGTTTCTGGCTTTGTAATTTTACTTCAGCCTAGATATTCTGGCTTGTAAATAAACCAACCAACCAAAATAAATACAGGGAAGGGGAGTTCACATAGGATGCAATGCCTATCATAGTTTTCAAGGTTGCTGTTATAAATTGAAAACTTGTGAAGCTTTTGAAAAGGGTTTTTCTTTATAGACAAGTTCCTATACTTTGGAGTAAACTTGTATTTGGGAGGAAAGTAAAGTAAAAGAGTCCCTGCAGATTTTATTTCACTAGTCATTGCTGACTATACGGGCAGTGCTCATCTCCCTTTAAAATAGAATAGAATGGAATAGAATAGAATAGAATAGAATTCTTCATTGGCCAAGTGTGATTGGACACACAAGGAATTTGTCTTGATGCAAACGCTCTCAGTATACATAAAAGAAAAGATACATTCATCAAGAGTCAAGAATCATAAGGTACAACACTTAATAATAGCCATAGGGTACAATAAGCAATCAAATCATACTAGGAAACAGTCAATATAAATCATAAGGATACAAGTGACAAAGTTACAGTCATACAGTCACAAGTGGGAGGGGATGGGTGATAAGGAGTGATGAGAAGATTAATAGTAATAGTAGTGCAGACTTTGTAAATAGTTGGACAATGTTAGTTGTTTAGCAGAGTGATGGCATTTGGGAAAAAACTGTCCTTGTGTCTAGTTGTTCTGGTGTGCAGTGCTCTATAGTGTCATTTTGAAGGTAGGAGTTGAAACAGTTTATGTCTGGGATGTGAGGGGTCTGTAAATATTTTCACAGCCCTCTTTTCGATTCGTGCAGTATACAGGTCCTCAACGGAAGGCAGGTTGGTAGTAATTGTTTTTTCTGCAGTCCTAATTATCTCTGAAGTCTGTGTCTGTCTTGTTGGATTGCAGAACCAAACCAGATAGTTATTAGAGGTGCAGATGACAGACTCAATAATTCCTCTAGAACTGGATCAGCAGCTCCTTGGGCAGTTTGAGCTTTCTGAGTTGGTGCAGAAAGAACATTTTTGTGCTTTGTTGATGATGTTTTTGATGTTAGGCCATGAGCCAGCCCTGTCTGAAGATGTTTCCACAGTTATGTGTCATGGCGGCACAGTGGTTAGAATGCAGTATTGCAGGCTAATTCTGCCTACTGCTAACAGTTTGATCCTGACTGGCTCAAGGCTGACTCAGCCTTCCATCCTTGCAAGGTTGGTAAAATGAGAACCCAGATTGTTAGGGGCAATATGCCGACCCTGTAAACTGCTTAGAGAGTGTTGTAAAGCACTATGAAGTGGCATATGTCTAAGTGCTATTGCTATTGCTATGAGATTGTGGAGAAATATTTGGGAGATGCATACAATTTCTTAGATCTGAACTTCTGCATTTTTAAATGGACAGTTTTAGACTCTCCTTCAACCTTGGGTGCACATACTGTGTGTAACAATGAGCTAATTCTGAAGCCTTCTCTTTCAATAGGGGATGGCATAGTTGGGAGTAGGGCAGGCATAGCCAATGAATGATGACATCACAGATATGACCTCATCTGGAGGTCATTTCAAGTTTGTTGCTAACACTGGTGCTCTTTGGTATGTGGTCAATTTGTTAATAAAGGCTGTCCTCTAAGATGGAATGGAGAGAAATGTTTTGACCTGTGACAGTCTGCAAAAATAAACACTAGTCTTACCACTAGACCAAACTAGCTAATAAATCCTGATTATCTATTTTTTCCCCTGTGATTAACATCACCAGGTGACATTAAGTGTGTCATTTTTCTGATTTTCAGGTCTTTGTTAACCACTCATTCATTTAGCATCTCATGCAGGTTGACCACTAGTCTTTGCAATGCCTTTCTTAGTTCCTTCATTCCTGTGCATGCATGCCACAGTGTCACCATGAGCAGAGGTCTCCAACCTTAGTAAATTTAAGTCTCCCAGGGAGTTGAAGTCCACAAGTCTTAAACTTGTCAAGGTTGGAGGCCCCTAACCATGAGCAAAGCCTTCTATAAGTATGTATGAGGGATGTAAGATTTAATATTCCATAACCTTCTAAAGTGTGCTTCATATTCATCTTTCCATATGGTCTCTTTTAGGATGGACATAAAAGTTATATCTTCAGAAGCTAAAGAAGTGGGGGAGATTAGATTTCAGATCAATTTAGTCATGATTTGTTTTGAAAATAATTTATTTTACTTTTCCAAGGCTCATGTCCTTCAATAAGATAAGCCAAAATATGTTAGCCATTCTTACATTAGTTTGTGAATTAGTGTGCTAATAAAATGAATGAAGGCCAAAAAAAAGGGGGAGGGGGATTAATGATAGTCATGGAAGACTGGCATCCTAAGAACTACTTTAGCTTATCACTTGATACTGAATTTGGAGATAAACATGGAGAAGGGCTGGATTACTGGAAAGAGGGTCTTGGACTGTTTCAGGAAGGATCTCCTGGTGAAGAATGTATTGCCTTCAAGGTTCCAGAAACAGCACTGTTCCTTACATATGAAAACTTGAAGGCTGATAATCAGGTATTAGACTAACAAACAAGAAATGTTGAAAATTGTTAATACCAAGAATAAATCAGACATAATGAAATCAAGACTATTGCATCATTTCTGTATAAAGCACTTAGCCACAAGGAACAGGAGAAGATGATATAATATTCTTTCCTAAACAATAAAATTATATAATAAAATTATCATCCCTCCCCACCATTAATCATTTCCTTCCTTCCTTCCTTCCTTCCTTCCTTCCTTCCTTCCTTCCTTCCTTCCTTCCTTCCTTCCTGACTTGTGTACATCTGGGAATACCCAGATTGCCATAACCTTCACATTATTTGCCTGATTTAAAAACAATCCACTCACCCTTACAGTTTTTAAAAAGTCATTTCAGAACTAAGTTAGTGCTGATGCTGTTTTTACCATTTGTTGAATCCTGCAGGTTAAACAGAAGGCACTTTTTCAAATTGCATTTGTTGACTAAAGAAACCAGAAAATCCAAAATGGTCGTTTCAAGTTCTCTGTGGAGCCTTTTCAACACGCTGAATAGAGTTGTTTCCTAAAACATGAAGACAGGGCAAAGGGAAAGAGTATCTGTTGCCTGAGAAAAAGCAGGGAGAAGTGGATTCCAATATTTGAGATTAAATAAGTGTGGTTGAAGAAGATATAAAAGGAGACAGCAAGCGTCTCACTTTGTTTTTGAAGCAATGAGGTGCTGTAGTAGATGTGATAAACAGCTAATGTTTTTCAGGGATGTGGGACTTTTTTGTATTCTTAGATATTTTTTGAAACACTACAAGAAATCGAAGAATCAGATACAGTTGGTGGAACAAGAATGGATAAGCAACAAATCTGAACTATCATAAAACAAATATATTCTAATACAGTATTTTTAAATCTGGTAACTTTAAGATGTGTGAACTGCAACTCCCAGAATTCCCAGCTAGCTTGACTTGTTTACATGGTTACAAATTATATGGAAATTGATGGCTGGACAATTGAAATCAATTCTCTATTTTCTTCAAATCAAGTCAAATCAAATGGTCATAAAAAAGTTGTCACATACAGAAAAATACAGGTGTGAATAGGGAGGTAGACCCAGAGAAAGAAAGACAGAGATATAGAGATAGATAGAAAGAAGGAAGGAAAGAAGGGAGGAGGGAGGGAGAGAAAATGAAATGTTTTCAAACACAAGAAGAGATAATGGCACAAAATTGGGAAATCTGGAAGGATGTATCCTAGTAATGGTCAAAAAGAAGAAGTGACCAATCAAGATTTCTTCAGGATATAATAACAATTATTTGGAATTACCTGTAGATTGAGCAAGAAAGGCACATACTGTAAGTAGTGATCTGTGAGAACTTCCTTGAGAGACAGAAGGTGGAGGAGCTGCAATTTAGGCCAAGATCAGAGTAATGGAGGAGTGGCATATGTCTCAGAAGAGATTTTCCTGATTTCTTGGTCAAGGCAAGTGGTGGAGAAGAGAAGAAATGTACTTTCAGACTTTCAATATTCAGTTACATTAACTTTATAATAAAGGTACTCATTGGGTGGTATTTCTTGTCTGGAGTTCCTCTAAGGGCTGTCTACATAACTTAATGATTCTAACCTGACCATTATTGGAATGTCCCAGAAGAATGGCAGAAGGCAGTAGCTAAAGTGAAAACCTGAAAAAAATGATGATGATGATGATAGACGTATAGGAAGATGATCTATACCCATTTTGGAAAAATCCACATGATGCAAGCTTAGGAACTCGACTTAGATGGTTTTGAATTATTTATTATTATTTATTTATTTAGACTTGTATGCCGCCCTTCTCCCTAAGGACTCAGGGCGGCGAACATATAAAAAAGAAAATACATTTACAATAAAAAATATTAAACAACTACAAGTCTATAAATTACTAAAAAATTAAATTAAGACAATTAAACTACAAAGATAAAACAATGCAATTAAAACGACCCATCCCCGGGTCAATCCAGGCCGGCCTGCTGAAACAGACAAGCCTTCAGGTCTCAATGAAAGGAGCGGAGATCAGGGGCCAAACAAAGATCCGCCGGGAGCTAATTCCATAGGGCGGGCGCTCCCACAGAAAAGGCCCTAGCCCTGGGGACCGCCAGCCGACAATGCCTGACTGACAGTATTCCCAGGAGGCCCCGCCTGTGGGAGCACATGGGGCAATCGGAATGTGATGCTGGCAGGAGGCGTTCCTGCAAGTACCCTGGACCCAAGCCAATTAGGGCTTTGTAAGTTGTTACTAACACCCTGAAGGAAACCCAGAAGGCAACCGGCAACCAATGCAGGTCACGCAGGAGGGGTGTAACATGGGAGTATCGGGACACCCCCATCACAGCCCGCGCGGCCGCATTCTGCACCAGCTGCAACCTCCGAGTAGTCTGCAAGGGCAGCCCCATGTAGAGAGCGTTGCAGTAGTTGATTCTGGAAGTGACGAGCACATGAGTGACCATTCGAAGGGCATCTCGGTTCAGGTAAGGGCAGAGCTGGCGAACCAGCCGAACCTGGGCAAAAGCCCCCCTGGCCACAGCTCCCACTTGCTCCTCCAGATTGAGCTGTGCATCCAGGAGGACGCCCAAATTTCTCGCCCTATCCACGGGGGGGTAACACCTCCCCCCCATGACCAAAGATGGCACATCCACTGGAAACTGAGATGCCGGTAAGAACAGCCACTCAGTCTTGGTCGGATTGAGCTGGAGCCTGTTATTCCCCATCCAGACCTGCACCGCCTCCAGGCACCGGGACATCACAGAGAGAGCATCACTGATCTGGTCTGGGATGGAGATATAAAGCTGGGTATCATCTGCATATTGATGATACCTCACCCCAAACCCCCGGATGATCTCACCCAGCGGTTTCATGTAGATATTAAACAGGAGAGGTGAGAGAATCGACCCCTGGGGCACCCCACAAGTGAGGGGCCTCGGGGACGACCTCTGCTCTCCTGCCAACACTGATTGCAAGTGGTCCGAAAGGTAAGAGGAGAACCACCATAAAACGGTGCCCCCCACTTCCAACCCCCAGAGCCGCTGCAGAAGGATACCATGGTCGATGGTATCGAAAGCCGCTGAGAGATCTAAAAGGACCAGGACAGAGGAAAAACCCCTGTCCCGAGCCCTCCAGAGATCATCCACCAGTGCGACCAATGCTGTCTCCTTGCTGTGTCCGGGCCTGAAACCCAATTGGTACAGGTCTAGATAATCAGCTTCCTCCAGGAACAGCAGAAGCTGCTGAACCACCACGCTCTCGACAACCTTTGCTAGAAAACGAAGGTTGGAGACTGGACGATAGTTGTTCAAAACGGTTGGGTCCAGAGCAGGCTTCTTGAGGAGGGGTCTCACCACCGCCTCTTTCAAGGCGGGGAAAACCCCTCACTCAGAGAGGCATTGACAACTGCCTGGAGCCAACTGCGTGTAACCTCCCTGGAGGCATAAACCAGCCAGGAAGGACACGGATCCAATAAACACGTGGTGGAAGACAACCTCCGCATGATCCTGTCCACTTCATCCAGGGAGACAGGGTCAAACTCAACCCAGATAGGATCCACCAGACTCATCGCCACTCCATCATCTAAACCCTGCCAGTCAGAGTCCAAGCCAGCCCGAATCTGAGCAACCCCGGAGAGCTTACTCAGCACGCAACCACCATCTTGGGCATGCACAGACCACAATAACAGTGTCCCATATATTAGATATGTCAGTCAAGTCACATGCCATATATGTCAGTGAAGAAATTCTGGCTGACGGGCTCCAGGAGAAGACCTTTTTCTGCTATGGTTCCTGCCTTTTGGAATATCTTGCCCCCTGGGGTGATATCAGCTCCTACCCTCCCAAGTTTCTGTAAGAACCTGAAGATCTGCCTCTGCCAGATGGCTTGGATCCCCAGTTGGGTGGTGGTGGTGGTTTGATTGACTATTAGCAGCTCCCACTCCCCCCATACCGTCTGCTCCCTTCCTCTCCAACTTTTAATTTTGGTTATAGCCTGTATTTTTATTGTGATTTTATACATACATATATACATATAGGGTAAAGGAGTTCTTGTGGATTTTACTCCTCTAGTCATTGCCAACTCTAGGAGGTGATGCTTATCTTTGTTTCAAGGCCATTGAATCAGCGCTGTCTGAAGACATTTCCATGGTCATGTGGCCAGCATGATGTCATGGAGTGCTGTTACCTACCCACCAAAGTGGTACCTATTTATCTCCTTGCATTTATATACTTTCAAACTGCTAGGTTGGCAGGAGTTGGGGCAAGGAAGGGAGCTCACCCTGCAACCATATATCATCCACCCCGCTTCTCTATCATCTATCTATCTATCTATCTATCTATCTATCTATCTATCTATCTATCTATTTATCTATCTATCTATCTATCAATCATCATCTTATTTTTTTGTTAGCCACCTCACTGAATTGAGTGGGCAGCCATATAAATTCTCTAAATAAAAATAAAATAAAATTAAGAACATTTAAGGCATTTGTGAGCTTTATTTGAGGCTCCCTTAGAAGACTGCTAAGGAGTGAAGTTTGCCAATAACTGGTTTTTATCAACTTGCCCTAAAGTAGTGTCTCAGAACCACTGGGAAGGAAGTTAACTTTAGCCAAAGGTTAAAAGGTTAGGACCTATTCCAGCATCCCTGAGCCCATGTCCATCTCTGAATGTGGAGCAGCATTCTTAATACATTATGAAACTACAAGGATAGAACTAACAGACTTTGACAGAATAGCTTCAAGGATATCAAACTTAGACTTGGCCACTTTAAAAAAGTTGAAAAATGACCTTGGCTACGAAGACTTTGCAAGATGCAGGGATAAAGTGAGCTCTTTTTGAACTGAAAAATCTCAGGATAGCTGAATGTTGCTAGGCTAAGCAATGTTTGCCAGATACAAGAAATGTTCTCTCCAGGACAGTATGGTCTGGAACAGCACTCCAAGGTATTCATAAGTGCGTACTTGCATCCCCATTAATTTGCCAATTATGGATTTTATGATAGTTTTGTGCAAATACCAAGACTTTAGTTTTTGGATAGTTCTTACTAGTTTTTCCTCTGAGTAGGAAGAAGCCAAAGTCCTCAATGCCCTTCTCATTCCAGCCTGAGAGGTGGACAGGATTCAATGTTGTCTCCATATAAAAGAGGTAAAACCACCCAATCTGCTGATACAGGAGGCGGGGAGATGCTGGATTATTAAGCTAAAAAGTAGAGTGGCTAGAATGCAGCCTTGCCTTGCTCCCATGTGAGTAACAACAGCTCCAACGAGATGTCCTAAGGGATAATGTCTCATTTATGAATGTTGAAACAGCTAGGCTGAAAGAGAAGAAGCAAGCTTTTATCCATTGAGGACCCCATTAGTTTCCTTTGGAATGAAATAAAAGTCTAATTTAATATTGACAAAAGCTGTGAAAAGGAAGCTGCTGGACTGGGAAGAACATTTATCAGCTAAATTAGTGGTTGCCAACTGGTGGGCCATGGCCCACTGGTGGTCCATGAGAAAATTTTGGTGGTCCACAGAGAAATGTCACCCCCAGAGCCCCCCCCCAAAGCAATTAATCCAGGCTGCAATACATTTTTATTGTAAATGTATTCTCTTTTTATATGTTCACCACCCTGAGTCCTTAGGGAGAAGGGTGGCATACAAGTCTAAGCAAATAAATAAATAAATAAATAGCACAAGGCTGGGCTGCACACATGGCCCTCCCTCCCTGCCCACTCACCCCTTACATGGCAAACTTGCCTGCTAGGTTGCTGTTTTTCCTCCCCCCCCCCCAACCATAAGCTGTTCTGCTGTGCCGGGAGATTTAGATTAGCTAGAAAGAAGGAAACCTTGGATTTCTTGCTTTCTAGCTAATCTTTAGATCTTTAGAACCTTCCTTAGGACTGAAGCTTCTATTATTCAATGCCGGTAGCCGATGGCAGAATCATAGATCTCTAAGTGAATCTGTGATTCTGTGAGCAACTCAATCTGCCTGCCTGCTTTGCCTGATTTTGGGTAAAAGTTGCTCTTTTTTTAAATAAAAAATTCAATATGTACATACATGGTGTGTTGTGAGTTAATTTTGTGAGTTTGCTTGCAAGCAAATTTTATGTGACAGACACAGGTAGCCGATGGTAGAAACACAGATCTCTGAATGAATCTGTGATTCTGTGAGCAACTCAATCTGCCTGCCTGCTTTGCCTGATTTTGAGTAAAAGTTGCTCTTTTTTAATAAAAAAATTCAATATTTACATAAATATTTATAATATTTACAACAAGATTTTGAGTAAAAGTTGCTCTTTTTTAATAAAAAAATTCAATATTTACATAAATATTTATAATATTTACATACAAGCCATGCCCATCCAGTCACCTGACCAACAAGCCACACCCACAAATTAGGCCATGCCCACAGAACCGGTTAAGAAATTTGAATCCCATCCCTGTCTCTCTGTGTGTGTGTGTGGAGAGAGAGAGAGGGAGAGGGAGAGAGAGGGGGAGGGAGAGGGAGAGAGGTTAGATCAGATCTCTCACTCTCTCCAATGTTAGTCACCAGTTGAGGTAAAGTGGTCCGAGGTCCAAAAGGTTGGCGACCCCTGAGCTAAATGATGGAGGACCAACAATGGTCAAAAATTAATCACCCCAACCAATCTGCATACATCAACTCCATCAACCAATCAAGAAGTAACAACACAACCAACTCTGGAGTTTAAAAGGGAAAAACAGCACACACTTTTCCCAGAAGAACGAAGCTGAAGACACCAGCCTGAAGATGACGGACGTTGCCAAGGTATTCTCAATCTTACACGGACAAGACCGAATACAAAGACCTACATACCTTTACCGTGAAAATCATGTACACACACACACACACATATACATATATATATATACATATACATACACACAATCCTAAAATATTTCCCAGCAAGTTTTAGACTAAATACCCATATACATTCCCATGTAGTGTCCCCCTTATAGAATCCCTAACCTTTATCTCTAAATTTTTCAGCTTTAATATTTCTTTTAATTTTAGCCAGTTTTCCCTTTTCTAAGTTTCCCCAGTCTTTCTTCTTTTTTCCTTCTGGTATTATTTTTACTCCCATCTGCCTGTCAGCCATGTTTTCCCCTACCCTTTCCAGTTCTCTTTTTTGGGTTTTCTTCTTATATAATTCCTTCTTCTTCTTAGTCTTGGGAGCCTTATCTCTTTTATTTGTTGTCTCTATTGTCAATGTCTCTATTTTAAATCCTTTTATATCCTTTGGCAATAGTCCTTGTTCTCCATATTCATCTGGGTTGTTGTTTCCCTCTTCCGACTCATCATCTCTGGGCTTTCTTTGTTCTTCTGCAAGCTGCAATGGCATTACTTTACTAATCATAGTGTCAGGCAATTTCATTCTTTCTTTTAACATACCTCTCACAGTTTGCAGCTCCGACTTAAATTCTTTGCTTATTTCTTCCATTTCTTACAGTCCTTGCCAAAAGTTTCTGTTTCTCTCACTTTCTCTTTCTTCTGTTTTCTTGTCACAGTCAACTTCCAACAGTCCCAAAATATTGTACAGGTGAAACTCAAAAAATTAGAATATCGTGCAAAAGTTCATTTATTTCAGTAATGCAACTTAAAAGGTGAAACTAATATATGAGATAGATTCATTACATGCAAAGCAAGATAGTTCAAGCTGTGATTTGCATAATTGTGATGATTATGGCTTACAGCTCATGAAAACCCCAAATCCACAATCTCAGAAAATTAGAATATTGTGAAAAGGTGCAATATTCTAGGCTCAAAGTGTCCCACTCTAATCAGCTAATTAAGCCATAACACCTGCAAAGGGTTCATGAGCCTTTAAATGGTCTCTCAATCTGGTTCAGTAGGAATCACAATCATGGGAAAGACTGCTGACCTGACAGTTGTGCAGAAAACCATCATTGACACCCCATAAGGAGGAAAGCCTTAAACGGTAATTGCAAAAGAAGTTGGATGTTCCCAAAGTGCTGTATCAAAGCACATTAATAGAAAGTTATGTGGAAGGGAAAAGTGTGGAAGAAAAAGGTGCACAAGCAGCAGGGATGATGGCAGCCTGGAGAGGATTGTCAGGAAAAGGCCATTCAAAAGTGTTGGAGACTTTCACAAGAAGTGGACTGAGGCTGCAATCAGTGCATCAAGAGCCACCACACACAGACGGATCCTGGACATGGGCTTCAAATGTTGTCAGAAGTGATTTATTTATTTATTTATTTATTTATTTATTTATTTATTTATTTATTCGACTTGTATGCTGCCCTACTCCCTAAGGACTCAGGGCAGTGAACATTAAAACAGGACATATTTACAATAAAAAGACAATTAAATAAATAAACAAGCCAAATACAATTAAAAAGTTAAGAAGGTTAAAACCCTCAAACCCCCAGGTCATTCCAGGCCGGCCTGTTGAAACAACCAAGTCTTCAGGTCTCGGCAGAAGGAGCGGAGGTCAGGGGCCAAACGGAGATCCACGGGGAGCTGATTCCAGAGGGCAGGTGCTCCCACGGAGAAGGCTCTAGCCCTGGGAACCGCCAGCCGACAATGCCTGACCGACGGTATCCCAAGGAGGCCTCTCCTATGAGAGCGAACAGGGCGATCGGAAAGTGATGCTGGCAGGAGGCGTTCCAAGTACCCTGGACCCAAGCCATTTAGGGCTTTATAAGTTGTTACTAACACCTTGAAGGTGACCCGAGAGGCAACCGGCAACCAATGCAAGCCGCAGGAGGGTGTAACATGGGAGTATCGGGATACCCCCATCACAGCCCGCTGCGCATTCTGCACCATCTGTAACCTCCGGGTCATCCGCAAGGGGAGCCCCATGTAAAGAGTTTGCAGTAGTCAATTCTAGAGGTGACGGCATGAGTAACCGTCAAGGGCATCTCGGTCCAAATAAGGGCGGAGCTGGTGAACCAGCCGAACCTGGGCAAAAGCCCCCCTGGCCACAGCTCCCACATGCTCCTCCAAACCAAGCTGTGAATCCAGGAGGACACCCAGGTTCCTCGCCCTATCCACGGGGCAACACCTCTCCCCCATGACCAAAGATGGTACATCCAATAAAGACCGAGATGCCGGTAAGAACAGCCACTCAGTCTTGGTGGGGTTGAGCTGAAGCCTATTACTCCCCATCCAGACCTGCACGCCTCCAGGCACCGGGACATCATGGAGAGAGCATCACTGATCAGGTCTGGGGTGGAGATATAAAGCTGGGTATCATCAGCATACTGATGATACCTCACCCCAAAACCTCGGATGACCTTGCCCAGTGGTTTCATGTAGATATTAAACAGGAGAGGCGAGAGAACGGACCCCTGGGGCACCCCACAAGTGAGGGGTCTTGGGGCGGACCTCTGCCCCCCTGCCAACACTGACTGCGAACAGCCCGAGAGGAAGGAGGAGAACCACCGCAAAACGGTGTCCCCCACCCCAATCTTCTGAGCCGCTGCAGAAGGATACCATGGTCGATGGTATTGAAAGCCGCTGAGAGATCTAACAGGACTAGGACAGAGAAACAACCCCTGTCCCGTGCCCTCCAGAGATCATCCATCAGTGCGACCAATGCTGTCTCCATGCTGTGTCCGGCCCTGAAGCCCGATTGATACGTGTCTAAATAATCAGCTTCCTCCAGGAACAAGGGAAGCTGCTGAACCACGCTCTCAACAACCTTCGCTAAAAGCAAGGTTGGAGACTGGACGATAGTTGTTCAAAACGGCCTGGTCCAAGGCAGGCTTCTTGAGGAGGGGCCTCACCACAGCCTCTTTCAAGGTGGCGGAAAGACCCCTCACTCAAGGAGGCGCTGACAATTGCCTGGAGCCAGCATGTAACCTCCCTGGAGGCATACACCAACCAGGAAGGACACGGGTCCAATAAACACGTGGTGGAAGACAGCCTCCACATGATCCTGTCCACCTCATCAAGGGAGACCAGGTCAAACTCAACCCAGATAGAATCCACCAGACCCGTTGCCACCCCATCATCAGACCACTGCCAATCAGAGTCCACGCCGGCATGAATTCTAGTGACCTTATCCGCCAGATGTAAACTAAATTCCTCTGCTCTGTCCTGCAAAGAGTCATCCCCCTCCCTCAATTGGAGGAGGGAGCGGTCACCCAAAACAGGGCCGCAGGGCGATCATCGGCGGATTCAATCAGAGCGGAGAAGTAAGCATCTGATCGCTTCCAGATAGGTCCTAATATAGGCTCGCAACTGGACACGGTCTTTACCTGGGCTAAAGAAAAACAGACCTGGTCTGTTGCTCAGTGATCCAAAGTCCTCTTTTCTGATGAGAGCAATTTTGCATCTCATTTGGAAAGCAAGGACCCAGAGTCTGGAGGAAGAATGGAGAGGCACACACTGCAAGATGCTTGAAGTCCAGTGTGAAGTTTCCACAGTCTGTGTTGATTTGGGGAGCCATGTCATCTGCTGGTGTTGGTCCACTGTGCTTCATTAAGTCCAGGGTCAATGCAGCCGTCTACCAGGGGATTTTGGAGCACTTCATGCTTCCTTCCTCAGACAAGCTTTATGGGGATGCTGACTTCATTTTCCAGCAGGACTTGGCACCTGCCCACACTGCCAAAAGCACCAAAACCTGGTTCAATGTCCATGGGATTACTGTGCTTGATTGGCCAGCAAACTCACCTGACCTGAACTCCATAGGGAATCTATGGGGCATTGCCAAGAGAAAGATGAGAGACATGAGACCGAACAATGCAGAAGAGCTGAAGGCCGCTATTGAAGCATCCTGGTCTTCCATAACACTTCAGCAATGCCACAGACTGATAGCTTCCATGCCATGCTGCATTGAGGCAGTAATTGATGCAAAAGAGACCCAAACCAAGTACTGAGTACATATGCATGCTTATACTTTTCAGAAGTCTGATATTGTTCTATGTACAATCCTTATTTTATTGATTGCATGTCATATTCTAATTTTCTGAGATTGTGGATTTGGGGTTTTCATGAGCTGTAAGCCATAATCATCACTATTATGGCAAATTGTGGCTTGTACTATCTTGCTTTGCATGTAATGAGTCTATCTCATATATTAGTTTCACCTTTTAAGTTGCATTACTAAAATAAATGAACTTTTGCATGATATTCTAATTTTTCGAGTTTCACCTGTATTCCTTTATATTTTACTATAGTCCGCTCTTTTAAAAAAAAACTTCCAGGGTTTTTGTTGTATTAATAATCTTTTATTCCATTTCTTCTCTCTTTCAAATATTTATGCGACCAGTAATTTTCCCTAAAAACATAAAAGAGGAAAATCTTTAACCATTAGGTGGTGCTCTATATTACTTTCTTTTCAAAGTTTTAAAATTCTCTTTTCCATAGTATTAATGTTAATTTTTATCCATTCCAAATAAGTCCAGCATTTTATCCAATGCCTAATTAATGTCCAATTCTGTATATTAGTTCAAATTTAATCTCTGATTTCATATAATTCTTTTATTCCTGGTTTTTCCTTTACCTCATATTTCCCTCTTATTCCCATTCACTGCTACCATTCTTCCAAGTGAGGACTCTTTCTTTCCGCTTTTCGGGTTTTTCAAAAAAAATATTGAAAGTCTTTTATCCAGTAACATGCCACTCATCACTACCGCTCTCCAGCATAAACTTAGGTCCCGGCAGCTTCCCGTCTTCAGGGCAGCCATTAAACTGCCGCTTCTCCCTATCTTCCAGGGGAGTATACCAAGCCAGGGAGGGGAGATGTGGCTCCCCTCAACCCAGCTGGTGGTCTCCCCCTCTTCCCCCACCCCTCCAAGGTGGGTCTGCTGGTTCAGTCCAGTAGGGACCCCTCCAATAGGGTAAGCACGGATCAAAGCTACGCACAATCGCGGTCTCCATCCATCCTTGACAGAAGTGCCACCGAAAGTCCTTGTTGAAGCCTGGTTTTCAATCAACAGGTCAATCAACAAACATACTGATCTGCAACCAGCCTATGAATCTGTAAGAAGCTGGATCAATCAAGTGACCAACAAATGATGGTATTGACCATCAGGACTCACATGACCTCCAGCCAGGGTGACCCCATCACCAGATGACCCTCACACCGCATGATGTTGGTCATATGACTAACTGGTCACATAAGACCTATAAAAGCAGAACAAAATTGAAACAAGACACAGAGTTCTGATATGATGTTATCTAGCCTGGTGATGAAACATTAAGAAACTAAACAACAAGCTCAGAGAACAAACTACCATCAGCACAAACATCTTCTGTCTTTTATTTCTGTAGGGTGGGAATATCAGAAAATGTATTGAGCAGATAGTGGGTGAATAGGATAGCCACACTAAGTGAAGACTTTCACTTTAGCTGAATTTTACTGGAACTCTCATTTGAAGCTATTTTATGAAATGTACTAGTATTTTGCTTCCATGGGAAAAGTATAGCAATTCTAGAGCTTTGCTCCACCCAGTAAGCCAGTGGTTTCTAGACATGAGCTTAAGTCACTCTGCTGATGACTAATTTAATCAGATACATCATGCCAGGTTTCTTTATGGAGGTAAGAATACCTTGAAGGGATATATCTTCAGCAACACAACCTTAGTGGTTGCCTTGTCACTTCTAGCTGCTTGATCCTATTTTTTTCCTCTCCTCAAATGTATCATCTTCTTTTTGGTCTCTTCAGGTTTGTGTCTGTCATGGAATTCCACAAGTTAACAATGCAACATGTGAAGTATTGATCAAAAGCTCCAGGATGCCATAGGCATCACAAGGTTTACAGGAAAAACTTGTTTACTAGGAAAATTAACTAGGTTGTTGAGAGTGTGGTGGCCCAGCAAATGCCACTTTTCCTGGAGGAAGTGGACTACCTGGATCCATACCAATCGGGCTTCCGACCCGGGTACAGCACGGAGACAGCATTGGTCATGCTGATTGATGATCTCTCTAGGTCTCGGGACAGGCCTTTTTCCTCTGTCCTGGTCCTGTTAGATCTCTCAGCGGCTTTTGATACCATCGACCATGGTATCCTGTTGTGGCGTCTCGGGGGGCTGGGAGTGGGAGACACTGTTTTACAGTGGTTCTCCTCCTACCTCTCAGGACGTTCACAAACAGTGTTGGCAGGGGGGCAGAGGTTGACTCCGAGGTCTCTCACTTGTGAGGTACTCCAGGGGTCGGTCCTCTCGCCTCTCTTGTTCAACATTTATATGAAGCCGCTGGGTGAGATCATCCGTGGTTTTGGGTGAGCTATCATCAGTATGCTGATGATACATGAGTTATACATCTCCACCCCGGACCACATCAGTGATGCTCTCTCCGTGATGTCCCATTGTTTAGAAGCTGTGTGGATCTGGATGGACAGGAACATGCTCCGACTCAACCCAGCCAAGACAGAGTGGTTGTGCATACTGACATCTAGGTCCAGTTCGGAGGTTCCATCTTTGGTCATGGGGGAGGAGGTGTTACCCCTCGTGGACAGGGCACGGAATCTGGGGGTCCTCCTGGACTCACAGCTCAAGTTGGAGGAGCAGGTGGGATCCGTGGCCAGGGGGGCCTTTGCCCAGGTCGGCTGGTTCACCAGTTGTGCCCATATCTGGACCGAGATGCCCTGCACACGATCACTCAGGCTTGTCTCCCACTGACTACTGTAACGCTCTCTATTTAGGACTGCCCTTGCATACCACTGAGGCTTCAGCTGGTGCAGAATGCAGCTGCGTGGTAGTGATGGGAGCTGATACTCCCATATTAACCCCTCCTGCGCCTGCATTGGCTTCGTTGCCCTCGGGTGAGATTCAAGGTTTTGTGTTAACATTCAAAGTCCAGCATGGCATGGGTCCAGGATATCTACGAGAACGACTCCTCCCAGCATCAAATACCAACCGCCCTGTATGGGCACAGACGGGTCTCCTCGGTGCCGTCAGGACTCAATGTCACCTGGCGGTGACCCGGGAGGGCCTACTCTGTGGCAGCCCCACTTTATGGAATCTTCTTCCACCAGAGCTCCGGCTGGCTCGATCTTCATACCTTCCGCCACGAAGTTAAAACCTGGCTGTTTTACAATCTGGGCTGTGGATCTTTGGGGTTTGTTCATTTTAATTTTGGGGTTTTAATTTAATTGCTTATAATTGTTTAATATGTTTTTAGGTAATTTATTGTTATTGTTGTATTTTAGTGTGACACTGAGTCCTTTCGGAGAGTATATAAAATAAATAAATAAATAAATAAATAAATAAATAAATAAATAAATAAATAAATAAATAAATAAAAAATGTGACTGAAGCTCATCATAATTGAGAGATCAGAAAGCTGAATTACTAGTGTATTTTTATCAAGTTTTTAAAAAGAACACCTACAAGCAGGAATTGCCTCACTGCTTTAGAAGTGCTTATTTCTCAGCAACCCAGACAATAATATATCATGCTATATTGAGAAGATTGGGCTACAGCACATTGGTTTCACCTTTGAACATCTCTTGTCTATGGGAAAAATAATTACAATTTCCCAACTCCTGGCTTGGTTAACAAACACAAAGTCTTTGGCTTCCCCCAGCCTTGTTTTGAATATATCAGACAGAAAAATGGTGTGTGTATAGGAATTACCACTTGGCTGTATTTCATTTTGCTTTCACTAGACTACTCCAGTGGATCTAGATAGACTGCATCATGTTCAAAGTATCCAGAGAAACGAAATCCTTTATCAAATCAGTTCACAACAGTGCATCTGCCAAGTTTTATTAACTTAGAAAATAGAGGTATAACAAAGATATTCAACTGGTATATGACTCATACTTAGAGATGCTCAGATATATTAGATGCTGTCAAAGAGTAGAAAAAGAGAACAGGTTCTTCATCTCTCCCACACTTTCCATCTGCTGAGCTTTCAATGTCAGGGTGAAGAGTTTCTACATGCTTGCAACACCGTAACTGACATACATCTAAACACGTTCATATTGCCATCAAATCTGGAAGTGGCTAATCTGTCCTCACTAAAGTTCTGGGAGACAGTTATTGTGTCTTTAACTTTAACCTTAGACTGTCTACTATTGACCTCACCCCTTTCCTAAGAGGTCTGTAGGGGGCATGCATAAGTGCACCAATGTGCCTACCGTCCCTGTCCTATTGTCTCTTTTATTTTTCTTATATGCATTCATTTCATGTATTCATAACTATGTTTATCCTTATACTTATTATTTTGCAAGTGATTGACAAAATAAAAAATAAAATAAAAAATAAATGATTCCCTTTCCTTTGCTGTCAGCTTTCTCTCTGATTGCAAGGGTTCCTATTTCAGCATTTCTCAATCTTGACAACTTTAAGATTTGGGAACAAGGTTGGGAACACTGCCCTATCTCATTAGCTTTCAGTGGCAGGCCTTAGACTGTCCATTGTTATCAAGAAGCCAAGCAGTTGCCTATTTTATTTATTATATTTATTTATACTTGAACTTGTATGCCGCCCCATCTCCAGAGACTCGGGGCGGCTCACAGCTAAAAACACAAACAATAAATATTTAAAAAATCATTAAACGGAGAACAAGCCCAAATATAAAACATAAAAACAATAAACATTAAAACCATCCCTGCCCCAGGGAGGGGTCACAGCCCAGGTTGGTTGAATAACCAGGTCTTTAATTCATGACGGAAGGTGCGGAGATCAGGGGCCAGGCGGAGCTCCAAAGGCAGTTGATTCCAGAGGTCAGGGGCCATGACAGAAAAGGCTCGTTGTCCTGTCGGCGGGTCAGTGCCGGCTGGTGACTCCCCGTCACCAGCCGGCACTGACCCGCCGACAGGACCCCGAGGAGTCCTTCAGGTAGAAGCACTGTTATTATAGTATTGTTGAATCAATAGGGAGCTTTCTATTGCTGGAACAGCTAGGAACAGCTGTTCTTTGGCAAATCAATCAATCAATCAATCAATCAGTCAAACAGTCAATCAAAATAGAGCTGGAAAGAACCTTGGAGGTCTTCTAGTCAAATCCCCTACTCAAGTAGGAGACCCCATACCAATTCAGACAAATGACTGTTCAGTCTCTTCTTAAAAATGTTCAGTGATGAAACAACCACAACTTCAGAAGACAAGTCACTCCACTGCTAATTGTTCTCATTGTCAAGAAAATTTCTCCTTATTTCTCGGTTGCTTCTCTGCTTGATTAGTTTCCATCCATTGTTTCTTGTCAAGCAGCCTCTCAAATACTGGAATTGAAGCAGCCTTTCAAATACTGCCTTTGTGGCAGCCTCTTAGATACTGGAATACTGCTATCATATTCTCCCTAGTCCTTCTTTTATCTAGACCATTCCTCATAAGTTTTAGTTTCTAGTTCTTTAACTATCTTAATTGCTCTTGCCTGTACTTCTTCCAAAATCTCAACACCTTTTTTGTAATGTGGTGACCAAAACTGGATGTAATATTCCAGGTGTGGCCTTGCTAACACTTTATAAAGCGGTACTTCATATGATTTTGATTCCATGCTGCTGTTTATACAACCAAGGATTGCATTAGCTTTTTTGGCTGCTGCTGCACACTGCTGGTTCATATTTTAGTGATCGTCCATTAGGACTCCAAGGTCCCTTTCACAGTTACTGTTTTTGAGCCAGGTTTCACCTAACCTATATCTGTACCATTGGTTTTTCCTGCCTGTGTAAATCCTTACTTTTCTCTACATTAAATTTCATATTGTTGGATAGGGCCCATAGTTCAAGTCTGCTTAGATCTTTCTGGAC
This sequence comes from Naja naja, assembly GCA_009733165.1. Lineage (NCBI taxonomy): Eukaryota > Metazoa > Chordata > Lepidosauria > Squamata > Elapidae > Naja > Naja naja. The sequence goes on along the minus strand of CM019160.1, from coordinate 6,213,498 downwards.
CCTGACCTTGTCTTCTGGGGTGTTGGCCATTCCTGCAAGCTTAGTGTCATCTGCAAATTTAATGAGTTCTCCTTCTATTCCCTCATCTAAGTCATTTAGAAAAAAATTAAAGAATACTGGGCCTAGTATGGAACATTGTGGTACCCCACTGCTTTCTTCCTTTCATGTAGCTGTAGTACCATTAAGAACAAGTCATTGAATAAGTTTTGTCACCTGGCTACAAATCCATTTGGTCGTGATAATGTCTATCACACATTTTTCTAGCTTACCAAGAAGTAGGTTGTGATCTATTTAGTCAGATGATTTGCTGAAGTCTAAGTATACTATGTCCCAGCATTTGGCTGGTCTACTAATTTAATCACTTTGTCAAAGAATGAAAAAAAGACTAGTTTGGCATGGCCTTGTAGCTCCACCTGACTTGGAATATGAATATAGCCATAATGCAAATATACTTCAGGCTTCCGTTTCTTATTTCAAAGTAGAGCTAGATGGGGTCCATCATCAATGCTGATTCTGGTGTGTGATGGTTTAGGGGATGGATTAGCCTGGTGGACATTGCCAATGTTCATCTATTCCTCTTGACTTTGAACTCTTCTTGGGAAATCATGCCCATTTTGCAAATGAGCATAGAAATTTCCAGTCAAGCTAAGAATCTTACATATGCAAGACATGCATTTTTCCAAGGAGCTGCAATACACAGAATATAAATTATTATTTTTATATTATTCCACCCTTTTCTATATGTTGAAGGACATCACAGCCATTTGGAAGGGAGAGTGTGAAATCTCAGCCATCTGCCACATTGTTCTCTAGGGCTGCCTCTATAGCTCCAAAGTTCAGTAATTTGTGTCTTGTTCTGAATGTGTTGGAGATCTTCTACTTGGCAGGCTTGAAAAATAGATCTGCAGTACTTGGAGAAGACCAAGAACAATAACACTGTCAGAAGGTTCCCCCTATCTATCTATCTATCTATCTATCTATCTATCTATCTATCTATCTATCATCTATCTATATCTATCTATCTACCTACCTATCTACCATGCATCTACCTATGTATCTATATTATCTATCTATCTATCTATCTATCTATCTATCTATCTATCTATCATCTATCTTCATCTATCTATCATATCTATCTACCTACCTACCATGCATCTACCTATGTATCTATATTATCTATCTATCTATCTATCTATCTATCTATCTATCTATCTACCTACCTACCATGCATCTATCTATCTATCTATCTATCTATCTATCTATCTATCTATCTATCTATGAAGGTTCCTTCCCTGTGTGTGTGAGAGAGAGAGAGAGAGAGAGAGAGAGAGAGAGAGAGATGAATATATGTATGAAGCAGAAATATGATTAATAGAGATAGCAAAAAACAAACCATGTTCTTAACACAGACTAAATTTAAAATGATTTCCATGTTTATATATATATGTCGGTTCAGGAAAGCCGTAGGACTGTTCCATAAAAGGTTCATGATTTTTTATGAAATGCATCTATCCCAAATCACCAAACCTTCTATTCAGCACTCGTAAGAGTAAGGAAAGGTGAGACAGGCTTATTAAAAAAAATGTTTCATACTAATGTGAGAACATTGGCAAACTACTTCAAAACCGAGCAAAAAACATGAATCACTTTGTAAGATGAGTGGCTACATAAATTTGATGAATGAGTAAATAAGTAAAAGAGAAGAATGTGCCTTTTAAAAGCAAGCATTAAAAAGAAAAGAGTGAAGGGGTGTGATTGATCGATTCCTTCCTTCCTAGACTATATCCATGCAGCCAATCTGTATCAGCTTTAAGGGTCAGAACTGGCTTGAATTTGGATGGAAAACTATCAGAAAATCATAGGACTGTTGGCCAAGACAGATTGGTGTATCTGCATAGTCGCCAGGAGTCAAAGGAGTCATTGTGTTTTATGTTTAGCTTCCTTCTGTCAGATTCTAGGAACTATAATTTAATATGTTTGATGAGATTTCTGTTGAAGATTTATCCTTCCCATCCCCTTTATCGCGGATTGTAATGAAATAACTTTGAGAAAAGAAGGTTAAACCAATTTGGATCTCAGGTACTGATATGTCCCAAGACTTGATTAAAATAAGCAGATGTGATTTCTCCATTATGTTTTTTCTTCAAATTAGCCTTTGTTTAAATTGTCTTTAGCCTGATGAAGAGAAGCTGAGATTAAAGTCTTTATCCCAATAGCTTCATTTTTGTTCTTAGGCAAGCTGGCTGATCCTCAGCCTTTCTAACATTACGATTTCCATCACTCCCAGCCAGCAAGGCAATGTGGCCATAACTCTGGAGGATGTCAAATGTGAGAAGGAGGTATAAGTGGTTATAAAAGCATCTATGGGTAGATGTATAGTTTAGGCTGATCACAATAAGTATTAGGGAATCTTTTGAAGATGCCTCTCTGAATCTTTTATTTTGGTGATTAAAGAGCAGGAGAAAAAGAGATAGAAAAAGGCAACTCTTTTGACACTGGATCACAAATCCTGAAAGTGGAAATTCCTTTGAAAGGAGAAATTAGAGTATTTATCTAGGTATCACCTCTCCCTTCTCTTCTGATTCTAAAATTGATATCAAGCAGAAGTGTTTAAGAGACTCTTGACACTTTATTTAGTTTGGGGGCATATTTTTTCCTGATTCTGCATTGATAAATTGTATTTTATTTTGTTGGGATTAATAATGATCAAGTACACCCTTGGTCTGGAACTACAATGCTGTTGTGATTTGGTCTATTGTGCAAATCCAGGGAAGTGAGATCAAATCAATGGCCTATGTTTAAAATAGCCCTAATTAGAATGACTTGTGAACACAACCATTGTCTTCTGTTGAACAACTGTTATTGTGACTGTTTTTTATAATAGTGTGCATCATCAAAACTGACATAATTACAGGCAAATGGGTATGAATACATATGAATACATATTTTTTTTTGTTTGAGCACATAATAATCCTGTTGATTGGATAGACGGATGGATGGATGGAGGGTAGGTATCCTAAAATAGGAATATGTAATCTTTCTAAAGCAATGTGTATTATGTATCAGGATAGTAGTGTGAAAAATTCTTGACTATCAAGACTGGATGTTAAGTGGGTTGCTCATAATGGCTCCTGCTGCTTTTAATACCTAGAAACATAGAGGGAAAATGAAAAAGGTCACACCTGTTATTCATGCTGGCTTTTTTGTCTCCTCTGGCTTGTCTCCCATTCTTCCTATTTCTTTTAACAAATATAAATAAAAAGCAAAGCCTCTTGGATAGCATCTCTCAAGCTTATTCCCTTAGCTGCAGGAGTCTGATGAAGGGAAACTTTTTCCAATTCTGTCGTCACAAGAAATTCTGTTGCTAAGGAAACAGAGGTTTTTATGTATATCTGGCATGTAAGCTACAACATGATGGAGATCAGAAAACTGGGACCTTGATTCAGGGCACTGCTAATCTTCTTTTTTCATATTGTCTTTCAGGCAACTCAGTTGTTCTGCAGCAAATGTAGGTTGTTTTTGAAGAATGCATATCAGGACTTTTGGACAGGAAGACTGGTGATAGAAAACATAGTTCACATTAGTCTTGTATCAGATATCCCTCTAGTTGTATGGACTTCAATTCCCAGAATTCTCAGCAGCAGATATGCTGATTAGAGTATTCTGGGAGTTGAAGCTCTGACATTTAAAAGATATCCAGTTTGGTAAAGGTTGACTCACATCTTCCTTGCTATTTCCATGCCCAGATTTTTCCATTGGCATTTTCAATCTGCTATTTGACTAGTTTTTCAAATATTTTGCTCCTCTGTAGCAGCAAAATAGAAGGTATTGAAGCTCTTTTATATTAGAATCAGCAGTGCCACGTATTTTTGAGAGGAAGCATGATTAAAATTAAGCTATATATTCTCTTCTGAATTTGGAGGGGAGTGAAAGATGACTATATATTATTTTCTCTTTCATTCTGGCTTCTTTTATCATGTCTTGCTTCTTAGGTAAATTATCCTTCTGCTCCTCAAAAGACATAATTTTTCTTCAGCTGACATGATACCAAGATGAGGGTTAAAAAAAGATGGTATTACTTAGAGTTGGTATTAGATTAGGATCAGGAAATTAGTGACATTGAACATGGTGGCTGGATTTATGCAACATGATAACCCTCAACTAAGATTATCAGAGCATGATGATTATGTTCAAAGTTATGTACAAAGATGATTATGTCACTAGAGTCTAAAACATATGAAGAATGCCAGAATTGGGTATGTCTAGTTTAATGAAACAAAGGTCTGCGGGAGACATTATAGTGGTGTTCCAATATCTAAGGGGCTGCCACAAAGAAGAGGGGAAATAAGGAACAATTCACTTAACAACCACCTTGCTTACAAATGAAAGTTCTGGACCCAAATTCTGAAAGCCAAGAATACTAACTGGTTATGCCAACCCCCTTGCATGCAATTAAGACCAAGGATCAGGGTGGGTGGGTCATAAATTGAGGATGGACTCTATATATGTTTAATAGTTTTTAACTATTTAATTATTGTAGATTTTAGTTTTTCTATTTGGGCTTGTAATTCTGGTTTAATCTCTTTTTAAGGATTTATTGTTACTGTTTTTTAGCTGTGAGCCGCCCCGAGTCTTCAGAGATGGGGCGGCATACAAGTTCAAATAATAGTAATAATAATAATAATAATAATAATAATAATAATAATAATGTATTACAGCATTTAGAGTAAATAAAGACCCATGGTGGTGTATTGATTAGAATGCAGTATTGCAGGTTACTGCTGCTGACTGCCAGCAGGTCTGCAGTTCTAGTCTTACCAGATAAAGGTTGACTCAGCCTTCCATGTTTTTGAGGTCAGTAAAATGAGGACTCAGATAGTTGGGGGCAATACACTGACTTTGTAAATGCTTAGAGAGAGCTCTAAAGCACTGTGAAGCAGTAGTTCTATCGCTACTTAAAGGCTTAGGATAGGATAAGAGATAACACATTCAAACTTATATTTATCCATATGTATCCCTAAGTAAAATAAAGCCAATGATCATATCTAAGCTTAGTCTACTTCACTGGAGTGCTACAATCAAAGTAAATTAAGCTACCAAGGCTGACCTAGATATCTGGCATAATTGGAATTGAAATTGGAATAATTAAAGAAATAAAGAATTGAAGCAGCACAAAGAATTGGCTTAACAAGGACACAGGGAAGTGCAAGTACGCGCCATGCATTTTAAGGCAGGGAAGAAGAGGGAAGGGAGCTTTTATTTTAACCCAGATTTCAGCCAAATAATGGGTATTTTCAAGTTAAGCACTGAATGATGATTGGCGGGCAAGAAAAATAAATAAATTCAAATTGTTAATATTTTGAAGAAATTCTGCATTCTGATGGACTGATCCAGCATTTTTCACAGTGAATGCAGGAAGTCCTTGATTTACAACAATTCATTTAGTGACCATTCAAAGTTACAATGGCAGAAAAGTGACTTATGGTCACATGATCAAAATTCAGATACTTGGCAACTGGTTCACATTTATGATGGTTGCAGAGTCCTGGGATCATCTGATCACCTTTTGCAACCTTCTGACAAAATCAATGGGGAAGCCAGATTCACTTAACAACCATGTTACTAACTTAACAATTGTAGTGATTCATTTAAAAACTAGGGCAAGAAAGGTCATAAAATGGGCAAAGCTCACTTAACTAATGTCTGTCAGTGTTCCAGAAAACCCCAACTCCGATTAAAAACTCTGAGACAGACATTTTCTCAGAGTTCCTTTTATTAGAGTAGGCATACTGGCACATCTGGGAAACCCCAATCTGAAAGTTCCGGGTTTTCCTCCAATAAGTAAAAAATTACAGATCTAATCCCTGCACCCATCATTCCATCACATGCCCCAATCACCATCTGTTCAAAACTTGAGATATCCCCTCTACTCCTCCTCAGCCAGGTGCAGGAATAACATGACCTTGACTTTAAAGAAGAATGCTATTATGTCTAACCACATACACTGCATGAATTCCCCCTTCCCAACTGCCCACGCTCAAGAATGTGTCAGCATGGAAGCTTCTGGTGCTAATATGGCTTCCAAAGCTGACAATGACTCACTTAGCAACATAAATGTTGGGCTCAATTGTGGTCCTAAATTGAGAACTACCTGTATTCCTGGAATGACTAATAATTCTGGTTAATGCTCCATTATAACCAAGACAAGGAAAACAGAACAATTTTATATTGTTTCTGGATAGCATTACAGAAAAGGTTGCAATGAGTAGATGAAATGTTCTGAAGGGAAGTTATTTTAAACTAAGTATTTTGTACCTAGAGTACTTATTTGAAACTGGGAATAGAAATGCAAATCCGTTTTTAAAAGCAGCTTAATAAAAAGGTTTCTTTGATCTTTTGCAGTACTTTAAAGAAATTGTGGAAATATCTTTTTTTCCTGTCTTCCTATTGAAAGGATTTGGCTCTGGTTGGGATGTAGACATGTGAAACAAGGTGTAATCCCTTTGAACTATGCTGTTCATCAATTTCTACACTCCTGACCCAACAGTACTTTTTCTACCAAAGTTAGAGAGAATAGCTTTTCTTTGTGGATTGATCTCAGGTTTCCATAAATCAGCTCAGAAAAGTTATTCCATTTTAGAAGTAATTGGTCCAATCATTCTGTGTGAAACTTAGGAGGACCAGAGGGGCAAAACTGACTTGGAAGGCCAACACCCAGATGGGTTAACAGAATTTTTATTGTGAAAGATATATTTAACTCCATATCCCCCAGGCTTTGGTAGCTGGAATGTACTTCTTTCCAGTAGGAAAAAATGGGGGCTCAATTCTTTCTTAAATTGTTATTTTTAGACAGAAGCGCAGAGCAATCCAAATGCTTGATTGGATACTGAAACAATGCTGGTAAAGAAATGATAAGATGTAAAAGGAATTCCCCCCCCTCCCCTTTCCTTCCAATAATGGGAGGAGTTAAACTAAAAGCCATTCTATATAGTTGTCCAATATCATTAGAATCAACATGACAAGCAGTCTTGAAAATTGATTGGGATTTCTTAAATAAGAAATCTTGGAAGGGGTCTGCTAATTAAATAAGCTATAAGTTTTTTAAAAATATTAGTTACAACCAAGCCTTGATGATGCATAAAATAATCTCTTCTGATCGTGGTCATTATTTGTATATACAATGAATTAATTTTGGTCACAGAATACTACAGTTAGAAAGAATCATTGAGGACACTGATTCTACTGTAATCTGTTGCTAAATGATTCTTTTGTTCAGTTATCATGAGGTACTTATTCAAACACCCATGTGGGATCTGCTTTTATGTAACTTAACATATTTCTTCTGTACCTGTGACATCAGAGAACAGTACATGATCTTTCCTTATGCAATATCCTTTCAACAGAGAGAACCATTTTTTGTGTAGCGGTGAAGACACCAGACTAAAAACGGGAGACTGGAATTCTAGTCCCATTTTAGGCATGAAAGCTGGCTGGGTGAATTTTGGCACAGTCTGTCAGCCAGATATCCAGCATGGTTTTCTGAAGCTTCCTTGCTCTTGGCTACCATAGAAACAGGGAGGGAGGGAGGCATGGGCATTTGGGTTGGGAAGTAAGCTGGTGTGATGTAGTCCCATGAAAACAGGAAGGGAGTTCTGCACTCATAAATTATGGCATTGCTGAATGTTTACACTTCTTCAAGGCCAACCATCCTGTGACTCCAGATGCAAGAAATACCTGCAGAGGAGCTTTCCCATAACATCATAGTGGACACCGAAGGGGGGGATTTGGGATGACTTTCAATGTATAACTTTTGTGCACTTTGGCTCAGATCTTGCCTTGCTTTCACTGCTATTAAATCAAACTTAGTAAAAGTACCTCTTCTCCAAATCAATGGAGTTAGGGTTTTCTTTCTTAAGTTTTAAATGGAGGAAGGCCTGACATTAGGCAAGATTTCAACATCTCATAAGGTTGCTATTGTGAGGAAAATAGGAGGAAGAATGAATATTAAGTATGTTTGCCACTTTGAGTTTTTTATAAAAATGTTGGAATAAAAGAACATCTATAAATAAATAATGAAATAAATATTTGAAGACTGCTGTCAGCAGAAACTGCAAGATCATCTTTTGGAAACATGATGATGGATCCTGTATCACAGACAAAGATGAATTCCATGGTACCTTCCAACTCTATGTTTTAAATAGTTTTGTTTCCCAAAGACAGTTTGGGAATAGTTTTGTTTCTCCTCTGCTCTTCGATAACACATTCCATTGTCCCAAATGTGCACTCAGTCTAATCAAGGAAGTCACCAGATTAAACAAATCTCTATTGATTCATACTCTCAATTTTATTTCATTAAGCCCATGATCACTTGCTTGACTGATCACTCGGTTGATTAATTTTGTATGGTGTCAAAACAATTGTTCTGAAGGGGAAAGCAGGTGATACACACAATCATTTGTCAAACATGGCTGCCCATAAGTTATTGCTGCCATTAACTTCCCCAAATTATAACACACTTTGAGAACAGGATAGCTTAGTTCAACAACTGCACTATAGTCATCATTTAACTTTTTTTGACAAAAGCTGATTTGGGAGGGTAAGTTAGATAATGAAGAGTGTGGCAGATGCTGTTACTGCACAGGTATTCAAGCACTTTTTGAGAGAAAAGGAAAAAATGCCACTCTTAAGTTGGTGCCTGTCTCATCCCTTGGTCTTTTGTCTAATGATTTCTGCTGAGCAGACATGTATAAAGACCTGCTGGTAATCAATCAACCAGGTGTAAAAATCACCCAAGACCTAATTCAAAGCCTCAATTTGATTCAGAGTGTTGACTCAGTCTGAATTGTTGACCTAATTCCAGAAAAGATTTATGTGTACATTCAGAAGGATGAGGCTAACTATTGTTTTAAAAGGCAATGAAAGGCAGAGCCAGGCTAGATGTATTGCCATCAGCAGTACTTTGGGGATATTTTAAGGGCGTTCCTGTGTCTCTTCAGTTATGTCCATGTGGTGATGACTCAGTAGAAACTGTAAGTCCCACCTGCAGCTGTCTGTAATGTGGCCCCACAAGATCATAAACTTTTAACATTATGTGATTTTTAGTGATATTCATATACATCTGTCTGTCTGTCTGCCTGTCTGTCTGTCTGTCTGTCTGCCTGTCTGTCTCTATCTATCTATCTATCTATCTATCTATCTATCTATCTATCTATCTATCTGTTGGATTCACATGCTCCAGGCCAGATACTACTGTGTTATTCTCAATATGAGAACTCTGAATAAGACTTTCATTTATCAGGTCTTGAAGGTATTTCTGGGCAAGGGAATGTAATTTCTACTTGCTGTTACCTCTTTCAAACAAGATCTCAAAAGCATCGTCTCAAGTTACCCAGTTTTTGCAACCATGTGTACAATACATTGCATCATTAATTACTTTTGAAGACTCATTTATTCATTACATTATATATATTCAGATTTATTTTTGGTCCTGTTTCGCTCAATATTTCTCTCTCTGTGTGAATTACAGTTCTACTGTTAGTTATTTTACTGTATCTGGCCTTATGGCTGGTAACAAAGTGATTTGACATGATTGATGAAAGACACAACCTTTCTAGTCAGCAAGAATGTGCAGGTCAATATTTATGAATATCTGGCCAGAATTTGCAGATTAGGGTAGCATACAACTTTTACAAAGTAAGGAGGTAAAAAAAATAACCACATTAGTTTCAATTTTCTTGAAGGGTCAGAATTCTGGGTTTCATTCAGGTCTCAGAATATGTACAACTGTTTATTCTGGAACATCCAGATACAAAGACATACTTTTTCTTCTTGGTTGTTCTAATTTGAACTAGTCACCACGGAAAAAACAGAATGGGATATGAGCTGGGATGGTTTGTGTTATGTATGTAGGCTTGAATGTTATTGGTTTAGTTTGAATTGTTCTTGTAAAATGTCAAATATGATTGGTTTAAAAAGTGCGGGAAAAACCCTGCACTCTGATTGGCTGGCAACTACGGCTGCTGGCTATAAGAAGCAGCCGTAGCCCAGCCAAGTCAGGTCCATTCGAGCTGTAGTCACTTAATAAACTCTTCACTGAAGCTCTTCGCGTCTGACTCTTCATGCAAACATAACAGTTTGAATATTACTTTTAACATGATTTTCTTGACAAGATTCTTCCTTACTATAACCTTCAAGAACCACAGCAGCAAAAACAGGTACTTGACTTATGACCGTAAGTGAGCCCAGAATTATGGTTTTAGATTTTGCCAATCATTAAGCAGGTCAACACATGGCTGTGCCTGATTTTACTACTTTTTTGCAGCAATTGTTGAGTGAATCACTATTGTTAAATGAACCCAGTAGTTGTTAAGCAAATCTGCAATGGGTGATTTTGCCAGAAACTGGAAACAAATGCCAGTTTCTGACAAAAGATGTGATAAATAATGGTTACATGACTGCAGGATGCTAAAAATTGCTGTAAATGTAGGCCGGTTGCCAAATACCCAAAATACAATCATATGACCATGGGGAGGGGGAAGTTGGAACTCCTACCAGGTCGTAAGTAACCCTGGTGAGGTCCATCATAACTTTGAATGGTCCCTTTGAATGGTCATAACAGCCAAAGACTACCTGGAGTACAGTTGGAAGCAGACAGTAGCAGGAATTTGGGAAAGAGGATAACTGTGAACAGAAATTATCCACCCATTCCATGAACGTCTGGAATAGAGAAAGAGCTTTTCTCTTAAGAGCAGAATTCCTCTGGGACCAGGTCTTAGGGAATTACATGGTAGGCAGGGCCCAAGCAAGTGGGCCCAGAGCCAACGCTGTGCTGTTTCCATGGAGGTGGGGATAAAAAAAAGTCAAGATGCTGGCTGTGACCATTTGATCAAAGACTTGCCTCTTAATTAGATGTGTTATGCCTCCCTGATGCACCCTATAGTAGAGCAATCATTCAATTGTGACTCTATCATTTTGACTCTATCATCTGTCTGTCTGTCTGTATCTATCCATCATCATTATTGACATCTAGTCTACCTATCTACCTATCTACCTACCTCTATCTATCTATCTATCTATCTATCTATCTATCTATCATGTATTAATTTTTTGTGCCACCCATCTCCCCCATAAGGTGACTCTGTGTGGCTTACAAGTAATAAAAGAAGTAGAGAAATAATTAAAACATTAAAACTACACAGATTAAAATATTAAAACTATACTGAAACCAGAATTAAGAGACGGATGAAATGGGATTCTTACCTTGTCAGCTACCCCCAGTGGTGAACTTTTACACTCCATTTAAAATAAAATAAAATAAAATGATCTTTCTTTCCCCAGCAGAATCTCTTGTTTCTTGCTTTCTTGTCCTATTTTACTAAAAGACCCCTTACAGGACTTCTATTTGGGGTGGGGGGGGTTAATGTTGCTGGCAGTTGACAGACAACAGATACTCTCTCCCTCATCCTACTTATACTTGCTTTCATTTGCTTTTGAATTGCTAGGTTGGCAGGAGCCAAGGTGAGGACAGGCGTTCATCCCATACTGTGAAGCTCAGATCTTTCCACCATGCCACTCTAACCAAGACACTGCAAGAAAAATAGCTCTTTCCTAAGACTGGATCCTTCACATAGTGTTGTTTTCAAATAAGCCCAGAGTAGCATAAGTGCCCATTCCTGACTTAGGTCGGGTCCTCGTGTGGTATCTACCCAATTATTTTTTGCCCCAATCTATAATTAGCTTTTCCTTGCCAGTGTCTACAGATGAAGCTTGATTAAAACATCCATTTTAGTGCAGTTTTTACATTATAAGTGTGATCAACCTTTGTCACACCCTCTATGTCTGACTTAATCTGAGAATATTTCTTCCACAAAGATTGACTCCTATGGATGAATCTACCATGACTCTGAATGTAGATTTAACAGCTTTAAAAAAAGGTGACATTGCTTACAATTTTCTCTCTTCTCCATTTTCTGGAAGAATGGTTTTTGGGGAACTGCATTAAGGAACATTTGTTTCAGCAAAGTTAATTTCAAATGTCAACCCTGATTGGCTGGGGAGGACTAATTAGGAGAGAAAAAGACAAATTTTGAAAACACAGTCAAACAAAAATGTTGGGAATTCAATTTTAGATGCAGCCAACCTTGAAGGATGTTCTGAGTTGGTCATTAGCTTTGGTTTCCTAATTTTGGCTGCAAATGGTAGTCAATAATGCAAATAACACATTGTTAGAACAGTTGGGAGAGATATTTCAAGGCTGTCACACAAAAATAATCCTGGCAAAGTTCCAGGTTATTTTTTTTTTGGAACATTTTCACAGGTGTCATCATAACCATGACCAAAAGAAGATTTTAAAAACCAAATATGTGAGAAAGCAAAAACAGTCAGGTTGTTTAACCAAGTTGAGATCTTTGCATGCTTAGCTCTTGGAAGTCAAGCCTTCAATTCTGCTTATATCCCCAATCATGTTTGAACTGAACTAAAAAAAACTATAAGATGCGTGAAGTTCAACTCCTATAATTGATTGGTCAGTTATTAATCAACTTAAAGTTTCCGATGTTGAGAAACACTGTTAACATAGAATAACAGAGTTGGAAGGGACTTTAGACATCATCTAGTCCAATCCCCTGCTTAAGCAGGAGACTGTATGTACTATTTCAGATAAATGGCTGTCCAGTCTCTTCTTGAAAGCCTCCAGTGATGGGGCACCCACAACTTCTGAAGGCAAGTCATTCAACTAGTTGACTGTTCTCACCCTTAGAAAATTAGTTCTAGTTGGCTTCTTTCCTTAATTAGTTTCCACCCATTGGTTCTTGTCTTGTTCTAGGGGAATCAGTGAGACAGATACAAGAGCAATTTTCCTCAAGGGCAAATTCAGCTCTATGTTTTAAAGACAGAAAGGTGGTATTACTCTATTTCTTTGTTTCAGCCTACTAAACAAAGGAAGAATGGGTGGAAGACCAGGGGAACACAACCTTTTGCAATACAACTCTCCTTAACAACATGTCCTTTACTTGATGTTGCATTAATTGAAAGTAGGTAGTTCACTTCCATAAGTGAATGGGGTTGATGATGTCCAGCACTGAGGGAAAAACATTATTTTTCTTAGAAGCCCCCTTTTTATGATATATTTTATTTTTCAAAAACAAAAAAATAGACACATGTAGGTACTGCACCAACACAATCACAACATTAAGTTGTAATCAGTTTCTTTTTCAAGGCATGAGATCAAGGTGTTATAGGCAATATTCTTCTGCTAAACTCAAGGAAAAAAGGAGATGAGTGAGAATCCATTGAGACGTTTAGTAAACATTTTCCACTTGGGTAGCTTTAGAAAAGATCAGATTCATTTCTCTTTGTCATTATAAAAGGTTGCCTTTTAAATCTCACCATTTGCATTTGTGTGTGTATGTGTGTGCATGGATATCTTTTTGTGTATGCCTGTAACTAGCTAGAGCATCAGCAGAAAGAAGAAGAAGCCAAATGAAATTTATCATCTTTTATACTTAATATTGCCCATTTGTTTCACTGCAAACTCATATTCATTTCCAATAGCTGTATTTCCCATGCAGTGGGGACATCTTTCTCACTAGCCTCATTAATCTTCCCAACAGCCCCCTCCAACTTCTGATTAAAATGAATTGTGCCATGAAATATGCCAAGAGTGAACTTCAGCGGTTCACTCATAATGATCAGTGGCAAGATAAACACTAGCAGGGCTGATGTCCAGCTAATATTCATCCTTAGCCAGATACCCCACCCTTATTTTGCTTAAGGTGAGAAAGCCACTTTGGTTTAGAGGTTAAAGCACCAGGCTAGAAAGCAGGAGACTGTGACTGCCTTAGCCATGAAAGCCAGCTGGGTGACCTTGGGCCTGTCTCTGAGCCTAACCCACCTCACAGACTTGTTGTGGAGAATTGGATATGTATTGGATATGTTCACTGCCTTGAGTTATTTATAAAATAATAGTGGAATAAAATAAAGTAATAAAGTAAAATAAAATAATAATAAAGTAAAATAAAATAATAAAGTAAAATAATGGCTTAGAGTTGGAGTTCTTGCCTCACAACCAGGACACTGTCAGTTCCATCCTAGGTAGTGGCAGGTATTTCTCTCTCTGCACACAAAGGGAAAATGTGTGCTGTGAGCTCCGCATAGGCATCAGGAAAGGCATCCAGTCTGTAAATGTGCAGCTCCTTGTTCAGCATCTTGTTTTCACCCTGATGCAGGGATACAGAGTCATGAAAATTATAATACAATATAATATAATATAATATAATATAATATAATATAATATAATATAATAATATAATATAATATAATATAATATAATATAATATAATATAATATAATATAATATAATATAAAGAAAAATTTTGCTTGCAGACTAGAATGGAGTTCCGAAAAAGCCATTAGGCCCCTTTTTGCAAACTGACTGGTGATGCTTTAAATAAGCTATTTTTTCAAGTTGGAAAGTGATCCTTTTTGCCTTCTTGTCATTTACTGATTATATGCCATCAGCTTGCTGTTGACTCCTAGTCATCATTTAGATAGGTCCTTCAGGTCTGCCAAACCCTCGACCTTGCTGCTGGTTGTCCTCTTCTCTTTCCTTCTACCTTTCCCAGCATCAAAGCCTTTTCCAGAGAGTTGGGTCTTTGGATAATGTCCAAAGTAGCATAATTTGATCCTGGTCATTTGTGCCTTGATTGAAAACTCTGGGTTGATTTGCTTGTTGACCCATTGGTTTATTTTCAGGAGTCTTCTCCAACATCATCCAAGTTCAAACCATCAATCCTCGTCCTATTGTGCTTCTTTCAAAGTCCAACTTCCACTTCTATGGAGTGTCACAGGGAATATTATGGCTTGCACAATTCTGATATTTGTCGGTAGGACACATTACATCATTTGAATATCTTTTCCAAGGCTTTCGTGTCCATTTTACAAAGTGTTAGCCTGGAACATATTTCTTTACTATTTTTTGTTGTTGTTGGTAGTATACATTTTAGAAAATAAATATAAGCTAAGGTCACCCCATCTGGTCTTGGAAAAATGTTCCATTGCCTAAAAAGGAAAAAAAAATTCTTAGTGCCAAACTGGAAATATGCCACCTGCCCAAAATGGCTAGGTAATAGAAAGGAACTCCTGATCTTCTCACTGGGACACTGGGATAGACTGGGATATCTTATCTGATCAGCAAACCAGTTTATTACTAAATAAAACAAGAGACACGTTAATCTGACTCTTAATCTTACTTGATAGTTCTATTCCTTTTTCCATTCAACTGTGTAGCATCCTTTGAAGTTCCTCTTAAGCCAACAGTGCATGAAGGAATTTGATCTTTGCAATATGTCTAATGAATTCATTTGACCCACATCTCTGAGGCTAATGCTTAGTTTCCGTTTTCAGAAACATGGCAGTCAATAGACCAGACCAGAAAGAGCTTGCACAAGAATTCAACTTTCTAAATAACACGAGAGAATTTCATGAAATAAATTCAACAAGCCAACTGTCCATTTTCATATGTTGGTTCTTACATGGCTTTAATTTTTGAATGTGGTTCAATGGAGGGAGAAAAGTGATGTGACAAATTTATGGAAAAATTTTTGGAGTTGTCTTTTGTCATTTATTTTAGCAAATGGAGTTAATTCTTTATGAGCACTGTGCTGATTAGAACAGTTACTATTTGAAGTTAGTTCCTCTAAAATAGTTGATACAGAGAATGTTAGGAGCCGTGGGGGTGCAGTGGTTAGAAGGCAGTACTGCAGGCTACTTCTGCTGACTGCTGGCTGCCAGAGGTTTGGCAGTTCAAATCTCACCAGCTCAAAGCTGACTCAGCCTTCCATCCTTCTGAGATCAGTAAAATGAGGACCCAGATGCTGACTCTGTAAACCTCTTAGAAAGGGTTGTAAAGCACTGTGAAGCGGTATATAAGTCTAAGTGCTAATGGTAGTATGGAAAGTTGCAAGGTAAAAGAAATAGGGGTGGGTTTGGGACAGGATTTTTTATTTTAATTTGCACAGAATTACGTGGTACAGAAATATGCCTGAGTCAACTGCATTGAAGCAGACTAGACACAAATTAAAGAATTTATCAATTTTTACTAAAGTAGTCTTCAACTTATAACAGTTCATTTAGTGACTTTTCACTGGCACTGAAAAAGTGACTTATGGCTGTTTTCACACTTACAAGCATTGTAGTTTCCCCATAGTTACATGATCAAAATTCAGGCACTTGGTTTGCTTGTTGTTGTTTGACATTAGCCTATTTTCATTTACTGGTCCCATTGTGTATCTTTTCAGGAAAATCACTTGTTACAAAAGTGACACTAACATAACATCTTTTCCATACTGACTATGCTGCACCTTTTATGAAATATTTTTCTGTGTCTCTAAGAGCCTCATTTATAAAATCAACATCATCCATTGATATATTATTTTTCTTGAATTATATCACTCTGAGCTGTGGAGGCAGTTTTGTTTCATGCTATTTTTTTCTCTAGCAAATAAAGAAGCAAACCCTCTGACCACAGATAACTAAGGAACTTATGGCTTAAGCTAAGCCCCTTTTTTACCTGAGCTTTATAGGTTTTTTTATATGCATTATAGTATTTTTATGAAAGATTATAATTTACAACAATGAAAAGTAATGCAAACTAAAGAAGAAAAGAATAAATAGTAGGTGCAGAAAAAATAGAAATAAAAATAGAAAAGAAAAAAATACTACAGGAAAAAAGAAGAAATACGTAAGAAGTAAATCTCTCCTTCATCACAAGTATAAATAATTTTAGCAATTTATTATCTTCTCTTACAATACAATACATAATCCCTTCTTATAGTTTATCTATAAACAAATCTATTAAACATTGTTATTTCAGTCCAGATCAGGAAAAGTCCTGATCAGTAAAAGTCCATTAAGGGTTACCAGAAAATACAACGTATCTATTTTAACCTTGATCAGATAAAACAACTTTATATTCCTTCCTTTTACTTCTAACAATGTTTATAATCCCTAAAATAATATCCTAGAACTAATTTCTTTTCATTTTTTTGTCTCTTCTGACAAAATTTTCAAAGCCTCTATTATAAATCCAATATAGGAATAATATATTTCTTAATTATTAAGACAGAACAGAATAACAGTGTCAGGTAAGATTAAGGATGCACTGAGCAAAAACTAAATAACCTTCATTATTCATGCCAATCATTTTTCTCCTTCTCCATCATTTTCAGGGTCTTTTTTCCCTTCCTCTAATAAAACATTTCAGGTCTTTATATGTATATTTATAGAACCTATTTTTGGGGGGATACCACAAGTATAAACTGTCTTATAATCAAACAAATTGTACCCATGAAATTCTCTCTGGGACCACAGATTAAGATCACAACTTTAAAACAATTATGATCTCAATCACAAATAAGTGTAATTACAGCAGCAAAGTTAATGGAATGCTGGGATAAATTGCATTGGTTTTAGCTAGTGTGGAAAGTGGGCAAGATTTTACATGAGGTACAATTAGACCAGGAAGAAAGTCCATGTTTGCACCTTATATTATTAAGAATGCCTCTTGGGGATTTTTGTTTGATGGATAACTGGCAATTTCAACCTTCTGGAGGAGCATTTTTGGTAACTCCTAATCCCTGAGATCTTTGAGGTATCTCTCATCTCTTCCTGAGCTCATAATTTACTTTAGGGCATTAGGGCATTAGTGTTGTTTTGGGAAAATCTGGTGACGGTTATAGATCTCTTCTGTTTTTTCTTCTCCTGCTGCCATGTCTGTGTGACCATACTGTTCACTTTATTCTGCACACATCTGTTTAGGTTCCCCAGTGCACTAATGTAGCAATGAAACTTGATGTTGGTGATCCTCCTGCTGTGTAATTCATTTAGAGCATGAGGAAATTTGTACAGTAGAATGTTCTCAGGCAGGCTGTCTACATGAAGAAGAGAAAGGACAGGGTGAGTCAAGGTAGCTTTGCCTATAGCTGGAACTCAGCGGGGCACCTGGGAAGTGACAGAAATGGTTCGTGGTAATGTAAGCTTTTCTAATGAGATCAAGTAGGGAGTCTCTCTCTCTCTCTCTCTCTCTGTATCTCTCTCTCTCTCTCATCTCTCTGTATTTCTTTCCTTCTCTCTCTCTCTTTTAAAGAAGGGGCTTTAAGAAAGAAATTACTTTCATGCCAAAGCAAATCTACCCTAGCAACAGAATGAAAAAAAAAGAGGATTGAACTCTGGATTTTTTCATAAGAGGTGAATAAAGGAATGTTGCCAAGTGGAGATTATCCCACTTGCAAAGACAAATTGCATCTGTCAGAATTAATGGTGCCACCTTTTTTTGCGGGGGGGGGGGGGAGAGGACATTCCAGCCAGGAATATAAAGGAAAGCCATTATCTATAAATCTACATGTAGGTTTATAGTGATGTCACTCAGGCAAGTGAAGTAGCAAGGAAAAAAGTTATATTAATTATATTCTAATCAATTAGGATTCCAATTCCATCTGTATCCAATCTAACAATGGAAAATTAGATTTGAAAATGCTTCTATATTCTGATGGATTTACTTTAAAGCACACAAACAGACATGTATGTACAGTGGTGTGATTCCAGTGTAACAACCGGTTCGGTGAGCGCACGCTTTGCTGCATCCAGTTTTGGTCACCATGATGTAAAAAAGATGTTGAGACTCTATAAAGAGTGCAGAGAAGAGCAACAAAGATGATTAGGGGACTGGAGGCTAAAACATATGAAGAATAGTTGCTGGAAATGGGTATGTCTAGTCTAATGAAAAGAAGGACTAGGGAAGATATGATAGCAGTGTTCCAATATCTCAGGGGCTGCCCCAAAGAAGAGGGAGTCAAGCTATTCTCTAAAGCACCTGAGGGCAGGACAAGAAGCAATGGGTGGAAACTAATCAAGGAAAGAAGCAACCTAGAACTAAGGAGAAATTTCCTGACAGAGCAATTAATCAGTGGAACAACTTGCTTCCAGAAGTTGTAAATGCTCCACCACTGGAAGTTTTAAAGAAGAGATTGGATAACCATTCATCTGAAATGGTATAGGTTTCCTGCCTGAACAGGGGGTTAGACTAGAAGACATCTAAGGTTCCTTTCAACTATTCTGTTCTATTCTATTCTGTTCTATTCTATTCTATTCTATTCTATTCTATTCTATTCTATTCTATTCTATTAATATATACAATGTATATAAGAAAATCTAAAAGATTAATGTTGGGAAGAAGCCATTTTTACTGGGATTTATGGATAGACAACTAGAAAAAACTCATAGAAGATGGATTTTATATATGGTAACTGCAGCAAGACTACAGTTAGTCTCTGACTTATGGCCAGTTGTTTAGCAACCATTTGAAGTTATGACAGACTCTGAAGAAGCTACTCATGACCCAAATTCCAAGTTTTCCTAATATATACTGTTTTTAATCCATGTATTTGTAGACAATTCTCAACAATTACAGCCATCCCTAACATACTGCATGTTATATTGGATGTTATATTGGATGTAGTTTTTGCTGTGTTTGGTTTTTCCTTACCCAATTCATCCCAATAAAAGCTTTTTTTATGCATATCACCATATGATTTCTTGCCTGTACATGTCTTTCATATCCTCCCTCCCTCCCTTCTTCCTTCACACATGCAAATATACACACATAAAACTTCAAATTTGCATGAAAACTTTGAGTCCAGAAATATAGACACTCATGCATTTCTGCCCTTCATGATCTACATTGGTGGTTCATTACATTTTGTTCTAAAATAAATTTTAAAAAGTCATATTGATTTGAATGGAGGAAGACTAGGAAGATCAGGCAAGATATGAGTATAAAAGGAATTGGGGCAAAGACTAGATCGGAAAGGATGTTTTTATGTGGGTTAAAAGTGGAAAATAGGCTGCCTAGAAGAGACATTGAAACAATATATATTTTATGATGCACACTATTTTTGTTACTTGACACCCAGTTTCATTTCTTAATGAACAATGCCAGGAGAGTGAAAAGTCAGAGAAAATAGGCCAATAAAAAATGGGACCTTAGAGACCTTAACTGTAATTATAAGATTTGGCATGGAAAGCTATCTTGGGATGTATTTCCTTTTTCATTGCAAAATCCCACTTGATTGTCCTTCAGGGATTGTACTTTTCAATTGGGAATCAATAAACATGATTGAAATGGGAGTATTTGAACCCTTCTTCTCTTTTTTTCTCTCTCTGCTCTAATCCAGTGTCAATCTCAAGATTAGAAGCCTCAAGATCAAATTATCCCAAGTGCTCCATGAAACCAAGTTCATTAGTTGGAGGGCTGCAATACAGAAGTCTTCACACACCAAGGCAGAAGTGTCTGGTGAGCCAAACAAGGAAAACAACAAAGATTACCACACATGCTATTAACCATTATTTATTAAATAAAACCAACAACTCACATCTAAGGTTGTTCATTCCCATTAGGTAGACCAGACCAGGAAATCAGCCTGAGACTAAAACTACTTTCATTGAAAGTGGCTGTAAGAAGAGAAACTTGCAGATCTGATTGCACTGTACTTCCTACTCTTCTTATACTCCAGGGAGTTGGGGAGAGCTGCTTCTAAATAACATATCCTCATGGCGAACTTAAAGAAAATGCTTTAGCTCCTTTTGCCTAGGTAATAGTTCCTGCATATCTCTGTCAAGATTATGTTCCTTACTCTGTGGTGAAATGAGACTCTTTTTTTTTTGCTAATTTCACATTTATTGCTCAGCTGTGTGGATGTCTTCAGTGGCAGTTGGGATACTGGCCATGTGGTTAATGGTGTTTGCATGGAGTGTGTGTTAGGGACAGTAAAGTTGTTGGCATTGTAGAAAAGTCCCTGAAGATCTGTTGAAATTCAGGCAGAAGTGTCTCTCTCAGCTTCTGTGGGGGTTGAACCAGGAGTACTCCCATGTTTTGGACTTGGGGATTCAGCTTCCTCTGTCCCATTGCAAGATCTTCCCTTTGCCTGAGATACCCTAAGTAGATCATAGAGCAAGGTTATCACAACCAATGGTGAGACCTGAACGTTTTTGTTTGTCTGGTCTTTTGCCACCCCACATCTGGTAGCAAGAAGCTGTCAACTTCATAGGGCAAATTAGATAACAACAGTAATAGCAGACCTATTTGCCTCCCCATAGTGCTTTACAGCACTCTCTGGGTAGTTTACAATGTCAGCAAATTGTCTCGAACCATCTGAGTCCTCATGGAAGACTGAGTTAATCTTGAGCCCCATTAAGATTGAACTATTGCAGAATATCAAAAAGACTATGAAGGAGGGAATAAGAAAGGAAAGGGAAAAAAGAAGAGAGAATTACCAAAGATTTGTGGAGAAATGATTAATGAATTAAACTTGATAGATATATGGAGGAAATTGAACCCTGATAAGAGACAGTATACTTTTTACTCAAATCCCCATCAGTCATGGTCATGTATTGACATGGCATGGATGACTGGAGATTTAGTAGAGGAAGTGACCGAAGTAGAAATTTTGTTGAACTCCTGGGCAGACCACAATCCTCTTAAAATAAGCTGGAAAAAAAACCAAGGAGAAGGTGGACTTTGGATACCCAACTATTGAAAAATGAAGAATTTATAAGGAAAATTAAGGAAGAATTAGCTTTTTATTTTAAAGAAAATAGTAACTCAGATACATCTACCCAAAATCTATGGGATGCTATGAAAGCTGTCATACGGGGAATTATAATATCTTACACTGTGCAAAAAAATAAAGACAAACATGTTCAACAAAACAAATTATATCAAAAAATTAAAGAATTAGAATCTGAACTACAAGATGTCCCACAAAATTCTAAAACACAAGAACAATTGACTATGTACAAACATAAAATTAATTTGGTGGAACAGGAAGAATTAATCAGAAATATGAAAATAACCAAACAAATATACTTTGAGCAAGCGAATAAACCTGGTAGATGGCTTTCTTACAAGCTCAAAAAAGAAAAGGAGAAAAGAACTATTTATCAATTACAGGATGATGGTGGAAATTACCAACATATAATAGAAAGGAAGAAAGGGATTGCATATAAATATTTTAAAAATTATGTAGGAAACTGTCGATGAAGATCAGATAAGGGAATATTTAAGAGAAAAAAGAATGATGGAAATTAGTGAAGACATGAAAGAATTTTTGACGAAGGATATATCTATGATAGAATTAAAACAAGCACTTAAAAATCAGAAAAGTAATAAAACTCCAGGTCCAGATGGTTTCCCAGAAGAATTTTATCGAGCATTTGAAGAACAAGTGGGACCAATAATGGTGGACTTATATAATGATGTATTATTAGCTGCTAAAATGAAGAGAATCATTGATTTCACTAATCCCGAAGGGGGATTCAGATGTCAGAAAGATACAAAATTACAGACCAATTTCCTTGTTGAATGTTGATTATAAAATATTTACTACAATTATTGTTAGCAGATTAAAGAAAATAATGAATGAGCACATACATTTGGGCCAAAATGGATTTCTCCCTAACAGACAAATCAGAAATAATTTAAGAATAATAATGGATAGCTTGGAGTATTATGAAGCCCACCCGGAAAAACAAGTAGCCTTTGTTTTTTTGGATGCTCAAAAGGCCTTTGATAATCTTAATTGGCAATGTATGATACAACAAATTTATGATATCAATTTCGGCACTAAATTTGAGAATATCATTACAGCAATTTACTTGATACAGAAAGCAAACATTATAATAAATGGAGAGAACACTCAAACTTTAAACATAGAAAAAGGAGTACGACAAGGTTGTCCATTATCCCCTCTGCTCTTCATATTATCATTAGAGGTACTATTGGAAAAAGTGAGGCAAAACCAGGAATAAAAGGACTGAAAGTTAGGAATGAAGTGTATAAACTGCAAGCATTTGCAGACGATATGGTTTTTATTGTAGAAGATCCAATGGAAAGTGGACCAATATTAATCAAGGAATTAGAAAGATATGGAGCGGTAGCAGGACTAAAAATTAATAGGCAAAAAACCAAGAACAAATTAGAAATGAAAGAATTAAATATTTGGGAATATGGCTGACAGCACATTGTAAGGTGATAAAGGAGAATAATTATGACAAGTTATTAAGGCAAACAAAAAACGATTTAGAAGTATAGATGAACTTGCAATTATCTTTAATAGGTTGAATAGCAGCCATAAAAATGTCCATATTACCAAAGTTTTTATATTTATTTCAAACTATCCCGGTGAAGTTAGAAAAAACTTTCTTTGATAGTTTGAATAAAATAACATCAAAATTTATTTGGCAGGGTAAAAAACACAGAATAAAACTGGAATTTCTACAGGATATAAAGAGCGGAGGATTGGGACTGCCAAAATGGGAATTATATTATAGCACAGCAAATTTAGTTTGGTTGAAAGAATGGATTAATTTTTAAAATAAAAGAATATTAGCTATTGAAGGCCATGACCTTCAAAGAGGATGGCATGCTTTTCTATGGGACATAGGAACCATTAAACAAAAATACTTTCATAGACACTTGATTAGGGATTCATTGATGTATAATTGGATTAAGGTTAAAAAGAAACACTATATGAAAATTCCAATTTGGCTATCTACTATGGAAGCGATGATCCATCCAAATAATTTGGATTTGAATAAAATGTTAAAATATAGAGATTTATTGGACACAAGTGGAAACCTGAGAACGATGCAAGAGCTACAAGAACAAGGGCTATGAGTGGACTGGTGGGCTTATCTTCAAATACAAAGCCAATATAAAAAGGATACAAAGGAATATGGAATACAATTAAAACCTCAATATTTGGACAAAATTTTATTAGGATCTGACAAAAAAAATTACTAAAATTTATAAATATCTATTAGAAGTAGATTTGGAGGAGGAGGTAGTGAAAGGTTGTATGATTGCATGGGGCCAAAATATTGGGCATAGTATAAATTTAGCTGATTGGGAGACTATATGGAGTAGAAATTACAAAATAATGAAATCTACAACATACAAAAAAATGCACATAAAATGTTTTACAGGTGGCATTTACCACCTTCGAGATTAGCGAAGATGTATGTTAAAATGAGTCCCATGTGTTGGAAATACAAAAAGAAAGAGGGAACATATTATCATATGTGGTGGTCCTGCCCAGAGGCTCGAAAATACTGGCTCAAAATTCAAAATTGGTTGCAAGAAATTACAAGTGAAAAATTAGATCTAGAACCAGAACTCTTTCTATTGGGAATCTTTCAGAAAAAAATATGTAAAAAGTACAAAATATCTACTAATACATATATTAACTGCTGCCAGAATCGCATTTGTTCAATGCTGGAAACAGCCTTATACTCCTATGGATGAAATGGTTATACAAAAAATTATGAGCTGTGCTGAAATGGACAAACTATCATTAAGTTTGAAAGATAAAGAAGACTCAATATTTTATTCGGTGTGGGAACAATGGTATAATTGGTTAGATAGGAGTTAGAATAAAGATAGGTAATTATTAAATAATGGTCATAGAGAGAACAAAACATTGCTATGTAAATATCACCACAGGTAGTCATCAATGAATAATATACTTTTAACGGGTTTTTTTCTCTTTCAATGTTTGTGTGTTTGATGTTTTGTTTTGTTTCTTTTAATGTAATAAAATTTAATAAAGTTTATTTAAAAAAAAGAAAGATTGAACTTCAGACTGTGGGCAGAGTTTACCTGCAATACTGCTTTATAACCACTGCACCATCAGGGCAGTGAAGCAAATTCTACTTTACTATAAAGCTATATTGACAGAATCTTGCAAGTCTGAAAGTACATTTCTTTCCACATCTCCCTAACAGCCCAGGAAATTAGGTGAGCTTCTTCTGAGCCTCTTGCCCTGCCCACTACTCAGCTGTGGACTATGCTGTCTCTTATCTGACCATTCCCCTTGACTGTGTCTCTTGGCCCAGTCTCCCAAGGTTTTCTTCCCACACCATTACAGAAGCAAACACATGGGGAACAGGAAGCCCTGGCTATAATGGCTTCCTGTTCCCCATGTGTTTGCTTCTGTAATAGTGTAGAGCCAGTCCTTGGTCTGACCTGCTTAGGGCTACAGCCATGTCTTCTCAGCCAAAGGGAGGATCAGTGGTGTTTTAGCAATACTACTGCATTGCACAATCACTAATTGCTTTTTATCACTCTGGATCACTGGCAAACAAACATCCTCCTTTTTCCTCTGTTCAAGCTTTCATCAATGTATGCATTTATCTGGTTTACTCTTGTATCCATGCTGTATACCCACTGAAAAAGGCAGGGAGTAATGCTGGTTTTTTGGGATAATCCTCACCTTGAGAGACATGTGCCTACCAGGGCTTACTACTTTCTAAGTATTGTTGCTGGCATCAAAAATGACTTGGATGTAAACCACAAGGTTGAGACTCCTGTTATAGATATTGTAAAGAATTAGTGGCAACTAAATTACAGACTGATAATGTTGTTTCAGAATGAACCTACATTTTGGATATAGTCACACTTTGTTTAAATGTCTACGGAGATTCTTAGGCATCCAGATCATGGTTGTCCCAAAGGTACTTTTTCAAGAGGCAACTGGACTTTCTGGTTTTTCTTTGAAGATGTTTTGCTTCTCACCCAAGAATCTTCTTCATCCCTAAGCTTGGATGAGAAGTGAAACTGTCAACTGTTTGACTAGTGAACCCAAAATAAGGAAACACTCTCGGGAGCTTTGAATCCCCCAAAGTAAAGCTTTATTGGATACACCATTTTGGCACTGGTGAATCAAAACCAATTCTGGTTTTCCTGCACAAATGTTTGCTTAATAGTTTCCCTTTCTCCCCACCTCCGGATGCTCAAATTGGCCAATTATGTCTTTTTGTTATGGGAACGGTCCATCTCTTTCTCAAGCACCTGCAGCGGTGACCTTGATGGTTTCCAGTTTTTCACAATTTGTGCATAACTTCTCAGCATTCCATTCCACCCTTCCCTCCCCACAGTTATTGACAAGTTGAATAGTGATAGGGTTTGAAAGAAGCAAAGTGGTTCAGTCTTGAACAGAAACATCTTCAAAGAAAAACCAGAAAGTTCAGTTGCCTCTTGAAAAAAGCACCTTTGGGGCACACTTTGCTTTTATTTTTATTTCTTTAGGATTTTGAACACAGTAAAGAGCTAGAGGGGAGAAACTCCTGTTAATGTCAAGAGAAGCAAAAACAGCCTGTTTGCTATCCAGACCAGCGAGCAGTGTTCTGCAAGTGCATAACGATTAAGTGATAGCTTGTGCTGCACTTTTGAAATTAGGACAAATGTTCTATGAAGCTGGAATAGGGAATGCAAACCTCCATATGGCTGCAAATGGCTGTTTCTGGATTTGACAACATAAAGCTTCCAGATGCAATTTAAGATACTGTTGGTGCTCTTATGAATCCCTACATGGCAAATGACCAGGATATAGTAAAACTGCTTGTCCCTAATTGTATCTATTTGTCCCATCTGGAAGGGTTCTTTTTGTGAAATAATGGCATCTTTAGTTAGTTAGTTTATTTGGACTTATAAGCCGCCCTCTCCCCCGAAGGACTCAGGGCGGCATACATAAAAACAGAAAGCACAAAAGTTAAAAGAAATTAAAAAGATATTAAATTATGCCAAATAAACAATCAAATTAAAACCCCAATCCTCTGTCAGTCCAGGCCAGATTGCAAAATAGCCATGTTTTGAGGTCACGAAGGAAGGAGCGGAGATCAGAGGCCAAGCGCAACTCAAGGGGTAGTTGATTCCAGAGGGTGGGTGCCCCACAGAGAAGGCCCTACCCCTAGGGGCCGCCAGCCTACACTGTTTAGCTGACGGTATCCCCAGGAGGCCCCATCTGTGGGAGCATATAGGGCGATTGGTGTTTGTCAACGGAAGGAGATGTTCTTGCAAGTATCCCGGACCCAAGCCATACAGGGCTTTATAAGTTGTTACCAAAACCTTGAATCTCACATGGAGGGCAACTGGCAACCAATGCAGGTCACGCAGGAAGGATGTAATATGGGAGAATCAGGATGCTCCCATCACTACCCGCGCGGCTGCATTTTGCACCAGCTGAAGTCTCCATATGAGATGCAGGGGCAGCCCCATATAGAGAGCATTGCAGCAGTCTAGTTTAGAGGTGACGAGAGCCTGAGTGACCGTGCACAGCGCATCTTGGTCCAGATATGGGCGGAGCTGGCGTACCAGCCGAACCTGTGCAAATGCCCCATGGCGATGGCTCCCATCTAATGGGGCCCTGGAAGTATACCTCCTCTACCACAGTGGAGGAGTGTCTCTTCAAGGTTCAGCTGCTAGCTTCCCAGAAAGACTTGGACCTGACTCTTCCCTCCAGTTATTAACTCCCTAGCCAGCTATGAGTTCAGCCTGGCATATGTAGGATTTTGATTATAAGACAAGTTTTAGGGGCCATAATTACATTATAGTACAACATCTAGCATTTATGTATTTTGTATTGTAAATTGTCTAGAGTCACAAGGCTGAGGCAGGTGGCTAAATATGTTTTGTAAACAAATAAATGAAAAAAATAACATTGTAAAATTCATTTTGACCTACTAGTTTATGGAAACTTTTTCTTTATCTGAGCCAAAAAATGGTTTAAAAATGTGTCCATGTTTAACTCACTGAATAGTCAACTGAGGGGAGATATGATAGCTTGCTTCTAATTTTTGTTGGACTGTCATTTAGAAGAGGGATTAGAGTTGTTCTCTACTGCCCCAGAGAGCAGGACCAGAACTAATGGTTTAAAATTGCAAGGAAGGAGCTTCAAGCTCAATATCAGTAGGTGCTTCCTTGAGATATTAGCCAGTAGATATCATGAGTTCTCTTCAAACTGAGACCGGATTGTTATCTGTCAGAGATACACAGTTTCACACCTTTGGCAACTTTCAGAAGTGTGGACTTCAACTCCCAGAAATCTGGCAGTTGAAGTTGACACATCTGAAAACTGCCAAGACGGAAAAACAATGGTGTAATACAGGGCTGTCCAACCTTGGCAACTTTAAGATGTGTGAATTTCAATTCCCCAGCATGTCTGGCTGGCAAATTCTGGGAGTTGAGGTCCACAAATCTTAAAGTTGTCAAGGTAGACATTCCTGGTCTAATGGATACTGCACTGGCAGAATGATGGCTAGGTGACCTCTATGATTCCATGGTGATAAACTTCATATCTTTCCTGCCTTTGATGACAGCTGCATCCCAGACATAATGCCATCAAATTATCTATTCAATATTCACTAAATATTTTACTGACTTCAAGAAAGGTTTAGTTAGCTCAGCTCCTCGAAACAAATGTTTTTCCAGAAGTTCTTGATGGTTTTCTGCAAGTTAGTCCCCAATCCAAGAAAAGTCAGTTTATTGCTTTGAGTCATCTAGTTTCATTAGGCAATTTATCCATCTATCACAGTTTTGATAAATTTCTGAGCAGATACTACACTGAACAATTGGAAAACAAACTAATCCCTAGAAGGGCTATGAATGAAAGACCACAGAAAGCATGAATGTTTAAGGAAAAGGGCACTGCAAGGAACCTGCTTCCTTTGTATTCACTATATTTTCAGGAAAGCTACATTGAATATTATAGTGATGCTGAGAACCTCTTTTAATAAAACCATCAATTGCAAGTTCAGGCATCTCATTAAATTTTATAAACAATATATAAAGTGTATGAAGAAATAAAGCATATTGTTAAATGATTTTTTTAAATGTCAACACACTTTTTCTTCTTTTACCCTTTCCTTTTAAATTTTAAAATCCTGTTTTAAATATATATAGTGTTTACTCAGCCAATTGTGCCTTTGTAAATATAGTTAACAAACTATGATTGAATATGACCTACTAACCAGGTCAGTTCACAATAATGGGATTAGAAAATCTGAGCTGTGTACAAAATGGCTTCCTTGAAATTCTCCATTCTTTTTGTGAATGGGATAATTTTGCCATATTTTTTCTTAGAGATGATGAATTACTTTGGGTGTATGTTGACAAAAAGAGAAATGTGAGAAATGCTACGTTTTCCATGTAGGCAATTGTCAACTTACAACCATTATTGAGCCCAAAATTTCTGTTGCTATATGAGACAAGTGAATTTTACCCTATTTTACAACCTTTCTTGCCACAGTTGTTAAGTGAATGACTGCAGTTGTTAAGTTAGTAACCTGACTGTGAAGTGAAACTGGTTTCCCCGTTGACTTTGCTTGTCAGAAGGCTGCAAAAGGTCACAGAAAATAACTTCAAGATACTGCAACTGTCATAAATATGAGTCAGTTGTGAAGTGTCTGAATTTTTATCACATGACCATGGGGATGCTGCAACAGTCATGTGTGAAAAATGTCCATAAGTCACTATTTTCAGTACCCTTGTAACTTCAAACGGTAATTAAATAACTGTTGTAAGTCAAGGACTATCTGTACTAGCAGGGATAGTAATCAGGTGTCTGCTATGATTTGGGCAATAACATTTATAATCTTCAGAGGAAAGTAGAGTCCAAAACATCCATATATGACAAAGTTGCTTATCCCTGAGCTAAAATATTTGGGCAAAATTTGGGAAAACCTGAGTTTTGATTGCTACTCAGCTATGAAGCTTCATCATCCATTCTTTTTCAACTTTGGGTTTTATTGTGAGAAGAACAGGAAGAAGAAAGTCACCCCCAGGTTCTTGGAAGAAGATTGCTAAATCATGCGGAAGGATGTTGTTCCCACTGGTTGCCAAATGAAGTTGCTAACATTTCCCAGCAAGTCAAAGCAAAGTCCTTTCCCCAGGAGAACCTCAGCCATTGGATAGGTGACATAAATTTGCCATAATTTGAATGATCAAGCAAGGAATAGGCCAATCCGTTTCCAAGCTGCTTGAAATGAGAAGCAGGCTTTTGGCAGGCAGGTCTGCTTGGAAGCTTTTCAACAAATCATTTGCAACAAGGGTTCTAAAAGACAACATGATCACAAAGCCTGCTCCGGTTAAAAACAGTTGTCAAACATGATCCCAGCGGAACAGCCAGCCTCCGCTTCATCCATCTCCCTTCCGATGGATTTCCTTGGAGTTCATTTCACTGGAGAGAGGGAGGAAGAGATGTTGGTGATAAGCAATTAAGTCCCTAATCAATAATGTTCACAATGCCAACTCCTCTGGGAGACTTAATTGGCAGCACTGAGAAGTGTTTCGGAAGAGAGGCCCAGATTTGGAACACGAGGCCAGGGGATTTTTATTTTTTATTTTTTGCTTCAGTTTGCAACAAGGCAAAAATCCACACAGGCCAATTCTGCCCTGACTGCAGCATTGCCAACAAAGGAGAACATTTAACTGAGCATCCTTTAGCTGGCGATTTTTCAATTCCTTTCACCTTGAAGGTGGGTGTATCATCTCTTCTAACCATCCAGGTGATTTATATTTAATGGGTCAGCTGGAATTCATCTAACATGAGATGAGAAGGGGACATACACAGAGATTCAAAATCGTTTTGCCATTTAAATCATCCAATTTCTTATTCTAAAATGTGATTATTGGAGGTCAGAAGTCAGGGCATAGAGGAGAATCCCATGAGTCTGACTTAAAAATGAACTCACTAAGCAGCAAAACATTGGAAGATTTACTTTCTCAGCTCTGAAATGGTGTTAAGCCCTCCTTTCCTTCACTTTACCCTCCCCAAGGGGTACAATGTAAATTGACCTCCTTGTGGTGCACCCCAATAGTCTATTACACATTCTGGCTGCTGGACCTCACAAGGAACTCCTAGCAAGAAGCAGCAACATGAGTACTGAAAATAAAAACAACAGTTAATGCTATATTCTGTTATATGAAATAAATAAACAACCCTCCCCAAAGCCTTGGTGGTGCAGGTTGTTGAATGCCTAGCCCTTAGTTCCAGCTGCCTGCAATTAGTGCAGGCTCGAATCCCACCAGGCTCAAGGTTGACTCAGCCTTCCATCCTCTCGGGGTAGGTAAATTGAGGACCCAAGATTGTTGGGGGCAATAAGCTGACTTTCTAAAAATGCCGCTTAGTAATAAGCAGGCATATACAATGGAAGGAAGGCTATTGCTGAGCGCATTGGGTTGTATCCCAAAAATTGTAAGCGG
Organism: Naja naja; assembly: GCA_009733165.1. NCBI lineage: Eukaryota > Metazoa > Chordata > Lepidosauria > Squamata > Elapidae > Naja > Naja naja. The sequence continues at coordinate 6,182,408 of CM019160.1, read as the reverse complement.
CCCTGAGTCTCTGGAGAAGGGCGGGATATAAATATGAATTTAAAAAAAAAACTAGGGAGGTCCTTTCTGAAATACATTTACCCCCTTGCTCTCTAGGTTGCTGCTCTTCCTCCTGCTCCCAAGGCCACTCCCACAGCCATTACAAATTGAGATGGGTAGTTTCTCTGACCATTTCTCAAAGGCAGGAATCTCTTCTGAGGAGTGTCCACAGCAAGCCATAATTCCATCAGAGCTACAAAATATGTCTTGGGGAGGGGTGTCACAGTGAAAGAGCTGTCTCTTACACTCAGGTGCAATGTTGAGAGGGACAAATAGAAGGTGGGGAACTTGCATTGCTAAGTCTCAGTACAGATTTCAATATTTGCCCTTCCTCCCAAGAGTTGCCCATACTATATCTTCTCTGTAACATCTGCACTATAAAGTCCCATAGATGTCTTTCTTTGGGATATAATTAATCCATGGGAAGCTGGGGGAATTGCAGATCATTAGGAAAGTAAAAGACAAAACTTTCACACATGCACACACAAAGCCCTTGGCCAATTCATTGCTTAAAAAAGAGCAGTAACCTCACCCTCTATCTTTGAGAATTTCTCCAAAATTCCCTTCTCCTTTGACATAAATTCTGAAAGTATTTTCTCTTTCATCAATTTGAGTCACAACTGGTAGGAGAAAAACACTCAAGATAATGTTTCTGAACTAGATTTGAAGCAAGAAGAAAAGTTGACAACTTGTGAGCTTCTTTCCTTGAAACTGACAATCTCCTCTAAAGCAAGGGTGGGCTGCTGGGGGCTCACAGGGCTCAGGAGAGCCCCTAGTTAAGACTCTGTGGGGCTCAGAGAGCCCCCAATAACCTCAGAAAGACAAGCAGCAAAAGCCTCTTAATTGGCTTAATTGAACTTCTGGGTGTTCAGCCAAGAGCATTTCACACCTCGTAAAAGTTTTGCAAGCTAGATAAACAATCCACACAGTGCTTACAAGGGAGAGCCATTGAGAAAAGTCAGATAACATAGCCACTAGCCTCTGAAGGGATTAATTCCCAAATAATAGGAATCATGTAACTCACCAGAAACTCCACTAAGACTTCAAGATCCCTCTCACAGTCACTGCTACTAAGCCTGGTTTCACCCAGTCTTTTATTTAAGTATTAATCTTTTAATGCTTATTTCACCCAGTCTTTTATTTTAAGTATTAAATGCATGAAATAATGGACAACTTTTTGGTATATATCTTTTTAAAGGTAATTAGGGCAAAGAAGTGACATCGGGTTGGCCACACCCACCCCGTCACATGACCACCCAGCCACACCCACTCAGCCAGTCATTAGGGAGCTTGGTGGTCACGTGACAGGCTGGGCATGGTTTGGTGATCATCTGACTGGCTGGGCATGGCCAACTCAACATCACTTCTTTGCCCTAATGACTTTAAGTATATAAAAAAGATATATCAAAACAAAAGGTAGTTTATTATGTCATGTCTTTAATGCTTAAATAAAAAAGGCACACAAAACTATATTGTTACAACATTTTAAAATATTAATCAAAAACTATTACATAACAAAACTTATTTACAAAAACCAATAAAACTTATTGCCAAATTGTTTTTTTATTAGTGTCCTCAGTTACAGTTTTCTTTTGTTTAACACAAGAATCATCAGCTGTGTGATGTGCTCATAACCACTTCTTTACTATAGGAACAGGGTCCCATTCTTGCAGAGGTAAGCCAATTAGATTGATCGTCAGGAGGTTTGTTATATTGGAAACTAGTAGGCAACTTCTGCCCTGTGAAATATTATGTTCATCTGTGAGAAACCCCTTTCTGCCTCTGCTGAACTGACTGCAATAGTCCTAACAATATCTCTAGACTTTTTAATGCTGCAAGGAATTGTATATTTTTTTGAATCTTTTAATACATTTTCTATGAAATCACGATAATCATTAATATTGATTTCATAATTGAAAATTTCACCAAATGCAACCAATTGTTCTTCAGTTGCTCTCCATGGAACCACCACTTCTTCAATGTTCCAGTAATCTGGCTCCAAATAATGTAGAAATTTTAATTTATCAGTGTCTTTAAATTGGCTACCTGTTTTTAAATGTTAGCGATCTATCAATCTTTTCTTCAAATTAGTTACAATGCTTTCTACAAGTCTTTCATGAGGAAGTTCCACAAATCAATGATTTTGTACAAAATTTACATTTTTAAAGGTTTCTGAAGTAATTAATCCATCAACCTTTTTTTCATATGCACCCTTATCCTCTATAAGCATTTCAAATGATTTAATTGATCTTACCACAAGTTTTTCAGCCTTTATAATGTCTATGATTCTCACTTGCAATGCATTAGACAGAAGAGATATTTCAGTTAGGACATCAATCATCAAGGCCAAATCAGTGAGAAAATATGTGTTTTCAAGACGGGCAGCCATACCGGAGTATTTTTTATTTGAACAGAAAAACGGATATAGCACTGGATAAGCACGCCACATAGCTAGGGTTGATCTTAAACTACAGACAGCCCATCTTGGTCCAAAAACTCTACCAATCTTTATAATTTCAATCTCAAATTGTTTGGAAATTTTGTTAAGTTTAATTAGGTTCTTATTGGATTGATGAAAAATAGAATATATTTTATCAATAAAGATTTGAAAATGATTTACTTGCTTTATTTCCCTAATAAAATCATCTAAAACAAGTTGCAGATGATGATTTATTTCCCTAATAAAATCATCTAAAACAAGTTGCAGATGATGGTTTAAGCAGTGCCATATTATAATGTTTGGAAAGTCTTTGGCTATCCTAGTGCTTACCCCAGATTTTCTCCCAGGCATAACGCTGGCACCATCAGAGCAAAATCCAATTAAATGTTTCTCTAGATAATTCTTATTAAACCCAACTTTATTCAAACTTTCCATAACTGAACAACATATTGTCTCTGCATCTTGTTTTTCCAATTCTACTAGTTCAAGGAAAATTATTGGTGAGAAAACTGGATCCTCATCTTTTAAGTACAGTATAAGAACTGGTTTGGAAGATATTGTTGAGGCTTCATCAATGATCAAACAGATTTTGTGAGTTTTTTCAATAATTTTGCTAAATAAATGTTTCCTAATGTCTTTTGCAATGAAATCTACTATTGCAACTGCAGTTTTACATGAATGCAACCCTGTTCCCAAATCTAAACCATTTTTAATTTGTAATTCAATCAGATCTTCTATATATGAAAATGGTCTGCACGTTTGTGCCAGACTGTACACTGTAGTAAACACTTTACATGTACTACCCAAATATTTCTCAGTCATCTAATCCAGTCCTTTGCTTATCACATCCTGCTCGCATTGCTTCAACCTCTCTGTACAAATGTTGTGAACTTTAGATGAGAAATGTTCCTTCATTTTTTTTCTGAGAGAAGCTTGCTGTACTTCTTTACTCTTTCATAATGGTTCAATTTGGAAATTCTCCCATTCCTTTGCTGCGTGGACACTTTTTTCTTTAGTTGAAATTTCAAATCTTTTGCAATGCTTGCAACCTAACTTTTTCCGGGAAACTTCCGGTTCATCACATTTTCCCCTAAAATTGTACTGCTGCAGTGTCCAGCAGTCAGGAAGATTCCTTTCAATGTCCGACTCAGTTCTTCCAGTACTTGATGATGTGCTGCTGCCACTTTCCCCAGGTTGCAGTGTGGATGATGTGCTGCAGCTGCTTTCCCAGACTCCAATGGTTTTGGTTATGACTCTATTGGATCTCCTATGGTTTTCTTACTGAAGAAAGCAGACAAACTCATTTGCCTTTTCATCTTGGTAATGTACTGCGAAAAAATTTTCAACAATGTAGTGGTTTGGACTTGATTGTTGTTGTAAGTTGAGTGGTGAAGGCAGTGGCAAGCAAAGAAAGCAGGCAAGGAGCGGAGATCAGTAATATTCTGTTACTTTAGAGTCCCTGATGCTAAAGATGTTATGGAAGAGGAACAAGTTTCACCAGACAAGACTGAGACGGAACTGAAAGTGGATTTGAAAATGACAGTCTATAAAAAAGATGTTGCACTGTGTATATAAAAGAATGGCTGATATTTTCATAATTACAATTCATTAATTGAAAAAGAAACACTTAAATGGAAATACTATTAACAAACCAAGGAAGTTTGTTATTTTGTGCCAGTAGGGGCACAAAAATCTTTCCTAGCCAAGACTACTTACCTGGACCAAGAGTCCCTAATGGAATGCTCTCTTTATAGCAGAGAGAGAGAGATAAGCCATGTTTGGTCACCTAACCTTTTTAGAATCCAGCTTAAAAATGTACTGAAGCTTTTTTTTAAAATTACATTTATATGCAGCCCTTCTCCGAAGACTCAGGGCGGCTTACAATCTTTGGGATACAACCCAATGCGCTCAGCAATAGCCTTCATTCCATTGCATATGCCTGCTTATTATTAAGTGGCATTTTTACAAAGTCAGCTTATTGCCCCCAACAATCTTGGGTCCTCAATTTACCTACCCGAGAGAGGATGGAAGGCTGAGTCAACCTTGAGCCTGGTGGGATTCGAGCCTACAATAATTGTAGACAGCTGGAACTTAAATGCAGGCATTTAACAGCCTGACCCACCAAGGCTCTTTTTACAGCCTTATGCACGTATATATAGTACAAAAAGAAGATAATAGTACAAAATCATCTAAGAAGTTAGAGTAAGAATGGAATTGATAGGCACATTCACAGAGCAATACTGAATTCTTTTTCTGAAATTTATTCCTCAGTTTAAAAAAACTGGAATATATGAATTAGGTTCAGTATTGGGCTCTGCTAGTACTCACAGCTATTCAAGAGCTGTTTGAGTACTAGCAAGAGAGTAGTGTCAAGGTTAGCAGAAATGGTAAAGCAACACATAGATTTAAATTTTAAAACCAGAAATATTTTTGTTGGTACCCACATAAATAAAGGGAATACAATACATATTTAATTTTACATGTGTTAACAGCGGCTAGAATTATGTTTGCACAACAGTGGAAAAACGAAGAGATCCCTATAGATGAAAATGAAATTAAAAAATTACAATGTGCAGAAATGGATAAATTATTTAAATAAGTTTTAGTAATATTTTTAGTATAGGTTTTGTTTTTATTAATCATAAAAACAGAACAGATACTGAAAACATGAATAAATACATAAATGATCTTTTTTGTTATGCTACTGTTATTGTTACATATTGATGTTTCTCTTGCTTTTTCCTAATAGCCAAAAGCAAAGGAGAAACAAACAGAAGTGTCAACATGTAACAATAATGGTAAAGTAATTTTTATTTATGTATTTATTTATTTATTTTAGTATGTTTTGTATGTTTTGCTGAGCATACTGAGTTGTATCCCAAAAATTGTAAGCCGCCCTGAGTCTTCGGAGAAGGGCGGCATATAAATGTAAAAAAAACAAAACCAAAACAGATACTAAAAAATAAAGAAATACATAAAGAAATTTAAAAAGCAACTTACCAAAAATTGGGCAGGCAACTTGGCTAGCCAGCTCTGCCAGGGTCCTCCTCGGTCTTCTTGGAGCTTGTTGCAGTGAGGATGGCTGGGCGGCTGGCCTGGGAGTTGGCACTCGACTGGGGCTAGCGGCAGCAGCGGCAGGACCAGCGGGGCTTGCTGTGTTTGCCTCCTCACTCACCAATTGGTGGTGGAAGGCCAGGCAGCAACAACAGTGCAGTGGGCCATGGGCGGGAGAAGATGGTGCTGGCTGAGCAAAGATGGTGACCAGCCAAAAATGGCAGCTGCCAGGTGGGCAAGGCAGGTATCAAGGGTGGCTGGATGGCCCGGGAGTTGGCACTTGACCAGGGCTGGCAGTGGCAGCAGCAGGAGAATGTAGGCAACCGGCAGGGCTTGCTGCCTTTGCCTCCTCACTCACCAATAGGTGGCAGAAGGCAAGGCAGCAACAATGAAGGGCTGCGGGCAAGAGAAGATGGTGGCGGGTGAGGCAGACAGCATCGGCAAGGGTGGCTGCAATCCGGGAGTCGTTGTTGGGATTCAACTGGGGCTGGCGGTGGCAGCAGGTAGGTGACCGAGTTTTGAAGGTCTCACTCACCGATCCGCATCTTCAGCAACGGCAGCCGGGGGAGGCAGTCAAAGTGAAGCAGGCAGTCTGGGCAAGGCAGATAAGCAGGCCTGGGAGGCAGGCTGGACAAGGCAGGCAGGCAGGCAGTCCTGGGGAGCCAGTCTGGGCAAAGCTGCCTGGGCGGGTGAGGGCGGGTAGCAGCGGTGGCGACCGGGGCTTGCCCTCACTCACCAAGATCAAGCAGGGCAGCAGAAGGCAGGCAGTGATGGCTGGCTGCTGGTGCTGGGAGCAATGGTGGTGGGCGGGAAAATGTGGGAACTGTAGTGTACATGCACTATAAATAGTGACTGGGCAGGGGAGAATGCTGTCAGCAATTATGATTGACTGGGCCAGGAATGGAGGAGCAGGCAGGGAGGGGTGGGGCCAGCCAGGGGACTGTTTTACCAGTTTCCAAACTACCAGGGACCATAACAACTCTTTCTATAGAACCAGACTGGTAGAATCGCACCCCTGCCCTTTACAACCTGTGGACTTCAAGTTCCTGAGCACAGCTGACTCAGGAATTTTGGGAGTTGAATTCCACAGGTCATAAAGGAGCCATAGTTGCCCACTTCTGGCTAATATCAATCTTGCAAGTTCAAAAGTATCTCCCATCCCTTTCTTCTACTCTCCACCAAAACTAGACAGGGTCCATTCTAAAATGGTATCTCCATCCATCCTTCAGATTCAAATTTCATTTATCACACCATTGCTAGGCCAGGCCTCTCCTTTCTCCCCAGGTCATTTCCTTGTACCACCAGGGATAGGATTCTACGAGTTCTAACTGGTTCCATAGAACCCCTTATAACCACATATTACTCAACTCAATTTTAACTTCTGCAGCATTTTGCCTGAAACCAGTTTCCTAATTCTCAAGGAAGCTCAGAAGCCAAGGAACCAGACTGTCCACTAGCACAACAATGCACAAATATTAGTTGTACTTGCCACCAGGGGTGGGATTCTACTGGTTCTGACCGGTTCTATAGAACCCCTTGTTAACTTTCTAAGAAGTTTGGAGAACCGGTAGTTAGAAGCAATCTCCTTTTTTTCCCTCACCCTTATTACATTCTTGCCAGTATACCTAGACACCCTGTCTCTGGAGCTTCTGGGGCTTGACTTTCTTAAAGGGGAGGGGTTGTTTTAAGATTTTTACACTGCTGTTGGGAGGAAATACTTCCCTGGACAATCAGTACTTTGAAGAAATAATTGAATAATGAAGCAGAGCTGTCAGAAAGAAGCTTTTAATGACAGGGTACCAAGATGAGTGACATTCAACAAGGCATCTTGGCTAGCTAGAAAGATTGACATTCAAACGTGAGTTTACATGCCCTTTCTGAGTTTTGGTCTAAAACTGGTTTTTGGTGAAGGTTAATTCTGTGCTGGGTGACATTTAATCCTGTGTTTATTGATGGGATAATTTTCCCTATTCAGCTTCAACAAACAACAGCTACTGTTGTGATTTAATTATTTGTATTATGTTTGAATTTTTTTCCTGCCTCATGGTTTCTTTTTCAATCTGGGAAGGGGGTCTTCCTTCACTGCTTTAGTGGTATCTGGCACTGTCCTTTTGGGGTATACTTCCAAGAGGCAGGATGCAAGGTTGGCATTGATTTTTTACTGCCTTTCCGGGGGTGGTGGTGGTATGTGACCTTTCCTTAAATCTGGATGATTTCTTTAGGATATCTTGTGAGGTGAGTGAGACCAGCTGGTGTCTTTAAGTGGTGCAAATGGATCTAAGGATTGCTTACTACAATTACTACCAACCTGCCTTCAATCAAGGACCTGAATACTGCACAAATCAAAAAGAGGGCTATGAAAATATTTACAGACCCCTCACCTCCCAGACTTAAACTGTTTCAACTCCTTCCCTCAAAATGACGCTATACAGCATTGCACACCAGAACAACTAGACCCAAGAACAGTTTTTTCCCCGAAAGCCATCATTCTGCTAAACAAATAATTCCCTCAACCCTGTTCAACTATTACAAAGTCTGCATTACTATAACTGTTAAATCTTGTCATCATTCCGTATCACCCATCCCCTCCTACTTGTGACTGTATGATTGTAATTTTGTCACTTGTATACTTACGATTTATATTGACTGTTTCCTAGTACGATTGATTGCTTATTGTACCTTATGATTCTTGACTCCTGACAAATGTATCTTTTCTTTTATGTATACTGAGAGTATTTTCACCAAGACAAATTCCTTCTGTGTCCAGTCACACTTGGCCAATAAAGTATTCTATTCTATTCTATTCTATTCTATTCTATTCTATTCTATTCCCCTGGGTGTGCTCTTTCTGGAGAGCTTAAATGACCTCTCTGTTTAAAGGGTTTCACTTTATGAGCAAGAGTTGGCTGCTGATAGTTATCACTGCATTTTAACTATTTTAATTCCTTAAGATGCTGTGGCACCCTGCCTGATTTGTAATTCTGGTTTGCAGGTATTTTTAATCTAATGATTGGTATTTAAGGCAGCTTTTTGCAAGCAAAGAAGCTTTTTGTATTTTTGTACAGGTAATCCTTGACTTACAACAGTACATTTAGTGACCATTCAAATTTACAATGGCACTGAAAAAAGTGACTTATGACCATTTTTCACACTTATGACCACTGCAGTATGCCCACTGTCATGAGAGGCTAGGCGAGGAGAAGCGCTCCTTGACATGAGTGATGTCGAGTTGGCCACACCCACCCAGTCACATGACCACCAAACCACACCCACCAACCAAGCCACGCGCACAGAACCGGTTGTTAAAAAAATTAAATCCCACCCCTGGGTACCACTATAGATTTCTAAACAAGAGAGCTGTTGGAAAAGGCAAATTTGGTAACACAATTGTTATTTGGTTCTTTACAAGGACTCATATTAATCCATCTATGTAATTGCTGGACAGATAGGTTACAATGCCAACATTACACGTAGTCCTGTGGCAAAGAGGACACTGAAATAATCACTCATGTTCTACTTAGCACACTGTCAATTTTATTCAGAATTTATGGCACAAGTTAATATTTCCTTCTTGAACAATGACTCCAGAGCAGACAGATTTTTATGTAGCTTTTCTTTCAGGCAGCCAGAATTATTTATATTTCATTTTATGCCTTCGAGTCAGTCCTGGTGACTAGATGGATGACTCCCTTCAGTTTCCTCAGCAAGAACTGAGAATATTTTTGCCATTGATGCCTTCCTGGGGCTGAGAGAGAGATACTGGCCCAAAATTATTCAGGTGGTTACCATATTGAAGGTAGGAACTCATAGACTCCTGGTATTTAGGCTGGAACTTTTGATCGTTTATTGAATATTACACAATCTGTTAATATCATCCATTTTACTATTTAGCTTTTAGAATGCAGTAGATGACTTCATCACATTTTAATTACCTTTTATCTTAAATTTCAGATATATGGGTATACAGGTGCTCAGATTTCTTGTTTTGTCTGTTTTTTGGTTTGCAGGCTTAGTGGACTCAGGTCACAATAACCTTTGACTTGAATTTTATAACCCCAGGAGCCCTTTGGTAGGAAATTATTGACCATTAATTTGGGAAATCCTTGCCAAAATTGATAGTGACAAACATTTAGATTAATGAGAAAGGCTTATAAGCCTGAAACAAGATTTGAAAGTCTGCTTTTTAAAGTTGCCTCTAGATAAGGATGAAAGGAGTACAGCTGTCAAATGAGAGGCCACTGTTTCACTTCTCATTGATCATGACTTCAAAAGGTTCTAATCCAAAACTATTTCCTACATCATCATCATCATCACCACCACCACCGTTGTCATCATCATTATTATTATTTTGAAATACTTTATTGGATTTTTTCTTTTTAAATATCTCAATCACTTAATAAACAGTACTATGACATTTTTATACATTTACATATCCTGTCCAATACAATCTATACATTCTATTTCTATACCTTCTACATCTATTGTATACACTTTCTTTTCTTATTTCTATTGTCTATCCAATGATATCATTTCTCCCATATTGTATAGTATTCAGAATCTACTTTTCCTTTTAGTTCTATAGTCAATTTATCCATTTCCATGCACTCAATTTTTTTTAATTAAACCTTCGGATGGTCTGCAATTTTTCTTCCAACACTGCGCATAGGCAATTCTTGCTGCTGTTAATACATGTAACACCAAATACTTTATCTTTCTATTGTATTTTCTTTAGAAGAAATAATTCCAGAACAAAATCTATTTGACTTCCAATTAATTCCTGTAACCACATTTGTATTTTCTTCCAATATTTTTTCGCTTCAGGGCATAACCATCATGTATGACAGAAGGTACCATGTTTTTGTCTGCATTTCCAGCAGTTTGAATTTGAGTTTGGATAAATCTTGGCCAATCTGGTGGGTGCCAAGTGCCAGTGATAAAACATTTTATGTTGGTTTTCTTTATAAGCCGCTGATTCTGTTATCTTGTAATTTATATTCCAATTTTTTCCCACTCCTCTAGGTCAATACTGTATCATTATTATTATGTACACAACAATATGAAATCACAGTTGCCAGTTCTTTAGCTGGTGTTGGCCTACTTACACATTGAGCTCTTCCCAAAATATTGTAATATAGCTGTGTAGTATATGTGCATATCCAGTGTAGTTGTTTGTAATTAACAGATGGAAATTTTGTCAATGTACAGATTTTCTAAGTGCAGTACAAGATATTTTGGACTACCTCAGCCTGTTTATGCCATAATCTTTCAACTTTGATTTTCAGATTTAGATACTTTGTGAACTTCTCCAATTCTCTGTCTTCTGTTCTACTATTTCCTCACAGTGCCACATCAATTATGCACACTTTTTTAAACCACAGCTAAATCTAGTGTGTTGTGAGCCAAGACTTCATCAGTTTCTATTCAGAAATCCCATCATATTTTAACCTGCTCATTTTCAACTACTTTTTCATTATTATAGTATTCATTATAATGATTCATTATATATAAATTCATTATATATTGATATGCCATCATATGTATTATGTGAATATACAATATGATTCATTATATATTATATTCATCATCACCCCTACTGTCATCATCGTTATTATTTTGCTAAACTGTCACTTCCTTTTAATCTTGGCTTTGGAGACAAGGCAGCATTTGTCAGCCCCCAAATGAATTCCTTTTTAAGTCTATTCAGAAGTGCCACTCCATTGGATCTGTCACTGTGGATTCCACCTAAGAGACGAATTGGTAGAAACCTGAATCAGATTAAGCAGTGAGGGACAGGAGTGAAGCACAATCTCTTAATATATCATGTTGCCATGGAGGAGACAAGCTTATGGGGTCTATTGAGACAGACTGTCATAAATGTCCCTTGGGTGAATGTGTTCACATCCACAGCACCGTTTTCTCAGCATGACACATTTCTCCAGCACTGAGAAGACGTAGGATATCTTGACTGTCTCTGATTTCATCTAGTAAAGGAAATTCCAACAGCTGGGTTGCAGAAATCTTGTATTTGTTCTTCCATTATGAAAGAAATAAAATGGAGGATGGGAACTGGCTGGACAGAGAAAATAAGATCTTCTTGGAAATCAACCTATTTGCTATGGGTATGTCCTGTAGGCCAAAATAAGAGAAGAAGGATTTTCTGCTGGCAAGGAGGGCAACACTATTTTATGTCCTACCCTGATTTGGGATGAAATTGGGACCGATGAAGAGATATCCAGATGAATATGGTGGGTGTATTGGAGACGAACCAAATGAACTTTGGGAACTAAATTGGTAGGTCTGAATTATATTTACAAATCACTCTAGAAGAAAAGAAATCATTGAACACTAAGTACAAGAAGGTTATAACCCAGGAGAAAAATAAATCATAGGTTTATCTTTTGTTAGAAAGAAATGTTGGAAGAAATAGAAAAAAAAGTTTCTCTGGGTAGTGGTGAAGGCCCCAAGCTAGAAAGGGAGAGTGAGACTGTGAATTCTAGTTCTGACTTAGTTACAAAAGCCAGTTGAGTGAGTTTCTACCAGCCCCCTTTTTTTAGCCCTAGGAAGGAGGTAATGGCAAACCAATTCTGAAATCTTGCCAAGGAAACGATAGGGAGTTGACCAGACAGTTGCCAAAAATCAAAAACTAACTTGAAGAGACCAGGAAAAAATGTTTTCAGGTGTCTTAGAAGCTACTTCTTAGGTTACAGGGATGGACTAAAGCAGTGGCTCCCAACCTTTTGGGCACCAGGGACCAGTTCTGAGGAGACAGGTTTTTCTGTGGACCAGAGGGGGTGTGGTTTTGTGTTTTCCCTGCGTCCCATGAATGGGGCTTCATTCGTTTGTGTGGCCCCAGGGGTTGGGGATCCCTGGGCTAAAGCATCAGGAGGGGTGGGCACCTATTTGGATCCCAGTTATATTTCTAGGGAAGACAACCATGCTGTAAGTAAATCAACTTTCCTGTTTCATATTCAAATAGCTATATGCCCCCAGAGTTTCTGGTAACATCTGAGACAGTGCGCCATTCAAAGTGGCCACAATGTACCATTTTGAAGTTGTCACACATGCACAGGGGGAGGGGGATGCATGGAGCCACAGGTGGGTGTCGGGTGATAGGACTCATGCTGGAGAGGAGCCAGGAAGGCGAGCCAGCTGTGTTCCATTCAGAAGCCATCCAGGCCTGAAGAGTACTTGCTGGAACCAGCCAGAGAGCAACCGGGCTTGAAGAGTTCTTGCTGGAATTGGGCAAAAAAGTACTTGCTGAGCTGACCAGGGAGCAACTGGGCTTCAGAAAGAGTACTTGCTGGAGCCAGCCAGGAGCAACCAGGAATAGGAGGACAGAGTGTGCTGAGTCCGTATAGCCAGCTGGTTAGCAGAAGCCAGTAATGCTGGCTAGAAATTATTTTACTTGTATTGTTCACCACATGCCAAGCTGAGACTCCAGTAAAGAGACCCATCCTGCTCACAGTGTGACCTTTTCTTTTGCAGATGGGAATTCAAAGTAACATAGACGATTTGAATTTTTTTTAAATTAATGACAAAAATGGATGGTAAGGAGAAAACGAGCAGGAAGTCACATTCTAAATAGTTAATTGGTTCTACCTGAATGAGAGAGGTGGCATTTGTGTCATTAGACCAGAGGGTTTGGCTTTTTAATCTTCCTTATATAGTCTTAATGGCCCTTTTGTGTAAGCAGAATAACCAGGGAAAATTGACCTCCATCAAAATGAGAATCATGCTGCTGGCAAGATTGATGGGTGCCAATTATATGAGTTTATGTCACCATACCATGCTGCCATTGAGAAAAAGCAACCAGAATACAAAGTAAGGCTACCAGATTTAAAATATAATAGTTATGGATAGATGGCAGCAAAGAGATGTGGGGAATCTCTTCTTTGCTGCCATCTAATGGTGGCCTAAAGTTTATCAGTCAACAATGTACAGCCCTAGCATAAGTTGATTAAACAAATGGAATCAAAGATGAGGTGGGATTAATGGGATAGGATACAAGTAGTCCTCAACTTACAACAGTTTGTTTAGTAACCATTCAAAGTTACAATGGTGCTGAAAAAAGTGACTTATGACCGTTTTTCACAATTACAACCTTTCTAGCATCCCCATGATCATATGATTAAAATTCAGATGCTTGGCAACTGACTCATATTTACGATGGTTGCAGTGTCCCAGGGGTTCACAAGATTCTCTTTTGTGATCTTCTGACAAGCGAAGTTAAGGGGGAAGCCAGATTCACTTGACAACCAGGTTACTAACTTATCAACTGCAGTGAGGCAAGGAAGGTCGAAAGACAGGACAAAACTCACTAAACAAATCTCACATAACAACAGAAAATTTGGTCTCAAATGTGGTCATAAGTTGAAGGCTTAGCACCTGTGTTAGAGAGAGCTTAGGTTACAAGTTTCCGTTAGCCTTGAGGACAGTTGCTATAGGAAAAACTGAGCATAATTTCTTGGAAAGGTAGGAGGTAAATTTTATGGTAAACAAGGATAAACTCTTCCATGAAATGAACAAAGAAATGCCTACAATCTTTCTGAACCAAGTTTCTCAAAGGCGTAGATGAGTCCTCTAAATGGGATGCCAAAGAGCAGAAACCAACATTTCTAACAAAACATCGTCCTTCTTTTCCAGCACAAACACCCACTAAAGGAAGAGGTCAAATTAATACAAAAAGACTCCAGCTAGCAAATGAATGAATAGTAATGAACACTTTCAGATTCCCCATCAATTGTACTGCAATTATTTAAATACAGGCCTATTCAGGCATGCCATTCCTCCTCACCCCAGCAATGCAGAGGCTGCTGGGCAATTCTCTGGCATGGCTAACAAACCCAACTGCGAACTGCTTTTCAATGAAACACAATTCTGGCAGCATTGAGGTCTGAAATGCATTCGCTTTGAGTAACTTCAGGGGAGAGGAAGGCAAATGAGCAACTTAACCACCTTCTCTGGAGAGTTAATTGAAGTTGTAAATCAAATCACAGTAATGAGGCTGGAAGAGGGCTTCACGTGGTGAATCAGAAATGGGGAGAGCAGCAGGGATGAGGTCAATGCGAGGGCCACCTAAAAGATGCCACAGAAGCAGGGTCGTGGAGGCAGATGTCCAGAAGACTACTTTGTAAAAGATGGAAGCAGACTGGGGTACCCAAACCTCTTGGCAGTGTGTAAGAATTTTTGTTGTGAGAACCTTTGCTCCTCTGTTGCAAGTCCCCATATTTCCTTCTCTCCCTTTCCCCGCCTGATTGCAATGCCCTTTTTCTCTTAAGTGGTAAATTATACTCATGGTTGGACACTTTTCTTTCCCTTAGGACAAAAAGTCTTCATCCTCTGCTTTGCTGAACTCCAACCAGACTTAAACAATTTGAAAAGGGAAAGGATTATTTATTGCTAAGCCTATTGTTAGGTCTACCTTGATTTATTTTAACTCTTGCCATTAAGCCTTGAGAAGGGGAGTTTGCTTTCTTCAGCTCTCCTGCTGCGGTTCTACTGGAAGAAACAATGACGGCTGCAGTTATTGGTGCTGTGAGACTGCAGCTGCCAATTACACTGAATTATACATTTCAGTTAGGTAATATAAAATAATTAGTTTCATAAGGTCAGGCAAAAACCCAAAAAGCCTCATTCTGCATGAACAATCCATGATAAAAAAAGCCGACTAGGTTTGTGAGATTTGCAATAAAACGGATCTATGTATAGTTTGGAAGACTGCATGAAAAATTATTTCATTGTCTTCGAGAATATCACACAATATTGGGAGGTTTGGGGGGAGGGAATTGTTCCTGCTAGGTGAGGCTTGAAGAGATCTTGGCAAGATTAAGGTTCTGAAGTGACTATACCAGAATGCAGTTTCCCTCCCCCTATTCATCAATGCATAAGTGGATTACTTAATTTATTTTGCTTATTTGTTTAGCAGTAAAGAATCAATCCTCAGAGATCGAGACTCCTCCATCTACTTAACTCAAAATAATTCCAAATCTTCAAAATCACAATTCTATAGAAAATGATAAGCAGTCAAAATTTTCTCCTGTCAGAAATCAAAAGACACAGTCCATAAATACCATTGTTAGGTACTACTTATATTGCAAAATTGACTGAAAAGATGCTAAGTTCATCTTACTAAAGAGGTTCAAATGAACACACATATGTCAGTAAGTAAAGGTTTACTTAACCACAAATAAATCACCATTATCCTGGGCTGCACAAGGTAAGAGACCCTAATCCATGGCTTATATACCACAATGTCTGGTAACACAGTGACACATAATCTGATTGTTGTACAAAGTGTGGATCCAAATTACTCAATCAAGATGTAGGAGATGACCAGGCTGAGCCTGAGGGAGGGGTCAAATGTGTCATAAGGCATGAGTCCCTGCGTGCCCACAAGAGATCTAAGTCCAGCCAACCTTGAATGCCTTCTTAATTCCTGCTCATTCGCCTTGACTGTTAGGAGCTCAGATTTTGTAGAGAACTTAAGCTTGCAATAAATTTGAATGACATGAATCTCCTGATTTCTCCTGCTTGACACAAGGCAATCAAACCAAGATTTTTTTCTCAGTTTCACAAAATCAATGCTCTTTTATATGGAGTTTTTTAAAGATTTGTTTTGTTACCTGCTTCTTCTCCTTTGCAAATGCTGAGACAAGTTGACAGATTAAAAAACTATTGTCCTGTTTCCACATTAGTTTTTTCTCATTCTACAAAACTCAAATGTTGTTGTAAAACTATTATTCAAACTCTCATATCTGTAACCTTTAACTTGATGATGCATTATAGGGCAAAATTTCTTTGATCAAGGTACCTCAAACAAGCTAAATTATACAATACACCTAAAATCTGGTACCTATGACTCCCATGAAAATCTGGCAAATTGTATACAACATTGCCAGATTTCCATGGGAGTTTATGACATAATACAAAATGTTATAAAACATTTTCTGTGGTCAACTGCTGATGTTTAACTGTGATATACAATTCAACATGGGTTACTTTCAAGACAGACACATCTCTGAATATTTCCCTCAATTTTTAAGAATTTTTCAAGTACATTAGAAGCTCTGCCATTTTTGAAGGCATTGAGGAATGTAGCATGAAAATATCTTCTGAAACAATAACCCAAGGGGACATGGGTTATCTAGTTTTATTACAAAATGAGGAAAACATTTAAGATTTTCTTTCTCCAAAGAGAATTTGCTTGGGTGTTTTGTCATCCAGCCTTCTCTATGTGACTAAGCTGAACTTTTTGCTTTCATAAACTTTCCTATCTCTAATCTCCCCAATAAAAATGGGAAACAAACTGAAAAACATAAAGGAGACTGATGGGAATCATAGTAATGTCACTTTGGCCACAAAAGAGATGGTAATAAAGTAGGTACAGTAAGTGGTATACTTTTATTATGACAACTATAATTCTAGAAATATTTGAAGGTAGTTGCTAAGCTGATGTGATTTTCAGTATTGTCACAAAATTGATTCCAATAATAAATATTTAATAAAAATATCTCTGCCCTTTTACTCCCCTCCCCCTTCCTGTGCTCCTGCATCTAAAAAGTAAAGGTACAAACACATCAAGAAAACTAGAAGTGGGTGGATGGGTGGGAGGAAAGGTTGGTAGTCAACCAGGAAGCAGAGAGAAGATGAAACTGTTCTTCATATTTTATTTAAAAAAATTCTGGGCCAGTAAAGATTTGTTTTTTTTTAACAGAGCAACCCTGCACAGATTTGTTTTTAAAAGTTATGACTGAGGTGAGAAACTACTCATGATTTTGAATGAGAGCTTTACCCAATGGAAGCAGGATGTCAGGTTTCCAACCAATGCCCTAACAAAATTTGGAGTCTCAAGCCATTTAGCAAGAAAAATCCAGTTGTTTATTAGGAGTGCCATGTCGGTACAATCCAGGTGAAGCCAGCTCTGACTTCACCCAATTTGTGCCTTGCCTCTGGCCCTGTTTCCCCCTCCCCACAGAGTGCGTCACCAGTCACATTCTACAATGAAACAATTTCATGGGTCATAGAAGTCACTCCCTCCAGCTGTTGCGGGCCTCTGTGGAGATGGCCTTGACTTTGGCTGGCTAGGCTTTGTCTTGTTTTGACTGAGGTGTGAATTCCTTGGTGCAGCTGTGAGGCACGATTTCCCATTCCCATGCCTATGGCAACTTGAGAGCAGGTCAGGAAAGCTTCGTGAGTTGACACAGAGAATTATGAAATTTTAATTCATCTTTCTTAAATTCCTGCTTTGTCAATGAATTTCTGCATTTCTCTTGAGAACTCAGGAACACTTCTACCACCATGGGATGGCAAGTATCCTCTCATGCTCACAATTTTTTTTTAAAAGTTGATTACAGTATCAGGTAATCTGGCCAGGGACAGCATGTCACTCAGTAACTGTTGGTATCAAAAGACAGGTTTGAACCCAAGCCTCTATTTTCTTATACTAATACCAGTCAAGTGCAGGAAATCAGGACTTGATTCAAACGAATAGGTGTTTGTTGTATGCTAATGCTCTCTACAAGAATCTGAACTATTAACAGTCAGAGCAAATTTATGGCAGATAAGAATTAAGGGAATTCATGGTGGACTGGACTTAGAACTCGTGTGGGCAAGAAGAAACTTGAGATATGATGTGCTTGACTCCTCCCTTCAGCTCAATCAAGTTATCTCTTACAACACTTTAATTGTTTCAGTACATAGGCTTTCTATGTTGGGAAGATAAGAAACTGCCTTATATAGAATTAGACTACTGATTGGTAATAATAATATGTACACTAGAGTCAGACATAAATGTTGAGTGAATAGAGCCAGAGGAAGAATGAGACAATGATGTTCCAAAGTCAGCCAAGTGACCAGGGATGACTTGGATGCTTATGGAAGAATTCAACTAGCCTCCCTTAAATGGATCTTCTTTCTTTGGTTCTCCACAGAAAACAGTGGGAAATTGTGTACTTGATTTTGAGTGATTTGTGGTAGAATATAAAAGACATGATCCTTGCTGAATCCACAACTTACAGTCTGGTGTAGTTCTATTGACTTGACTTCCCACTTTTCAGACAAAGGACACTGCTGGGTCAATAATTTTGTCTATCTTACTATCCCTGGTCTATCTCTGGTCTCAACTGATCGGTAAAGCAGGAATCTTTCCAATCCTTCTTGGAATAGCTGGAGATTGAAATGAACACCTTCATTTCAGAGAACTACACACTTTCTCTGGAGGTACAGACTCCTTCTTTGTGATGCTCTAAATGAAAGGTGGGTGTATACTTGAGGATGTTGTCCCAATTTGAATGAAAGTGTTGATGTGGAAAAGAATATTATGCTAGACTATAGAGCACAGGTCTATTATTATGAGTCATCCAAGGACTATTGACTTTCAGAACAAGAATATCTAATTAGAAGAGTAGCTAAGTATCATTGTGAATGAACATTAATTTCATGATGTCAACTCTTAGTCATTTCACATAAACCTTCCGCAGGATTATCTGTCCCCAACCTGGCCTTTCAGATCTCCCAATGCTTGCCATTATAATATTCATCCATCTTGCAATCTTGATCTCTTTCCTTCCAACTTCCCCAGTATTATAGGTTCTAGGTCTTTGTATAATGTGTCCAAAATATGATCATTTGAGTCTGGTCATTTGTCACTTGTGAGGAATCTGGATTGATTTGTTCTAGGATCAATGTATTATCCATGATATTCGTAGGAGTCTTCTCTAACACCAAAGTTCAAAAGCATCAATGCTCCTTTTATGCTGCTTCTTCAAATGTGGAGAACATTTCACAAAAGGAAGATAGCAGGAAAGGCTCACTTAGTGCCCTTAACAACAAACTAGCAAAAACTGCCTTACCTCTAGAAGCCACCTAATTGTAGCAGCATCCAGAAAAAGATCTTAAAAGAAGATGTTCAATTCCAGGAAGCTTCTTGTGGATGAAGATGGCCTTCAGAAACTAAGTTCTTTGGACTTCAATTTCTCCATTGTCATCAAAAGGATACTTTTTGGATCTGAGTTCTTACTAAGGAAATAATTTTGATTTTCATTGTAGCTTTGTTGTACAATGAGTTGCATTGCTGCCAAACAGTTATCTTGGAATATTGTGTTGGCCCTAATCTCCTGTTGTACTGTAGATCTCTAACTACCCAGATGGTGCCTGTCACCTCCTCCCTCAACTCAAACAGAATGAAGCTGTAATTAATATGAATGACCAACAATCAAACCATCATCATGAAGCAATTCTCAGGAAGAAGTCTATGGCCAAGAACAGCAAGGAGGGAGTATCCAACAATGAGAATAGGGCTTTTAAAATCTGATTATTCTTACGGGTTAGTGCATTTTATGTCCCCACTAACTATAAAATATAAATGTTTAGAACTGCCAAAGACCACTTGACTCTCCACCAAAAAAATATGTTGAAATATATGACTAAAATATTTCTTCCTACCCACACTATAAATGAATACATTCCTCTTGGGAAAATTAGAGATGATGTCAATTCTTTTTTTCTTTTTCTTTTATAATTACATTTATATGCAAGACTCAGGATTACAATTTTGCAACCCAATGTACTCAGCAATAGCCTTCATTCCATTGTATATGCCTGCTTATTACTAAGCGACATTTTTACAAAGTCAGCTTATTGCCCCCAACAATCTTGGGTCCTCAATTTACCTACCTCGAGAGGATGGAAGGCTGAGTCAACCTTGAGCCTGGTGGGATTCGAGCCTACAGTAATTGTAGACAGCTGGATCTTAAGAGCAGGCATTTAACAGCCTGAGCCATATTGCTACTTGGATTCTTCATAAGGTTATTCCAGTTAATCAAAAGGATTCAATGTATTTAGTTGTGTTTCTCTCCGTATGATTCTTGTGTGAAACACTTCGTCTTTTAATGTTGGATGAATTTCAAGTTGCTTGGGTGGTATTAATAGCCATTTCCTTTAGTGTTGGTATCTAGCAGGTATGGAATAATCACAAGTTCCAAAAAAAGCAGAAGACAAATTTGGTTAGGTAAAAGATACTAATAGCAAGAGGGTCCATGTGATTGTTATGTGAAGTTTCATAATTTATACAATCCACTGCTTTATTATTATTTTTCTTTTTTCTTTGCACTTTGCTTTGGAGCATCATTCACTCTTCTTTAGCTCCCACATATAAATGTGATCCCAGACCATAAGAAAAGCCAGTATTTCCAATGGGAGATTGGAATGCAGATAAAATATTGGAGAGATTTCTTCTAACTAAGTAGTAATACCACTGTCCAATCTAAATCCATAAGTGATTCTGGCTTGAATATTCTTGTCTGTATTCACAATCCTATTTTCAGCTAAGGTAGTTCATATCCTAGTACATATTATCTGAGATTACAGTTTGTGACAACCTTTGACTGACCCAGAAAGATTACCAGTGCCTATTACAGAGAATGTTAAAATTAGAATTTGCACTGAAATTCAGTTTCAAGATGCAAAATGACTTGATTTGGTGTGAGCTGGAGCCATAAAGTTAGAATCTTTGCATAACTTCTAAATTGTTCTTAAAAACAATATTTCCCCTAAAGCCTCACCTGTAGCCAGATATATTCCTGAAATATATCATCTTTCTATTAGTCTCTCCTGGATTAAAAAAATCCATGACATCTAGACATTGATTTTAATCATTAACCTAGTTTCACAAACCAACCTGTGCTATTTTAAAGCCGAAATAATTCATAAATGCTATTGTAATTCTGTCTTGGTGACTTCAGATAAGAAGTTCAGAAAATCTGAAGTTATAATAGCTTATTTTTTCTTCTTCTTGAACTTTGGACATTGCAACCTGTTTTTTTTTGGCTAAGATCAGGTGGTGCATCTGTGTGTCTGAGATTAAATGGTGCATTATATCTGCTGCAGAACATTCTTCATTTGTGGAGTTCTTGTTGCTCTCTGAGTTTGGTTGTTTTCTTGCAGACTTTTCATTATCCAACTAGGTAACATCATCAGTGCTGGAAGGGTTTTTCTCTCTATTTATTGGTGGTTCCTTGATTAGATTGTTGTTTATTATTTGTCAATTCTTTGACTGAGATACCACTTGTTTGATTGTTGATCTAGTATTAATCCCAGTATTAATCCCTGTTTATTTGTTTATTCATCTTTTGTTCACCTTAAAGAGGTCTTCTTGTTACTGAATTGAAGAAAGCCTCCTGTGGAAGACATCTGCAATGAATAGCATTAATTTATGTCATTTCATCAGAGAAATGTTCTGTCAAAGCTATGGATGTCTCACTGCAATGCATAATGTAAAAGGAAAGTCTAAGGAATTGGAAATAGAAATAAATATTCACTTCTATGACTGGATTGTTCATCTTCTGAAATATAACCAAAGAATGTGTATCTACATTTTGTTCTTCACCCTACATTTCATTCTTCAACCATCTATAGTTTCCTGGTCTCTTACATTCCAATAAAACCCCAGGGAAAGACATTCTTAAAGAACATGGCTTATGGTTTGTGGGTTTTTTAAAATCAGAAGTTGTCCTACTTCTCATTTAAAAAGGATTCCTGTCATTACAAAATTGTTGGAGAACATCACTATCCCCTGAAGGCCTTGGAGAAACTGTCTGCTTAGGCAGGAGAAGAAATGGTCAAACCTGGGGGCAGAGTGAAAAGAAGGATCAGCCTAGAATTCCTATATAGACACAAATGAACTAAGTCCTGTCCTCCTTGAGTGCCATTGATCCTAATCTAACTCTAACCAGGTGCTGACTATTAGATGAGAGGATTCATGTGCATAGGCTTTTAGTAATAAATCAGCTTAATTGAACCTTCACACATGGACCAGGTCTTTCACACCTGATAACCCAAGCTCTTTGTCCACAAGTTTGTGATTGAGAATTTTCAAAAGCTGTTTAAACTGGGGTGTGGGGACCCTTTAATAGAAAATACCATCTGGTGTGTCTGACAGAAGGGATGCCAGCCAGTTTGGGGGAGAGGATAGCAAAGAATGAAGGGAAGCAGAGTTCTCATGATTCCTAAAAGGAAGTAGAAGACCCTGCAAGGTAGATTTCTGGCTGGCTTGCCCATGATTTCTAAATTGGCTTCCAGGTTCTGTCCAAATTGTGAGGCATCTAGTAACTATCTCCAAATCACCTGGATGCATATGGAATGCGATCCTTTGGCTCATACCTTCAATCCCCCAGCAACACCATGTGACTCTATAATTCTAGAAAAAGGGCTCAGGCTATCTGAGATTTGCCACCATGTAAGAGTTAAAGCAGGCTACGAATCTGGGAGTCTTCCTTGAAACTATAGTGCATTAATGAGGACATGGTGTTTCAGTACACGTTATTAATATTGTGATATCAGCTAGAGACTGGGCATTGTGCCATTTTCTTCATATTTTGGGAGTGTTCCAACTCAGCACATTGGATCCAGTTGAATTATATGGGAATTTATTTTTGAATAGTTACATAAAAGTTTGTGTAACCAAAGCGTGATTTTTCATATTGTTTGTTTTTAAACTGAATGTTACAAGATTGTATTCAAGATCTGAAGAACAGAAATTGCAGATCATGTGAGTCACTTAGCCATTCCATGTGGGATATTACTAAGATCTGAAAGTTTAAGAAACACGTAGCATCAACTGCAACTGGAGACTAGAAGCACACAATGTTTCAAGTGAGGTAGTAAAAATGCAGCTCCTTTCCTTCTTTCATCAACCTTTCAGCCTCTGCAGATTTGTTGCTGTCACTGCATAAATGAGTGACAGAGAAATATTTCTTTTAATAAATCTGAAGTAAAGAATGTTTCCTGGGCTCACATCATGGGAAGTCTCAAAATAAAGTCACTTGTACTGTACACTTTTTTTTCCAAAGAAGACAATGTCTTGTCCATATCACTCTCATAAATGACAATGAAATGGGCTCTCTGGTGTCTGATTATTGATTTCCAGGAAATCTAAAATTCATTGACTGCAACCTTTCAGTCTTTCCTAGCCTACTCCATATTTTACTGCAGTCTTTTTCAACTACATTTCCACTTTCCCAAGTCAACTGTTTCCCCTTACCTGTTTGCTGAAGCTTGTGTTTGGTACTCAACTGTACCTTGTCTGTTGGATTGAATTCTGTCCTATGATGGGTTGTCCATTGATTAGTCTTTTACTTTATTTATTCCTATGTAATTTGCAGCAATATTGAGAGCCATGGTAGTGCAGTAGAATGCAATATTGCAGGCTAATTCTGCCAACTGCCAGCAATTCATTTCTGAGTGACTCAAGGTTATCCCATCTTTCCATCCTTCTGAGATTGGTAAAATGAGGACTCAGATTATTGGGGGGCAATATGTTGACTCTGTAAATCATCTAGAGAGGACTGTAAAGCACCATGAAGCAGTATATAACTTTAAATGCTATTCCTATGACATTGTGGAGAAACATTTGGGAGATCTATGCAATTTCTTAGATCTGAACTTGTCAATGCTAGTGCTATTGCAATATTTCTCCACCTTGTGTTCAGCTGTCCTGGAATCTGATTATTGTTGATTATTGCCACCTCCTTAGATGCTATCCATATATTCACGAAAACATGAGCTTAGCCCTGGAAGCCAGGAAAACATGAGAAAGAAATTCAAATTGCCTATCTTGATTTTCTTTGATATACAAGGGAGGGAAGTAGAAATGTTGCCAGGTTTCAAGATTCTCCTTATTTTGTTCCTAGCAATTTTCTGCAAGTACAGGATCCACTCGATTGTCAAGCCATTGGTTGCAAGAGAAATTGATCAACTGAGTTGTCACCCAAGTCTGATGTCATGAAGTAAGAGAGAGTGACTGGCTCAAAGTCACAGCTGACTTTCATGCCTAAGGCAGGACTAGAATTCAGAGACTCTGGGTGATTGACCCAAAGCCACACAGTCTCAGCTTTCATGCCTAAAGCAAGGCCAGAACTCCCAGTCTCCTGGTTCTTCCTTGGTGTTTCACCACTAGACCAAACTGGCCTTCAACAATGTCAAAATTCACGTATTTTAGTCTATATCAATAAAGTAGAAATCCAGTATTTCTTGTAGAATCTGTTCCCTGTTCCCTGTTCTGGCTTATTGTGTACTTAAAGGAAGGACCTGTAGGGAGGCTGCAAAGTTATTTTAAGATTATAAAATATAAGTTCTATCATCTTTACCACCCACTCCTTCATTGAAAGTATTGCAAAATCTTGCCACCTTTGTATATACAATAATCTTGCTCTTGTTGTCATATAGAAAAACTAAGTTCCATGACTTTTTTCTCAACTGTTTCTCCATCTGTGTGAAGAGGTAGCCTTGTGGTTGCAGTTGTGTATTAATCTTTAAAATCCTTTGAATCGATGTATCTATTTGAATCCAAAATTTTCTAGATTTTTCATGCATCCACCAAGCATGATAGAATGATCCTCCCTCATTGTTCACATAAATTCCAATATAAATTTGAACTTATATGTTATAACTTCTATATATATTCTAAACTATTTCTCTGCTGATGTATGCCATAAAAAGCTTCTGTTCTCAGTAGCACTTATTTGTTCATCCAAACCAGTGGTGGGATTCAAAATTTTTACTATTGGTTCTGTGGGTATGGCTTGTTTGGTGGGCGTGGCTTGGTGGTCATGTGACTGGGTGGGCATGGGCAACTGGGCAAGATGGTGCGGCACCTTGGTGCAAGTGACATCGAGTTGGCCACACCCACTCAGTCACATGACCGATGCTGCAGAGACAGGATGATTTCCTACGTACCTTCCCCCTTCCTCCTCTGGCTTTGGGCTGACAAAAAAAAAAACCCAACTAAAGATCACAACTGCCTGCTGAGTCTGCCTGCTGAATGGGTTTTATTTTGGGGTGGTTTTTGTTTTTTGTTTTTTTGCCAGAAACCCATCGGAGATAAATTTGCACCACCAAATCTTACTATACCTTGTTGTTGCAGCACTGTTGGTTGCTGCTGCAGGTGCTGCTGTAGCCGTCCAGCTGCCCAAGTAAAGAACCGCACCAGCTCAGGGCGACTGTGAGGAGCAAGAGGGGAAGCCAAGGCACTCACCTCATAGTAGTCAACTCTCTCGCTCCAGTTAGGTGCTCCCGGCATGCACAAGGAGTGTGAAGGAAGACTTCTCGTGAATTCAGGGGCTACACCTCTCCCAGTGATGAGTTGGCGGAAATCCAACGAAATGTCTTCCAGCTCTTAAAGATCAACTTTAAGAGTGCCCCCATGGAAGAAGCTGAGAACAAGAGCAAAAGTAGCAGCGGCGGGGGTGACAAGGGCATGTGATGGGTCCCTCCGCAGTCCCCTCCCGAGTGACAACTAGGGCTTTGGCACCTCCTCTTTTCCTCAGAGGCGCAATGTCTGCCTCCCTTTACACACCTTGTGGAGGGACACACGCCTGTCACCCCCGCCATCACTACTTTTTCTCTTGGTTCTTGGCTTCTTCCATGGGGGTGCTCTTAAAGTCAACCTTTAAGTGGTCCTGGAACATCCACCCACCTGCCCGATGCCCGCCCTCCTGGAGCATGCTTTCTTCCTTCTGGTGGATGTGTCTCTTCCAGCCCAGCCTGGCCAGCCAGCAACTGACCACATGTCCCGTGACTTCTTGCCCCCCTTGTCACAAGATGCCTGCAGCTGCTGCATGATTTTTTCGGTGTGGCTGCAGTCCAACAACTGCACTGAAAAAAGCTTGCCCTGTTCTATATGTTGGGCTCAGCAAGCCTGAGCAGCTGGCACATAGAACAGGGCTGCGCTGGACCATTGGAGAGGTGGAGCAAAGCTGGAGATCAGTAGCTGCCTCTTTTGCAGCACAGAAATCCTCCCCAAATCAGCCGGCTGGTCTTCTCTTTCTCCACCTGTTTGTTTTGTGTAGCTGAGGGGGAGGAAACCAGCTGTCCAAAGGGGCAGCTGCTGGAGGCGACTCTTTTTCAGTCTCCAGCTGTTTCTTTTGGGCAGAAATCCTCCCTGAATCGGCCAGCTGATCTCTTTCTCCACCCGTTTGTTTTGTATGGCCAAGGGGGAGGAGATCAGCTGGCCAAAGGGGCAGCTGCTGGAGGTGACTCTTATTCAGTCTCCAGCCATCTCTTTTGGGCAGAAATCCTCCCAAATTGGCTGGCTGGTCTCCTCCTCCTCAGCCATACAGAACAAATAGGCAGAGAAGACCAGCCGGCCAATTCGGGGAGGCTTCTTCCGCTGTGAAAGAGACAGCTACTGATCTCCAGCTTTGGTCTTCTTCTCCAATGGTCTGGTGCCACCCTGTTCTATACGCCAGCTACTCAGACTTGCCAGGCCCGGCACATAGAACAGGGCATGCTTTTTTCAGTGCAGCTGCTGGACTGCAGCTGCACCAAAAAAAGCATGCAGCAGCTGCAGGCATCTCACAACAAGGTGGGCAAGAAGCCCCAGGACATCTGCCCACCCACCTGCTGGCTGGCTGGGCCGGGCCAGGCTGGAAGAGGTGTGTCTGCTGGGAGAAGGAAGAAAATGTGCTCTGGGAGGCAGGCAGGCAGCCAGATGTCCCAGGGTTTCTCCACATGCACACTGCCTGTGTAGCGGCTGCACATGCAGTACGCATGTGCAGCAGCCCTGGGGCATCCGCCCAAGCTGTGCCACATCCGCCACATGGTAGGGAAAGCTAGGAGAGCAACCAGGGCAAGTTGGCAACCATGTGACCAGGTCAGGGCCGTGGCCAGCCAGGGGTTGCCACTGGTTCGACGACCCACGCCACATCACCACTACCAGTTCGCCCGAATCAGTGAAAACCGGTTGAATACCACCTCTGATCCAAACCAAACAGCAAGTTGCAAAATACAATTTAAAATCAGGTAACTCCAACCCTCCTCTTTCCTTTGCATCTTGTAACACCTTACATTTAACTCTTTCCTTTCTTTTGCTACACAAATTAAGAAATAATCTTTTGCCACTGTTTAAATAATGCATAAGTTGTCAAGATAGGTATTACGTGAGACTTACTTCATGTTTCAAGAATGAGTAAGCTTTCAGCTTTTCTGAATGTTTAGCTGGCCTTGGTTACTATTTTGTTTTCTTATTAGTAAGATAACTTTTCCAGAAACATTACTTTAGTTCTACATGATCAAGGCCCTGTTCCTGAAAAGCATCAGGTCTTGCAGAGAAGGTTGGAGAGAGAAATAAGATCTGAGCATGCTCAATTGACTACCTTCGCCAAATGTACCATCCCAGAGTTACTTCTCTCCTTATTTATATAAGAATTTGTGTTTCATCATATTTCAATCATATTGAAATCCCCTTCATGACCCTTGTTAAGCTGTGGCATCACTGACCCCAAGAAAGCAACATGATCACTGACTATTTAGAAGAAATAGATTTTTCTTTAACTGTTGGAAGGCAGATTTCTTGCACATCAAATGCATGAGCAATAATGAGAATGGACCCAGTGGAGTTGGAGAGTTTATTCTTGCAGTGCCATTAATGAAATTGCAATCAGGGATGGAGAAGAGGGAGAGATCTACATGAGCAGCATCACTAATACTTGCTTTGTTAAGAATTGGTGACACCTTAACAACATGCTAATAGACTCCACTGCTCCTCTTCACACAGCACTGGGGTATTTTTTGTTTTGACCTCCATTTTCATCCCTCATTTTTATTCAAGAAGAGCTTCAAAGCTCTTGAATATATTTCTTGTAAAGTGTTGCAAAGACAGCAAGGGTTTCTTCAACTTTTGAGGGCTATTGATGGCTGCTGTGGTGTCCAGTCTGAACACACCAGCTTGGCAAACCGGAGAAGCCAGAACATCATCAGTTTGCTGAAAACAGGCACTCCCAAAGATGCATCTATTCATTTCAGTCCTGGTAGTTCTCTCATTTATGGCATCTATCTCTCTTCCTTCTCTTACCCTTATATCTAAGCCTTTGTGAGCCACCCACCATCTGTGTTAAGATGTTTATCCCACACTCAAGTCCATGCATACATGCAAACAAAATTTCCTTTCTCCTGTTTGTTCACCTGTTTTGCTCAGCAATCCCAACTTCTTCAGCTCTGACTGGGTGGTGGGGAATGGAGGGGTCAAAGAGATCATCTATGTCAACATCATCTATCTTCAGTCTACAATACAGTTGTTTCAGCAGTTCCAGGAAGGCTCCACACCCATTTGTACCACTCAGGTGATACTGACAAAACAGACTTTTAGCGAGTCATTGTGGCCACCTTCAGGTGACCTCAGTGACTCGCTAAAAGAATGCAAATGACCAGCTGTCTGCAAAGAACATAAATCCTTCACCATCCAGTCAGAGCTGAAGAAGCTTCTTGGATGAGAAGTGAAACAGCTTCAAAGAAAAACCAGAAAGTCCAGTTGCATCTTGAAAAAGCACCTGGATGAAATGACCTGGATGATTGAGAATCTCCATAGACATATCATCCACAGAGCACACTGGCTGGAGAAGTCTGGTAGTTGAAGTCCAGATATCTTAAAATTGTCCAGGTTGAGGAATGCTGCACTAGAGTAACCTAAAGTTTTAAATGAACAAATGAATTTCTCATCCATTTCTCAAGCAGACAGTGCTGAGTTAGAGGTACTAATATGCTGATTCAATATCAGTCAGAATTGTATGTTTCACTTCACCATTCTTTTACAGATGCTTTGGAGGTTGGGGATTATTCCTGATTAGTGGAGCATTAGCTGCTGCTGAATTTATGCAGCTTGTCATCCAAACAAATAATCTGACTTTACAGCTAAATGAATCCTGAATGCCCTCTGCAGGCTAGCTTTTTCATTTCCATGATTTCCTCGCCACCTGGGTGCAGTTGCTTGCTTGATTATTACCTTTTGTTTCCTACTTATACCCCTACCAGACTTATCTTACCAACAATTGAACAATTTAACTATCCTCTGAATTCATGCATCCTGAATGCCATCTTTGCTTGAAGGAGCAAAGTAGTGGAAAATCAAATCTCTCAGTCAGGTGCCAGCCACAAGGCAAGAGAATTGTATTGGGAACAGCCAGCTTTTATAGCACTGAGATTTGAGCCATCTTTGAAAGAGTTAGCCATAAAAAGTAACCATCAACTAAAAAGATACTCCTTTGGTCTTTTTAGCTGCCAGCAGAAAGGGAGCGGGGGGAAACAGTGCATTCCTCAAGTGCCTAGATAATCGCCCTGACAGCCCAAAGTTGTTGGAGCGCAAGAATATTACTGGAGAGCATGATTGATGACTCTTGGCTATGGACATGTCCCATTGGAGAATATACATCCAGGGGGTGGGGGGAAGACCAGGGTCAAGGGGGAAATGAATGATGTCTTTTAGTATCAGCTGCATCCAGCCAACGCCAAATGGCCACTTCTAATAAATCAATTTTCTTTTCTCTGAGAGATGCGGCTATGATTTGAATGGTGGTGGATTTGTTGGAGTCAAATGACAGTAACCAGGCCACCAAAGAACATGGTGGCTGGACACTATCAAAGCTGATCCCAGCCAAAGCATAAAAAAACCTCAAGAAAGTAATGCAAGATTGGAAGAATCGGAGAGACCTGGTCTATAGAATCTCCAAGAGTTGCACACAACTGAATAGATAACATCATCAAAGACCTAAGAAGATGACTAAGGTGGGTTTTTTTTTCTGTGTGTGTGTCACTTTTAGTTTAGGTGCCAAAACAAAAGAACCAGAGAGAAAAAGATGGCATTTTTTTAAAATTTAAAAGATATGTATAGCCACCCATCTTAAAATACAGTTGGTTGGCTCATAGCAACCACAAAACCCAGAACCATAAAAAACATAAAGCCAAAACAATTGGATGCCTCAATTATCCCCTTGGGATTTCATACAACCAACTCCAGGTATTGTACTGTACAAATAAAAAGCTACAAGTTGTAGGCCTTCCACATCATTGTGGGAAAGGTGTTCCATAAGGTAGGGACAGTCATAGAAAAATACAATTGGTTGCCATATGGGCCATATTTTCAATTCAGCTTCTCTTCTTGAAGCACCAGTTTTGCTCCTTGATTAAATGAGTTGACCTGTTTTGGATCCATCTCCTAGTGGTGATGTTGGATTATACCTCTAAAGGTGTGGGTTTCATTTGTCAGAAAATATTTGGCTGTGTGGCAAAGCACGGCACTGCTGGTTATTTTTCACCTCTTGGGATGTTGTATCCTTAACACCCACTTCACGATCCTAGTCCTGATCCTGAAGCTCATGAGATAGTTCTGGATACTCATTCTCATACTTCCTTTCAGTCCAACTTACTTTATGGGATTTTTGTCATAAGGTAAACATGGTAGAAATCTCTCTCTGAAATAAATATCCTAATAGGTTTTTTCTTTAGTTATGCATTATTGGTATGGACTTCAGAAAATCAGAAGATGTCTATTTGAAGTACACACATGGTCCTGCCCTGCCCTGTGTTCTACAAATGCTTTGCTTCTGACAACTCTGATCCCAGTCCCCCAGCACCTTTCCCCCAGTGCCAGGTGGGGATACTGTTCCTTTTTCCAAGATGTCTGAGCTCTTGGGCTACTGTCAACAAATGACCTTATGCTATGGTATCAAACTTGTATGGTAGCTTTACCTTGCTTCTTCCTTACAGTGATTAATTTGGCTGGCTTTTCACTGACTCCCATTTCAGAAAAGTATTGATCACTCTTGACACCGAGGACACAGCAATAGAAAGGAACAATAAGATAAACTAAAGAGATGGCAGATGGCAGTGATGGTGAAGGCAAATAGCTTTTTCATTAGTGTGAGCTGGGCAGCTTTTGGGTAATACCTTAGAGCTCCACCTGTCTTACTTAATCTATTTCTAAGCGGTAGAAGGAAGATGCCACTCTGTTTCCTGCCATGGCAGAAATGGATGATTTAGATTTCTTGGAGATGTTTACAACAGCAGTCACCACTTGAAGCCCAAAGTGGCTCATTGTGTTTGGAAAGATCTGGATAAATAAAGATGTGACGTGTTTCAAAGAATCAGGAAGAAGCCTATTTAATCACAATGGATCTGTCAGGTCAATATTGGAACCAGAAGTCTTTCAAACAGAAGTTCAAGGAGGCAGTTGTTGAAATGCTATTTATGTTACAGATACTAGAAAAGCTGTTAAAGAAATCTAAAAATTGAAAAATGTAACATGTGTGCCATAAGTTTAGCAGAAGGAAGGTTCATAGGTGACATAACAAGCTGAGCCTCTTCCTTTGGGTGGCAAGCAGGGATGGGAATTCAAATTTTTTAACAACCAGTTCTGTGGGCATGGCTTAGTTGGTGGATGTGGCTTGGTCATGTCACTGGGTGTGCGTGGCCAACTCGACATCACTCACATCAAGGGGCGCTTCTCCTCACCTGGCCTATCATGACAGTGGGGATGCTGCAACGGTCATAAGTGTGAAAAATGGTCATAAAATTTTTTCAGTGCCATTGTAACTTTGAATGGCCACTAAATGAACTGTTGTAAATCAAGGATTACCTGTACAAAAATACAAAAAGCTTCTTTGCTTGCAAAAAGCTGCCCTAAATACCAATCATTAGATTAAAAATACCTGCAAGCCGGAGTTACAAATCAGGCAGGGTGCCAGAGCACCTTGAGGAATTAAAATGCAGTGATAACTATCAGCAGCCAACTCTTGCTCATAAAGAGAAAGCCTTTAGCAGAGAAGTCATTTAAGCCCTCCAGAAAGAGCACACCCAGGAAAAGCAATCCTTAGATCCATTTGCACCACTTAAAGATACCACCTGGTCTCACTCACCTCACAAGATATCCTAAGGAAGTCATCCAGATTTAAGGAAAGATCACATGCCCCCCAGAAAGGCAGTAAAAAGATCAGTGCCAAGCTTGCATCCTGCCTCTTGGAAGTACACCCCAAAAGGACAGTGCCAGATACTACTAAAGCAGTGAAGGAAGACCCCCTTCCCAGATAGAAAAAGAAACCACGAGGCAGGAAAAAATTCAGAGATAATACAAATAATTAAATCACAACAGTAGCTGTTGCTTGTTAAACCAATTACCAGAACAAATAGACACAGGAACTACCCAGATTTCTCAATCCAGTTTCTTTTCAGGACAGAGATTAACCTTTTTCCTTCCAAATAAAGCTGAATAGGGAAAATTACCCCATCAATAATCACAGGATTAAATGTCACCAAGGACAGAATTAAACTTCACCAAAAACCAGTTTTAGACCAAAACTCAGAAAGAGTATGTAAACTCACATTTGAATGTCAATCTTTCTAGCTAGCCAAGAAGCCTTGCTGAATGTCATTCATCTTGGTTCCTTGTCATTAAAAGCTCCTTTCCAGCAACTCTGCTTCATTATTCAATTATTTCTTCAAAGTGCTGAAGTATTTCCAGGGGAGTATTTCCTCCCAACAGCAGTGTAAAAAATTTAGAACAACCCTTCCCCTTTAAGAAGGTCACTGGGGTTCCAGTGCTCATAATCTCCATTCCATGTCTACTGTGAACAAAGATGATGAAGTTTTAGTCCAACAGCATCTTGAGTGGCATGGATACCCTACCTGGTTTTCTCATGCCACTTGTGTCTCTTTTTCTCTCCTCTTAATTATTCCTTTCCCTAGAAATCTAAGCACCTCAAGAAATAAGAATTAGAATCCATTCCCCCTTTAAATTGTGTCTGAAATAATATCCAAAATCTAGATTACAAGGGAGAACTGGATTCTATTTAAGACTATAATCCTTACTGCTAAATGAGTATTTGTTCATACTCATATATGAATGAATGAATGAATGAATGAATGAATGAATGAATGAATGAATGAATGTTTATTCATAGCAGCAACTTGATTGACCTTCATCTCAAAAACCAAACTAGGGTCACATCCAATATGTTTTTTTGGTAGAAATCATCAGGAAAACTCAGGGCTATAATTTAGTTGAAAAAGTATCCTGGAAGAATGCAACAGTCAAGTACTTCTATAAGCTTGTCACTCCATGTCTTCTCTCCATATGAAAATGAAGTGTATGGCTGTCACACTTGAGAACATCCCCCATGCAACCTATTTCTGGTATGCATGAGTAGGCTTGCAATCCAATTTGATTCTTTGATGCAATTTGAACTGCTGATTTAAATTGATTTGGAAGACACTTCTGATTCAATTGGATTCTCTGAGCTGATTTGGGAGGGGAGAGAACTGTTTTTGTACAAATGGGAGATTGATCTGTCAAATAGAGTTGTGTATTATTTAGGAGGGCAAGGGGGAGAAACAGGGTTCCTCCATTTTGATGAAAACCTCTTTTGTCTCTCTCTCATTCAGTGATCCTCTCTCTCTCTCTCTTTCATATGCTGTTGGAGAATTTTAAACACAGCTGAGTCATTCATAAAATAAATGAAGAGTGTTCATGGGTGGAATCCAATCATTCTTTTTCTCTGTATACAATGATAAATCAAAAGGCAATTGTTATGATTCCCCAGAAAGGATTTTCTTAAGAACAGTCTCTTCTGCCAGAGAAAGGTTGTTAAGGTAGGAGGGGGGTCACAACTGGAAGGCAACAACTTCTATCAAACACACCCCGGGCTCCTTGTAAGCTTATGAAGCTCTGCTGAAGCTTCTGTTGCAAATCCAAATGGATTTGGAGGGAGGAATATAATCTGCCTATGCCATTTGATGGACCAGGAATCTCCAGAGAAGACAATTAAGACAAAGATTATCTTAATTTATTGAGCACTGGCTCTGTGTCTGCTTCTGGAACTACAGGAAAATTCTCTATAGTCCATGACTAGAAGCTGTTAAGATTTTAGGACTTGCAATCATACTTCATTGCAAAAGTGTTTTTTCAAGAAGTTATGTTTGCTTTATTCCTAACTCTTTCACGTTTAGCATACATTATGATGAGAGATATGACTTCAATATGGGTATTGTCCCAGTCCAAAACAGGGTTCGTTGCTCATACCCAATCTGAACACACTGATATGAAGCTTGTAAAGAATTTTTATTCCAGAGGAGAATTTCAAAGCCTGTTTAAGCTCCCAATGTCTACCGTGATTTTTATACAGTATTTCCCACAAGTTACAGCATGTTAACAACATAGGATTACAAGATATTTTTCCATGTCCATTTACAGCAATTCCTATATTTTCATAGCATTTGCACATATATATAATACGACACTCAACAATGTTGTTTCTATCAGATACACAGATAAATCAATATTACATGTTCCATACTGATTTTTTTTAAAGAAGACTTGCCTTTTAGAACCCATATTTTGCTGTAATATTTGCAAACCTTTCCTGTTTTGTGCCTTTTGCCTTATCCCACAAAACACTTGGACTTACAGTTTAGCAAGCTAAGCATGCTATATCTTACTCTAAAATTTAGGCTTTTATTGATCTGTTATCAAACTTTTATTGGGAATTTGGGGTCTTCTCTACCATTGGCACTTAGTGACTGACTAAATATCACTATTTCTTGGCTTCCAGTGATTGGTGCAGACACAGTGGGCAGCTGCGCACAGTGGGCAGAGCAGTGGGCAGAGCACAGTGGGCAGACTTCTATGGTGCCTCCAGATACTACTAAAACTAAATTAATCTCCTTAAATACACAAGCATGAGAAAAATCCAGAAACGGTAAAACTGGGTAACATGTATGTAAAATGAATCAATATATTCTCCCTTTGCATGCATTGGTACAAGAGTGGCGTGCATATTTCCACCATAGATGATAAACACCCTCCTTAACTGATTGTGGAGCCAAGAGAGGAATCAGATTGGAGTCATTATGTTCCCACAAGTGATCTAAGTCCAATCCTTTTTGAATTCTGTTAATTCAAGTCTAGGAAAATCATTGAATAGAGTTTAGCCTAAATTTCTGAATGTTTAATTTGTAAAAAATAGTTACCCTTTGGATTCTGTGGTCGCCAAATCTTGTGAAACAGTTTCTGGCTCAGAACAGAATACAAGAATACAATTAAAGAAAAATATGTACAAAGTTGTCACTATTAAGAATTTATTTATTTATTTAGCATATGGCAAATACATGGACTTATAGTGGTTCAAATGTTAATGTCCAATCCACCCAGCCATTCAAGGACAGGGTGGTCTATGTTGAAAAATTAGCAGGCTTAAATCCAGGAAGCCCTCACTCAACAGCTGTCTATCAACTTTGACATCAACACACAGTGGAAAGCCAAATGGGCTGCTGAACGCCCAGATACAGGCAGTTACGTAGTTGACTCTACACAAAAGGTGCCAGGTTTTAAACTTCCTCACCAGCATTGGTCAACTCTGAACAGGTTCTGTACCCAACATGGTATCTGCCAGGACTCATTGTTTAAGTGGAGTCTTGTCTCTACCCCTCAGTGTCACTGTGGTGCTTCTCGAAAAAAATATCCATCACATTGTGTCTGAATGTCCAACAAGAGCTTACAATGGCCCAATGGGTGATTTTTTTCAACTATTAAGAAAAACTGCACATACAGGAATGAACAAACTTGGTTGTGCTTATTAAAAATATGAATTTTATGCAGTTGGATAGAATATTGTTCCTATTCATCATATAATGATGCAAATTTTAGCAGACATTGTCTTTTCTGGGGTTGGATTTGAATTCCAGTTGAAATCTGAGCTCCAAGGAGGCCTTGGTGGTGCAGGCTGTTAATAGCCTAGCACTTAGTTCCAGCTGCCTGTAATTATTGCAGGCTCGAATCCCACCAGGCTCAAGGTTGACTCAGCCTTCCATCCTCTCGGGGTAGGTAAACTGAGGACCCAAGATTGTTGGGGGCAATAAGCTGACTTTGTAAAAATGCTGCTTAGTAATAAGAAGGCATATACAATGGAATGAAGGCTATTGCTGAGCACATTGGGTTGTATCCCAAAAATTGTAAGCTGCCCTGAATCTCCGGAAAAGGGTGGGATATAAATATGAATTTAAAAAAAAGGAAAGGAAAATTAATTTATCTTCTTCCCATTTTCTAAGTGTATTTATATGATGAATCAGCAGTGATCCAAGTGCACATGGAAATTTTTGATGCTTATTCTTAATCTTGTTTTTCAAAATAATCAGATTATGATATTAACCACCATGTGATACACAAATGTACATTGTCCTCACTTTCGTTTTAAAAGAAATAGCTAAAAAGGTAAGCCCCCCCCTTTTTTTTCTCCACCCAAAGTCTTTATGATATTACTTTATTCATATAAGTTCATGATACTTCCCAAGGTAGTTTTATATAGTCCATGTCTATAATATGGTTATTATTGTTGGTCGCATTTTCTCCACTTTCATTTTCTATGACTATAAAATCCATAATTTGAATTCAGTTACAGTCATAGTTAAGTATAGAGCAATCTGCCCTTGACTATTGTAGAAATGTTCACTAGGCAAAATTTGAGATTTAGGAAGGAAGAACTAAGAGTGGAGGTGGTTAGCAGTCTTCTCACAAGGTCAATGTTCTGTACTGTTGCTGTGTGGGCATGTCTTCTGTGGTCCTAGAGTGCAGTGGGAAAAAGTATTCATCATTGGTTTCTCAAAAAAAAAAATCTCAAGAGGTCAGCTGTTTTCCCATCTATTCTTGTGCAATCTCCCACATTGTTAGAAATAAGCCCTTCATGTATGCATACAATCCACCTTAACCCATTTGTCAGTGGGGACCAGCACTCTCTTTATAGTTTTTATGAGTTCTGTTTGTGAGAGATATTCATGTGAAAGCTTGGATAATGCAGTAAGCACAGGACATATTTCACTGTTAGAGGTAGACATTTTTCACCATGAGGTTGAAGATGTGATGGAGAATTATTGGAGCTCTTCCATGGGAAAGGAAATACCTCCACAATTTTGTCGGTGGTTGGTGTTTTTTTTTTAAAAAAAATCTTCCTCCTTTAGCACTTTATTGCTTTGACTTTTTGGAGATTTATCAAAATAGGTTTAAGAAAACTTTTAGAGGAAGGGAATTTATTTTTACTTAGTTGTGTCCCACTTACATTATATTTACAAATAACTCAAGGGGCAAAAAAAATATCCAATACATCTTCATCCTCCTATTTTCATAGGATTTTATCATGAATTATGGGAGAAAAAACTATAGTAGCTATTTATGGTATTCAACCAACCATCAATGGAACCCTGTTTTACATATCCATGGGAGACAAGAGAAGGAGCAGCCATAAAGTTGGGTGTGGTCAGATAAGAGACCGCTTAGCTCATAGAATTAATGGCCAAAGATGGCAAAAAATCTGAGAAGGCACTTTCCCAAGTTTCTTGGACCCCAAAAGTGAAAAGGGAGATATGTACTTTCAGACCTGCAAAATTATGTTACTGTAACAATAAAGATAATGTTAGTACTCATGATTAGTGTTTCTTGTCTGGACTACCTCAATCTTCTTAGAAGTTTGTCAAGTCCCCATTGCTTATTCCTGTTATTTGCCTCCTCTTGTCCTTCTACTCCTCTTCTCCTCTCAATTCTCATATCTGAAGGTTCGATAGGAGACAGTTTCTGTTAGAAGGTTTAACCTGGAAATTATACAAAGCATTAGTCCAGACCATTAGGACATTGTTTCTAATAATATCCAGAAGGTCTGGATATGAAGGTTCCATGTTATTTCAAATTTCTCAAACTTAGTTCTGCAAAATAAGGGGCTGTTGAAACACAGGTGGTAGTAGCTGAACACTTTGGGTCTTTGGATGCATGCAATTCCAGGAGGGCCTATTCTGCGGCGGCCCCCGCTTTATGGAATCTTCTTCCGCTGGAGCTCCGGTTGGCTCCCGATCTCCGCACCTTCCGCCATG
This sequence comes from Naja naja, assembly GCA_009733165.1. Lineage (NCBI taxonomy): Eukaryota > Metazoa > Chordata > Lepidosauria > Squamata > Elapidae > Naja > Naja naja. The sequence goes on along the minus strand of CM019160.1, from coordinate 6,144,202 downwards.
AGTTAAAAACCTGGCTGTTTTTACAATCTGGGCTATGTTGACTCTTGGGGTTTTGTTTTAATATGGGGGTTTTAAATTGCTTATTTGGCTTATAACCTGTTTAATATAGTTTTAAGTAATTTATTGTTGTATTGTATTTTAGTGTGAGCCTCCCCGAGTCCCTTGGGAGAGGGGGCGGCATATAAGTCGAATAAATAAATAAATAGATAAATAAATAAATAAATAAATAAATAAGACTACCAGGAAGTTCTCACATTTTGTTGAGGCTTTAAACAGGATCCATTGGACCAGACCTCCACCCTAAAAAATTAATGTATTACAGTGCCAATTCAGAAGAAGGCAAAACCAAAATGTACTGGTAAATCACATTGCTACTTCACTTACTACATGAGCAGTTCTTTTCAAAGCTAAAACTTACATGGCTTACATGTCAAAGCCTTAGTATCCATTTACAAGCAAAAGACCCGTCTTCTTACATAGACCTCTTTAAATAGATTTCTTGAAACGGAAAAGAAAATAAGCTACAGAATTCTTGGCTATTGAATCAGCTATTTTACTACCCAATTCTTCTGCCTTTGTGCCATGGTTTCTTTGTCAGCTTGCTAGCCACCTACTGATGAATTGCAGAGGTGGCTTCTCTTTTCCTGAATAGAGAACAATTTTTTGGGGGGTACCTGTAATAATTTGCAAAAGCTCTGTCCACAATGCCAGGCTCTGAGAAGCCCATTACAATATATAAAAATGCTCCTTTACCATTTTAGAAATGGCTAATAATCAGGGGTGGACTTCAAAAAATTTAGCAACAGGTTCTTCCCAGTTGCTGGGTGGGCATGGCCATGGTGGGTGTGGCCAAGTTGGCCTCCTGCACCATGTTGTGGGAGGGGCATTTTTGCCCTCCCCGGACTCCAGAGGCTCTCTGGAAGCTGGAATCAGGCCCATTTCCAGCCTTCCTGAACTTCAGGGAGGCCTGCTTTTCACCCTCCCCAAACCTCTGCACACACCCTGCACTTACTTGCATCCAAAACAGGCCATGTGGGGACTTCTGGGAGGGGCGGGGTAGGCGGAGCCGGCCAGGAGTGGGATTTGGGGGCTCTCCGAACTGCGCAGAATCTTAGCTAAAGGATCTCCCAAAACCCTGCGAACCCCCAGCAGCCCATCCCTGCTAATAACTCACTAAATAATATTTGCAGGAATCTTACACTCCTTTGATCAAACAAAACCTGTGAAACATTGAATGATTGATCATGCAAAAAGACTTGTGTTCAGCAGTTTACATTATAAAGATAAAATATGGACTTTTAATATTAAATACTGTTTAAGTGTTTTAGAAACATGGGGGTAATGTTAATTGGAGAGAAGATTACATGAGGTACTTAATTTTGATCTTTGCAAAGGGTTACTAAAGTTCTTTCCTTCCTTCAGTTTGATGATTGACCAGGAAGATTTCTATTCACTACTAAAATTACAACATTAGTTTATAATTTTATAAACATTATAATGATGGTTTGCCCTATATATTCTAATAATAACTAGGGTTCAAGATACTAGAACAAATGTAAAAACATAATACCAATGAGTGTGCTTGGAATATTAAGATTATATATATAGATAGATACAGATTAAAATTATACATATGTTTAGGATTTTAATTTATCAACAATGAATACAACAATATAAATCTAAGTAAGAGGTATACTGTTATATGAAATTATAAATAAAATGCTAAAATGAGTTCTCTATACCAAAGTTTAAGACAGAGTGAAATCACTAAACTGCTAAGAATGTAAGTGCATTTTATAACATGAAACTTGTTTGTAATTCTGCTTAATATAGAAAAGATTTGAAATGTTTAGGAGAATAAATACATTCATATCAGCTGGTCTTTTTTTTAAATACTGGTGCATAGTTATTTAAGCTTCCTTCCACTCCCCCTCCACAAACTTTGAAAGAAGCTAGATCTGATAGAACTGCTTTTTCCACTTTAGCCATTTTAAGATGTATGGACTTCAGCTTCCAGAATTACCCAGTCAGCATGCTGGCTGAGGAATTATGGGAGTTGAAATCCACATTTCTTAAAGTTGCCAAGATGGAGAAGCATTGCAATAGAACATCCATGAACATGCATATTATAGTCTTGCATTATTACCGCACCCTGGAAAAAAAAAGAAAGGGATTGTGACCCAAAGTATTTGGTCTACACATATGTCAATAATGGGAAAAATTAATGCAGAATCTCTGTTGTGGAGTATGGAATTCCAACATCCATGGGGTGTTGGGGGGTGGAACTTGAATAAAGGAAGAAAATTTTACAAACTTCTCTGGGGAGAAATAGTCTGGTGGTAAAAATTATGGACACCGATTGCCAAGAACTAAACTGATTTTTTAAAAATGGTCTATTTAATGTTTGGGAGAAGAAATAATTCATTAAAAACCAGAGGACAGTCTTAGCATGACCTCCTTCCATGTAGGGAAAGATCATATTAACAGCTACACTGATTAGCTAAAGTGGTTGAAGCAAGTTAAGTGATATAAATTTGTCAGTGTGAAACTTGCCTCCAATTGAATAATCAATACACACTGAATTGGAGAGGCAGTGAAGCCTTGTTCATCTTAAGATGCGTTAATATCCTCCTTGGAATGAAAATGATTCCATGAAGTAGCTTCACGAAGTAGCTAGCAGAAAATGTATAAGACAGCAATACAATAAGCATCAATATGAAACCCATGGAGGGATTATTCCCTGCTTTTCTAAAAGTGAGAGGTAGCAAATTGTTAATAACTATAGATTAATTTTAAAAATCTGAGCCAATGAGCTTGGGGGCCACAGTAGGAAATTTGATTGAAAGGAGTGACAGAATCCATCCAAAATATTGTCAGTAGTTCATCCCTACAATTGGGGCTTGTAAGGAAAGGGGTTGTGTTTAATTTCAGTTTCTGTAGAATTGCCAACATTAATTGTGATCCTGTAGCATGTTTAGTTCGCCTCCACTTTTCAATTCCGTCAGCTCATTCACACTGTGTTAAAAGTTTGCAAAATAATTATCAGTTGGTTGTATTACCTACTCATGCAAAATTTTGTCAATGTGTCAGAATATTTCAGTCAATTAGTAAGATGAAGAACAGCCTTCATATTGATTCCTTTTATATGATATTTTATAGATGGGCCCATTTTTGCTGAAGAGGACTATTATGATAAAACAGACCACAAATTGGCATTTCATATGGAACAGAACAGAATAACAAAGTTGGAAGATGCTTTGGAGGTCTTCTAGTCCAACCCCCTGCTCAAGTAGAAATCCTATACTATTTCAGACAAATATCTTCTTAAAAACCTCCAGTGTTGGAGCTCCCACAACTTTGGAGGCAAATTGTTCCATTGGTTAATTGTTCTAATAGTCACGACATTTCTCCTTAGTTCTGGGTTGGTTCTCTCCTTGGTTAATTTCCATCTGTTGCTCCTTGTTCTGCCTTCTGGTAGTTTGGAGAAAAGATTGACCCATATACTTGCCCAATCCTTCGCTGAAGACCTCTGGAAACTCAGACTTCAAGGCCTCCTCCCATTCAGAGTTGCTCACGTGATTGATGCCAGTCACCTCGATGCCTAGTGGATTGAACCACTCAAGTCCCAGCAAGCTTGGGCGATCCTTGTCCACGATGGTCAGGGGCAAACGTTTGGTGTGGCCTTTGAACTTCACGTTGAATTCTCTTGTTCCAACTACTGGAATCTTGTTCCCTTGGTAGTCTTTAAGAGTCAGTGCTTGCTTCTGGAAATGCTTCTTCTGAATGTTGGGAAGTAGTCTGTGAATAGTGTCCCATGACACCATAGATAAATAGGAGCCTGAGTCCACTTCCATTTGGCAAGGCCTTCCTTCAATGAATACCTTCACATGTACTTTTCTGCTTCTCAAGGGTGAAGAATGACCAATGGTGACTGTTTGATGAGTTTCATTCTTCCCATTTGCTTCTGAGTTGTGCCCCATTTTCTCACTGAAGTTGTTGGGCTTGAATTCTTTCTCAGGAAATTTCTTCCTACTAGGTGGAGTTCTGGATGATGTGCAGACTCTTGCTAGGTGTCCTCTTTTCTCACAACGTAGGCAGATGGTGTCTAAAAACTTGCATTCAGTGTGGGGTGCCCCCACAGCCTCTGCAATAATATTCTTGCCTCTTTCTTCCAAGGTCTTTCCTTTTTTCTCCATTCTGAGTCTATAAATTCCTTCCTCCACCTCACTACAGTCTGAATCAGAATCTATTTGCTCGCAATGGGTTGTTGTGGACTTTTCCACATCAGAATGGCTTGAGGCCTTGTTAATTTTCTTCATGGCTGCTGCTGAGGACTTGGTTGCTTCCGCTGAAACAGCTTCCTCTATGGCCTCCTTAAACGTGATCTTAGGTTTCATTAGTAATTTGCTCTGTAAGACCTTATCTTTAAGACCTAGAACAAACCGATCACGCATGGCCTCTTCTAAGTTGGTAAACTCACACGCACCCCCAATGTCCCTTAACCTTGCCACGAAGTCGTTAACATTTTCGCTTTCCCCTTGATCCCGACGATAAAATTCGTGTCTCTTAATGAGGCACGATACTTGTGGCGTAATGGGCTCTTAAAAGCTTTTCTAAATCAGGCCATTCCATTACCTTCAAGTCTGCAGCTCCCGCCAATGCCTTCGCCATCTTGAAGACTGCCGGACCGCAGTGCGTGAGAAATACTGCCCTCTTCCGCTTCTCGGGGATGTCGGCGAGGTCGTTTCCTTCCAAATACATTTGGAAGCGATCCGCATACGATTCCCAGTCTTCTGCCGCCGGATCGAACGGGGCTGGGGGGGTGTTCAGCGCAGCCATCTCGCTCTTCTGTTCGCCTTCAGCATCGTCTCTTCTTCAGGGGAATCCCACCTTCATCGCCAGTGTTAAGTTTGCATGAAGAGTCAGATGCAAAGAGCTTCAGTGAAGAATTTATTAAGTGACTACAGCTCGAATGACCCAACTTGGCTGGGCTATGGCTGCTACTTATAGCCAGCAGCCGTAGTTGCCAGCCAATCAGAGTGCAGGGTTTTCCTGTACTTTTTAAACCAATCATATTTGACATTTTACAAGAACAATTCAAACTAAACCAATAACATTCAAACCTACACACATAACATAAACTATCAATCAAGCTGTTACAAGTATAATTCAGAAGCGGCTGTTAATGTCTTACAGTATTTGCACCTGACAATTAAAGGTTATTATTGGAACATAAAAGGAAAGCCCTAAATGAGAAGAAGAATGTGCCATTAACACAAAATTTCACTGCACTTCCCTGTAATTTTAGCAAAATGAAACGGGTAACTGAACAGAAAGTCATTACTAGCCTAGGTAGACCTGATCTGAATACTATACTTTTACACAGAGAAGAGTGCTGGTATTTTCTTTCTTATTAAGACAGTGCTTCCCCCCCCCAAGGAAAATATAACCATATGTTGCTCCAGTGAACAATTTGTTAAAAAGCCTATACAGTAGGAACATACAGTAGGAACAGATATATTTAAAATGGATAGTATTTAATTATCAATACCTTTCAATTTAGTCAGCACTTTAGTCTGAAGTCTATTAAGTACCAGCAGAAACTGACAAAGAAAAGAAGAAGGAAACAGAGGACGGGGATTTGGTGCAAATATTTTCAGCAATGAAACTGTACTAGGAAATTTTTGGACAAATAATAGATAACGTTTGCAAATTAAGACAGTTATAATGATAATAAGAATTGAGTTTGCACTCCATGAGCTATACTACAAAAAGTATTCTTCTTGGTAAAAGCACACGGAATACTTATATTTCACTTGTAGATCTTTCTGAAAAATACACTGATGAGCAAAAAGGAAGTTTTTGTACTAATTAACTAGAACTCCTTCTTGGACAGAATTGCTAAGATTTTTTACTTTAATAGCTTGCTTTGGCAGTGGAACATGGCTACAACTTTCATCAATGTGGCACTTAGTGCCACAAAGGACCCAGTGTTCTCTCCACTCATGTGCTTGGGGTCATTCTACTTCTTGAATACTCCCTGTAGTTGAACAAGCCAGAACAGCAATGCAAAGTGAAGCAACATGACCAAATAAATAAATAAATGCCAGGTTTGAAGAAAAACATGATTAAACTGCACAACTTTCTGCTGGCTTCTCCACTGATTTTTTTCCCCTGGAAGCTTCCCATAAACAAAATAAATGTTTCCCACAGAAGTTTGAGGAAGGGAAAGAAGAAAGAAGGAAAGAAATAACAGAATGACTGAGAGGAAGGAAGGAAGGAAGGAAGGAAGGAAGGAAGGAAGGAAGGAAGGAAGGACGGACCACAATTGGAATACTGTATCTAGTTTTGGTCACCATGATATAAAAAAGATGTTGAGATTCTAGAGTGTGGAGAACAGCAACAGGGATGATTTGGGGGCTGGAGGCTAAAACATATGAAGAACAATCACAGGAATTGGTTATGTTTAGTTTAATGAAAAAGGGACAAGGGGTAACACAATAGCAATGTTCCAATATTTGAGGGCCATTATGGAGGGAAAAAGAAAGGAAGATTTTTGATGCTCTCTGCAACTTCCCACAAGGAAACGCAATGGGGAAACATGCAGGAAGTCAGAAGTTCTTCCTGCTTTCACTGCTTTTTTGCCCACTTTTGGTTCTCGGTTGAGATGAGAAAATATTTTTGAACTGAAGATCAAACGGGGCATGTCTTGTCTAGTAACAATTTAAAAAGCATGGGAATGTCTTGTACAAGAAAGAAATAGCTAAGAACCTGCAGAGAGAATTGAAATCTTTAACTGGTGGGCCACAGAAAGAGCACATTGGAACTAGAAGATTCAGAATAGGTTCAACACTAAAAAATTCTCCTGACTCTGTTAGGACCACTAACTATCTCTGTTTTTATTTTGCGTCAGCATTTGCTATGATCCCCTTTTCTGCCTGAGTAAGTAGCCAGAGTCAGCATCACCCAGATTTTATGTCAAACATTAGTTTCCTTAACAACTATTCTTTTAAGCTACAGAGCACATCCAAAGAGATGGTGTCAGCATTCATGGAGATAAATGATCAGCTGGATGGTAGCAGCTCAGGACCTCATGCAATAATTTTGACTAATGGGCAAACATTCCTTCAAAAACCAATTCTTTTATAAGCCAGCAGAGTCATAGTCTCTTTGCAGTTCTAGTTTTGTGACATCTGTCAGCTAGACCTGGGAGTATTCCTGCAATAATACATTATTATTCCATGAGAGCATAATCTCATCTTCGTATCCTTACCTCAGTTGCTTTGCATCTTCAACTTTGATGTCCTTAGGAAGCATAACACTTCTCCATTCTTAGGTTCTATCTCCATTGCAGTAGTTGATGAGGATGAATTAGTATTTCAAAGGTAGCTAAGGTTCTAAGCAAAGCTGGAACCGTGCCACATTTTTTTGTCATGGCAGGTTGTTTTAACTATATGTTATTCAATAAATTTATTTATTTATTTATTTATTTATTTATTTATTTATTTATTTATTTATTTATTTGACTTGTATGCCGCCCCTCTCCTGAATAGACTCGGGACGGCTCACAATAAAACCAACACAATAAATAGTTATGTAAAATAGAATTAAACCCAACAAGCCAAATTACTAAAAACAGAGTATAAAACAACCCCCCCCCCAAGAGGAGTCAGCACAAAGCAGCCTGCTGAAAAAGCCAGGTTTTCAGGTCGTGGCGGAAGGTGCGAAGATTGGGGCCAGGTGGAGCCCCAGAGGTAGTTGATTCCATAGGGCGGGAGCCGCCAATAAATCAGTACTGACGTACTTCATGAAATGTATTAGGTTATATATTGTGGACCTTGATGGCTAGGATCACTAGCTAAACCAAAACCTCAACACTATCAGCCCTGAAGGCCATAGAAAATATGTGTGAAGGGTTAGCCTATGTGACTGTGAGGACTCCTACCACAGTGTCTTTTGATAAATGGAATCCACTCAGCCATAATAGCAACCATTTTATGAACTGAGAAGGTCCAAGCCCTCCATTTTATGAGAACACCACAATATCCACAATATTCCCAATGTGCTTACCAGCCCAAAAAGGTTAGCACCACCTAAGCCAATATTATATTGTGTATTTTGTAATACATATTCTTTCTTTTTTCTCAGTTCAGACCAATCCTGGCAAAGCAAAATCCTTTCTTTCCAAGGAGAAATATTATTTTGCTTTAATTCTATCCTCTCTGTTTGTTCCTGCTGCATAGCATAGTAACCCTTTGCTCTTTTTCAGTAATAGTTTTCATAATAGGTCTTATTAATAAGGACCTTTATTAACCAAACTTTCCTAATGAAAATATCTTGAAAGCTCCATATTAGACTTATTAAGCCCTGGGAAGCAGTGTCTTAAAGATTTATCCCAAGCTAATAGTTATTTAAGCAATGAAGACTTGGTCTTAATAAAGGAACCCAAGAAGCATGTGGTGTACAGAAGAATTTATTTCTATCAATCAATTATATTGTAATATAGCAATCAGGCAATATATGCAAAACATTTATCCCAGTAAATTAGATGCAGCCACCACTATGTTAGGGAAACAGCAAAAAGTTATTTGATATTAATTTCCCATTTCCTCTCTTAATCACTGTGTTCACTGATAACACATAAGTCATCATGGTTTAAGTCATGGTGATGAACACGAAACTGAAGGAATCACAGTCTTGAAAGAATCAGCTTCTTCCAATTTGGAATGATAAAACTTATTTCACGGATTGGCCTCCTTTTCTAACAAGATGCCATCCAATCACCTGGATGTTGTTTTTGGAGGGAGGGATGGTGCTGTCCTTTTTTGTTTTGTCAAATTTTTTGAAATTGAAATATAATCTTGAAGAAAATTACTAGAATATATTGCAAGAATGATAGTATTTCATTGACATGAGAGGTCAATGCTACTTCAAAGAATTGCTGAATTCTCTTTGAACATTCTCCAGGTGATGTCTGAGACTTTAAGAAATCTCATGGGAGATTAACAAAAACTCACAAGATGTTGGTCGTTGTATCATAACAGAAGCACACACATTCAGTTGCTTTGAGTGAAGCACCAGGTGGTGTGTGAAGGCTGGTGAGTATTTATATTTTTATTTTTTTTAATATACTAACCAAGAGATAAGATAACATACAATAGTTTTCTAATTTTAAAAATGTTTACGTATTATGACTGCATCAGTTTTAAAACCCTACATTGCTTCTAATTATATGTAATACTAATCTAAACTGTCTACTAATTCTAGAACTTTTCTTGAATAATACAAGAAAATATCTTTCCAGATCTGACCACAACAAGCAGGTAGTTTTTTTGCTACAGATAGTCCTTAACTTACAACCATTCTTTTAGCGATCATTCAAAAGTACAACACTGGGAAAAAAGTCACAACCAGTCCTTGCACTTATGATTGTCACGTCATGCCCATGATCACATGTTCAAAATTCAGGCACTTGGCAGTTGGTATGTATTATAATGGTTTGTCATATGATCATCATTTGCAACCTTCCCAGATTGAAGTGGAAACTAGATTTGCTTAACGACCACATGATTCACTTAACAACTGCAGTGATTCACTTAACAACAGTAGCCAAAAAGGTTATTATAATGGATGTGACTCCTTTAATAACTGTCTTGCTTAGCAATGGAAATTCAGTTTCCTATTATGATCATAAGTCAAGGACTTATGGTCAAGGACTTATGGGAGTAGGTGACCAATGAAAAATATTAAATCTTGCCTTATATATAAAAAAGGAACATGGTTTCAATGTCTTATTTAAAAGTGTAATAGATGGATTAAATCTTTATTCCAAAACTGGTGGACCAAATTATCCATAAGATTCTAAGATTCTCAAGGATTCCATTCTCAAACCATTACTCAGCTCATTTTTTCTCTGAATGCTTTTAAGGTGGGTATCCATTCATGCCCTTAACTCCCAGAGGATATAAAAGAGATAGAACAATCAAACCCTTTTGAAACATACAGTATGTATTTTTACAACTGGAATAATTTTTTTAAAACCAGAACTGTTCCTGCACTGTATTCTAGACTTGAAGTTTTCAATCTGCCCTGAAGATTGAATTCCATAAGATAGAAAACTAGATAGTCTAAACCAGAAATTACCATGGATAGGTTGTGGTTTGTTTACCAAACATGCCCTTAATTATGGAAGAAAGGATCCCCTTTCTTGGGGCTTCTTTAGGCTGGAAAGTGTGCTAGAGTGGTTTCATACTGACGGACAGGAACTGCAATAGCACTTAGACTTATATACTGCTTCACAGTGCTTTTACAGCCTTCTCTAAGCAGTTTACAGAGTCAGCATATTGCCCCAAACAATCTGAGTCCTCATTTTACCGACCTTGGAAGTTCTGAATGTCATCACAACTCACAAACCAGCACTGACTCAGGGACAAATTAATACAATTTCAATAAAATTTTATGAAATTGATAGAATTTCATAAAATAAACAATTCATAAATTGTAAAGGACCCTAAAAACAAGAAGATACCTGCAAGGGATGTAAAATTCTAAGATGCAAAGTAGATTTTGATGCAGCATTATGGGTAACCCTGGTGGCTGTGTGTCATTCCAAAAATCCTCTTGGTTTGAGAGAACACTCAGGCTATGAGCCCAGTACAGGTAGTCCTTGACTTACAACTGTTCATTTAGCATCCCCAGGGTCATGTGATCAAAATTCAGATGCTTGGCAACCGACTCATACATATGACTGTTCCTGTGTCCCAATGTCATGTGATTCCCTTTTGTGACATTCTTACAAGCAAAGCCAATGGGGAAGCCAATTTCACTTAACAACCATGCTATTAACGTTAGAACTGCAGTGATTCATTTAGCAAATGTGGCAAGGAAGGTTGTAAAATGGGGCAAAACTCTCTTAACAAATTTCTCCCTTAGCAACAGTAATTTTGGGCTCAGTTGCGGTCTTCAGTTGAGGACCACCTGTATGAGGGAAAATGTGCCCCTTCAGAATGAGAAGAAAAATGCCACTCTGTTTTTGCAGATTCAAAGTTTTGCAAGCATTTATTTTTCCATATGGTCTGGTTAAGTTTCATGCAATCCATATTTCTACCTTTGCAGAGTATCCACATTAAATTGATTCTGAATATTTTTCAGATGCAATGTGGGAGCAGTTGAGGGGAACTTGTCCTTTTCTTTTATTTCAGTTCTGCAAAGAATTTGGTAACCAACAGTATTTTATAAAAATATTAATTGCCATGTTTGATATAGTACTTTTAATCTACTGGAGCAGATTAAAACTCTTTTGCATCGCATTAGTCATTCCAGTTTGGATGCTCTTGGAAGGACTAACCTTTTCGGTTTTTTTCCCACCATAAAACTCATGGGCAGCCATCTCTCCTTTGAATTCTTATATCATACATTTGTTTAACTTCCTGAGTAAAGTAATTAATACTACAAAGCCTTGGTTGCTTGACAGAATACATTTTTATAGCTGACAATTTTTAAATCTTGGGACTTCAGGGAAATTTTTTTATTTAATCTGTACCAAGGTTAAAACTGGGAAGGAGGAAAGGAGGGAGGGAAGACAGTAGAATATCAACAAGTCTTCCTTTGATGGTGCTCTTCAGATAATTTAATTTTTTTTTCTATGTACCATGACCTGGCTAATTACACCTAGAAAAACGTGATTGACACTGAATACCTAAGGATTTTTGCATCTCTGGGAATCTGTTAGGATATTAAATTTAGTAGCTAGAACAATAAAGCGTACAATGGGCCAGAACACACAGTTGTATTTGATTAGTTAGAGAGTGCTGATTCACGCGTGAGGCAATCTACGTTACAACTGGTTGCCATAAGTATGGACATTTCCCTTTTTCCTGCCTTTTTCCTCTGTGTGCTCTGTATGCTTTTTAGATTTACCTCATGATGTTTCTGTGTTCCTGACTATCTTGTCTGCTGTAAATATAAATAGCAGTAGCACTTAGACTTATATACTGCTCCACAGTGCTTCACAGCCCCCTTTAAGTGGTTTTACAGAGTCAGCCTTTTGCCCCCAACAATCTGAGTCCTCATTTTACCCACCTCAGAAGGATGGAAGTCTGAGTCAACATTGAGCCAGTGAGGTCTGAACTGCCAAACGACTGGCAGCCGGTGATCAGCAGAAATCGACTGCAGTACTGCATTCTAAGTTTGTGTTTGGTGTCTCTGACTTATTTGGATGCCTGCTACACTATTCCCTGACAGAATCCAAGGCTGAAGACAAGACTGGGAACTCCCCCCACTCAATCAAAAACAAAAGAAAATACAAAAAGAAACAAATCCTGGAAGAAGGCCACTGCAACAACTTCCATTTTGTGGCTAGGAAAATTCTAGCAAAGGTCCAGGAAATCACCAAGATTCATATCTGATTTCAATGAGACTTTGATTCTACCATGTGGAAATCACTTATAAGTCGAATAAATAAATAAATAAATAAATAAATAAATAAATAAATAAATAAATAAATACTTGCATTATGGTTGATGAGGTAGAGGTGGTAGAAAAACATGACCAGGAAGCCTTGGACCATGTGATAGCTTGGCATTTTGGCTGCAAGACTCAATTTGCAGTCCCACATCTTTATAGTAACAACAGATTACTATAGGTTAACAATATGTTCCCCAATTTAATTTAAAACCATAGTACATTATAGTTGAGTTATATCTTTGAAAATGACTCCAATCTTGCAAGATCATGGAATATCAAAATCATGTGAGAGCAAGCTTTTGCAAGTTGAGGCATGGTCCTATGATATCTCAAGAGCTTTCAGGCTTACCAAAATTCCCCTGGTTGCTGACCCCACACAAGACTTTCTATTGAGTATGTATGTGCTTGCATTTTAGTTTGTAGTCAGAAGACAAAAATATCAAATGGGAGAGTTAGTAAGGGACAACAAATGAAAGATTTAGTCATAGGACTGCTTTAAATAATATGATGGATTGTTGGATCTGAATTACTACAGAAAATGTAAAGGTTGCAAAAAGAGATTTGGTCTCAGTGTGACTTAGCTCCATGATATTATTAATTCACAAGGTCTGCAGTGAAACTGCAGAGCTGCCTCAGAGAAAGCCAGGGACTAGCCAGGGACTAGATCCACTGAGCAGAATTAGTGCACAGAAATCCTAAGATGGACGGACAACAGCTGAGATGATGGATCATTGCAGTGTCTTAGCTTTATTGTGTTATGTATGCAGGTTTGAATGCCATTGGTTAAGTTTGAACTGTTCTTGTAAAATGTCAGAAATGATTGGTTTAAAAAGTGCGGGAAAACCCTGCACTCTGATTGGCTGGCAACTGCGGCTGCTGGCTATAAGTAGCAGCCGCAGCCCAGCCAAATCGGGTCTGTTATGAGCTGTAGTCACTAATAAACTCTTCACTGAAGCACTCCGCGTCTGACTCTTCATGCAAATCTAACATATTGTATTTTAGAAACAAGTTTAGTTTTCATTTTCTTTCCTCCTTTTGTTAGAGAGAAGCTAATCTTGCTTTCATAAAGCTACTTTAGCAACTCCCAGTTTCAGCAACATTCTTAAGCCTGATGGTTACTAGGTATGGGATATTAAGGAAACCTTAGACTATCTACTATTGACCTCACTCCTTTCCTAAGAGGTCTGTAGGGGGTGTGCATAAGCGCACTAACGTGCCTACCGTCCCTGTCCTATTGTTTCTTATTATTTTTCTAATATGCATCCATTTCATGTATTCATAACTATGTTTATACTTATACCTGTTATCTTATAATTGCTTGGCAAAATAAATAAATAAATAAATAAAGGAAAGAGGAAATGGAGCAGCACTTTGTTGACATGGAGCTATCTGGATGGCTTCTGGATAGTGCAGCTGGCTAAGGTGAGGCAATTTTGTGGACTCCAAGAAATTGTGCTGCTTGCTTTTATAGTGACTGATGCTGCTACACATAGAAGTGGCCTCCAGATATATTTGCTACTCATCTATCACAGTGTGGTGTAATGCTTAAAGTTTGGGGTTAGAAATAGTAAGAGGCTTACTGACCCTTCAGTCAGAGAAGTTCATGGGTGATTTTGAGCTGGCAACTGCCTCAGAATGGCCTAGCACTAAAGGTTTTTATTGTGGGAGAAAATAGGATGAAGGAGTATTATGTATGCTGTCTTGAACTATTGAACAAAACAGCAACAATAATATTTTGATGTCTTCATAATTATTAGGCTCTTGATTAGAACTCCAGTCATAAAATGTGTCAGGATTCCCAGGAAGGAAGAAATACATTCCAGAGGAGCAAAAGCAGAGGTGGTATTCAGCAGGTTCTGACCAGTTCTGGAGAACCGGAAGTGGAAATTTTGAGTAGTTCAGAGAACCAGCAAATGCTACCTCTGACTGGAGATTTTACAGTATCCTTCCCCTGCCACGCCCACCAAGCCATGCTCAGAGAATTGGTAGTAAAAAAATTTGAATCCCACCACTGAGCAAAAGACAACAAAATTTAGATAGCTTGAGTGGGACAAAGAGTCAGATTAGCTCTTCTTTAGACATTCTCAGAGTATATATCTTTAATGGTGAAAATAGTTTAGTTTGGCAAGATTTCTATTTATGGGTGAAGAATAATAAAGAAACTGCTTAAAAGAACATCAGCCTGTCTTTAAAGCCTGATATGATATTTCTTAAAGATGACGAGGAAGAGTTTGTCCATAAATCGATACTACAAATATCTCATAAAATTTGCTCAGCTGGTTAGGTCTTGGTTGTATTCATAAAGCTAAGCAGGTCCACAAATGGCTCATTCTTGGAAAGGACTAAGCTAGACTGGGAAGTCAGAAACCCACTAGGAGAAGAAAGCAAAGAAAAATATTTCCATGCTGTTTCCTATATGGATATTTCATGAAATTATTAAGAGTAGAGTTGAACTCCAAGGAAACTTCATCTTCCTATAAAATTCTAAGATTCTCTATCCATGTTGATGGCAGCTGCTCTATGTTCTACATTGGTGTCTCAACCTTGTCAACTTTAAGATGTGTGGATCAACTCCCTGTATCCCTCAGCCAGCTTGTGTGGCAGAGGTGGTATTCAGCAGGTTCTGACCAGTTCTGGAGAACCAGTAGTGGAATTATTTTTAATCAAGTTTTTTTTATTTTATTCTACATATACACTTCGATACATAAACAATGTGGCACCTAAGCATTATACATTTTGGTGCAAACAAAAATAACATCATTAATCATACCTCTTACATTCATCAAACCTATATAATTCTAATGTTAATACACATATTTGTATTAAATTATAATCCTTCATTATTTAATTATTCAATATTCCAGTACATTCTTCTAATGCCAATCACCATATTATTTAAACATACATGATAATATCATTATTCAATTTCTTCTTTTGTTTTTATATTTTTTAAAGAAAACATCTTTTTTGGCGAACAGTGGTTCCAAGTTTTTACATTTCAATACAAACATGACCATAGTTACATATTCATCTTTCTTGTTCAATTTCATAACACGTTATTACTTATTCTATTTCTTTTAAACATTCTCAAATATTAAATTCATTAAACTTATTTTATCCAATTTCAGTTCATATCTTAACTTATTTCATTTTTCTTAAAATATTCTCATATCTTGCTTTACAATATTATCTAAGATTCTTATTTCATCTCTATATTCATTACACATATTACTTTTATCTGTCACATTTGCAATTTTATTACATACTGTTGTTCCATTATTATTCAATAATTTCATCCTTATTCTATTAGTTCAAGAAATTGTCTCCTGTAGTTATCAATTCGAGCTTACCACCTATTTACTTTGTAATTACCTCATTCTACATTAATAGCAATATTCTCCTATCTATTACATATCACATATACATATATTTTAAGTCAGATTCTGCATGGTATTCTTTTTCTCAATCACCTTATAAATCATCTATATATTGCAAAGGTATTAATCTATTCAATTAATTATAGAAACTGATATTAATCTTTTCATTACAATTCTCATAATTCCTTTTAATTTAATTAATTAATATTAATTGTCAATTAATATTCTTATAATAAATTCCCATTTCCTTATCTATTTCAATAAATTCTATATCTGGTATAACAATAATCCTTAAAAAAATATCAGTTCCAGTCTTATCTATTTTCAAATCCTTTTTCTTATATATCACATTACCTTGCAGAATCTCCTTCCCTATCCTTCTTTTACCCATTGTCTCATTCTCCTAACTATATAATTTCTTTTCATTCTTGTTTGCTTCCTGCTTCTCTTTATTTTCTGGTCCTTTCTCTTAATTCCCCTTTTTCCCATTATTATTTCCCTCCATTTCTCATTCCTGTTGTTTATTTTATCCCCTCCCTCTCTTGACCTTTCTTCTGTAATTCCCTCTTCTGCTTTTTCCTTTCCTTTTAAGTTTCTGAACCGTTCCCCCTTTCATTATCACATCAAACCACAGATTTTTGACTTTAATTCTCCCCCGTTTAAATGGTCATTGTTCCATTTGATCTTCAAGACTGGTTTCCTCTTTATTTAACTCCTCTCCCTCTGGTTCACTTTGTTCTTCTTCAATCTGAATCACCATTTCTCGTTTTTGTAGTGTATTGCTGCACATTTCCAAGCTTACTTTCATCATTTCATTCATACCTTGTAGATCCAGTCTCATTCCTGCAAATAATTCTCCCATTTTGTATGCTGCTCTTTCCTTGATAATTATATCCAATCCAAATGTCCAGTAAGTTGTTTCAACCAGCATATTTTATATTTAATTTCAACAATCTATGTCCATAAGTCTTGGTTTCCAGTTCCTTCTATTAGTTTATTTTCCAACTTTTTCCCAAAGTCACCGGGTAGTTCCAAAGCAATTTCTGCAAATATTTTTCCCCTTGTAATATTCTAGTATTTACTTTGCAGGGTTTTTATTTTATTATGATGGAGTTCCTCTTATTTTCTTTTAAGTTCCAAGTTTCAATTTTAAAAAGACCAAACATTTTTCAAAAAGTCACTGAAATTTTTCCTGTACCATTAGGTGGCACTCTCAGTTCTATTTCCATGTTCCATCCTCTCTTTCACTTTTTCCTTTTTTTAATAAAACTTTTATTAATTTTACTAATTCCAGTTATTAGCTATTATTTCTTTTCAACACATTCAACTCCAGCATTACTTATGCCTATTTAGTGCCAAAAGTCCAATTATCCAATTTAGTTTCCAAGCCTTTTGTGATCAAATATTTTCCTCTGAATTTTCACCTCCAAATCAATTCATTTCAATATTCAATGCCAGTTTTATAAGTTCCAATTTCCTTCTCTCTCTCTGATCACCGCTTCTACACACTTTCATTCAAAATAGTTCTTTGTTTCTTAATTCTGGGGTACCTTAATGTCCATGTATTTCGCCTGATTCACACTCCACTTTCAACTTCACTGCTCCAGCACAGTCTTAGTTTCCTGGACTGCTTCCCGTCTTCATGGTGGCCATTTCTGACCACTGCTGCAACTTGACTTTGGAGGGGTTTATCTTGTCAGGGAGGGGAGATGGGGCTCCCCTTGACCCTTCAAGTGATTCCCTCTTTCTTCACCACCCCTCTAGGGTGGTTCTGGTCCCAATTGGACTGCAGATTCCACTCCAACACAACGGAAGAGCAACTGGAAGTCTCCCCAGTAGTGAAAATTTTGAATAGTTTGGAGAACTGGTAAATACCTCTTCTGACTGGCCCCATCTCCATCTATTCTCTGCCTTCTGAGTCCCAGCTGATTGGCTGGGTCTTCTTTTGTTGCCCTGGACAGGAGAATGGAGCTGGAAAGCAGGTTAGTGGGGTGGGGTGGGAATGGGGATTTTACAGTATCCTTCCACTGCTACACCCACCAAGCCATGCCCACCAAGCCACACCATGCCCACCAAGCCACAGCCATAGAACCAGTAGTAAAAGTTTTTGAATCCCACCACTGGTGTGTGGGCTTCAACTCCTAGAATTTTGGGAGTTGAAGTCCACACATCATAATGTTACCAAGGTTGAGAAAGTTTGTTCTAACTATCTGGAGTCTCCAGGAATGCCACTGTTGCTTGACGAAAACCTCTGAATGAGTAGAATGTTGACAAAAGCAATAGTTACACAAGAGCAAATGTACTTGCCCTTCAAAACCAAATCAAACAAAATGGGAAATGAAGCCTGAAATGGCAAAGAGCTTCTGATGCTTCTCATTCAGTTCCTCTGCCCCAAAGTCTGGAAATTGCAAAGGGCTTTCAAGGAATCCTCCCCCTTCCTGCTCCTAGCTAGTCTGGAGAGCGGTCAGCCAAAGGAATTAACCTTTAAAAGAGCTCACAAGCAGGTACCTTGTATCCCTGAGGGCTTTGGGTATGTTATGGAGAACACAACTTGAAGAATTGAAGATTAGTTTTTAAAAAAAGACCCCCAGAGACGTGGTTTGCCAGAGGAAGGAGCAGGTTACATGCTGCATACATAATGACATTTGAACATTAAGGCAAGATGGTGCACAGACAAAATACTGAAGCAGGAATAAAAATGGGTGATTTAGTAAGCACTCTTATTTCTGTTAGGGCATAGCCTATAGCTAATATATTTAATCCTGCTTAAGAAACACGGTTGATTCTCTCCTTTCATTAGGTCATGGGAAAGTCCATGATGACAACCAATATTACTTTACATATTTGAGCTGTGGAGCCTCAATGGCAGAATAAAGCTGAACCAAACATTCTATTTTCTGAAAAGCACATTAATTTTAGCAAACGGTTTAGGGTTATGAAATGTATCATGGAATAAATGCAATTCTGTTGAGGCATTACACTTTTCCTCTGAACCTTATCCAGCATTCCCAATTGCTTTCAGCATCCTCAGCAAGCCATGATGAGGAGACCTGTATGAGGCTTGTTGGTTGCTGTCTAAAAGAAAAAAAAACAATCCTTTGCTGAGCAGGATTTATGGAGCAGAAAAGGGCTGGGTTACAAGAATGCCATCAACCACAATATCTTCCATTGAGAACCAATTTATCTCTGCCTGTGTTAGGGTGAAAACATTTTTGGATTTTTTTTTGTACTTGCTTTTCCAATGCAGGTAGTCATCGACTTACAACCATTCATTTAGTGACCATTTGAAGTTTTTTTCAGAAAAAAAATGACTTACGATCTTTTTCATACTTATGACCAATTGCAGCATCCCCATGGTCACATGATCACAATCCAGATGCTTGGGAATTGGTTCATATTTATAATGGTTGCAGTGTCCCAAGATCATGTGATCATCTTTTGCAAACTTCTGACAAGCAAAGTCAATAGGGAAGCCACATTCGCTTAACACCAACTGCAGTGATTCACTTAATAACTGTGGTCTGCAAGATTATAAAGTGAGGCAGAACTCACTTAATAACTGTCTCACTTAGCAAACAGAAATTTTGGGCTCAGTTATGGTCCATAAGTTGAGGACTGCCTGTATTCAGGTGAACAGGTGGATGTCTTCATTAATTATGGAGATGCTTGCAGCTAGATATTGGTATCACCATAACTGAGTCTTACAACACGTGTCAGGATGCCTTTCTAAATTGTGTGATTAGGTATGGACTTCATGACATCATACCAAAATATGTATTACATAAAGTGGAGGTTTTTAATTACATTTATATGCCTCTGACCATTCTCAGAGACTTTTGCGCTCAGCAATCATTCCACTGCTTATTACAGCGGCATTTTACAGGTCAGCTAATTGCCCCAACAATCTTGGGTCCTCAGTTTACCTACCCCAAGAGGATGGAAGGCTGAGTCAACCTTGAGCCTGGTGGGATTCGAGCCTACAGTAATTGTAGGCAGCTGGATCTTAAGAGCAGGCATTTAACAGCTTGAGCCACCAAGGTTGACAAGATTACTGGGATTCATCAATAAAGAAACCTCTGACCATTTCTCAGAGATGTTTTGATTGCTCCCACTTGACATTCTCTCATGTGGAAGTTCCATGGAATTGTTCATGAGGCTCTTCCCTCCATGATTTATCTCATAGTTTCAGCAGCCCAGAGATGCTTCAGTTCCACCATAATTCCAATCTGAGTATCAGATAAACAATTCAAAAAGCAATGGGACAGGAGGCAGGATTTTTATCTTTCAGAGTATGGAGAACATTGTCCCAAATATACAATTGGCCTTGATCCTCAAGTTCTTAAGGTCACCCTGTTTTAGTAGGACTTTGAACTTTAGGATGTCTGGGGGCATCTATATTTTATAATGTATGATTGGTTATTGCAGGGGTCTCCAAATCTAGCAACTTTAAGACTTGTGAAGTCCACAAGTCTTAAAGTTGTCAAGTTTGGAGACCCTTGGGTTATTGAATTGTTATTGATTGAAATCAGCTGCTGTTCAGTTGTTTGCACTGTCCAGAACCAGTCAGGAATGGCCTATAAATACCATAAAATAAATAAATAGGGTACTTATGCTTCTTTTCTCATCTTCCTGGAGGAGGGACATGAATTATCATTGCAATCCGGGATTACATCATAAAGAAGGTAGTATTACAAATCTCCTTACCTACTTAGATTTGTTTTTGTGATAACATCACTGAGAATAAATGAAGGCAACTGAGAGTGAAGATAAATAATTTTTATGGAAGATTCCATCCATGTAGGGACTACTTAATGAATGGATTGATGTAAATCAGTTAATGAGCAAGTGAAATAAATTGAAAGTGGGATTGATTCAGGAGGATGTAAATTAACTGGCAAATGTTTTGCATGCAGTGCTGAAATTGTCCCAGCAAAGATTATCTTTCCTCAACATCTCCCTACTCTTACAAACTGAACGAAATAGCAAGCTTCCTGGACTATAACCCAGACAGGTCAGTTATTTCAATCATTGATCAGGAGATTTACATTCGATATTAAAATTAAAGCCATCCCATTATGCCAATACATTAACCAATGTATTATAAGAATAACTAGTGTTTAAAGTGCTGGCACAAGGGCATAATACCAATATCATTAGATCAGGGAATTTGGTTGCCATTAGTACTCTACCAAAACTTGTTTATATTTTCCCCCAAGGCCTTTGTACATTAAATTAAGTCAAAGTTTATTTCAGTCATTGCTGATATATTAAAAAAAATCCAAAGGTAAATATCTACAAAAAACAAGAAATCAGTAATAATAAATTGTGAGAGCAAATTTCAAATAATACGTTTAATTGCCCTATCAACCTCTAGTGGGGATATTGGAATATTTCCCTTTCTCAACTTTTATTGTCTCCTCTCTCTCTCTCCTCCCTCCTCCCTCCCTCCATCTATCTATGTCTTCTATCTACATTTTTCTTATGTATGGTGCAGAGGTGTTATTCAGCAGGTTCTGACCAGTTCTGGAGAACCGGTAGCGGAAATTTTGAGTAGTTCAGAGAACCGGCAAATACCACCTCTGACTGGAGATTTTACAGTATCCTTCTCCTGCCACGCCTACCAGCCATGTCCACAGAACCGGTAGTAAAAAAAATTGAATCCCACCACTGCTATGGTGTGACCAGAATGTCCTTGCTGAAAGTGGGGAAGGGTACTTTGGTGATGTTTTTCCATCTCCCTGAACATTCCTAGGGATCCTCACTTTCAAATCTTGAAAAGCATTATGTTATGAAGTTCATTCTTGAATGGAAGTGTGGGAAACCAATGAGGCTGCAGACTAAAGGAGAAAGGATTGCACATTGCAAGGATTACATTTACACACCCCTGTCCAGAGGGGGTCAGAAAAGTGAAGATTATGGCTGGGATGATCCAAGTCCTGTCCTAACAAAAAATTAAAAGGGCTGCGGCTTCAGTTAAAGGATTATGGACATATAGATATTTTTTGACCCCTTTCTACTGCCCCTGAACATCCTTGATATTCCCCCAGGGAAATGTCACAAAGATTCTACTATTTCTTGAAGTAAATCTGAAAAGCTACTTCTTTTCCTTCCAACTGAATGACAATACATAAACAAACAAACAAAGCCCCAGGTTGTATTTCTATTTGATTAGTCTGACTTTTTCTCTGCAAGTGAGGCTGAAAAGTCAGGAAACAAGAAATACATTATAAGATGTTATTGAACAACAACAATAATCCCTACATGCTCTTCAATGTGAAGAGCAGTTTATCAGAGTAGGCTGTAATCAATGGGTTTATTATCTATAATAGATATTGATTTGTAATAAATATTATGTTGACTTTCTAAGCAAATTATTTCTAGTTATTCATAGGCAGCAATCAGAGTTAGATAACAAATGAGACAAATTTATCAACTTGAGTAATAGTCCTATGGATGTCAGTAGTGTTTTCTTAGAAGTTAACTTGATCTAAATGCTACCCAAGGGTAACTGAACATAAAATTTTAGTTGTATTTCTTGTTGCTTTTGCACTTTTGATGTATCTCCTGCAAGATACCAAAAAGTACAACTTGTAACCATTAATTTGGAAAGTAGCACTATATATTAGTGTGCAATACTGAATAATCATTAGCTATAAGCTGGAGAAATTAACAATATCTAGGAACAAATCAAATCACTTCTGAAATGCCAAGAAAATTATGTTGTCAGGTTTCCAAATGGCAAAATCCATTTTAAAAGAAAAGAGCAAAGTCCATCTTCCAAGACAATTTCTTTTATTTAGGAAAACATCAAATTGGCAAAGTCCATGATAATTCTGGATCTGATACAACCCGGAATTACCCCACAATATTAGAAGTTAGAAACAACTCCCAAAAGACACATTCTCCAATGAAGTAATTCAAAGTTGCTTGATGTCATAATTCTCTACCTCAAGGGGCCTGAGCATGGTCAGCTCATTTTCCCCTGGGAAGAAGAATCACCCAGCCTAAACAACTCTCTCTATCTCCACTCATCCCCCCTTAGGAATGTGCAAGCCCGAAACCCTTCCCCCATGACTGCCAAAGAAAAAGTAAGAAAAAGAATATATACTAAGCCTAACTAAAATGGCTACACATATGTCAATTTCTTAGTAATAAGCAGGCATATACAATGGAATGAAGGCTATTGCTGAGCGCATTGGGTTGTGCTCCAAAAATTGTAAGCCGCCCTGAGTCTTCAGAGAAGGGCGGCATATAAATGTAATTAAAAAAAAAATTCGGGCTTGACAGATGTCACCAAATGTCATGAAGACTTTATCTTTAACCTCCCACTTTATTTTCAAACTTTCATTAAGGATTTTTCTTTTCAAAAGTATGTTTCCAAGCTAATGGGGGTGGTAATTGATTAAAACATTTCCAATAACCAAGTTGAATCAACTCATCTAATTGAAGTTAGAAACCAAATCAATAGAAAGAGGTAACAAGCCATAATCATGTGCATTTCTTTCCTTATTAAAATTCTTCCAAGAATTTCAATGCCATATTATATTCTAAGATGATTGTGATGTCTTATTTCATTAACATACAAAAAGAAATTCTGGACTATGTTTATTAAGGCTGCTCCTGTTAAGTTTGCATGAAGAGTCAGACGCGGAGTGCTTCAGTGAAGAGTTTATTAGTGACTACAGCTCATAACAGACCCGATTTGGCTGGGCTGCGGCTGCTACTTATAGCCAGCAGCCGCAGTTGCCAGCCAATCAGAGTGCAGGGTTTTTCCTGCACTTTTTAAACCAATCGTATTTGACATTTTACAAGAACAGTTCAAACTAAACCAATGACATTCAAACCTGCATACATAACAGCTCCAACCTTTAGTTTTCTATTTTACTATCTGAAAATATGCTTAGCTCTCTCGTTCTTAACTTTATGTTATTTCTGTTGCCCTAATAATTGTAACCATAATTTATGACAGTGGTTCTTAACCTGGGATATCGCCCCCCAAGGGGCGATTTTGTTTTTCAGGGGGCGATAGAACGAAAAGGGCGACATGGGGCGAAGGAACAGAAGGGGGCGATATGGGGCGAGGAGGAGATATATTGGGAGGGAGAGAGAGAGAGAGAGAGCAGTGGCACGTTATGTGCTGCCATGGCCACATTCAACACGCCGCCCCCTGCCGCCTCTTAGCGCCACTCTGCTGGCCCCCTTGGAGATGCTAAGAGGTGGCAGGGGGGCTTTCAAGCTGCCAGCCCTGCACATTCACCCATTGACTAGTAACACTCCAGAACCGGCACCTCCAATGGTGCGTTATGTGCCGCCGTGGCTGCATTCGACATGCCGCCCCCTGTCACCTCTTAGAGTCCCCAAGGCCAAGGGGGCCAGCAGAGCGGCGCTAAGAGGTGGCAGGGGGCGTTCAAGGCGCCGGCCCTGCACATTCACCCATTGACTAGTAACGCTCCAGAGCCAGCACCAAAATGGATGAAACAGCAGAGCCGGCCGGCGCCTCGAATGCCCCCCTGCCGCCCTTAGCCCCTCTGCTGGCCCCCTTGGCCTTGGGGATGCTAAGAGGTGACAGGGGGGCGGCGTGTTGAACGCAGCCACGGCGGCACATAACGCACCACCTCTTCCACATTGGAGGCGCCGGCTCCGGAGCGTTACTAGTCAATGGGTGAATGTGCAGGGCCGGCGCCTTGAACGCCCCCCTGCCGCCTCTTAGCTCCCCTCTGCTGGCCCCCTTGGGGATGCTAAGAGGTGGCAGGGGGGCGTTCCAGGCGCCGGCCCTGCAGGCTCACCCATTGACTGTAGCACCGCTCTGGAGCCGGCGCCAAAATGGGTGAAACTGCAGGGCCGGCCGATGCCTCGAATGCCCCCCCCGCTGCCTCTTAGTGCCCATCTGCTGGCCCCCATGGGGACGCTAAGAGGCAGCAGGGGAGCAGTTATGTTGGGGGAGGGGGGCAATGACAACTTCCTCAATGGCTCAAGGAGGCGATTCTTTCAAAAAGGTTGAGAACCACTGATTTATGATATATGACCTATCACTTTGTTGTCTGTATGTACAGTGAGAACTTCTGCACTGGAGACAAATTACTTGTGTGTCCACTTGGCCAATAAAAAAATCTATTCTATTCTATTCTATTCTATTCTGTTCTGTTCCCATTTGAAACTAGATTCTTTACTATCTATTGGTCTGTCTGAAGTCTTTCAGGGAACCTAGTAAAATCTTGAAGCTGAAGAGAGAGCCCGTTCATCATCTCATTCAATTCCCTGTTTATTTTGTCACATCTTTACAACTGCCTAAAAATTGTAAAGGTGGGTTCGCATCTTGTAATACCTTTTTCCATATTGCTCGCCTGATTTGCTCATTTTGGTATGTAGCTATTTTTGCAAGCTGCATTTTTATAAGCAATTTCTCTGGAATAGTGCTTTCATGGGTGTATTAGTAAAACAAAGATATTTTTGCAATGTTGTTTTTTCCACAAAATAAAAAAGTGGAGAACTGCATAACAAAATTCAGAGAAGTGTGAAATTTTAAAACTAGCAGTGTATCAATTCAAGTATTAGGTCAAAAGTAACACAATTCAGTACATTTGCATTAAAATGCAGACAGAATGAATTTCTGTTTCTGAATGCTAAATAACTCTTAGTAATAACTTGATTCATCTTAACATTGGCTAATTTTCTGTAGCTTTGCATATTTATGACAAAGCTAGAAAATGGGTAAGGGAGTGCTTTGGGTTTTAATCCACCTCAAACTGTTTTTAATTTCCATACATTTCCTGTTTGCACAATTTCCTGTTTTCTGAAATTGCAAGAAAAAAACCCAACTTTCTTTTGTAATGCTATTCTTTTGCATATGAATTTGAAAACTGTTGATTACATGCATCTTTTTCAATACCCATTTTTCAAATTGCAAAAGCAAATTCAATGTGCTTTTGAAGATCTCTGGAAATTTGTTTGTCCTCTTGATCTTCATTGTGCAAAAAAATAAAATCACCAAGATCTTCCCTTATTTTTTCATAGGTTAACTTTTAAAATGAAAATTGCTTCATTCATCTCTAAACACAAGGAAAATTTGCTCATCCGTTTTGAAATTAAAATTTCTCAGAAAAATAATGGTCCATCTGCTACTGTTCCCATTTTATTGGACTACTCCAGAAGAAGCAATTCTGATCAATAGATCACAACCCAGCAATGGCTCACCCAGCTATTAGCTGTTGAAGAAATGAGCTTAATAAAAGGTTGAATGGCAAGTGAGTCAGCTTCTTAGTAGGGGATGGGTTGTCATGGTTTATGGTCTATTCAATGCCTGGAAAGAAGGCAGAAATTTCTAAAGGATTGCAACTTCAGAATGTCTATAGGATCTTCCAGCAGGTGAAAATATCCAGCTTTCCATTTCCTCAAAGGATTATTTAAAAAAATGATGAAAACTTCACTCTAGCAAACCAAGAGATAAATTGAGTCCTATAAGTGAAAATATTTAGGTGTCAAGAATTCTGTTATTTTTTCCTTTTCATAAATCTGGTTAAAGACTTTTTGCAAATCTTCTGGGCAAAAGCTTGACACGATGAATAGCAACAGGAGAGATCAAAAAAATGAAGTTGGTGGCTGTGAATATGAGGTAAAAGCTTTTCTCTTTTCATGGTGTGTGTGTGTTTGTGTATATGTGTGTGTGTGTGTGTGTGTTCAGGGATTCAATCAGGATTCATATTGACTTTTTTCTTTTTTTCTTCCTACCTCTCTACCACAAATGTCCCTGCAGAGAGCTATATTGTTTTTATGAAAATAGCCCCTATCTAATAACATAAGGACATTCTTCTTTAACCATAAACCAGTTGGGTATAAAATCCTATCTACCTGCAGAGGCAATTACATGCAATGAACCAGTGAATGGCCCATTCATATAATGACCGTCTGCACTTAGATTCCACTTTCCCTATTCCTGCAAAGAAATGCCTCTTTTTTTCTTCTCTCAGAGCACAAAATAACAGAATTGGAAGGGATCTTGGAGGTTCTCTAGTCCATCCCTCTGCTAAAGCAGAAGTCCTACACCATTCTAGGCAAATGGTTGTCAAGTCTCTTCTTAAAACACCTCCAGTGATGGAGCATCTACAACTTCTGGAGACAAGCTATTCCACTGATTAATTGCTCTCACTGTCAGTACTGTAAATTTCTCCTTAGTTCTAAATTGGATCTCTTCTTGATAAGCTTCCATATGTTAACTTCTTGTCCTGCCCTCAGTTGCTTTAGAGAATAGGTCAACCCCCTTTTGTCTGTGACTGCTTCTGAAATGCAGAAAGTTCTTGACTCACAGCCATTCATTTAGTGACAATTCAAAGTTATAACGGCACTGAAAACAGTGATTCGTGACCATTTTTCACATTATGACTCTTGCAGCATCCCCATGGTCAGGTGATCAAAATTAAGATGCTCGGCAACTGGCTCATATTTATGATAGTTGCAGTGTCCTGGGATCATGCAATCACCTTTTGTGACTTTCTGACAAAGTCCATAGGGAAGCCACATTCACTTAATAACCATGCTACTAACTTAACTGCAGTGATTCACTTAACAGTTGTGGCAAGAAATGTTAAAAATGGGGCAAATTGTCTTCCTTAGCCACAGAAATTTTGGGCTCAATATGTAATTGAGGGCTATCTGTATTGGAAGACTGCTATCATGCAACCCCTCAGTCCTTCTTTTTATTAGAATAGACATACCAATTTCTCACAACTGTTCATCTGTGTTTTAGCCTCCAGTCCCCAATCATCTTTGTTTCCCCTAGAGAGTCTCAAAAATCTTTTTTGTATCATGGTGATCAAAACTAGATGCAGTGTTCTAAGTGTGACCATACTAGTACATTATAAAGCGATAATTTCCTCTCTTTTTTGGAGATTAGAGAGCAATGTGACATCTTAGCTTTCCAATATTTGAAAATAGATGTCATAATAACAATCAGAGCCAGCCTTTTGTTAACCAGCAAATAACAGGCTTTCCTTGTATTACAATCCATTTAACTGTCAGCTGCTTAGCAATTCATATTTATGTAGTAACAAGTTTGCCAAGCTGTTAAGGCTCAGCAAATGTGATCCTAATGACCAAGTGGCATTTATTTAGGACATCATAACCTGCCTGCTATAGGAAATTATAATTAGACCTTCACTGAAGATGATGCATTAAATTTTTTTATAGCTGAAACTCAACACAAATATGAAATGCAGTCTGGGTTCCATTTTATCAAGGAAAGTGTAAAAAATTTGCACTGTGACTCTGTAATTAGCCTTTGAGGTGTTTCCCTCACTGTTCTACCATGAATGACCTCACTGCTACTAATCTACTGGATAGTACAAGCATCACTATTATGTGTCCTATGAGATCAGCAGATACATTATGAAATCTACCAAGCCAATTCAGAATTGACCTCTTCTTAGATTTGACTTTCAGTTCCTTTGGCCAAGTTTATTATCACCATATTTGAACTGGGGCTCCCCTAAACATGTTATAGCTTTTTAAGCATGTTATTTATTTTCAAAGTTGATATTTTGCCCAGCTCCGCCTTGTTCATCAACTTTGCCCATTTCTGGACCGGGATGCCCTGCGCACAGTCACTCATGCCCTTGTTATCTCTAGACTCGACTACTGCAACGCTCTCTATTTGGGACTGCCCTTGCATACCATCCGGAGATTGCAGCTGGTGCAAAATGCGGCGGCGTGGGTGGTGATGGGAGTTTCCCGATTCTCCCATGTTACCCCCCTCCTGCGCTACCTACATTGGTTGCCGGTTGCACTCCGGGTGAGATTCAAGGTTTTGGTTTTAACATACAAAGTCCTTCACGATATGGGTCCTCAATATTTGAGGGAGCGTCTTCTGCCTATATCGAATGCCAACTGCCCTGTGCGAGCACATAGGCAAGGACTTCTTGGGGTCCCGTCGGCAAGCCAATGTCGGCTGGCAGTCCCCCGGTGACGAGCCTATTCTGTCGCTCCTGACCTCTGGAACCAACTGCCCTTGGGGCTCCGCCTGGCCCCTGACTTCCGCACCTTCCACCATGACTTGAAGACCTGGTTGTTTGATCAACCCGGGCTGTGACCCCTCCTCGGGGATGGGGTTTTAACTATTTAATCATTGTAGATTTTAGTTTTTCTATTTGGGCTTGTAATTCTGGTTTAATCTCCTTTTAAGTATTTATTGTTACTGTTTTTTAGCTGTGAGCCACCCCGAGTCTTCGGAGATGGGGCGGCATACAAGTTCAAATAATAAATAAATAAATAAATATTGTACTTTTATCCAAATTTTAAAGAAAAGAAATGAACAACACCTGAGTTGATTATGCTAGATAAACAATGGAAGGCAACAATGGGTTGTGTGCAACACAATTCATGATTAGTGATATCTTTCATTTAAAATGATTCGGACAGACTCCTTCTCTCTTCCTTTTTCTCTGACTCTGCCTTTCTCATTGGGAAAGATGAAAAAACAAGTAGAAAAAAGAATAGGAAGGAGAATATAGAACATTTAAAGCATGTGGTCCTAAAGGCTTTTTGGGCATGCATGTGACTTGGACTTTGACTGGCAGGGGTCGGAGGACGGGGTGATGGTGAGTCTGGCCTACACCATCTGGGTTGAGTTCGATCCTGTTTCCCTGGATGAAGTGGACAGGATCATGTGGAGGCTGAGCTCCACCACATGTTTATTGGATCCGTGGCCTTCCTGGTTGGATTATGCCTCCAGGGAGGTTACACGTGGCTGGCTCCAGGCAGTTGTCAATGCATCTTTGGGGGAGGGTTCCTTCCCCGCCGCCTTGAAAGAGGAGGTGGTGAGGCCCCTCCTCAAGAAGCCTGCCTTGGACCCAGCCATTTTAAATAACTATCGTCCAGTCTCCAACCTTCACTTTTTAGCCAAGGTTGTTGAGAGCGTGGTGGTTCAACAGGTTCCGACGTTGCTGGAGGAAGCTGATTACCTGGATCCGTACCAATCGGGCTTCCAACCTGAGCACAGCATGGAGACGGCATTGGTCGCACTGATAGATGATCTCTGGAGGGCTCGGAACGGGGTTTTTTCCTCTGTCCTAGTTCTATTAGACCTCTTGGTGGCTTTCGATACCATCGACCATGGTATCCTATTGTGGCAGCTCGGGGGGTTGGGAGTGGGAGGCACCGTTTTACGGTGGTTCTCCTCCTACCTCTCAGGCCACTCACAATTGGTGTTGGCAGGGGGGCAGAGGTCGAGCCCAAGGCCCCTCACTTGTGGGGTGCCCCAGGGGTCAGTCCTCTTGCATCTCCTGTTCAACATCCATATGAAGCCGCTGGGTGAGATCATCCTTGGTTTCGGGGTGAGGTATCACCAATATGCGGATGATACCCAGCTTTACATCTCCACCCTGGACCACATCAGTGATGCCCTCTCCATTATATTCCGCTGTCTGGATGCGGTACAGATCTGGATGGGGAGGAACAGGCTCCGACTCAACCCGGCAAAGACTGAGTGGCTGTATGTACCGGCATCTCGGATTACTCAGGATATACCACCTTTGGTCATGGAGGGAGAGGTGTTGCCCCCCATGGACAGGGCGTGCAATCTGGGTATACTCCTGGGTACACAGCTCAGTTTGGAGGAGCAGGTGGGAGCTGTGTCCAGGGGGACATTTGCCCAGGTGTGACTGGTTCACCAGCTGTGCCCTTACCTGAGCTGAGATGCCCTATGGACAGTCACTCATGCACTCGCCACCTCCTGACTCGACTACTGCAATGCCTTCTACATGAGACTTCCCTTGTGGACCACCCAGAGGTTGCAGCTGGTGCAGAATGCGGCTGCGCGGGCTGTGATGGGGGTGTCCCGATACTCCAATATTACACCCTTCCTCTGCAACCTGCATTGGTTGCCGGTTGCCTTCTGGGTGAGATTCATGGTTTTGTTAACAACTTATAAAGTCCTACATGGCTTGGGTCCAGGGTACTTGCAGGAGCGTCTCCTGCTGGCATCACACTCCGATCACCCAGTACGCTCCCACAGACAGGGCCTCCTTGGGATACTGTTGTCCAGACATTGTCGGTTGGCGGTGCTCAGGGGCAGGTCCTTCTCTGTGGGAGCACCCATCCTGTGGAACCAACTCCGCTTGAGCCTTCATTTGGCCCCCGATCTCTGCTCCTTCCACTGTGACCTTAAGACCTGGTTCTTTCAGCAGGCTGGTCTGGACTAACCAAGGGGATGGGGGTTGTTTTAGAGGGTTTTTAAATTTTAATTGAATTTTAATTGTTAGGCTTGTATTTGGTTTAATTTCTTTTTATTGTAAATTTGTAATGGGTTTTATATTGTTAGCCGCCCTGAGTCCTTACGGAGAGAGGGCGGCATACAAGTCTAATATAAATAAATAAATAAATAAATAAATAAATAAATAAATAAATATCAGCCAGCATCATTGGTGAGTCAACACAATGCATTTTCCCTATGGGGTCATCCTTGATGTACAACCGCAACTGAGCCCAAAGTTACCATTGCTAAACAAGACACTTGCTAAGTCAGTTTTGCTCCATGTTATTACCTTTCTTGCCATAGTTGTTAAGTGGATCCCTGCAGTTAACTTAATAATACAGTTGTTATGTGAATCTGGCTTCCCCATTGACTTTGCTATCGGGCCTGCTTACTGAGTCACTATATCGTGGACCATTAATTAACCAAACAATCCATATTCTGCATAGAAAAACTACTCTAGTTTACTACGGATTATGCTTAGCAAGTTCTATGATTACAAATCATTGCTGGCTCATAACTGATCAGGTTAATTGATTGTGTGAATAGATGGCCTGAATACAGAGGTTCCTTGAAAATCAGAGCACTGGTAAAGGAAAAGAATACAGACCATCCAGCAAGGCTTAAAGGATTTCATCTTATGACATGTACTTAAAGTAAGCTTCCATCTCTGCTATTCCATGTGTTATAAAAAGCTGTCAATAATAACTGCAATATATTTCCCCACTTCTCAGGTTCCTTGGGAAGGCTAATCCTTCTGTGGAAAACTAATAGGATTTTTCCTGTTAATATTCAGCAGATCTGTTCCAATGAAGAATGGAATCTCTTCAGGACTCCACACACTGTTCTTGATGGTAACTCTAAAAAATCATAAAGAAAATGCAACAGGATTTTTTTGTTCTTTCACACCATTGCTTTGTTCAGAAGAAAAAAATAAAGCTCACTACTATTAAATCCTATTAGAAGCAACTTAAGAAAAAAAACAGGTAAATGTTGAACAGAAAAGGACAAAAAAAATCCTGTGAAGCCTCAGAATAAATATTTTATCTTCTTTTCCTTTTTAACAGACCAAAAGGTATGATTTAACCTTAGCAAAGATGTTGGGGGACATACACCACAATTGATGTGCCGTAGTATCTTGGTCCTTGTTGTTAATTGGTTCCAAGAAGTGTGACAAAGTATCAAAAATGATGAGTACCAAATTCTTTCCATAAGGAATAGCAAGTCATGAGGCATGAGATAACCAACACCAACTTCTAACTCGCATATTTTTTTAATTTTAATTACATTTATATGCCGCCCTTCTCCGAAGACTCAGGGTGGCTTACAATTTTTGGGATACAACCCAATGCGCTTAGCAATAGCCTTCATTCCATTGTATATGCCTGCTTATTACTAAGCGGCATTTTTACAAAGTCAGCTTATTGCCCCCAACAATCTTGGGTCCTCAATTTACCTCCCGTGAGAGGATGGAAGGCTGAGTCAACCTTGAGCCTGGTGGGATTCGAGCCTGCAGTAATTGCAGACAGCTGGAACTTAAGTGCTAGGCATTTAGCAGCCTGCACCACCAAGGCCCATATTGAGTACCAAATAAATGATGAGTATTGGGACAAAATTTTCTCATCAAAATGTCTTGAATACCAAACTGAACAAATTTCAAAGCAGATGAATACTGAGGTACCACTGTATTACGAAAGTTGACTGAAACAGCATCAGATATGATTAACCACCTCTCCTTGCTGGCATTCAAGATGTTACTAAAAACTAAATTATTTCAGAGGGTATATTCTTGATTTACTATGTAGTACCATTATTATTTTATTACTTTTCACTTTCATTATCATACATGATGGATGTTTTAGATGTTTTAATTGTTATTTCACTATATGCCTTCCATGCTGCCAAGACTCACTCAATTGTGGCAGAGATTCTAAGTTTCATAAATATTTAAAGAAAAATAAAATAATTAAAATTCAGCTGCCTAACTCCTAGGACAGGATTCAGAGATTTAGTTCATGACTGTTTTTTTGAACATTTGAATCAAATTGCCTCAGACAGTTAAATTCAAATGTCAGATAAAATTGGGTGTGTTTCAATCAACTTGCTGACTCAGAATGCAGATCCTTCTTTTTTTTCAAAATCAGATAGGAAAATCAAATAAAATTGACTCAATTTTCCAAATCATTTTGAAGCATTCATTCAGAATGAATACACTACCTAATGTGAATTAGTCAGTTTAAATCAGATTGTGGCTGCTCTTCATGCAACTAATAATGTTACCCTTTCCTTTCCTCTTGAAATTTCAGTGTTTTACTGCACAATGAAGCAAAATTTCAGCTATCCTTTCATCTCTTCTCTCTTCTTGCTTCTCTTCTCCTGTAGTCTCTGATCTCCTCTCTTCTCCCCTCTCTTCCCCCTCTTTCCCCTCCCTTCTTCTTGCATATCCTTACAGTGTTTGAGAGGACTTCTACGTAATCCCAGTCTTTCATAAAAACATACACACATACAATGAGTGCTATGTGTTTTATCTTAATTTGCAACCACAGGCAACCAGCTTTTCAATCAATCTTATCTAACTTCTGAGAAGTATGGATTTTCTTTATACAAGTCTGGACTCGCCACTGAATTTAGCAGGTTATTTTTCTGAATTTTCTTCTCCCTCCTTCTTTGCAGTTGTTTCATTTGACTTTTATATTTAAGTCTTATATATTTATATATAAGATGCTTCCTGGGTCAAATATTTAAAAGCTCATTTATTTACTGAAATACCATTATCAGCTCTATAGCTTTACCCATGGCTAGATTACACACATACAATTTCACACATTATGGAGTGTAACTGTCTCAGAATGATTAAAACTGAAGGAGACAGCAATACCAGCTAAATTCTGTGAACTCCAGCTCAGAAATGCAGAGGGATTCAAGTGGGGAGGTTGAGAGGTATACCACAAAGCAAAAGCTGAGCTATTAAGGTCTGAACTTATTTGGAAATATTAATCAAGGTCAGAGCCAGGCTGAATGATCTGGCTCTGGATTATGGTAATTGGAGTCCAAAACACTGAGTCACCACCAAGCTGGAGAATGCAGCATTTGATATTCAAAATCTGGAAAATGCTGATACCTAAAATAATTCACAGTGAGTAGCAAAATTTTCAGTAAATAAACTTCCAGAATGATTCCTTCCAAAAGGAAAGAACTTTTCTGGAGTAGCTAAATCTGCTCGGGTTCTGGTTGTTTCTTCATTTGATTTTTACTCTAGTTAACCTCTAGTCCTTTCTCCCAGCTGTCCTTCTGTTTCTGATTGTCTCTGTGCCCTCTTTCCTAGGTCTAGACCCATGATGGTGAACCTTTGGCACATGTGCTGGAAGTGGCACGCAGAGCCATTACTGCTGGCATGTGAGCCCTTGCCCAGAGCAGGTCTACTGAGTATGCGTGTGCGCTGCCCGCACAACTGATTATCGGGTGTCTGGCACGCATGTGTGGGGTGGGTGGGGGGCAGGCATGAGAGACACGCCACGTGCAGGGGGGTTGCATGCGCATGCATAAGGGGCATGGGGGGGACTCGTGTGCATTGCCTTCTTGGTGCTGACACGTGAGCATGCATGCAAGTGCACGCACAATTATTGGCACAAGAGCCCAAAAAGCTTAGCCACCACTGGTCTAGACTCTCTCTAAAACAGACTTGAGGTCTCTAAGCTATGTTTCCACCCACCTCCATATGAAGTTAGATATGTCTTCCCAAGCTATTCCAAATGTTATCAAGTTCTAAAGTTTATTAAGAAGACATTTGATAAACATATGAATTAATCATATGGGAATGAAATCATAAATTATTTAACATGGCCTGCTAATTTTTTGTTCTACCTGGTTTTTAAAGTATGGTTTCTGTTATACCACTGAAGTATCAGATGATGGAATGTATGTACAGATAAGGCCCTGGGGATCAGAGGAAGGGTCATATGTGGAGATAGGACCCAGGTATGGATGGAATGGACATGAGAGTGAGGCAATATGAATTCTCTTGTTTTCTCTTGTTTTCATTTCTCTGCCTTAAGCAGGCTTGTTCCTTCCTATCTTCTCTCTATTTCTACAGAAGGAGGGGGGTCACAGGGGTGGGGGTGCTGCCTCAGACAAAGATTTAAAACTGCTTTTACTTTTCTCTGTGGAAGGAGGGGTTCGTGGGGAGTGGGGGTGCTGCTTTGAGCTGCTCTGCTATAGGAAAGAGGTTGGAACTGCACATTCTTAGCAAGGCAGGAGTTAGCATCTTAAACCGGTAGCCAGGCTATTAGGAACAAGAATATAAGAAAAACCCCAAAACTACATAACTGACACATGAAACTGGGACACTTTGCAAGATACCCTTGACCTGGGGTGAAACACAAGTGATGCAACATTCAGCTATGTAGGGGGCTGAGATCCAAGTAACCAATCAATGTTATCTGTTATGCATGCATTATTAGGGGAAGGGCAAAGGCTGAATGCGATCACCTCTTGACTATAAAAATTGCTGTAAGATTCTCATTGGGGCCCTTGGTTAGCTTTTGAGCCAGGTTCCTTATACCTTGGTACCAAAATAAAAGCATAATTTTGTACCACACCTTGTGTCTGGTGGCTTTGACACCAAGCAAGAGCCCAGTTTTGGAGACAACAGTTTGATGGAGAATGTGGGCAGACACGTTTGGATCCACCACTGCCTGAGGGATAAATCAAAGGGGAGGCCTCCAGGTTATGTAAGTTGGCAGTTGAGAGGAGAGTGAATGGTTCCTAAGAATTATATCTGGCCAGGTACCTTGGCTGTGCGTTCAACTAGGGCAGCCGCCCTTAAGTCCTCGTGAGCTCATCTTAGCTGTGACCGGGGAACTTAAATAGCAAGGGTTCCTAGAGTGAACACACATGCCATCCTGGCTCAGAGAAAGGTTGACTGAATGACCATAAGCTGCCTACTTTTGGACTTGGCCCTGAGATGGTGTGGGACTCAAAGGTCGAAGCCCAGAAAAATCAAGGTGTGGACAATTTCATCATGGAGGAAGATATTGGAAACAAAAACCAGGCTTCCTCAACAGGTTGCATGGCCAAGCTTGATCATCTACAGGATGAGGTGAGACTATTGTGGGGGATGCCCCCAGATGTTGTAAGGTGTGAAGTCCAGGGTGGAAGGACAGCAGAGGGTCTCTGCTGTCAGTGCCTACAGACAGTTCCATAGGATGTATTTTAGCAAATTTCTGAGAATTAGGAGAGGGGAATTTGGCATGAAAATTGCTCTGTCAAATTATTGTATGTCAGTGTGGCCCCATGAGAAATTGTCACGACCAGGTGATTTCTGGCCCCCACAAGGGTCAGTGGACAGTCATCTGATCAGGAAAGGGGTAGGTGACCCAGGGAGACAAAAGGAGGAATCAGATACCAGTTGGGAAGAACAAATGGCCCCAGTAGGTGGGACCAGGAGGAAGGAGACCAAAAAGGTTCCTGAAGAGACAGGTTTGGCTTCTCCAGGATCAACTGGACTCACCAGTCTACTTGGGCAGACATACAAAGTCTGATGGAAATTTTGTTAACTCCAGAGGAAAGAAGGATGGTGAGGGGAACCATGGATAAGGCTTTGCAGATGCAACAGATCCGGACTGGACTTGTCCACTGCAGGAGCCAGATTGGGAGCCTCGGTCCATTTGGCTGCAAAGCTGTCAGACCTTGGTTTTGTTAGGACTCAAACAGGGGGTCCCAAGGGTTGGGAGCTTGGGGAGGGTCTGTCAGGTTCAACAGAGAAGGGATGAAAATCCAGGGGAATTCCTGGAATGCATTTGTCAAGACTTTGGGCAATGTGCCGGCTTGGATCCTGAGGTTGAGGTAAATCAGAGAATAGTCAGTATGCAGAATTGGTCAGTCTGCAGACGACATTAGGGCCAAATTACAGAAGACAGAGGGGGCCCCCAGGAAAGGTGATCTCTGAATTTGTGGGATTAACTTCAAAGGGCAAGAAGAAATGCAAATTTTCTCGCCAAGGCTCTTAGATAGGAAAAGTGTGGGGGGGGGCAGGGGAAAAACTGCTGGAAGAATTGTATGAGAAGGTGGTTTGTGGGGATAGGTAGTTAGGATGTCAAGCATGAGTGGATGCGAGAGTATTACCTGTTGCAATATGTGGATGATTTGTTACTGGGGGCAAGCACCAAGAACAATGTGTGCAGGGGACTGTGAACTTGTTAAATTGGCTGGGGACTTGTGGCTACTGTGTGTCAGCTGAAAAGGCGCAGATTGCTCAAAAGCAGGTGAAATATCTGGGTTATGGTGTTTTCCAAGAGCAACGGACTTTTTTGGCCCCTAGAAGGGAAGCAGTCTATAGGTTGAAACCACCTGAAAACAGATGGCAGCTGAGAGGCTTTTTGGGAATGGCTGGCTTTTGTAGAATTTGGGTCTATATAAATAGATATTCTAAAATTGGGATATATGTCTGTGTATATGCAAAAGCACTTCATTCATTCAGT
Organism: Naja naja; assembly: GCA_009733165.1. Taxonomy (NCBI): domain Eukaryota; kingdom Metazoa; phylum Chordata; class Lepidosauria; order Squamata; family Elapidae; genus Naja; species Naja naja. The sequence continues at coordinate 6,106,640 of CM019160.1, read as the reverse complement.
CATTTTCAACTCTTGATAATCCTATGGGCCAGATCTCTCCACCTGATCTTGCACTGTTTTTGGAGTTGTTCTATACTCTAACTGTTGTCAGCTTTGATGGTGTCAACCCACCATGTTCTTCAGCAGCTTGGCCTGGTTTCCTTTTACCATTAATTCTTAAACATAATTGCTTTGTCCAGTGAATTCTCCCACATGACATGGCCAAAGTATGTGAGACATACATACATACACACACACACATTACTTTCAGACTATTGCCCACACTTCCATTTCAACATGGATGGTCCATTAGAAAGTCTACATTAGAGATTAAAAGATATTCAATAAAATTTTTGAGCCAGCTTTTCACATTGCATTGCCCATCTGATTCAAATGGATTGGACTCATCAAATTCACTTTAGATTGTTTGACAACTTCAATGAGATACTATATGAATGTTTATACTATAAACCAATCTGAATTGAATCAGTCTGGTTTGGGAATGCAGTCTAATCATTCTTGAATATTCAAATCAAATGAACTGACAGTCTGAAATGAAACAACAATTCAAATTGGACTGATAATCTGAATCAAATTGATCCATAGTTTTCCAAACTGATGATAAGATTCAGGAAACTCTTAGGTGAACAACCAACTATGAACTTCTCTATTACGAGCAAAAAGATCTGTATTTGTACCAGATCACTGAAAGGTTGTTAAAAGACAATTAAGAAGTCTTTGCCCTGCTGTACACAGGATAAATTAGTTCTAAAGGGGAAATCATTCAATTGCTGCAATTCTTGCAACCACATTTTTTCTTCTCAATAAATCTTGTTAAAGAGAAGTTTGTGCTAATTGTCCTTGGAAAAGAATCCATTTCAGTTTCAGGCAGCTGCCAAAGAGCCTGATATGACCAACTGAATGGGATCTAGGCCAATTCATATATCTTTCCAATTTATAACTCTGTATAATAATTTTGGGAATGAAGGTGGTCGAATCACCAGGCCTATATTTTATCTATGAACTTCCAAAGACCGTTTGGCTATCAGTGAAATCAGATAATACTTTACAAGATGTAAAATGTCAATGGAAAGAACTCCTCACCCACTAATTTGGGTACATCTTGTTCAATCTTAGTTGCTATCTTAGTTGCTATCTACTATTTAGTCAGAGGGCAACCCTCAATTTGTGAGTCACTTGCAATCTTTAACATCTGAAAGAGAATTTTGGAGGTCAGGCTAAGAAGTCCTCAATCCAATTTTTTTTTATTTATGTTTTGTAACTTCAAGTCAACCTTGATTCCTTATAACTCCCTAGATAAGTTCCTGCATTTTTCTTGGCAGAATTTTCAAAAATTTGCCTTACTTTCTTACTAGGGTTGAGAAGGTGCAACTGGCCCAAGGTCATCCAGTTGGCTTCATGCCTTAACCAGGACTAGAGCTCAGAGCTCCCACTTTCTAGACTGGTGCTTTAACATTACACCAAACTGGCTCTCATCTGCCCTATTACTCATAATAAGCCCCTGTTACCTCACTAGATATTCATGGTGTGTAATAGCCAATCAATTTGCTGCTCCTTAGTCTCAATCAAATAGTTTACTACTGTATCCAATCACTCACCTTTTTTAGCCCTGTTAACAGTGTTGTTGGAATGACCTTGGGGAAGGAGACAAGGAGAAGAAATGCTGCCTAAAGGACAGTTAGGTAAGAAAGGGCATAGACAGCAGCTGCATAATGGGTAGAGCAAGAGGCTCAGAAAGGATCCACCCTAAGTTCTCAGGCTGTAAAGAGATAGCAGGAGAATTGTATATTCAGAATTGCAAGATTGATGTCAGCTTTACCAGGTAGATCATACAGGTTTGGTTTTTATCTATTCCATATTTTCAGTAAGGCAAATCTAACACAATGATTCCTGAAATCCATATTAAGTCTGACTTTGTTGTACCACAGATACATGCCATCCAAATTTCAGGTTGTGTCCTTCTAACTCCAAGAGCCTTTGTATTTCTCAGTATTTTTCTTTCATCCAAACCAAACATCAAATTGCAAAATGCTATTTCAAATCAGATGTTATCAGCCTTCTCAGGCAGACCAGGCAGGAAATATGACCAGGTGAGCCAATTCTATTTTATGATAAGGCTAGATTAACAGAATCTTGCAAATCCTACAGTACTTATCTCCCACTGTCTCTTTTACAGTCTGAAAAATTAGGGAGATTTTTCTTTCTCTACCTGTTATATAGACACCATGTCATCTCTTATCTGATCATTCCTTAGGCATAATTTCTTTGACCCAGCTCAAGGTCTTTCCCTTATATCCTATGTTTGTCTTCAGAGGTACCGACAAAATAATGAGTCCTTCATTGTAATGAAGTCCTGGTCAATGGTTCAAATGTATTCCTGGTAAAATTCTCCTATACTCCCTTTCTACAAACCACCAAATATTCTTGGTAGGGCTAACAATGTTGGCTACATTTTATAGGTAGTCCTTGACTTATAACTACAATTGAGCCCAAAAATTATGTTGTTAATCGAAACATTTGTTAAGTCAGTTTTGCCACATTTTATGACCTATCTTGCTACCATTAAGTGAATCATGGCAGTTGTTAAATTAGTAACATGGTTGTTAAGTGAATCTGGTTTCCATTGAGGGTCACAAAAGGTGATCACATGACCCCTGGACATTGCAAATGTCAAAAATATGAGCTAGTTGCTAAGCATATGAATTTTGATCACATGACCAAGGGGATGCTGGAATGTTTGTAAGTGTGAAAAATGGTCATAAGTCCCTTTTTTTCAGTGCCGTTGTAACTTTGAATGGTCACTAAATGAAGTGTTGTAAATTGAGGACTATCTGTACAGAAATTGGTCATTTGGGGGAATTAAGAAGCAAGTTAGTGCCGTAGGCATTGCAGATGTTTAAGAAAAGCCTTTCTCTGTTGGTCAATTTCCAAACCTATTGTACTACAAACCCCATTCTTCTTCTAATCCAAGCTAAGTAAAGTACCCTGCATTTTTCTTCTCTTCTTTCACCTTTGCCCATCTCATGAAAACCCCGCAAAGCTTCTCTGTGGGTGGGAAGGGAAGGAAAAAAATCTATATCTTTATCTTCCTTACTCTGAGCGTACGGCCACTTTGCCAGCTATAAATAATCGAGATAATACTTATTTTAATTATATCTGAATGGAATAAATTAGAAATTCAATTACTGTGCTGCACGCTGAAGAGACATTCAAAATGTTTGGGCTATTAGTTGAACAAATTATTGGCAAAAGACAACAGTGATTGCAGGGACTTAGCCTGATGCCCTTGTTTTAATGAGAGAATGCCAAGACAGGAAGCTTGCTCAGCAAATTTTCTGCAAGACCCTCTGGCTGCCCCTCTCAACAAGCTTTTTTTCAGAATGGGAAACTAAGTCACAAATCTCACACTCTACCATCACCACTGCAACTCCCCAATTCCCTTCCTGTTATTTGTCCCCTGTTGTACTAGCATTTTCATTTTACATTTAATAATAAATATCATAGTGATTAAATCAGAGATGTCCAAATTTGGCAATTTTAAGATTCGTGGACTTCAGCTGCTAGAATTCCACAGCCAGCCATGTTGGGAGTTGAAATCCACAAGTTGCCAAGGTTGGAAACCCTTAGATTAAATAAATGTACTTTAATAAAACCTGCCCAAAATCTCTGTTCCATTATCAAAGTGAGGGTCAAGAGATTTAGGCAAATGAAAACTAAATGCAGTATCGAGCCCAAGATGGAGTTTTATACAAAGATAATTGGTGCCCTGTACTATTGCTTGCATGAGCAGGACAGCAATAGGATCACTTGGGGCAGCTCCTAACAGGCACACCAAACAATGTTAAAGTACATTATTTTAATTAAAATACATTAGTTTAATTAACAGTAACAATGGGAAGCCAGCACTCAGCAAAGCAAGGGACAAGTTCTAGTACTAAATTTATTTCCAAGAATGGGTCTAAATTTGGCATGCAAAAATCCAGATGAGAACTGAATGGCAGGAAAGAGCTTTGCAGGTTCCAAATAGGTCCCATGGATTTGCCTTAGCAATGAAGCAAGTGTTCTCAATCCAGGAAAGAAAGAAAAAAACATCCCAAGTAAGATAGATGGTTGATCAACAAAACTTACAAGGAGTGATAAGAAGGAAGTTCCCAGTTTGTAATTTTGTGGCACATTCTTATATTTTGAAATGTCTTGATATTTCAAATCCATCGAAGGGAAACATAACTCTACTATCTGAACGGATGCAACACATTAAGCCCTAAACACCCATTAATAAAACACACTGGCTGTAAGGACCAGGCTCTTTCCTCTTCAACCAATAAGAATGAACTTCTGAAATATAGGTGATAAGTTTGCATGAAGAGTCAGACGCGAAGAGCTTCAGTGAAGAGTTTATTAAGTGACTACAGCTCGAATGGACCTGACTTGGCTGGGCTACGGCTGCTTCTTATAGCCAGCAGCCGTAGTTGCCAGCCAATCAGAGTGCAGGGTTTTCCCGCACTATTTAAACCAATCCTATTTGACATTTTACAAGAACAATTCAAACTAAACCAATGACATTCAAACCTACATACATAACAATAGGTACTTCAAAAGGAATTCTTTATTGAAAAGAAGTGATCCAGGTACTAGCCAAAGCAGGATCTAAGATGCCTCCAGGCATACAGTGATAAATAAAGGGAGTTACCCCTCCCCTTATTCAGATTTACTCAAACAAAGAAACAACATGTTAACTCCCACCTCCCTTTTCTGGGAACGTATCTTAGAAAAGTTTCCCAGGAAGTTTCTTTTCGGAGCCGGAATTTTTATGGCCCCTTCTCCTCTTGCTATCTCTCCAACAGGTGACAAGTTTCCAGTCAACTGGACTTCAGTCCCCAGTTGTATATCATATGCAAGTCATACAGATTCAATACAAGACTTAAGATATTCAGGTTACATCAAAAAGGATTACTTGTACCAACGCCCCTCCCCCCTTCTTCCATTGAAGAATGGCAGATATACGGATCTGACACTGGCTGTCTTTTTCACACACTGTATCCAAACAGTTAACCTACATAATGGTGCAAAGCTTAGGACTTCATTTAATATAGTTGAATAAGGAAGGTCTGGTTCTCCTACCACTATTTATCCAACCACTATTTATCCAACATTCAGCTAACCTATCAGATCTTGGCTGATGTCAAAAAACTAAATAGATTCAATTTGGTTTTAAAGTCAAGAATAAATGCAATTCAATGTTGAAATATTGGGTTTCTGGTGTTCTCTCACCTTGTTTTCCATCAGACCTTTTGTAACCTGACTAGGTAATATTATCAGTGCACAGGGGAGTAAAATTTGCTGGCTGTCTATATATAGTATTTTCTTCTGCCAGTCTTGGGGTATGTGGAACCTTGAATGCTCCTTAATCAGGGTTTGTTTCTTCCTTGATTTTTTATCTAATGCTGCTTTTTCTTTATTTGGGATGTGATCTGGGCTATTTGACTCATTCCTTGATTGTTGGTTGTATCTGGTAGACAGATTCCAGTTCTTTAGTCCATATTTGTAGTATTGCAGAAATGTTCACTTTAATAGTCTTTTAGAGACGTGTTACACTGTAGCTCCATACATTTTTTTTAATGTGCCTTGGAACGCATAAAACACAGGTTTAGCTTGGACTGCATCGTTGTGGCTGCCATCTTCACCTCTGAATGTATCTTTTTCAAGCACTACAGCTCCCACACATTACTATCATCCTCCATGTTCTCTCAAGGCACTTTCCCCTATCAAGTCTGAAGCACCATGTAAGTCAGCTAAAAGGTGTAGGAATGGTTTTCCAAACAAGCCCTCAGAGTGCTAATAACTGGCTGCCCTCAGAAAGTATAAATTCCTTCCATCCACACCAGCCAGTTGGAACCTAAGAAGCTTATTGGATGAGAAGCAAAACATCTTAAAGAAACACCAGAAAGTCCAGTTGCCTTTAAAAATGAGCATTTTGGGGACAATTCTGACCTGACTGAAAACCTCCATAGACATCAAACAAGCCCTACTTTCCCCTCTGAAAAGGTGCTGGTCATGGAATCCTAACAGCACTATATTATTTGTATTTCAACTGAGCCACTATTTACAAACGCAGCATCAGTCCAGAAAGCAGCTCTGAAGAGAAGTTGTCATTCTATCAAATTGTAGTGAGAGGTTGGCAACAGAGTCTGAACCTTGTACTGGGAGCTGCCAAGAGGGACTTTCTTTTGACAGCTTTGTGGTGGGTTTACCAGCATCAGAAGGCCATAGCTCCAAGATAACTCCACATACTATTTATTAAACTGTATTCTTCTGTGCTTCCACTTAAAAGAGGTAGAGCCAAGCCTAGCGGTCTTCTTTTTAAAATAGATTTGACCTTCTGTGTAATATGCACGAGCTTTGGATCACCTTGCTTCCTCCTAAGAAAGTGGCTTGCTCTTTTCTGTGTGATCTTTTCCCACCAAGATATGGGGATGGGGTGGATTTTAATACTTAGTTTTCCTCATCCTCCATAAATATTTAAATGCTCTGCTTTTTGGAGGCTGGCAAGGTTCGAGGGAAGGTAAATTAAACAGGCTCAACTGCTTGAGGCCAAGGGGATTCTTAGTGGAGAAGGCTGCTACAACTAACGTAAATAGACAGGCACCCTGGATTGCAGAAGACAATCTGCAAATGGATGCTTAACCTAAAAGTAATGCTAAAGGAGAGAAAATTGCCTGCCTGTGCTTTTCTTTCAGTTCTCATTCAACTGCATGAACTGAATGAATGAGATTTTGCTTTCAAAGGATAAGAGGTTTAGGGAGAAATTTCATAAGTAGAAAGATGCTGTCTGCCATTTATGTATTTATGAGTTGTTAGACATGAGACACAGGAAAGTTAAAATTTCAGGGGAGGGGGGCTTATTGCACACTGTGTAGTCCCAGATGGTTTGCATTACACACTGTGTAGTCCCATCAGATGCCTGTTCAACAGGAAAGAACAAGGAAGACTCCAATTTCTCATGTCAGAATTACAGTTATATAACAGGGGAATTAAAAGTCCAGAATGCGGCGGCGCAGGTTGTGATGGGAGGATCCCAATACTCCCATGTTACACCCCTCCTGCGTGAGCTGCACTGGTTACCGGTTGCCATCTGAGTGAGATTCAAGGTGCTGGTGTTGACCTATAAAGTCCTTCATGGCATTGGACTGGGATACTTGCAGGAAACCTTGCTGCCAATAATGACTTCCTGACGCCCAGTACGCTCCCACAGGCAGGGCCTGCTGGTGGTGCCATCAGCTAGACAGTGTCAGCTGGCGGCCCCCAGGAATAGGGCCTTCTCTGTGGGGGTGCCCACCCTCTGGAATCAACTGCCCCTGGATCTCAGGGTGGCCCCAGACCTCCGATCCTTCCGCCGTGGCCTAAAAAACTGGCTATTTCAACTGGCCTACCCGGACTGATGGGGGGGAGGGTTTTTAAATGGGTTAATTGTTTTTAGTTTACGATTATGAGATTCCCTGGGCTTAATTTATTTTTAATATTTGTATTGTATGTTTTTTAGTATTGTAAGCCGCCCTGAGTCCTTCGGGAGATAGGTCGGCATATAAATCTCATAATTAAATTAAATTAAAAGTGAGTAGTTTTAAAGGAATTCTGTCAGTCCAGGACCAAGAACTGATGCTTGCAAAATATTATAGATGCCTAGACGTCAGAGCCCAATCTACTTCACAGGGTTATTATTTACAGAGAAAATAACAAATGAAAGCAATATCTTTACCTCATTAAGTTATATAAAACAGCCCAGAATCACCTCAAACTTTGATATAGGCAGAAATTTAATCTATAGATCCATCATCATCCCAGGTCATTGGGAATGACTCAATAGACTGATATAAATAGCAAATCTAGTCTAAACATCTGGCTGATTCTGTGACCAAACACAATATTAATAGAAATAGAAGAAACATAGCAAAAGAGAGCAAAGATAATGCCAATAGTATAAAGCAGCTGGGGGGGATCCCAAAACAATTGGAGCACCTCCTAAATACCATCAGCACTGACAAAATCACTAAGTCAATAGCGAAAGATAGCTTTACTTAGAACAGCTATGATAACTTTAAACATCCTCAAACAACATCTGCCTTTCTCAGATGCTTGAGAAAGATGCAGTAGGTCAATAAAAATGTCAAACTATCTAACCATCTGGCTGACTGAGCAATGAATATAATATAATAAACACCTTGTGTGCAATTCTAAAACAACTGGAGCATCACTTGAATGCTATTGGCATTGACAAAATCGTCAGTCAATTGCATGGCAGCTTTACTCAGAACAGCTTACATTCTGTGACAATAACTTTAGCACTGTCAAATATCTGCCTATCCCAAGTCCTTTGGAAGGACTCCATAGGTAGATAAAAATGCCAAACCCAGTCTAAACATCTGGCTGACTATACAACTATCCATAATAATATATAACATAAAAATATAAATGCAATCAATCAATTAGTAAAGATCTGCCTTGGCATACTTGCTGATAAGTGAGTAGCTTATCACACATCCATTTATCAAAAATCCATAATCAAGCACCTTTTTCCTGGTAAGAAACCTGAATAACAAGACTATGAAAGCATAGCTTTCTTGGTTATTGCTAGGGGACTTAACAATGACTCTGTACAATTTCTGATTTCAAATGTAATGAACACATTCACTTGCTATGGCAATTAGTAGTTTACTTAAGATCAAGGAAATAACAACAGGTAAGGAATGCAAAAAGCACAGGATCTGAAAGAAGCTTACCTGAATAGGTTTTCTTTAACAGGAGCATGCAGAACAATAGTCCAAATCCAGTCAGAGTTCCAAGATTCAGTTCAGGGATATCAGCCAGTCCAAAGGACAGAATTTCACAAGTGGAATCTACACACAAATGTCTCACAAAAGCCAAAGATTGGACAGCTTCCAACAAGGCTCATTAGTTGGCATCAGCCAACTGTCACTAATCAAGATATTTTTCTGTTGCTTGGCAAGGAATCTCATAGAATCTCTGGTCTGCTTTCCTCTCTACTCTGGGAGTAGGGGCTGGTTTCATCCTCATCTGACATCTCCAGCTACTCAGGTGGTCCCTGACAGAGGTGGTATTCAGCAGGTTCTGACCAGTTCTGAAGGACCGGTAGTGGAAATTTTGAATAGTTCGGAGAACTGGCAAATATCACCTCTGACTGGAGATTTTTTTTTAAATTACATTTATATGCTGCCCTTCTCTGGAGACTCAGGGCGGCTTACAATTTTTGGGATACAACCCAGTGTGCTCAGCAATAGCCTTCATTCCATTGCATATGCCTGCTTATTACTAAGCGGCATTTTTACAAGGTCAGCTAATTGCCCCCAACAATCTTGGGTCCTCAATTTACCTACCCCGAGAGGATGGAAGGCTGAGTCAACCTTGAGCCTGATGGGATTCGAGCCTACAGCAGTTGTAGGCAGCTGGAACTTAAGTGCAGGCAATTAATAGCCTGAGCCACCAAGGCCGTTTTACAGCATCCTTCCCCTGCCATGGCCATAGAACCAGTAGTAAAAAAGGTTGAATCCCACCACTGTATGCTTGGTCAACCTCGGTTGATTCTTGGCTTTATGTCTCTTGACGATGACATTCCACTGGTCCTGCTGGAGCAGTTTCTTCCCATTCAGAGTCATTGTCCAATTCCTGGATCAAGACAGACTTAACAATTAATTCAAGAAAGTCTAGTTATATCTTGAGAAATGCAGCATTTGCCTATGGTAAGCTTCTCTAACAGGGCATTTCTAGGTAACCTACCTGCTTGGAAACTGCATTCACTGGCAGCACCAAACTGGGAAAGAAAAGTAACTCTTAGCTATTCCTTTCAGTTTCCTAGAAAATTCCCATCTTTTTTCTTTCATCTCAAAAGGTAGGCATTTCCCTCCCAAATTTATGAGGCTCAGCATATTAACTTCCTACAACAGTGAAACATATCAACTTCCTACAATATTAAATGACTAGGTATTTGGAAGTGTGCTCAGCTGTTTATAAGAAGTAGATAAAATCTAAAAAAAATGCATGTTTACTGCTGCCTTTCTCACTTAAGCCATATCCCAAAATGCATGCTTACTGCTGCCTTTCTCACTTAAGCCATATCCCACTCTGCAACTTAATTTAAAAGTAAATGTTCTGGAAAAGGGAAAATTAAAAGCAAGAAAAACATTTTTTCTCCCCAAAGTGAGGAATCTTCTAGAGATGCAGCGTTCAGTTCCCAGAATCCTCAGCAAGACCTTATTTGGCTGTGGAATCCTGGGTGCTGATGGTTCATATCTTTAGAAGGTGCTTAAAAATATAGATCCCTCTTACTGTCTTCATTTCGTAAGACATGTCTGAATATTCTAAATTCCGTCTTCTTGTCTGATTTCCCCCCCCAACAAGTATTTTATAGTGAATATAAGTATATTATATTGAATCTAATAAAGTGTAAGAAATAAAATGCTGGCCTCATCTAATTTCCCAAACATCAAACTTGAAGAAGTGAAAGTCAGATGCTTTTTTTGTTTTTGTTTTTGACAAGTTGGAATGAAATTAAACTTTCACACCCAGAGAGAATACTGATTAGGGTGGCAGTTCAGGCAATGTGATAGAGGAGAAAAACATGCTAAAATCTTTAACATGGCCACCTGTGTTTTTAAAAAAAGTCTGTCTTGTTTTGTTTAACACACACATTTTAAATACAGTTAGTCTTTGACTTATGACCACAATTGACCCCCAAAATGTATGTTGCTAACTGATAAATTTGTTAAGTGAGTTTTCCCCCATTTTACTATTTTTCTTGCCACATTTGGTAAGTGAATCACTGCAGTTGTTAAATTAGTAACACCATTGTTAAATGAATCTGTTTTCCCCATTGACTTTGCTTGCAAATGGTGACCCCAGAACACTGCAACTGTGATAAATATGATTCAGTTGCTAAGTGTCTGAATTTTTATCACGTGATCATGGGGCTGCTGCAATGGTCATAAGTGTGAAAAATGGTCATAAATCACTTTTTCATTGCCATTGTAACTTTGAATAGTCACTAAATGTACTGTTGTAAGTTGAGGACTACCTGCAATCTCTTTTTAAAAGAGAGTTTGACTCTCCATAAATATGTGCAAGATTGAGGTACTCAGCAGGTATCATTTTTCAGTTTTAATGAAATTAGACTCTCCAACTATGGAATATCTTTACATGCTCATTTGGAGTTTAAAATTATTATGAATTGTTTACCATTTGAAGCCAGGTTAATATGGCTTAATGGTTCTCTTTGGCACATCCTGGTCTACCTATATACTACGTAGTTATTATGTACCTCCTTAACAAAGAGTGTAATGTGCATAGTAACATGTGTAACTGTATCCATGGAAAATAGAAATGCCATTTTGAGGTTGTGAAATGATATAACTCAGAGAGGCTTCCTTCAAAAACTTCTGAGCCCTTTAGAGAAGATAGTTGGCATGCCTCAATTTCCAACTCATAAGATCTCATTGTAGTACTGTTTTCCAGCACAAGGATCCAGAGTAACTCTGAATTGGCTACAGCAGTTACTTTATTGTTGATTGCCTGTTTTACAAGAATCTCCCAGCCTGACTGCATTTCTCTTGGGAACCTGTAGATAAGGACTTCACTAGTCTGGCCTATGTCATTTCCCCCCACGGAGCGACTTCATGCTGGAATACCTCTTTACTACCTTCTGTCCTTCAGTGCATGATGCTGCTACATATGTGTTGACATGATTAGGCAAAGAATCCCAAATCCCAGATTGACAGCATGCAACCATTAAGAATCTGGAAGATGGCTAAGCTTCCTGCCACAGTAAAAACAGAAACAAATGGAAACAGTGATTTATGCTGTTCTTTAGAAACAAGAAAGGAACATTTGTAAGTGCAGGTCTTTGCCAATTGTCAGCTGGCATGTGAGCACTGACTAACCAACTGTTCTTTGCCACTGGCCAGAAAAGGCAAGTGACTATTGGTTGATAGTTCTCTCACAGACCTACGGTATAAAATACCCATGCTAACTAATGTTTGAATATTGATAGAAATAGTCAAAAGAGACCAGGTAAAACTGGATTTAGAAAAGTCAGCTAATAAAAAACTCAACCTATGGGAAAGCATTTCATTTTATCCCCTCCCCCCCCACACTCTTCAGTTCTGTAATTTGCAAGCGACTCCATCAGACCAGTGAGCCAACAGTGTCCTGACCTCATCCCTCTAAAGTAGACTTTGGGGAATTTACCGCTTGGCAGATTAGGAATTGGTTGAAATTCCAAACTACTTAGGGCAATAGGCACAACCTTGAGGATCAGAAGGAAGAATTTCAACCAACAACAATAAATAGATAAAAGAAATCTTTGTCTGGGACAAAAATGTAACCCGAGTAAACACCTCAAGCAGGACCTTCCCCAGTTCTCATGAAGATAAAGGGCATAAGGAGGGAAGCACATGCAGACTTGTAAACTTCTATTACTGTAACTTCATAATAAAAGAAGTAGGAGCATTCATAGCTTTGGTTTTCTAGTCTGGTCTAACTTCAATGGGCTAACAGAAACTGGCTCCATGGCATTTCTTCCTTTGACTCATAGTGATTAGGAAACATTTCACATGGTTTCTTTCCTCTTTTCTAACCTTCTACCTTTTTCTAATGCTCCTGCAAATATTTAATTTGATATGTTAATAATACAGCTTGGTTATTACAGTGCTATAGTAGAGCAATCCCATCCATCCATCCATTTATCATCAGCATTTATCATCTATTTCTATCATTTCAATCTATCTGTCCATCATCTGTCTCTATAATTTTAACTTATCTGTAAGCAATGAACTTTTCCCCTTCAACCGAAAAGAATGAACTTCTGAAAACTAGGTATTTCAAAAGGAATTCTTTATTGAAAGGAAGTGAATCCAGTACTAGTCAAAGCAGAATCTAAGATGCTTCCAGGCATACAGTAATAGATAAAGGGAGTTAGAACCCCTCCCCTTATTTAGATGTGGATTTAGTCAAACAAAGAATCAACATGTTAATTCCCCCCCTCCCCTTCTCCGGCAACATATCTTAGAAAAGTTTCCCAGGGGTATCTTCCAGAGCTGGAATGTTTATGGTCCCTTCTCCTCTTGCTATCTCTCCAAGAGGTGACAAGTTTCTAGACATCTGGCTCCAGGCCTCCAGTTGTATATCATGTTCAAGTTATACAGATTCAATATAAGATTTAATATATTCAGGTTGCATCAAAAAGGATTACTTGTACCAAACCCCCCCCCCTTTCTTCCATTGAAGAATGGCAGATACACGGATCTGTCTGTCTATATCTATAGTATCTAATTATATTAGATATCAATATCAATTTGATATAGCCTGATATAATTGCCTCCAAGCAAAGTACAATTAAAAAAACAGAGTGCAGAAAAGGTGGTTCAAATCTTGCTCCTCCCTCCAAATTTGGGAAGAGGTGCACTATTGACCTATCAGAATTTGGCATGAAGATTAAGTTGTGTATTTTTGGGGAAGCTGCCACACTCTACCCCTGTATTATATTAATAGCAAATATATATAATATTCACTGTAGGTCTGGGAGAAATGACAAAGTCACATTCTAGATTGAGTACAGGTGTTGGCAGGTGTCTTCCTGCTTCTGCATGCCTGCACTGTGTTATTTTTGGCTGTGCATGCAAGCAAAATACACGAATCTTGTCTTATTTTTCCTCATTTTGAATGTGACCTATGGAGAGAATCTAAAACTGATAAAAATATCAATCATCAGTTTGCCATTAGTCCTAAGTCATAATATGCTCAAGTATTAATTTAGTATCAATTTTCCCATCTGTAAAATGGGCTCACATTTTCTAAAATGCCTCTGGTATCTACTCAACTTTCATCTCCATATTCCGATTCTACCACTCTGATACAGTTGTCCAAATAGTTTGCATTGTGAAGTCAAATTGCCAGACATTCCAGAAACGGTTAAGTGCTTCTCTGTGAATTGTCTTTACATGTTTTCATTCCTTCTAGTCCTTATTCTCTGCCATTGCTTTCTATTCTACCTGTCTCATGACACAAAAGCCAGAGCATAGGTGTTACTAACACTTGTCAGATAATACACTGAGGATTTTTCCTCCCTTAATTTCTTGAAGATTACTGCTCTATTTACGCCTTAATGCTTTCCTTATCTTGCCTCTGTTAACAGCTATTTAAAAAGAAAAAGATTCTGTTCAACTTCCATGACAGCAAAAACACAAAGTGCTTTCCAGAGACACAATTTTACTCCACATAAGCATTCTTGAGCATGTTTGCTCAGCCAGTCCAATTGCGTTCACAGTAGTGTCCATTTATCCCTAAGTGGGCAGACCCTAAATTGGAGCTTTTGTTCAGTAATGTCAAAAAAGACAAGAATCTGTAGTTGGTACTTAAAGGGCTAACCGGCTAGAAAAATTCCTAGAAGAGAAGGAAGAGAAGAATATTCTTGTCATTGATCAAAATAAATGGTTTTACTTTTGCTAAAGAGAGCTATATCATTAACTCATTTGTTAAGGTTGCTTTCATGGAGCAGATGATAAAGAATTAAACAACAGAATCCTCTATCATTTTTTAAAAAATTCTGGTTCAATTTGCTCTTTTTAACTTTTTCCCCTTTTATTAATATACATATAATAGACACATACATGCACACAAATACATATATAAAGATCAAAACTTCTAATATAAAACTATTATTATTATTATTATTATTATTATTATTATTATTATTGGGGTAAATAAAGGAGAACGAAGCTGAAGACACCAACCTGAAGATGACGGATGAGATTTTTTCGAAAGTTGCCAAGTATTCTCAATCTTACAGGACAAGACCAATACACCAAGACATATATATATATATATATATATATATATATATATATATATATATATATATATTTTGTTTTCGTAGATTTTCACGGATAAAGGTATGTAGGTCTTGGTGTATTGGGTCTTGTCCGTGTAGGTTGAGAATACCTTGCAGCGTTTCAAATCTCATCCGTCATCTTCAGGCTGGTGTCTTCAGCCGTTCTCCTGGGAGACGAAGCTGAAGACACCAGCCTGAAATGAGATTTCATCAACCAATATATTCACACAAGACCAATACACCAAGACCTACATATATATATATATACATATATACTTACAGAAACTGTATGTTATGATGACACTGAGATGGCCTCCTCACTTCTGGGTTTCTGGGTTTTTCCAACATTGCGCTTATGCAATCCTAGCTGCTGTTAGAATGTATAGAACCAAATTGGTGTTATCCTTATTGTAATTTCCTGGAATTATGCCCAACAAAAATGTCTCAGGTGTCAGGTCCATTTGTTGTCCTATCATATTTTCCAGCCATGTGTGTATTTTCTTCCAGTATTTTTTGGCTTTGGGGCATGTCCACCATATATAGTAGTATGAACCTGGTGTGTGATTGCATTTCCAACATTTAACGATTTATTTTTATACATGTTCGCTAATCTTGCAGGTGAGTAATGCCACCTGTAAAACATTTTATAGAGGTTTTCTTTGTATGCTGTTAACTTTGTAAGTTTATGATTTCTATTCCATAATTTCTCCCACCTATCCAGATCTATTGTATAGCCAAATTTGTAGAGAATCTCTTTTGAATGTTATATTTAACTTTGGATGAAAAAGCCCAATCATATTATGCCTGTAATACTGAGACTCTAAATTATAATTAACACTGATAGAACATATTTTCTCTTTTCTGTTCTCACTATTCTGTCTAAATAATGGAAGGTTAATAATTTTTAAACATATTATACCAATATCAATGTATTGAAACAACACAATGTACTAAGATTTATAATGTAATAAGAAGGGGAAAATATATAATTTAGAATTATTTGAAATTGCAGTTTGAGACGTTGTGCAGAAAGGGAGGAAAATGACAGAAAATCAGATACTAAAATTACTACTAATAATGCAGAAATCTCTGCTTTAGAAGGATGAATGGATCTGTTCTATGCCTTAATATTTATTCCCCCTCTGTGCGATTGTAGCTTTGCTTTTTTAGAAGGAATTATGCAGGTAGTAGTCTTCAACTTACAATCAAAATTGAGCCCAGAATTTCGCTTGCTAAGCAAGGGTGTTGTTAAGGGAGTTATGCCCAATTTTATGACCTTTTTTTGCCATGGTCATTAAACAAATCACTGCAACTGTTAAATGAATCACGTGGTCATTAAGCAAAACTGGCTTCCCTCAGTGACTTTGCTTCTCAGAAGCCAGATGTGTATTTGGCCCTGGGATGCTGCAACCATCATAAACACATGCCAAGTGTTCAAATTTTGGTCATGTGACCATGGGGATGTGGCAATGGTCATAAGTGTGAGGACCAATCATAAGTCATATTGATCAGTGCCTTTGAATGCTCGTTAAACAAATGATGAAGACTAGCTGTAGCGGAGACCAAGCTTACTTCCAGATAAATGATATTTGGATTGCTGTTTAAACTGAGATCTCTGGATCAGATTTGTCTGCAGATGTTGCTGGATTTTGCAGATTTTTCTGGCAGATGACCTGAATGTGTTTTACTGCAGGTTTGAAAGGAAACTACAGCCACCTATCCCTGCAACCTTCATCTTAGACATACCAAGAACAGCCAAGCCTCCTACAACTGACCCCATCTCAGACACACCAACAATAGCCAAACCTGCCACAACTGATCCCAACCATTGGGTTCACAACCCCTGGTGATCACAGAAAAAGAAGTGCAAGATCTATTTCACAGACAAAAGCCAGGAAAAGCACCAGGCCCAGACAAGGTAACTCCTTCTTGCTTAAAAGTCTGTGCTGACCAATTGACCCCCATCTTAACCCGAATATTCAATAAATCACTGGAGATGTGTTATGTTCCTTCTTGCTTCAAATGCTCTACTATCATCCCAGTGCCAAAGAAGCCCTCCATCAAGGAACTGAATGACTACAGACCAGTTGCTCTAACATATGTAGTTATGAAAACCTTTGAAAAACTAGTGTTGTCCCACCTGAAAACCATCACGGATCTGCTGTTAGACCCCCTGCAATTTGCATACTGAGCAAATAGATCAAGAGATGATGCTGTTAATATGGCTCTGCACTACATCCTACAACATCTTGAATCTCCAAAGATCTACACTAGGGTCCTCTTTGTAGACTTTAGTTCAGCATTCATTCCAGACATTCTTCTAACTAAACTAAACCAGCTTGTGGTACCTGAACACACTTGTAAGTGGATCATAAGCTTCCTAACAGACAGGAAGCAGCAAGTGAAGCTAGGCAGAATCACCATCTGTACAATTAGAATCACCATCTGTACACTGTCTCTCCACTTCTATTCTTCCTACAGTATATACCTGTGATGGCGAACCTATGGCACGTGTGCCACAGGTGGCATGTAGAGCCTTCTCTGAGGACACACGAGCCATTGGCCCAACTCAGCTCCACTGTGCATGTGTGCCTCCCAGCTGATTTCCAGGTCTGTAGATCACACTGCCCTCCCCCATCCCATTTGCAAAAAAAACTGGCCAAACTGTTTAATTTTTTGCCCCACTGGCTGACCCTGCTCTGCCCAATCTGCCTCTCCAGCCTCCAGAGTCACGCATGCTGCCTAACAGTTTTTGGCTGCTCTCTGCTTCCAGCTCCTCGCTTGTCATTGTCACCTTGCTTGTTGCTTGCCCTGACTCTGCTTGACTGCTGTGGCCTGCATATTTTGATAAGTTGCTGACTTTGTGCCCACCCTCGCTTGCTGCTGCAGCCCAGACCAAGCTGTTCCCACTCCTGGCTTGCAAAAAAACTGGCCAAACTGTTTAATTTTTTGCCCCACTGGCTGACCCTGCTCTGCCCAATCTGCCTCTCCAGCCTCCAGAGTCACGCATGCTGCCTAACAGTTCTTTGGCTGCTCTCTGCTTCCCGCTCCTCGCTTGTTGTCATTGTCACCGCTTGCTTGCTTGCTTGCTTGCCCTGACTCTGCTTGACTGCTGTGGCCTGCATAATTTTTGATAAGTTGCTGACTTTGTGCCCACCCCTCGCTTGCTTGCTGCAGCCCAGACCAAGCTGTTCCCACTCCTGGCCTGCTTGCTGTCGGTGCCGTCAGTGCCTGCATGAAGCCCTGGGATATCCGCCCCTTGCCAGCCAGAAGTGCTGCTGCCAATTGCTCCCCTGTGCCTGCCTGCCTGCCTCATGCCCCAGTGGCTTTTAACAATGCCTAGTGGCAGCGCTCCTGGCTGGCAAGGGGGAAGATGTCTCGGGGCTGCATGCGGGCACTGACAGCACCGACAGCAAGTGGGCCAGGATCAGGAGCAGCTGGGCTTGGGCCGTGGCAAGCAAGCGAGTGGGGGGGGGCACAAAGTCAGCAGCTTATCAAAAATTATTCAGGCCACAACAGTCAAGCGGAGTCAGGGCAAGCAAGCAAGTAAGCAAGTGGCGGTGACAATAACAAGCAAGGAGCAGGAACTAGAGAGCAGCCAAAGAACCGTTAGGTGGCGTGCATGACTCTGGAGATGGGAGAGGCAGATAGGGCGGGGCGGGACCAGCCAGTGGAGCAAAAAGTTAAACAGTTTGGCCGGGTTTTTTGCAAATGGGATGGGGGAGGGCAGTGTGATCTACAGACCCGAAAATCAGCTGGGAGGTGCACATGCATGGTGGAACTGAATTGGGCCAATGGCTCACATGCCTGCAGAGAGGGCTCTGCATGCCACCTGTGGCACGCATGCCATAGGTTCACCATCATGGCTTTAGAACAAACTACCACTGGTAAAAAATAACAATAGCAGTAGCACTTAAACTTACATACTGCTTCACAGTGCTTTACAGCCCTCTCTAAGCAGTTTACAGAGTCAGCATATTGCCCCCAACCAGGGGTGGGATTCAGTTTTTTTAACAACTGGTTCTGTGGGTATGGCTTAGTTGGTGGGTGTGGCTTGGTGGTCATGTGACTGGGTGGGTGTGGCCAACTCGACATCACTCATGTCAAGGGGAACTTCTCCTCACCTGGCCTTTCATGACAGTGGGGGTGCTGCAAAGGCCATAAGTGTGAAAAATGGTCATGTCACTTTTTTCAGTGCCATTGTAACTTTGAATGGTCACTAAATGAACTGTTGTAAGTCAAGGATTACCTGTACAAAAATACAAAAAGCTTCTTTGCTTGCAAAAAGCTGCCCTAAATATCAATCATTAGATTAAAAATACCTGCAATCCGGAGTTATAAATCAGGCAGGGTGCCACAGCATCTTAAGGAATTAAAATAGTTAAAATGCAGTGATAACTATCAAGCAGCCAACTCTTGCTCATAAAGTGAAACCCTTTAGCAGAGAGGTCATTTAAACTCTCCAGAAAGAGCACACCCAGGAAAAGCAATCCTTAGATCCATTTGCACCACTTAAAAATACCAGCTGGTCTCACTCACCTCACAAGATATCCTATGGAAATCATCCAGATTTAAGGAAAGGTCACATGCCCTGCCCCCAGAAAGTCAGTAAAAAAAATCAGTGTCAAGCTTGCATCCTGCCTCTTGGAAGTATACCCCAAAATGACAGTGCCAGATAGTACTAAAGCAGTGAGGAGGACCCCTTTCCCAGATAAAAAAAGAAACCATGAGGCAAAAAAAATTTCAAACACAATATAAATAATTAAATCACAACAGTAGCTGTTGCTTGTTGAAGCTGAATAGGGAAAATTATTCCATCAATAAACCCAGGATTAAACCTCACCAAGCACAGAATTAACCTTCACCAAAAATCAGTTTTAGACCAAAACTCATAGAGTATGTAAACTCACATTTGAATGTCAATCTTTCCAGCTAGCTAAGAAATCTTGCTGAATGTCACTCATCTTGGTTCCCTGTCACTAAAAGCTTTGCTTCATTATTCAATTATTTCTTCGAAGTGCTGATTGTCCAGGGAAATATTTCCTCCCAACAGCAGTATAAAAATCTTAAAACAACCTTTCCCCTTAAGAAAGCTAAGCCCCCAAAGCTCCAGAGACAGTAAGTCTAGGCTGTCTGCCAACAATGTAATAAGTGTGGAAAAAAACAAAAGGAGATTGTGTCTAACTACCGGTTCTCCGAACTGCTTAGAAAGTTAACAAAGGGTTCTATAGAACCAGATAGAACTGGTAGAATCCCACCCCTGCCCCCAACAATCTGGATCCTCATTTTACTGACCTCAGAAGGATGGAAGGTTGAGTCAACCTTGAGCCAATCAAGATCAAACTCCTGGCAGTGAGCAGAGTCAGTCTGAAATACTGTGTTCTAATCAGTGCACCACCATCACTCAAAATATATCCTTGTCAAATCATTACTATCCCTACATCTTGAGTTATCTAAGATACTTATATCCTGGGTAGTAGACAAAGAAGTGCTATGCTTCATCTAGTCTCAGCATATAAGTACTCCTCAACCTAACAACCACAATTGGAACCTGAATTTCCATTGCTAAGTAAGGTGTTTGTTAAGCGAGTTATGCCAAATTTTATGTCCTTTTTTGCCTCGATTGTTAAGTGAATCAAGCAGTGTTTAAGTGAATCCAGCTTCTCCCATTGACTTTACTTGTCAGAATCCAGTTGGGTAGGTCACAAATGGTGATGACCTGATGCTGGGCCCCAATAGCCAAGAACGACACATGGAATTACTTCTGGGCAGTTTCCTTTATTGTTCCTCACCTAAGAAATCTTGTCAAACTATCTGCATAACTATAGATATACTCTATGAATTGCTAGGGAGAGGCTGTCTTAACCCTCTTCCTGCCTACTGGGCTTTCCAAGCTCCACTCCCTCTTTGCCCTCTGGGTTGAAAGGTTGCTAAATGAATGGTTGTTAAGTTGAGGACTATCTGTACTGCTAATCTTTGATTTTAAGCAGAAGAGGCATTTGAGGCAAGTTGGAGTTCGTGAACAAAATATAGGTAAGACAAAGTCCCTTGAAATAGTTATCTGGTGCAATAGCAAACCTGGAGGACTACCATAGCATCTTGTGGCAAGATGAGCAGCAAATAAATTTAATAACAAATAAATACATACAAATTCCGCACCTAGTGATGAGCCTGTCTTTTAAATCTTATCAACCTGGTGGTAAATGCAAAATAACCGCAAGGCACAGACAATAAAAATGTTGGCTGACAGCCACGCAACAATTCATCCCAGCGAATGAACTTTATTAAAGATTAGAAACGCAGATACACCATGCAATTAACTGAACATAGCAGGGAGGCAAATATCAATGTGAAATGAGAGAAAAATATGAGCCACAGGGTGGGGGAAGAGAGAAAGATAAAGGCAACCAAGTTGAGACAATGCAATTGACAACATCAGTGTGAGAAATAACCAACAACCATACATAATAAGGAACAGAATAATGAATAAGATGGATGAGAGCATAAAGAAGAATAGGAATTTCTATAAACAAATGTCACATAGGAAAATAAATGTTCCAAAGACTAGCATGGTGGTAGGGGTATAGCAAATTGTTCACAACATTTTGCTTTTTTGTTTTAGGACAGATACACGGCCAGTTGTGGTAGCTTGTTTCAGTTTGCTGCTGTGGATATTGAAGATGAGACAACTTTACATTTCCTTCCTCTGCTCATAACTGTTCACACAACATGCTTAACCCAGATACTGGATTAAGCTATTTTCTTCAACTCAATAAATGGTTGAGCTTTACATACAATGTTGTTCAGCCATCAAAAAACCTAGCCACAGTCAACCCTGACTAAGTTGTCATGTTTGTCATAGATCTTGTTTAATTGGTTGAGTAAATGTATCTAATCACATTCCTATTGAGGGATAGTGGGGAGATCTGACATTTATTTTTCCCAGAACACCCTTCAGAACAACACCAGGCCTTGAGATATGGGAGAAGAGAAGAAAAAAGAGAGAACCAACCCCAGAAATTCAGTACCACACTGCAAACAGTGCCAAAAGTCATGAAGAAAAGAAAGGAGACTGTTTGTGATAATTATGAAAAATAGTCTGTATTCCCAGGCTTGCAATCTAGAGATCCAAGAGAGAATGAAATTTAGATAAGTTTAGTTGGGAAGAAAAGGGTCAAGACATATTTTCTCTAGAAGTTCTCAGAGTGTATCTTTAATAATGCAAGTAGCTTGCTTTAGTTTGGCAAGGTTTCTGTTTATAGATGAGCAGCAATAACGGAAAATGTTCAGAAGAACAGTTATTCAGAAGAACAGTTTTGGAACTTCAAGCTCTTTCCTTATTGTCAGAGTTGGTTGCAAAAAATCAAATCCAGAAAGCACAAATAACCGATTCAGTAGGATTCTCTGCAAGCCCCAGTT
Organism: Naja naja; assembly: GCA_009733165.1. NCBI lineage: Eukaryota > Metazoa > Chordata > Lepidosauria > Squamata > Elapidae > Naja > Naja naja. The sequence continues at coordinate 6,084,325 of CM019160.1, read as the reverse complement.
GCCTTCCCGCTCACTTGCCTTTTTCCACTAAGCCACGCCAGTTGCTTCTCATTGGCCCCTATGCCTATTCATTGGCTGACTTGTTACTGCCACTGCCAGTCACCTGCTGCCCCCTCAGCCAGGAGCAGGTTGCCCACATCACCGGGGTGGGATTCCTTTCCCCCACCATTTGCCTTCTGCCAGGGAACATGTGGATAGGCTCATATCGGCCCCAGCCAGCATGCCCGTCCAGGCTGCCATTGGGACCTGCTCACCCTGCTGCTGATCTCTGGGTAGAGCAAGAGTTTCCCCTTAGCACAGTGGACTTGTTGCTGCCACTGCTTCCCCCACACTGTCCCCTCCGCCGTGGCCTTTTCCCCATTAGAGGATCAGTGGCTCCCAGGCAAGCAGAGAAGCAAGCCAGGTTAAATCCTGCTTCTCTCTGCTTGCCCGGGAGCTGTTTCCAATGGGAGGGGGATTTGGAAGCTTTCTGCTGTGATGGGAAACTCTTGCTCTCCCAGCAACAGCAGCAGGAAAAAACATGTGGAGACGCTTGTGTCAGCAAGGCTGCCCTTGATCGAGTCTGGGACAGCTGAGGGTGGCTGCGGGGAGCAGAGCCTGGAAGCCCCAATGCACCATGTGTGTGGCCACTGGATGGCAGAGGGGACTGGTCTTGAGAGCCCTGATGCCACTGGAATAACCATTGCCATCTCGCTGCTGCTGCATCCCTCACCCCCTGCAAGTATGGTGAGCGTGAGCCCCAGGGCGGGTGACCAACCGCCGCAACTGCTGCTCCCACTGACTTTTTTCCATGCCAAGAGTAGAGACAAGAGAGAGAGAGAGCAGCCCTCTTGGTATGGAGAAAAGTCATGCGTCTCCCCACATTCCTCTCTCCACAAGCAGCCTCTCACAGCACCTTTAAACTTAGTGCACTTCACAAATGAGGAGGAGGAGATGAGGCCGCTCACAGAGAAAGGAATATGGGGAGACGCACAACTTTTCTCCATGCTGAGCTGCTCTTGCCAGTGACTCCAGACTGTTTTGCACAGCTAAGTCTAAATCAGGGGTCCCCAAACTTGGCAACTTTAAGACTTGTGGACTTCAATTCCCAGAATTCCTCAGCCAGTCTTAAAGTTGCCAAGTTTGGGGACCTCTGGACTAGATTATCAAGGAAAACAGAATAACATGCAGCAGATGCCTAGCAAAATTTAGTAATACTGCTGTTTACATTGAAATCAGGTGCAAGATAGCGGTGGTAGGTAAATTATTGGGCAGTTTAGTTTGGTATCTATTTCAGTAGGCTGATTTTAGAAAGCTAAGCAGGATCAGACCTGGTAGGTACTTGGCTGGGAAGCCAACACAAAATAGGGTGTAGGGAGGGATAGAATTGGGAAGATAGGATAAGATAACTTTTATTGTCATTGTTTTTACTGTAAGTACACTGGCACACATTAAAAGTGAAATATATATACATATCCATACACATACATAACACACATATACATATGCTATACCCACACCCACCCACTCACCCACCCACGCACAATCATTGCCCATTTTGAATACATAGCAAAAAGGAAGAAAGAGTATTGGATACATATGCACAAATGTGTGTGAAAAAAACTACAAAGGAATAGGATTATAAAAAAGCAGCTTCCAATCTTAGCAACTATAGATGAGAGAGAAGAAGAGAAATGAGAAACAGAGAGAGGGAGATGAGAAAGAGAGAGGGAGAAAGAAAGAAAGAAAGAAAGAGACAGAGACACCTGTTTAAAAGAAAATAGAAAAATGGCTCTTTGAGTGTTCAAGGTTGCAGACCCCTAGTTTAGGCAAACACCATGGTCATTAAGGTCATTAAGCAAACACTGGTTGTTAAACAAGTTCATTTTCCCCAATGGGCATTTTTAACTGGAAACCAGAAGGAATTGTTGGAAACTGGCAAAAACCATAGAAAAGCCCAGTCACAAGACTGTGTGGGATGTTGTAACTGGTCATAAGTGTGTATGTGTGTGTATGGCTGTCAAAACACCAAAAGCAGGTCAAGTAGCTCTGGGGAGGTCAGTCACAAATTAGAACTCTTGCTAAGCAACTGGCCATTAAGCAAGGACCACTTATATTTGGTTTCCTAGTCACATGGCCACCTAGCTATGCCCACGCTAGGCCATCTAGCTACGCCCACACCAGTCACATGACCATCTAGCCATGCCCAGTCAGTCACATGACCACCTAGCCATGCCCAGTCAGCAATCCAGGCCCACCTAATCACATGACCACCAAGCCATACCCCACAAATTAGGCCATGCCCACAGACATGGTTGTTAAGGCATTTTAATCCCACCCCTGGATGACATCATAAAAATTAAATAGCTTTTTACCAATAAAGGAGAATATTTGTAGCCCAGGATTGAAATGAAAGGTCCTTGGTGCTCTTTGACCTTGGTTGCTTTCTTGCAATCATATCATTACCCAAATAGGTAACATCATCACTGCTAGTGATTAGGACTAGTATTGATGATGGTTCCTAGTTTGGGTAATGAAATGCCTGCAAGTAAACAACCAAGCTCAGAGAGCACCAAGGACACCTTAGATACCCTTTTGGGTGTATTTTTTTTAATTTGAGATCATCATCATCATTAGTTTATTATAGTCATAGGCCAGAGACCAGAACAAATAAAAACACTCAGTAAACATACAATTAAAAAATCTAGTATAAAATAATAAATAACAACTAAAATCTAGGATAAAATCCAGTCTGTCAATTTTATTTATTTATTTATTTATTTGTTTGTTTGTTTGTTTGTTTGTTTGTTTATTTATTTGATTTATATGCCACCCTATCTCCTGAGGGACTCAGGGCGGCTTACAAGTAAAATAGATTCAATACAATTAAACAAATGATTGACGAAGTCAAGGTCTCAATGTTGGTTAGGATAATTTGAAATATGTTCAAAACCCTCTCCCTTTCTCCCTCAGTCTCGGTAGGCTAGTTGGAATAGCCAGATTTTTAACTCATGGTGGAAGGAGCGGAGGTCGGGGGCTGTCCAGAGCCCCGGGGGAAGTTGATTCCAAAGGGTGGGTGCTCCCACCGAGAAGGCCCTACTCCTGGGGACGGCCAGTCGACATTGTTGTGTCGATGGCACCTGGAGAAGGCCCTCTCTATGGGAGTTCATGGGACGTTGGGAGGTTGTTATTGGCAGTAGGGTCTCCCGCAAGTATCCTGGTCCAATGCCAAAGAGGGTTTTATAGGTCAGTGCCAGTGCCATATATGGTCTAACTGTACCAAAATTACAATTCATAAACTGGATGGCCTATTGTCAGTTTAATACTAAAAGGGAAAGGAATAAGCAATGCAAAGGGCTTGCCACATTTGTTATATAAGATAACTATGGTGGATTAGAGATATGTTTCCAACAAATCCCTAGTCTGCTGTGAAGTATCTAGCCACCTGCACTGTAGTTCTGGACTGTTCATCCTTAAGCAGCCACTGGAGATAAGCAGTGTTGGAACGGCCAGGATACCTAGCAATTATTGGCAGAATGTTTTTTCCAACTCTCTGAGTAAAAGGAACATTGAAGGAGTATGTGACCCACAGTCTCCACCTCTCCTGAGCCACAGGAACAGTGTCTTTCAGTCAATGGTATCTTTTTATACCTGCCGTACAGGACAGCCAATGGAAGCGTATGGCACCGTGCGAGCAAAAATGCTTTCTGGTGGTTTGCTGACTCCAGCTGGCTAAGATAGTGACAGGAGTAACAACATATCTAATGGCATCTGGTGCCAGAAACAGCGAAGCTTTCCCTAAGTCCATTTGCCTCTTTTGTGTGTATGTTGTATGAAAAACATACAAGTGGTGGACCTGCAGTTGCATGCTCTCTTAATATTTCCCCATTCCTAGTTTAGCTTATCCATTTTCATTCGTCCCCCTAATTTCACTTTTCAAGCCAATGTTCTTCAGTGTAGACAATGGAACAACATCTAAAAATATGTCTCTTATACGCAGCACTGGCTCTTCTTTTTTAAATGCCTCACTCCAAAACCAGCTTTTCACCATGCAGTTTATAATACAAATGACCAAATAAAACTCTAAGCTATTAAAGTACACAATAAAACATATGGCATTTTCTTTCAGTCATCAATCTTCTGAGAAGCCAATCATCCTTGACTTTCCTCAATCCTTTTTAAAAAGTGTGAATTAGTGGGAATCATCACCTCTTTGATAGTGAGTTGAGTAGGTTAATAATCTGTCATTAAAAGGAACCGTAAGGAGAAATTATTCCAATTTAGGGGGCTTGTTCAGACAAGATTTTTAAAAGGAGAACTAAAGTTCTTCCAGTAACTCTGAACATTTCTTGCAATATTCCTAATATCTTACTCTGAATTTTTTCCTCACTTTTTTCCTGCCTCCAAAATTGCAATTCAAATCATATGATTTCAAAACTGGACTGCACGTATTTGCTTGCAATTCCTCTGGTTCATCTAATTCCTCTTTGAAAATTAAATGTTCATATTGAAAAAAAATGGAGAAATGACATTGTAGGTATAACTGTATATTTTGTTTCTTCAATGCCACACCAAATATGTATATGTATAGGTAGCCTTTTGTTTACAACCTGTTGCTTAGTATCCATTCTAAGTTATAATGGACCTATGTTGAGTCTACCTACAAGACCTGCAGGAGTGCAAGGCCAGGTACCGGTGCCTGGAGGCTCAGCGGGCTGAGATGATCAGCCAGTTCCAGGCCATGATGCAGTCCCAATGGAACAAGGCCCTCTGGCTCTTAGCCACCAGCGCACTTCCCTCCAGCCTTCGCCCAAAGCCCTGCACTTGGAGGCTGAAGCAGACCCCAAGTAGGAATTTCTACCCCCCTCCAACCCATACAAAAAGACCCTGAAGGGGGATACTCTCTGCAGCAACACAAACATTCATTGCATGTACCCAGCCCAGAAGTTTGAGGATCCCTGATATAGTGCAATATAAAAAATGCAAATAATTTTGCTGTGGACCACCAACATTTTCTCGCGGACCGTCAGTGGTCCACAGGCCACAAATTGGTGACCACTGCTTTTGAGAGTCTGTCTCTGACTTACACATGAACATGTATTCTAGTATAATCATAGGAGTGGAAAATTAATGCCAAAATTGCAGCAAACTGGAGCTGCTGTACATTTTCCCAAAGAAACCCAGAAATGAGAAAAATACAAAACAATGAAGGATTTCTTTACGTTATATCTCTGGAAAGTAGGCTGTATAAATCAGAGCTAAATTTGGATGAAGCCACTTTTGGAAGCACCTGTCTGCAGATTGTATTTGTGTGCTTGCATGGTTTCGCTTCTGCTGTGGAAAACTTTTAAATCCCACGCTAAAATAGTGAGTTGTGAGCATTGCCTACTCTGAGCCAGCATTGGTAATCTCCCTTCTGAATTCTAGACCAGGAAAGGATTCAGTGCTTAGATAATATCCCAGAATATACTGCAGACTGGCTACATTTCATCCGTATGGCTTATTATATTAAAAGCTTATTACACCATCAGTGCTGCAGAGAAGTTGCCCTTTGCGTATGTTTACTTGTGCTCATAAATCCCTTGTGCCCATATGCTCAACTCAGACTAATGACTCCAACAATAGACACATCAAAGACTGTGGTTTCCAACACTGTGCTCCAGGAACAATGGCACAAAACGGAATCTGAAAGCTGCTGGTCCCTTCCAGAAGCTTCCTGCCTTTGAGAGACTGAGTTATAAAATCTAGCCTCTGGAACTAAATTGGACCTGGGAGTTAAGGCTCAGTTAACTCTACTATCTTATTTGCATGTCTGCATGTTTTGTTAGCATCTTCTGTTTTCTGGGAGGAAAATCCTTACAATCAACTCAAAAATGTTTCCAGTTCTTGATTTGTGTTTTCATTTCTTTTTCAGCCTTCAAGCCAATGTTGATTCCTGGCAATGCCTGGAGAAGTCTCTGCAGTTTTCTTAGCAAGATTTTGGAAGTGGTTTGCCCTTGCCTCCTCCTTCCTAGGGGAAGGACTATAGAAGGTGTTTCAGTTGGCTTTGTGCCTAGAGCAGGACTGGAACTCACAGACTTCTGGTTCTTTATCGGGTGGCTTAACCATTACACCAAACTGATTTTCTCACTTTTCATTTAAGATCTAGAAATATCCCTCCCAGAACAATGTTCCTAGGGATGCTACATCTCAGAAGGTCTGTGTTAAGCTAAAATACTCATTTGTAACTCCAAAAATCCCCACACATCCCAAAACACACATCTCTACGACACACCTCATCTTCTGATCATGAAAAGCTATGGGACTTGAACTGTACTTAGATGAGAAGCGACCACAAAAACACAGAGCTGCAGGTCAGACTGGATTTGCCTATGAAATATAGGGCTTAATACAAAAAGGAATGAGAAAACTGAGGAAGAATGAGTGAATCAGTTAGAAAAAGAGGCTGATGTACCAATGTCTTTCCAATTATTATTAATTTTATTGAAGAAGATTTTTAACAAAATCAAACAATATTTAAAGAAGAAAAAGGAAAGCAGAGAAAAGTAATAAATAAGAAATAACTAAAAAAGAGAAAAGTGAAAAAAGGCATAGAGAAGCAGTTTCCAATTTTCTTTGCAGCAATTATAAATGCAATTATATTTTATCCTTTCTTTCTAAGGTTACATCATGGTTCCTTGCTTTCCATATTTTACCATGTCTATTCATCACACACATCAATCACAAGTTCATTTTTTTGTTTTCAACATAAAAGGGTGCCCTTGTATTAATTTCTGATTGAGATTAGGAGAATTAGAAGCACACCTCTATTTTCAATTGAAAAGAATAGGAAGCTGAAGCTGATCTGGTCTGAAGGTTCAAACATGTTACAAAAAAGGTAAAGAACAATCCGGTTTTTACACAACTCAGCAAGAGTTATTACAAGGTGTTGAGGAAAAAATGATTAGTAAAATATATAATTATCTATTGGATTATAAAATGAAAGAAGAAACTGTTAATGAAAGTATGATAACCTGGGCTAAAAATAAAGGTCATAGAATTAATTTGGAACAATGGGAATGTATTTGGCAGGTAAACTATAACTTAACATTGTTGGTCTCTTATTTATTTATTTATTTGAACTTGTATGCCGCCCCATCTCCGAAGACTCGGGGCGGCTCACAACTAAAAACAGAGAACAATAAATATTTAAAAAACCATTAAACCAAAGACAAGCCCAAATATAAAAAACATGATGATAATAAACATTAAAACCATCCCTCCCCCAGGGAGGGGTCACAGCCCGGGTTGGTCGAATAACCAGGTCTTTAATTCATGGTGGAAGGTGCGGAGATCAGGGGCCAGATGGAGCTCCAGAGGCAGTTGATTCCAGAGGTCAGGGCCGCAACAGAAAAGGCTCATCATCGGGGAGTCACCAGCCGGCATTGACCTGCCGACAGGACCCTGAGGAGTCCTTGCCTATGAGCTCGCACAGGGCGGCCGGCCCTAGCTATCGGAAGAAGACGCTCCCTCAAATATTGAGGACCCATGTCATGTAGGACTTTGAATGTCAAAACTAAAACCTTGAATCTCACCCGGAGCGCAATCGGTAGCCAATGCAGACCGTGCAGGAGGGGGGTAACATGGGAGAACCGGGTAACTCCCATCACCACCCACGCGGCCGCATTCTGCACCACCTGCAATCTCTGGATGGTATGCAAGGGCAGTCCTAAATAGAGAGTGTTGCAGTAGTCGAGTCTCGAGGTGACAAGGGCATGAGTAACTGTGCAATTATAAAGAGAATATATATAAAATGTTTTACCACTGGTACCTCCCACTAGTGAGAATAGCTTAAATGTTTCCAAATATGATACCCAAATATTGGAGATGTAATCACAATTAGGGAACATACTTTCATATGTGGTGGATGTGCCCCACGCACAGAGATACTGGCAAAAAATTAGATCATGGCTAGAGAATATAACAAAACAGAGAGTAAAATTTAAACCAGAAATTTTCTTATTAGGCATGATAGAACCTAACATGTGCAGAAAATACCAATATCTGATGCTCCATATCATAATGGCAGCCAGAATTTCTTTCGCCCAAAATTGGAAGCAGGCTATGACCCCACCCCCCAAAAGCCACAATTATTAATAAGGTATATGAATGTGCAGAGATGGATAGTATGTAATGCTATGAAACCATAAAACAACAAAGGTTTTCATGTAAATAAATGTAAATAAAAATGTATATATATGTAAAAATGCATAGAATGACAAAGAAGCAAATATAGAAATGTACAGGTAAAACTCAAAAAATTAGAATATTGTGCAAAAGTTCATTTATTTCAGTAATGCAACTTAAAAGGTGAAACTAATATATGAGATAGACTCATTACATGCAAAGCAAGATAGTTCTAAGCTGTGATTTGCCATAATTGTGATGATTATGGCTTACAGCTCATGAAAACCCCAAATCCACAATCTCAGAAAATTAGAATATTGTGAAAAGGTGCAATATTCTAGGCTTAAAGTCTCCCACTCTAATCAGCTAATTAAGCCATAACACCTGCAAAGGGTTCCTGAGCCTTTAAATGGTCTCTCAGTCTGGTTTGGTAGGAATCATAATCATGGGAAAGACTGCTGACCTGACAGTTGTGCAGAAAACCATCATTGACACCCTCCATAAGGAGGGAAAGCCTCAAAAGGTAATTGCAAAAGAAGTTGGATGTTCCCAAAGTGCTGTATCAAAGCACATTAATAGAAAGTTATGTGGAAGGGAAAAGTGTGGAAGAAAAAAGTGCACAAGCAGCAGGGATGACCGCAGCCTGGAGAGGATTGTCAGGAAAAGGCCATTCAAAAGTGTTGGAGACTTTCACAAGGAGTGGACTGAGGCTGCAATCAGTGCATCAAGAGTCACCACACACAGATGGATCCTGGACATGGGCTTCAAATGTTGTCAGAAGTGTCTTACCTGGGCTAAAGAAAAACAGACCTGGTCTGTTGCTTAGTGGTCCAAAGTCCTCTGTGCACTTGCGCAGAGCTGCCAGAAGGCAAGAAGAGTTAAGACAAAAGGGGCGACTCAGGAGTAAGGCTTGGAGATGATTGGCCTGTCCCATAGGACATAAAGGAGGAGCAAAGGGACATGAGACTTTGTAGGAAGCAACTTTGTTCATTCTGGTCAATTTAAAATCTGAAGCTCTGTGTTGACTTTGTGCTCTGTTTGGCCTTGTACAGCTAATTGGCAATTTAGTCATTGGCAGCATTTCAAGGAAGACTAAGAAGAAGAAGAAGGAATTATATAAGAAGAGACCCCAAAAAAGAGAACTGGAAAGGGTGGGGGAAAACATGGTTGACAGGCAGAGGGGAATAAAAATAATACCAGAAGAAAAAAAGAAGAAAGACCAGGGAAACTTAGAAAAGGGAAAGTTGGCTAAAATTAAAAGAAACAATAAAGCCAAAAAAATTAGAGATAAGGGTTAGTGATTCTATAAGGGGGATACCACCACATGGGAATGTATATTGGTATTTAGTCTAAAACTTGCTGGGAAATATTTTAGGATTGTAAAACTATATATATCTTTATATGAATATGAATTGTATATGAATTATGTTGTTTTGAACCCTTTGGGGGATTAAAAACAGGGGAATGGAAATGAATTAAAATATATAGACAAACTTTGGCCAAAGGGAAAGGAAGAAAAAAATGATTATTAATGATTACAAGTAAAGTGAAGATAAAATGAGACATATTAAGAAGTTACTCTAGCAATTTTCTGGTGGGGGATATCTTAAAAAATATACATTTTAAAATATACAGTTGATTATTTAATGGATATTAGAAGTGCATAATGAGAGTATTTTATTATGATTAAAGTAGGGGAATGGAAAGCACCATGTGGATCCTAAATACATTGGCTTTATTTTACTTTTACTTTTTTTAGATTGTTTATTATATATCAGCTTAGAGAAAATTAAGGATAATAATGATGTGTAATGTAAAATAAAATAGGTGGTAGGCTGAAAATGGAAATAATAAGGGATAAAGAATTGAAAACCCATGTGTGGATGAAATGATATTGATACTGAATGAATGAATTGTAATATGAAATGCAAATTTATTTAAAGATGAGTGAAATGGATAATGATATGAGATGAAATTATATAAGATTAATGGAAATGAAAGTATGACTATGTACAAGTGTTATAATCTGGAATCATGTTGCTCATGTGAAGTGATATGTAAAAATAAAAAAATGAAGAACTTTTAATTTAAAAAAAGAGAGAGAGAGAAAAGTGAAAAAAGGCGTAGAGAAACAGTTTCCAATTTTCTTTTCAGCAATTATAAATGCAATTATATTTTATCCTTTCTTTCTAAGGTTACATCATGGTTCCTTGCTTTCCATATTTTACCATGTCTATTCATCACACTCGTCAATCACAAGTTCATTTTTTTGTTTTCAACATAGAAAGGGTGCCCTTGTATTAATTTCTGATTGAGAATAGGAGAATTAGAAGCACATCTCTATTTTCAATTGAAAAGAATAGGAAGCTGAAGCTGATCTGGACTGAAGGTTCAGACACCAGGTGGAGTATGGGAAATCTTACTCCATACAAAAGGATTCTATCAGGTTCAGGAAAAACATAAATCTGTGGCTTCAAACATATAAGGGCTCCCCTAAAGCACTCTATCCAAAAATACTACTAGTTTTAAATAACTAAACCAGGGAGGATAATTGCAGTAGCTGTTGGCAGTTAAATAAAAGGAAATTTAATGGAAATTAAATCAGATTCAGTTTTGACTACACCCATTTTGGGGGAATGGAGCAAATAGGCATGAAATGCTGTTCTAGTCATGAAAACATGGCAGACCAAGACTGAATGTGCAAAGGAAACTCTATTTAAAGAAAGGACAAAATTGAATTGTTTGCAGGGGTGGATAGAATAGTTGGTTAACAAGTGTTCCTATGACAAATCTATGAGAAACACATACAGACTTTTCTGGACATTTGAAATACATAGTACAGCTAATTCTTGATTTACAACCATTCATTTTGTGACCATTTGATGTTACAATGACACTGAAAAAGTGACATATCACAATTCTTTACACTTATGACCATTGCAGCATCCTCATGGTCACATGATCAAAATTCAAACTCCTGGTTGCACTGTCCCTGGGTCGTGTCATCACCATTTTTAATCTTCCAAGCCTGCTTCCAACAAGTAAAGTTCACTTAATGACCTCATGGTTCACTTTACAATTACAGTGATTCATTTAATAACTGTGGCAGAAAAGATCATAATATGGGACAAAATTCTCTTAACAACCACCTTTCATAGCAATGGACATTTTGGGCTCGATTGGGTTGTAAGTTAAAGACTATTTGTAGTTTCAAAACAGATGTAGAACAAAATGGAGCTGTGCTGGCACAGTGGTTGGAATGCAGTATTGAAAGCAAACTCTGCCCACAGTCTGGAGTTCGATCTTGACTTAGCTCAAGGTTAACTCAGCCTTCCATCCTTCTGAGGTCAGTAAAATGAGGACCCAGATTGTTGTGGGCAATATGCTGACATTGAAAACATCAGAGAATGTTGTAATACACGTACATAAGTGGTATATACGTCTAAGTACTTGTTCTGACCAAGGGTTCCTGAGACAGTAACAATCACACACTGTTTTCCAAAACCTTTCTTTTTACTTCAACAGCTATGAAAATTATATGCATTCACAGCCTGTAATGAGTCCCAAACAGTTTATGAATAGTCCAACAGAAGTCTGTCACAGTCTTTTGGGATAAGACTGACAAGCACCCACCTTTATCTTCCTTGAAATGCTGCCAATGACTAAATTGCCAATTAGCTGTACAAGGCCAAACAGAGCACAAAGTCAACACAGAGCTTCAGATTTTAAATTGACCAGAATGAACAAAGTTGCTTCCTGCAAAGTCTCATGTCCCTTTGCTCCTCCTTTATGTCTTATGGGACAGGCCAATCATCTCCAAGCCTTACTCCTGAGTCGCCCCTTTTGTCTTAACTCTTCTTGCCTTCTGGCAGCTCTGCGCAAGTGCACAGTGGGAACAGGCTCCCCCTGTTCCTCTGCCTTGCTGATGTCAGATTCTGGAGGCTCCGGAGTCAACACATAACTCTCAGATGACCCTGGTCCCATCTCTGTGTCAGATGGAGATCCCTCATCTGAGCCCTCCCCAGACTCTAGAACTGGCCCATGTTCCTCCCCACTGTCTGACTGCTGCCAGCTCTGCAGGCCACTGGTGGACCACAACAGTACTATTGCTAAAATAAGGACAGGAAAACTAAAGATCTGTATGTCCACCTTTCCTTTTATGGTAAAAGGTCTATAGCCAGCGGTCCTAAACTGGCCATAGCCTAGGAGCAGTCCCAACCTGGTAGATCATTTTCCAGGAAGACATCTTTCTCCATGAACTATGAGAATATTTTTGGGAATGTGACCTGAAGCAATAAAATTTCTTCTTCAATCCATTTCACCTCTCTTATATTTGTGCAGTTTTGTCCTTCTGCCAAAGCACTACATATGCTTAACATTTCCGTGTCTCTTCCTTTTATAATCCCACTGGCTATGGATCCAAATTTACTCAACAGCTATGAAGGTATTTTCATGTGAGGATGGATTATTGGAAGATATACCTCCACTGCACAATATTCAAAGAAGGTATTATCTGAAGGAACAAATAAGCCTAATATAAGAAAAGAAGATCACCAGGAAATAAAATCATTCCAGGTGCATTTAACAACGATCTAACTTTCTGAGAAAGTAAAGTGCACAAGAATTAATAATGCATTTTTCACATGCAGCTAAAAAACAGGGAGACCCAAATGAGTTTGAATATTCTTCAAGATCATTCTCACTATGATCAATTCAAGTGGAACTTGGACAGATACTATGTTTCTTCAAAATTTGGAGCATATTTGGGTAATTACATTATGATCTCATTCTCCTGATGTCCTTGTTTGTGTGACATGAAATACTTTTTCCCCTATATGTTTTACTCCCACTGTCTAATCTGATGGATAGAAATCAATCTGGTTAATTTTACTGGAAGGTTGGGGTTTTCGCAACCCATTAGACTTGGTTAAATGGAAAAGGAGAGAGATAGTTTGGTATAGTGGTGAAGGCATCAAGATAGAAACAGGGGGACCGCAAGTTCTTGTCCAAACATAGGCACAAAGCCAACTGGATGACCTTTGCCCATCCCTCTTTCCAAATCCTAGGAAAAAGCAAATGGAAAATCACTTCTGAAATCTTGCTTAGAAAACTCCAGACTCTTGTCCAGGAAGTTGACAATAGAAAATACTTGAAAGAGCCAAAACAAACAAACAAACTAACTAACTAACAAAGAATAAGTAAGGTTTAGGATTAGGGTGTGTGAAGCATGATACATCAACCCAATAATATAGTTTCTTTGCAGGATTATATGTTATGTCAACAAAAGAGTTCTGGTTTGATAACCTGGGTTAAGATTTCATTATGGGGACCATAGTGTCAAAACCCCTTATAACAGCACACAACCAGAGAAAAAAAGATTTACATGGAGTTTTATTGAGAAGGTTTAATCCTGGAAAAATATGTGAGAAAAATGAGTGAACATACAGAACCTTGGGAAGAAATGAGTGTTGGAAATATGCAAAGATCCTCCCATCACTTATTAGTGAGTTCATCAAGATGGGGATCTCTGAATGGCTTAAACCTCTTTCTCCTAGTTTGCTTAACTGAAGGACACTTGTCAGATGAATTTCCCAACATCTCTTTCTTTGCCATGTTTTGAATTTTTTTTTCTGACACAGGCTGTCTTACATCTAACCGTTTTGGCAAGTACAACTTCTTAAAATAAGTTTAAATTGAGTTAGGCTTAAACTTCATTTCCTGGAAAAGAAACTGCTGCAATAACAGTTAAGACATTATTCTCAAATAAAACTTAATGGCTGCAAAGAACCATGTTCCTCAAGTGAAATTTAGAGTTTTCAAGTCTAGCATGATGGCATCATTGAATATCATTCTATTTCCAACCTCATTCTAATTCATCAGACATCCTTCAACTTCATTGGGTAATGATCTAATGCAGAGGTTTTGAACTCTGCTGCTCATCAAACCATGAGACTAGTAATTTCTCATTGTATTCAGAAGGTGCCTGGAAGAATGTCAATCATGCTATCCCGCTTGGACATCTGACAACCAAGGATGTGAGAGAAGGGAACAGCAAGAGACAAGTGGCCAAGACCATCTATTGAAGTACAGTTTTATTCGAACTGTTTCAAAATATATAATAAACAGTGGTATGAAAATGCTTCTGATTGTAGAAATCATTTTAGAACATAGGGATCATTTAGAACATAGAATATAGAATAAGGTTCTACAAAGGGACCTTGGAGGTCTTCTAGTTCAATTCCCTGCTCAAGTAGGAGATCTTAGACCTTTCTGGACAAATGGCTGTCAGATAATGTGAAAATTCAAACTCTCTTCAGATATACATAGCTGATATGTTTCTTTTCCTTGTGACATTACAGAATCATTTTCTGCAGAGGCTATTTGCTAACTCAAATTCTCACATCAAGAGTTAGTGGTCTCCCACCACCAACACACACACATTTTTGAAGAAGATATAATGTATTCTTCTGGACTCTGGGATATGTTTGGAAGACCATACCATTGGGTTATAAACCTTTAACTGTACAGATTTCTCTAGAAGTAGGTTTCAGTGAACATGATAGGCTACTGTATATTGAGTACAAAGGAACAGCATTGCTTTGAAAAAGTCATATGGTTTCTCTAATCAGATGTTAGTGCTAATAGGCAAGCATATCAAGACATCAATACTGGGTGTTTATTTTTCAGCATGAATGCACAAAGTTGTAATACAGGAAGTGCTTAAGATGTTTATACAGAATAGAAATAAAAGACTGTGGTTAAGGATGGCCAGAAAGAAACATTCCATGGGTGGCATTTCATTTCTAGTTGGAAGAGGCCAGATAAAGTAATTAAAGTTTCCCTTTAATTTATGGTGCTTTTAAACTTCAAACCTATGGTAAATGATATACAGGAAAAACTCTGGATTTTGGGATTCACATCCTGCTCATAAGAATTGCCTATAATGTATTTTGCTTTCCAAAAGAGCAAGTAGGTAGGACCTAGGATCCCTTTTCTAAAGTTCTAGATATCAATTCCTATACAAACACACAAGTCAACCAGTCCACAATCTACCAGGTGGGGAACAATGGTTCATCATGAAGAAACAGAGGACATTGAAGACAATGACGACAATGGGGACAAGGATGATGTACATCACATGAGGTCAGCCCCCAAGAATTGTGATGCAGACACTGACCAAAGGACAGCACAGTGCATGGGCTTCAGGCAGGGGGGGTGACACCCAAGATCAGTGTGCTGACACAAGAACATGATTTGCCAGTGCTGAGGGAAAAAGGGACCCTAGCCCACATGTGCCATGCAGCATTTCCTGAGTCAGCCCCACAAGCACAAAAAGGGGAAATCCGGGCCACACAAGTGGAGGGAAACGAGGCACACAAAGACAACAAGACAGAGAGGAAGAATGCTTCACCATTCAAACCAACACATGGCCCATGGAAATGGTCAGCCACCAGTCAGGGAGCCACCCCCATAGGAAGATGCATGTGACTGTCAACATTGAAGGGGTGCCATGCAAGATGGAGATGGACACAGGATTGACCACCATAATAGTATAATGGGAAATGATGAAAGGAATACTGAAGACAAAGGTGATCCAGGTCCTCAAACCCAGTCCGGTGTGGCTAAGAGGCTACCAAAGAAACCATATACCCATTTTGGGTAATGGCAAATTTAACATAGAGTATGGCCATTTCACAGGACTATTGCCATTAGTGATAGTTAAGAGAGCACTGCCTAGCTTCCTGGGACTTGACTGATTCATGTCCCTGGGCCTGGGGTTCACTGGCATACATGCAACAATCTCCGAGACAGCTAAAGAGCTAAGCAAAGAATTTGCCAACATGTTCTACAGACAACTAGGGAAATATAAGGGAAAACCAATCTCATTCAGTCTTGACCAGAATGTGGCACCAATCAGACTAAAACCAAAAGGGTGCCATTTATGTTGAAACCAAAGATCAACAAACAGTTGGACCAACTAATACAGCAAGGCATCCCGGAACCGGTCGATCATGCGAGGTGGGAAATCTCCATCATGACCCCTATGAAGCCCAATGGGTCCATAAGAATCTGTGCAGATCATAAATGCACATTGAACAGGGCTCTCCAGCAGAGCGCATACTTAGTTCTGGTGGTACAACATCTTCTACAGTTCGAGAGAGGGTGGGGCTGCCGTCATGGTGATACAACTCATGATCTTGAAGCTTCAAAATCGCCATCAATATCTCTGCCGCTGGATGGTCCTTCGGACCTAAACCGTCCTGTAGAGATGGTGATAGAGAAGGGCACATCCTGCTGATCCCAGGGACACCACAAAGTTCCTGGTAGATCCAGGAGAAGCCCTTTTTTCCAGCGGCAGAGAGGCGGCCATCAAAGATGTTAAAGCTGGGACAGCTCCGGAGCGGAAGAAAGTTGGAGAGGAAGTGTTTTGGTTTGGTGAGATAATTTCTATTCATTATTAATTGAGAGAACACCCTAAAAGATTAAAAGAAAAGTTAAAATTGAAGACAGAAGAGGTTAAAGCAGCAAGATTAAGCCTGAGTCAAACTTAGTGATTTTTAATCTTTTTTATTGCTGGATTTTTTACAAATGCTTTTTAATTTTAAACTGGACTTTTTTTTCTTTCTTTCTTTAAATAATTATTTAATAATTCTTTTTTTTTTGTTTAAGACTTTCGCCTTTTTCTTTTTTCAATGCCTTATTGTACTTTTTAATTTCTTTTTTTTCTTTTTCTTTTGTTTTGAATAAAGGAGGGAAGTGAAAGTAGAGGAAAATAAGTAACACGGCCACCCAGAGGCTTGGAAACATTGTTTTCTTTTTCTTGTTTGAGTGTTCGATAACTTTGAGAAAAGCAAGAGCTGGCGTTACATTTCAAGGACTCTGAGCCTGTTTATTGATAAGATAGTGGGATGAGCATGGAAAATTGTTTATACAGGTGCTCCTCTGGGATACTATCAGTGGCTGGAGTCTGGAGTTGAAAGAAAGAAGATTGCAGTGACCTTGGAAAGAGAACTGTAAATTTTGTTTGGAATTCAACAAAAGAGCCTTGGACATTATATAGTGGCAGTGTTTTCTCTTTGACAGAAAGCTTGTTTTTTTTTCCTTCTTTGCTCTTCTTTTTTTTTTTGGTGTTACTTCTCTACTTTCCCCCTCATTTAGTTATTTTTAGCTGGACTGTGGCCTTTTGGAGTGTTCTTTCTTTCTTTCTTTCTTTCTTTCTTTCTTCCTGTGTTCTTTCTTTCTTTCTTTTAAAGAAGGTGTATTTCTTTTTTCCTTTCTTTTGGAAATATTATTTTTACACACAAACAGATATTTATTTTTCTCTTTTCTCTTTTTCTTTTTCTTTTTGCTGGAGATTGTCAATTGTATTTGGTCTATTCCACTCCACTTAATTGGATTAAGGTAAAGAAGAACCTGAAGACGTTTATTTTTATTTTTTACTGGGATTGACCTGCAAAAAAAAATTCTCTCTCTCTCTCTTTTTTAAACAACTGGAACTAATTGGATTACGTATACAAGAGCCTGAAGATTGTTCTTTTTTATTATTGTTATTTGGGATTATATCTGCCCCCCATTTAAGTGGATTAAGGTATAGAAGAACCTGAAGACCTTGTACCTCTCAGCTATCATATAGTTTATTAATTATTTGAAAATGAGTAGAAAGATAACAGCCGCTGGCTTTCAATACCAACTTCCTTTTCTTCATCATCTGGAGGACAACAATCAATACAGACTATGTTGCAGCAGGAAAAGGAACGTGGGAAAGAAAAGGAAGTGACATTGCAGATGATTATGCAAGGAATTCAAAAATTACAAGTAAGAACAGAGAATATTGAAAAGAGAACCAAGAATATTGAACAAAGAACAGAAAAAACAGATGAAAAAATTGAGAACATCCATTAAATGATGATGAAATATGAGGACAGATTTTAAAAATTGAAGAAAAAGATGAATAAAGAGATAAGAAAATTGGAGATATTGACAGCAGATTGAACAAGACAAGAGAGGAATGTTGGGATGGGAGATCGACAGATCTGAATTTTATCTCAGATTTCAAAATATAGAACAGGGGTGGCGAACAAGTTTGACTCAAAGAGCCGCAATTTTAAACTGTGCGAGTCAGAGAGCCACACCACGCTCGCTGGCTCGTGCAGTTGTTTCCGAGGGATGGGAGACGGGATGACGAGCCGGGCGGACTACGCGCTTGGAAATCTCTCCTCAGAGATCCTCCTCAGAAGCAGCATAACAAAATCCAAACGTGGCAAAGAGCCACAGTATACAAAATAATATAATATAATAATAATATAATAATAATATAAGAGGCAAAGAGCCGCATTCATTTTGGCCGAAGTCGCATGCTCGAGAGCAGCGTTCGCCACCCCTGATATAGAAGAAGAAAAGGGAGAAAATTTGGCAGAAATAATGACAGAAATCCTGGCAGAAGCATTGCAGATAACTAAAGAGAAGATGATGGATGGAATAGATGAGGTGTTTCGAGTCTATACAAGATATGCAGTGAGAAACAAGCTACCAAGAGAAGTTCATATAAGATTTACCAAGAAAGCAATTAAAACACAAATACTACAGATGGCAAGAGAGAAAACATTGAAATATAAAGACAAGGAGATTGTGGTTCTGAAACAAGTACCAAGAAGAGTGAGAGAGATGAGAATATCAATTCTTGACTAAAATACTACTTTAAAAAGGTGTTAATTACAGATGGCTGATACCAGAAGGTCTCATGTTTACATGGCAAGGACAAAGACACAGAATAGATTCAACTGAGAAAGCAGAACTATTTTTTGCAGAATATTTTAGAGGGAAAGAGGATGAGACAGGAAAAGAAGAGTTATTAATTGAATTCCAAGAAGAATGTCTAGTAGTGACTGAAAAAGAAGAAGGTGTGGTAGGTGGCAATATGGAACCTAGAGAACAACGAGAACTGAAATCTACTAGAGCAGCAAACCCTTCTTATAAAGTATAAACATGGAAGAGAAAAATTGATTACAATCAATATAAATGGACTTATTTCAGCTATTAAAAGAAGGAAAACATTTCATAAATTAGAGAAATTAAAATTTGATATAATCTGCCTACAAGAAGTACATATTAAAAAGCAACATGAACAAATATTGATACAGCCAAAATTAGGGAGAATATTTACTGCATTGACATGATGTAAGAAAAGAGGAGTGGTTTTATATATTAGAGATACAATTCCAGTGGAACAGATCTATACAGATGATGATGGAAGAATCTTGATGGTGGAAATAATGGTCAATAATATGAAAATACTTTTAATAGCAATTTACGCTCCAAATGATAACCAGGAAGAATTTTATAGAAAATTATATATGAAAATAATTGAATTGGACTATGTTAATATTTGCATGATGGGAGACTTCAGTGGAATAGTAGATGAGAAATTGGACTATAAAACACAGAAAACAATAAAGCAAAGTAGAAAGACTCTTCCAAAGTCCTTTTCTAAAATGACAGGTGAAATAAATTTAAAAGACGCTTGGAGAGAAAGAAATGCTAAAAATAGACAATATGCTCTTTATTCAAATAGACACTCATCATGGTGTAGAATAGATATGATATGGATGTCAATGGAATTGATTTCTAATATACAAGAAATTGATATAGAAACAAGTACTTGGGCAGACCACAATCCAATGACAATTAAATGAAAAGGACAAAGGAGAAGATCTAGATGGACCTTAAACAATACTATATTAAAAGAAAAGGACTTTGTACAGAAAATGGAGAAAGAATTGGCTTTCTTCTTTAAAGAAAACAGAAAAGAGGACACATCAATGCAGAATCTTTGGGACACAATGAAGGCTTATGCCAGAGGCTTGATAATAGACTATACAAGGAAAAGAAATACTATGAAAAGACAAGCTTTTAAAACATTAGAGGATGATTACAAGAGACTTGAAAAAGAGTTACAGAAACTTCCACAAAAAAGGACATTAAATTAAAAATGGACACAATTAAACATAAAATGGGGCTAATGGAAAAGGAGGAACTAGCACAAAAAATTAGAGGTGCTAAACAAAACTATTTCAAAGATACAAATAAACCAGGTAGATGGTTAACATACAAATTGAAAAAAGAGAGAGAATCAAGAAAAATAATGCAACTAATAGATGATCAAGGGCAAGCTTGTTATGGAAATAAAGAGAAGAAAAAATATACAAGATTACTATGGAAAATTATATGAACAAGAGAATATAGAGGAGGAAAGAGTTAAACAATACCTGCAGGAAGTGAACTTACCCCAGATACCTAAAGATACTGAAATGATGTTAGAAGGCAATATAACAGTGGAGTTAACTGAAGCACTTAAAAAACAAAATAATGGAAAGGCACCTGGTCTGGGTGGACTCACAGTGGAATTTTATAAGACATTACAGGAATTGTTGAATCTTCCATTGTTAGAAGTTATGAATGAAGTCATGCTAAGAAGAAGATACCAAAATCGTGGTCAGAAGCATATATCACACTTGCCTCAAAGGAGGACGCCGACCCACACAAATTAAGAACTATAGACCTATTTCCCTGCTAAATTCAGACTATAAAATCTTCGCTTCAATATTGGCAGAAAGAGTTAAAAGATATTTAAATAACTTTATTCATCCTGATCAAAATGGGTTTCTGCCAAAGAGACAAATTAAAGATAACATGAAAATAATTCTGGACACTTTGGAATACTATGAGGCACACCCTGAAAAATAAATGGCTTTGATATTTTTAGATGCACAGAAAGCCTTTGACAATGTGAATTGGCGATTTATGTTATTACAGCTGGAGCAGATGGGCTTTGGTAAGAAATTCACTCAAGCCATAGAAGTGATATATCATAAACAAACAGCAAAGGTAATGATAAATGGGGAACTGACAGATTTTATTGACATAAGGAAAGGGACAAATCAAGGTTGCCCACTGTCACCTCTGTTATTTGTGTTAACATTAGAAGTGTTAAATAGAAATATTAGAGAAGAAAAAGATATAAAAGGAATGAAAATTAAAAAGGAAGAATATAAACTGCAAGTTTATATTCTGATCTGTTTTTTATTTTAGAGGATCTATTAGAAACAGCACTTAAACTGATAGAAAAGATAGAGGAATATGGAAAAGTAGCAGGTTTGAAAATAATAAAGATAAAATGAAGATTTTGACAAAGAATATGTTAGCAAGACAAAAGGAAGAATTGGCGGATGTTTTGAAGATCCAGATCACAAATAAGGTGGGGATACATTTGACAGCAAGATACAGTACACTTAAAGAGAATAACTATCTTAAACTCAAACAACAGATTGTGACAGATTTGGCAAAATGGGAAAATTTACAATTATCACTAATAGGGAGAATATCAACAATTAAAATGAATATATTACCTAGAATTTTATACCTGTTTCAGACAATTCCAATTAGGTTAGGGAAAGATTAAGATTTAAATAAAATAGTGTTGAAGTATATTTGGCAGGGAAAGAAAGCGAAAATAAAATAAAAACTGTTGCAAGATGCTAGAACAAAAGGAAGATTTGGCCTCCCTAATTGGGAGTTATATTATCAGGCAACAAACTTGATGTGGGTTAAGGAATGGATAACACTAAGAAATACTAGATTATTGACATTAGAAGGACATGAGTTGTTGTTGGGATGGCACACCTTCTTATGGTACAAGACAACTAAAACACATGGGTATTTCAGAAGATATTATATATGAGAGGCTTTGTTATTAAACTGGGAGAAGTTTAAAAAGCAATATTATTTAAAAATCCCAGTCTGGTTATCAACTATTGAAGCATTTTCATATCCAATAACATATAAAAAGGAACAAACAGATATGGTGAAATATTAAATGGAAAGGGTGAACTTAAATCTATGCAAGAACTAGAAGAACAAGGTATAAGGATGAATTGGTTTTCATATGTGCAAATACATTCTAGATATGACAAAGATCTTAAAACAGAATGTTTTTGTGATAAACTGATGGACTTAGATAAAATTTTGACAGGTAGTGATGAAAAGGTGATTAAAAAAACTATATGGACATTTATTAGAGGTTAAGCTAGAAGAAGAGCAAGTTAAAGAAACTATGATTGCTTGGGGGAATTTTGGATATGGGATTGATCTAGAGAAATGGCAAAAATTGTGGTCTCAAAATTACCAAATGACAATGTCAACAGCATATAAAGAAAATTTGTATAAGATGTTTTACAGGTGGCACCTACCCCCGATGAGAATAGCAAGAATGTTTAAGAATAAATCCAAAAAAATGTTGGAAATGTCATCAGATACTGGGTTCATATTACCATATGTGGTGGACATGTGCAGAAGCTAAAAGATATTGGACTAAAATCCACACATGGTTGGAAAAAATGACAAAGAAACACATAGACTTTAAACCAGAGATATTTTATTGGGGATTTTACCAGAAATATACAGTAGGGAATTGAAATTTTTGATTGCAAATGTATTAACAGTGGCTAGAATTGTATTTGCTAAAAATTGGAAAAATGAGAAAATACCAATGCAGGAGGAAGTTATCAAGAAAATAATGGAATGTGCTGAAATGAGTAAATTGACATTTGAAATTAGAGAACAAGAAGATAAACAATTTTATAAAATATGGGATTTATTTTATCAATGGTTAGACAAAAAATATGGAAATGAAATATGTTAGAGAATTTTACAATATAAGGATAATAGAATTATACAGAATATAATATAAAGATGTATTACTATCGGATGGATTTAGGATGATATAATGAATTGTTATAATATAAATTAATTTAAAATTTTGATTATCTCGTATAAAATGAAGGAATAATAGTTTTAGTCAAATAAATGATTAATAATGATAATAATGTATACATATATATTAGGTTGATAATATGAGAATTTATACAAACAACTGTAAGTAAGGACTATGGAGAGGATGCACAAAGAATTTGTAACCAACCGACACACTGTATGTATGTAACTGGAAGATGGTTTTATGTTTTATGTTTTGTTTGTATATGTTTGTCTAAAAGTAAAAAATTCTTTAAAAAAAACATCTTCTACAGTCCTTAGGGGCAGAAAAATCTTTGCAAAACTCAACCTCGCACAGGCCTACCAGCAACTGTCAATAGATGATGAGACTGCCGAAGCCCAAACCATCATGACCAACAGGACGCTTTCCAATGTCAGCACCTACAGTTTGGCATGAGCGTCGCCCCCGGCCTATTTCAAAGCCTAATGGAGCAGCTGCTACAAGGGATCCCAGTAGTCATTCCATACTTTGGTGATGTCCTGGTGTCCACCGCTAACAAACTGGAACTATTTGAGTACCTACAGGCCATACTTAAGAAATTCCAACAAGAGGGTTTCAAGATGAAGAAGGAGAAATGCCTAGTGGCTGTCAAGCAAATAGAATTCCTGGGCTATCTGATTGACGCATCCGGTCTGCACTCAATGGAGGAGAAGACACAAGTGATAAGAGCTGCACAAACACCCACCAACAAGACAGAACTCCAAGCCTTTTTGGGGCTCCTAAACCTCTACAGCATGTTCCTCAGGCAGAAGGCAACCATTGCAGAGCCCCACTATTAGATAAAAAGACCCCATGGGCCTGGGGCAAAAATGAAGCAGCCAATTCGAAAAGCTTAAAAACCTGATCACATCTGACAACATTCTCATTCAGTACAATGAGAACCTACCACTCACCCTAACATGTGATGCCTCACCTTTTGGGGTCAGTGCAGTCCTGGAGCACCATTTCCTGAGTGGGAGAGAAGCACTATCACCTTCTTCTCACGGACACTATCAGCAGCAGAAAGAAATTACAGCCTGCTAGACAAAGAAGCGCTAGCTATAGTAGGCAAGATTAAAAGATTTCATGAGTATGTATACGGCCAAGAATTCAAACTCATAATGGATCACAAACCCCTATTGGGCCTCATTGTGGGGACAGATAGACACTGCAAGTCCTATCACCCTGGATGATATGGTGGACAGAATTCCTGTCAGAGTATCACAACAAACTAATGCACCAACCCAGAAGTAGCACAAGCCATGCTGATGGCCTGAGTAGATGCCCCCTACCAAAGAAAGTGGAAGACCCAGCACCAATAGTGACAGTACTATTGATAGAGTTGTTGCAAACGGGACTCATTACAGCATCTAACATCCCCCTAAAGAACAGATGAATACCTTGGAAGCAAATATTCAACATGTTATATATTGCTGAAAAATTACAGTAACATCCATGTAAGTATCCCCATATTTCAACCCCTAAATAGCAGACTTGAAAAGATTTCATTCTTCTCACAGTGGAGAAATGGTTGGTGAAGATGATGGAACTTGCAGAGATGGCTAAATTAACTTCTTTGATTAGAGAAAAAATATCTACCTTTATGGATGACTGGAAACCTCTTACTGACTTTGGGCATGAAATAGAAAAAATGCACTTATGATTTGTGATTTAGATGATTAGGGAAAAAATGGATCAAAGAAAAAAGTGAGCCTTTTTATAAGCATAGAGTAAGAGAGAACCTGGTAATCATATCTGTTGCAAAGGAAATCAGATTTTTTTTTAATTTTTATACCCTTTGTTCTTGTTCTCTCTCTCTCTTCTCTCTCTCTCTCTTCTCTCTCCCTCCCTCCCCTCTGTCATACACTTTCTCTCCTAATCAGTTTCTGTTAATTTTTACATTCTATTTAAAAATGTTAAATATATGTCTCTGTATATATAATTACAGATACAATCACACAGGGACCCATAAACAGTGACTGAAATAAAGGAAGGGTCAGAAGTCAAAACCACCCATCAAGGTTCATGATTAAGCAAGCCATAGCCAGGTCCAGCACAGATCCAAGTCAACCTGCTCTGCCCACAACCACTCCCTTAATTTCAACTACTTTGGTGAAGGCATCATTTTTCTCTCACACTTCATCCCCTTCTCTTTTCTGTCTGGTTGTGTTTATCCAACATACTCAACTGGTCCAGTAACATGTGCCCACCAACTACCTTTGTACAATATACTAAGCTTGATCAGCCCTGTTAGTTATTTTAAGGCCTAATGAGTTGTGCAAACCCAGGTTGCTTCATTCTTTTATGGTTCAGTGCATTGGACAAGACAGAAAATGGGATCATTTGGTAATTGAAAGAAACACGTTGCCTTTTCTTCCTTGTTCCTCTTGATTCCACAGGCTGCTTGGGTCAATATCTGGTTGGCAGATACCTTTACCATGGCTTTGCCTTGAAGCATAGCTTTTTAAAGAAGGAGATGAGTCAGTTTATATTTTCCTTCTCTTAAAAAAAATAAAAGAAACCCACAAAATAACATCGGGAGGGTGAGTGGCCTCTTAAAATAATAGTCATCTTCTTTGGCCAGGCTGGCTTTTCACTCTGACCTTCTCCCCTTTCCATTGCTTTGTTTCCATAATCTGCTACAGGGAGACTGGGGGTTCTCTGTTGCAGCATGATTAAAGCCAGCTTTTTTGCAGCTGGTAATAAAATCCCCTCCACGAGGCCTTCATTACAACCTCACCAAATTGAGTGGGGGAAGGCTAGCAAAGAGATTTAGGACAGGCAAGAAAACAAGGAGAGAAAACAGAGACCTGATCTCAGCAAAACCCCAATGTAAATGAGCAGTTAAAATTTCCACAAGTTGACATTATAGTCATAAAAGCACAACATATGAGAGCCATTGTTAAGAATCAAAGAAGCCCCCTCACCCCACCAAACAGTGGTGTATTAACTATTAAGCAGACTAAGCATGTGCTTAGGCCACCAGGCCCAGAGGGGGCACCACAAAAACTTTTAAGCTTGGCTTCGTTTGTACAGTATGTACAAAGGAGGGGGACATCAAGATTTGTCAGTGCTTAGGGCACCAGTGAGCCTTAATCTGCCACTGCCACCAAAGGAAAATGAAGTTTAATACTATTAGAGATCATGATTGCCCTTCCTTCCTTCCTTCCTTCCTTCCTTCCTTCCTTCCTTCCTTCCTTCCTTCCTTCCTTCCTTCCTTCCTTCCTTTTTTCCCTCCCTCCAAATTTTGTTTTCACTTTTAGTTTAATGTTGTGTTTGTCTACTGCAGTGTTTCTCGACCTTGATAAGTTGAAGATCTGCCGACTGCAACTTGCAGAATTTTGGCTGGGAATGCTGGCTGGTTGGTGAATTCAGAGTGCTGAAGCCCACACAACTCCAAATGCTGGTGTAATATGATTACAGATATTTTACAATTTCTTCACATTGTAACAAGGATGCTTTAATTGTTCTTATAAGCTACCTTGAACCTGTATGAAGTTGGCAGTATGTGGATTAAATAAGTAATTTTAAAGTTGGGGTCATCAGAATGTTGTGTCTGAAATGAATTAATCTATTTGATAGTCACAGAAGAGCTACCATTTGGATTTCACTTTTCTACAGCTTCTGCAATGATGTTCACTGCTGATAATGTGGGAACAGAAAGCATACATTTAAGGAAAGTATGTATGAAAGAAAATTGTATCCCAACATATATATATTAAAATTGAGTACAAAAGTATGTTTTGTATATCTTTATCTCTATTTTTAATATAAGAAAAAATGGTGTCATTGAAAGACAGAGAGCAAAATTTCAAAGGTGTATGACTTCCAAGGTTTGGAATTTGTCTAAAGCTAAGCCACTTGTTTTCAGATTCAAGATTCAACAGGAGACTGCTGATGTTTTAACTTATCCCTTAAGAAGATCAGGAAATGATCAAGAGTCTTGTATCTTCTAATTGTTCCAAGTCACTGAAGAGCAAAGAGTAGAATGACCTACTCAAACTACAGGGACGGTGAAAAAATGGACTGTAGGGTTATTCTTGCTCTGCTTATTTCCAGTGAGAAACATCTTTTGAAGGCCATGTCTACTTTCAAGTTATCCCTTTTCTCCTCTTCAGATTCTCAAACTTTTCTCCATATTTTAACTCTGACAGTGCATCATAGCACATATGGATATAGAACAGAGTTCTCCCTTCTTTTCCAACTCTTAGTATTCAAGACCTTTTTTTCAAGTAGAGGTACATTCAAAATATTATTGCTAAAAAGATATGAATGAAGAAGGTGAAAAGGATGTGACTTTTTGACAGTGCTAATAAACAGCTTTTTCAAACACTGCATTCTCAAATTACTTTCTGTAGTTCTGGGGATAGCAGTGACCTCCTGCCCTCTGCTTCCCCAAATCGTGCAAGACTACTAAATGTTTCTCCTGAAACTGAACCAAAGTATTTCTGTCTTTTGTAGCAACTGCCACCCAGAGTGTGCTATCAACGCCAAGCGATTCTGACCTGGCCTTGGTTGGTGAAAGGGAAATTGTGACATGTTTCAGAGAGGCCATAACAATGCTTTCTGTTGTTGCAGCTCCAAGAGTGGTTGGAAGTATTTTACAGACCATATATTTTTTTATAAATGGGAAAAGAATGATAAAGTTATAATCTTCTTCACTTAGGCTATGCAATGGAGAATTCTGTAGATTCATATGCAATCAAATAAACTAAATAAGCCAAAGCTTTAATCTTTAGTTGTAGTCTGGTTTGGAAAAGAGGGTCATGATCAGGGGTGGGATTCTACTGGTTTGGACTGGTTTGGGTAAACTGGATGTTAAATTTGCATCTGGTTTGCCAAAGGGGTATTTGAACCGACCGGCTGGCCCCACCCCCATGGTCCTCCCATCCGAAGAGTCTCCACATGGCCCATTTAAGTGCAGGGTCCATGCAGAGGTTCTGGGAGGGGGAAAATGCCCCTACTGGAAGTACCAGAAGTCATGAAACGGGCCTGTTTCTGAGGACCTCCAGAGCCTAGGGGAGGCCATTTTTGCCCTCCCAGAGACCTGAGGGAAGCCTCTAGACTCTTGGGAAGGCAAAAAATGGCCTACCTAGAAGTACCAGAAGTCTGGAAACAGGCCTGTTTCCGGAGGGCCTCCAGAGCCAGGGGAAAGCCATTTTCACCCCCCCCAGAGGCCTGAGGGAAGCATTTCTTCAAGCCTTCGCAGACCCTCTGTGATACCATTATTCCCCCCTCAGTCTCTGGTCTACAGTCCAGAGATTGAGAACCACTGCCTTAGTCATAGAAGAAACTAATTAAGATCAAAAGAATCCTTTTGTGCATCATTGACTTTACTGAGTGTATTGTATGTCCATATTGTTTAATAGATTTATTATGTCCACACAGTATGTCCATATAGTTTAATAAACATATTAAAGTATAATTCACTTACAACATAGCCATGCTGGTACCCCAAAGCAAAACAAACAAACAAACCAACAAACCCACAACAGTAGCAGGTCATCTAGAAGTTAATGTTTGAGATAAAATTCCATTTGTGCAATCTGAAGAACACCTAAAAGTTCTGGAGAGATTTGTCCCGCTTGATTTTCTCTGTAAACTTCCTATTTACCAAACATCCATATTTTTAGATTTTTCCTTTCTCTGAAATGAAATGTGACTGTATTGAACTTCCTTAGCAATTTTCTAGGGCCATGTAATTTAACTTTGATAGCATTACAGTCAATGGTTCTCATTAATTAAATTAATTAAATAAATTAGCACATCTTGCTCCTAGTGTTGGCCATCACTCAACATTGATTCTATAATTAGCTTGGCTCTATGGCATACTTCTTCATGGTATACAGCAGTGTTTCTCAACCTTGACAATTTTAAGAAGAGTGAACTTCAACTTAAAGCTGGCTGGGGAATTCTGGGAATTGAAGTCCACACATCTTAAACCTGTCAAGGTTAAGAAACATTGTGTCAGCTGCCACCTTATGCTGTTTGTGCTTCCCTGATATGCAGTGACAGAATGCCATGAATGTGGGGAGGGGGGAATAAAGGGGGAGGAATAATTGGGGAAATGAAAGTAGGTGCTGTATCTCCTCAAGACACTGCCTCAAGGTCACCCAACTGGAAGAATGAGGGACCTGCATATCAAACTACTCTTGGACTGACTGACTCTTATGAAAACATCTTGCCTCAATCTGATTGGTCACATGAGGGTGAGAAATGAGAGACAACTAAGGGAGAGAAGGTTGAACTTAGTGGTTTTGGTGCACAATTTGACTTTTCATTACTGCAATACACTTGACTTCTAATAAAAGTATATCTTTCTCAACTGATGGAGCCAAAGATCATTCTATTTAGAGGTTTAAGTTGTGGCAAGTCTGCTGCATACAGAAACAGCATCCTTATGCTCATATTGAACATACATTTACCCAAATAAGGATGAAGATGATCATGTTAATGACAAATATTACTAAAATACATCTATTTTGGGTTTATTTTTATTTGCTGCTGTTTTTAGGTTTAGAGGCTATTTCAGTCATATCTGACTCTTGATGTCTCCTTGAAATTATTCTCCATTATATGGCTACTTGAAACTTTGGAGTGAAAGGTAATGGCAAGTTTCTATCCTTACATTAGTTTGTAGTTCAATATTATTATCCACAATAGCCACCTTAAAATAAAATGCTTCAATAAGGCCATTAAATTTGGCAGCTTCATTTGTCAAGGAAGCTCAGCACTGTGAGTTTCGATTTAATTACATGTTTGCAGCTTGCTTGAATTTAGATTACAGGTCAGTTTGTTCACAGATGATCCCTATGGCATGGAATGTCTCTTCCAAATCTTCCCTTCCCAATCACTGAGCTTGAGAAATATTTCTCTGTCTGATCCTGAGAATGGAAGATGCTCCTCTGCAGCAGAAAAAAAACATTGCTATGTTATAATTGCAATTTTTATTAAATACCTCATTTAGGTTGGTATTAATTTATTAAAATAATGTTTGGTCCATTATGCAATCATTACAGACAGATTTATTTCATTACATGCACTCCTTTTTATTCCATTTGCTGCTTTCTCTTATGTTATTTTGCTGATGGTAATAGCTGCAGTGATGTTGATTTTGCTTTGAGGTTTGCTGTTGCTTGGGTGCTACAATCCCCACCCTCCACAAGTTCTTGGAATGGTTTGGTATATCTGAAAAATATTTTTGAAGAAGTGCTTTGGCATTTTTGTGCATCCACCACCTTCCTGTGCATAAGTGCACCATCTTGCCTACCGTTCCTGTCCTATTCTCCCCATTTATTCGTACCTATTTCCTGTATTCTTACTCATGTTTATACTTATATCTATTATCTTGTAAGTGATTGACAAATCAAATAAATAAATAAATAAACAAATAAAATAAAATAAAAATAAATTAAGACCTCCTTTGCTTCTTCCAGTCTTCCATGGAAGCCTGAATGAAAGATTTGGCTGATTTACTAATACTTCAGTAATGCTGGAAGCAACTCCCAGAATTCCCCAGCCAGCCACAGGAGTTGAAGTCCACTCATTTTAAAGTTGTTAATGTTGGAAAATACTGATGTGCAGGAAATGTTCCTTATTTTTGATGGTTGCTATTTTTCCCCAGAATGCTTCAGAAAATACAAAATCACTACATTGGATAATTCTGAATAACCCTGGAGACCAAATATCCTCATCTTAATTCTACTAAATTTAGAAAATAAGTTCTGCTCTGAACTACATCAATCTCCATCAAAACATCTATAATGGTAGAAGAAGCATTAAAAGATCAGGATTTTGCTCAAAGCTTTTAAACAAACTTACCCAATTTACCTAAATATCTGAATTAATACATTTTGCAGTGTAATTTGCACTTTTAACAATTTCCTGATGCTCTACACAACTCCAAAGAGCAAACATACTTGGGAAAAGTGTCCTGAAATATGCATTAAAAGAGGGGAAATTGCTTGGGGAAAAATGTGCATACGATTGTGCACTTTCATAAAAATGCACCCATCAAGTAAAATCTGCTCAAATATGTACCATTTTTTCCTCTAAACATCATGCATTTTAAATGCAGAAAATTGACACATTAAGTAAAAAAAACCTACCACATCCTCTAAAATTGCACCCACCCACCACAAGTATCCTTCTTGTCCCAAAAGGCTGGCTGCCTTCTCCCCAGCCAGCCCCAGACTCTCCTG
The DNA here is from genome assembly GCA_009733165.1 of Naja naja. Taxonomy (NCBI): domain Eukaryota; kingdom Metazoa; phylum Chordata; class Lepidosauria; order Squamata; family Elapidae; genus Naja; species Naja naja. The sequence continues at coordinate 6,053,170 of CM019160.1, read as the reverse complement.
CTTTTTCAGATTTGGTACTCAAATTAATGCTGCAAGGCACAAATTTTGAGTCTTTTCATTGCTATTTTAGATTGAGTGAATTGTGGAAAGGTAAAAGGGTTTGAGATCAGGTTCTATGGAGATCTCATAGGACTAATGTTAACAAAAATGAGTTTGGATGCAAACACAGAGAAACTCCCCTGGGTCCATGCAGAGCGACACCAGAGTAAATGGGATAAGATTCTAGAGCAATTCTAACCTGGTTTATTCTAGACTGACATTCAATCTGGCAATGGTTTGGCTTAATCCTAATTCATTTGGAAGTCAAGCTACCTTCAATAAGAGCGGATTCTGATGAAACGAGCTGAACATCTTTCTCATCTGCTTAGTTTCACTTGGACTTCTGTAACCGAATCAACCAAACTTTAGTTGCCATTGCAGATAACTGGGAAGCTTCCACTAGAGTTGAAAATACTTGCACATCTTTTATGACTTTGCAGGAATGTGTTTGGGTAAGTCACATTGCTTGCTAATTTGATTCCAGATGTTCTTATTTTTGAATGATGAACCTCAACATCATCTCTTAATGGAAAATCAGAATCTTATGGGCAGAAAAAGGTTTATTAGTTTCCCTGTCCTATCATCTATGTTTCTTGTGTGGCCGTATGGACATGTTGGTGGGTTGAGTTTACAACAGTATTTATTTCCTCCACTAATTTCTTTCATCCTGCAGAGAAAGAAAACCACAGAATCTTCTTAAGCAGCATTTCTTTCCAGAATGTTCTCATGCCCCTGTTAGAATCTGACTCCGAGGGAGAGGAGGAACAGAGATAGGGAGTGGGAGTGTGGCTCTGGAGGTTGTGGAGGAAACTGGGGAAGGGCACAGGCCAGCTGGGCATTCAGAGGAAGACTCAGGCCCACCCCCTCTGCATCCTAGGCATGCAGGGAGGAATGGATAAGGGAGCAATGTGGGTTATGGGGGATTAAAAGGCCCTGATTCCCTTCATGGGCTACAGCTGTGAGGACTGTTTAAAAGGACAAGTTGCGTATGGGCCAGTGCTGGAAGCAAAGCATGAAAATAATTCTAGTCTTTCAGTTCTTATCTGAGTTCTGGCATCATTCCCAGTGGGTGTATTTTGATATCTGTGGACATCTTCAAGCCCTTATCCTGCCTTGTCTCACTAATTGCTTCAGTGTGGTTTGTGTTGTTTTTTTCTATTTATAATTTATATGTATTTTGAGTTTGAACAGAAGTTCTTCCTTTTCACAACTGTTTGTGGGGGAGTTTTTTCTCCAGTCAATGATAATTGGACCTTTGAAGTCAAGTTGAAGGAATTAAAGGGACTTCACCTGTTTTTGTGACTTTGTTGCTTTTGTATCCCATCCTGGGTCATCACAAATGTCTTGGGATGAGAATCATCAATGATGTAGTGTTTTATGGCCACCTGATTGTTCCATGGATGACTGTTGACCTCAGAATTGAACTAGTAGCTACCAAAGGGCCATTGAAAGTTCATGTAGGGCATTCTTTTCATGGAGAACAGTTTATATGTGAAATTTTGTGTGTATTTGTGTGTGTTCTCAGCTACTTTGTACTTCTCTCTTCTCTTTCCCCATTAAAAAAAATACAAGTAGTCATCACTTAGTGATCATTCAAAGTTATGATGGTGTTCTGGTGTCCCAACAGTGCACATATTTCAAGTGCTTGGTAACCAGTTGGTACAGTGTTGTCATTGTCAGCCATTCAGTTGTGTCTAATCCTCAGCCACTCCATGGATCAGCACTCTCCATGCACCTTTGTCTCATACCATCTCCTTCAGATCCACCATGGTAATCCCTGTGTCGTCTTTTATAGCATCCAGCCTTTGTGTACTAGTGGGAGGTCCTTCTCTTTTTTCTGCTGATCATTCCCAGCATTACTGACATTTTAAATAAGTCAGCTCACATGACATGGCCAAAGTAGGATAGCCTTTGTTTGACAATCTTGGCTTCAAGTGATGTGGTGTTCCACATGACATTTCAGGTGCTTGATAACTGGCTGGCTGCAATATTATGACGTTTTTTAGCTGGAAACCAACTTTTTCACACATGTATTGATTTGCTTAAATACTATGACATTTGCTTAACAATGGCCGCAAAAAAGGTTGTAAATTCTGGAACTTGAAGTCCACTCAACTTAAAGTTGCTAAGGTTGGGAAATCAGTGTTGGTCACATGGGTGCCTTGATTTATGTCCTTTCAAAACTTATGACAGAAATTCCAGGCTCCATTATGGTCCTAAGCCAAAAACTACCTGTAACATTTTCCTCCTTCACTTCTTACTCTACAGTACCTCCATTGTACAAGGAATACAAAGTGGGGGGGGGACTATGGTTTGTGTCAACATGCATCTTGGTTGTTTGTACACAGAATTTTGGAAAGATTAGCCTTTATGTACTATGGTTTCAAATCCTTGTGGCTTTAGAGAAAAAAAACTCTGAGGAACACAGGAGCTGTTTTTAAACCTCAGGATCTAGAACAAGGCTAGACGGCTATTCCAGCTAATAGAAATAGGAAAGAAGTATCCACATACTGCATAAAGAGGACAGCTTCTTTAGGTTTTATACAGGAGATAAGCAGGCAAGTTTACTTTCTTTCGTTATCATTATTTTTTGCAAGCCATCCAGAATCACTGAAGGTGAGTGGGCGGCCATATAAATTCTCTGAATAAATAAATATGTAACCAAGCCTAGTACTTAAAGAACAGTCACATCAGACTAAAAAGAGAAATTTATGTCCATTAACCCTGGCCACAAAACCACAGAGTATCTTCTTCTCCAAAGCATCTTTTAATTGTGATAAAAAGGGACAGCAGGGCTTTGTCTAAACATTTACCTTGTCTCCTTTCCACAGCCTCCTCTGCTAAAGGTCATCCATGATGAGATAAACAGGCTGTCATCAAGCTGGACCAATTCTGTCTAAGTTTTGAAGGCAATGTAAGACAAGGGCTTAATGGAGCCAGACAGCATCAGTGAATCGCTGGAGCAGATAAGCCCATTTATAATGCATTCCTTTCTTTGCACCTCTTCCCCACCAGGAGCCTCCTAACTCCTTTAATTTAAAAGCTCTGTAATCTATTCCCTTGGTCGCTGCTTCTTCAACCTGGGTGGGTTTCCTCCTCTGGGCCATTGAAGCATGTCGCTCCCCTCCGTGTTCTGTTCCTCCTTTTATCACTCCTCACTTTTCTTGCAGGTAATCTCCTCCAAGCTTCGCAATCCCCTTTCTATCAAAGCATAGGCAGGCTCACCCAGTCTCCCTGCCCTGATTCTCCCTTCGTTTGTAACGCACGGAAACATGAGATGGGCTTTAGGGGAAGCGAGAAGGAGATTGGGAGGAATATGACATAGTCCCACCCAAATTCTTCTCCAAGAAATGCTTCCTAGAGATAACAGGACTTGCATTAGAGGAGGAGCAAAAAGCAGCACCTGGGCAGACTTGGCGGATTTAGAAACAGCTAAGCAGGGTAATCTCAGAAGTGCTTTTTCAAATGGCAACTGCACTTTTTTTTCCCCTTGAAGACATTTCACTTCTCATTCCCTCCAACTTTGGGCAAGAGTTGAAGAAACTTCTTGAATGAGAAGTGAAACGTCTTTGAAGGAAACACAAAGTTCAGTTGCCTTTTGAAAAAGCACTTTTGGGACAACCATGACCTGTGTTAAATTCGCATGAAGAGGCAGACACGGAGTGCTTCAGCTCTTAAGTTTTATTGTGACTTCAGCTCAGAACGGACCCGATTTGGCTTAGCCGAGGCAGCTTTATATAGCTGGCTGCCTCGGCTGACAGCCAATCAGAGTGCAGGGTTTTCCCGCACTTTTAAACCAATGATTTCAAACACTTTACAAGAATAACCAATCAATTCAAACTCTGCATGCATAACAACCTGAATGACTGAGAATATCCACAGGCACTAAGCAGGGTTAGATCTACTTATTGTGGGAGTCAGACTGACATAGTTCAGGTAACAGCTTGAGATGCCCCACTTTACCCTGCTAAGAATCTTCCCTTCTTTGTGAGAAAGAGTTAAATTGAGAAAATAACATGTGTGCAGGGGGAAAATGGGGTGATGTATGAATGGTTGGTAACTTCTGCCGTCTTGTGACTATTGTTAAAGCTGTGTGTCAAAACTTCAAAATATTTTATAAGTGCTTGTATGCTATTGAGTGCTTTGTTTGCTTTGGGAAATTATTCTCTTGCATCTGTCTTCTCTGTAAACTACACATTTGCAATCTCTACACTTGATGTGTTGATTGGTTGTTAAGGTGCTGGGCTAGAAATCAGGGGACAGGGAGTTCCCTTAAGCATCAAAGCTTTTGAGCCAGCTCTCTGTCTTAGCCCAGCGTAGTCTCAGGGTTGCAGGTGTGGGGGAAAGAGGAGATGGCCATATTAGGAACCTATACTGCTTTGAGCTGATAAAAACTAAAGGCAGGCTAAATATCTAATAAATAAATACAGGATTGCTGCAATGAAAGATCATCAGGGAAGGGTAGAAAAATGGATACTGGAAAAAAAACATCCCAGAAAGAGTAGGTCACATCTGCCTTGTTGCCAAGAAAACTTCATGAATGTGGCCAGTAATTACCAGGAGTTGAGTTTGATTCATGTAGCTTGCTGACCCTGGCTGATCTTGAAAATTAAGTAGAGTTGGACTACTTACTACATGGATGGGAGACAGGCTGGAGACCAGTTTTTTCAACCTCAACAACTTTAACATATGTAGACTTCAATTCCCAGAATTCCACAGCCAACATGCTGTAGGGTAGATTAAGAAGGAAGTCAGAACAAGATCCCGAGGGGGAAAAAAGACAAAGGCACACTTTCTTTGAACCATTGCTGAAAGAACTTCATGGATTTTTTTCCTCTAGTCACCAGAGGAAAATGACTCATTTCCAAGATTTTTTAAATCTCTACTTCAGAGTAAAGACAGACAAGTTAATCATTTTGCTTCCACAAATATATGTATGTGTTGATGTGTGCATAAACATGTATATGTGCATGTACATATAGGCATGCACAATTTTTGATGAAATAATCCACAGAAGAATCAGAAGAGTGCTTGCATCTACATATTGATTTGTCAAGTGAAAATTAAGTACATCTGAATTAAAATGAACTAAAGGCAGATCTATATCCATACTCCAACATTGTAACATACACAACCTCAGGAGATATTTACATGGGCCTGTAAAAATATTTCTACAGCCTTCTCCAGCTGGTGCCCTTCAGGTGTGCCAGAACTATAATTCTGCCAGCATTGCTGTCTGATAATAATCTCACACTGTACTTCTTTTGAGGGTGAAATCATTGTAAAGAAGAGATTTATTGTTGGGGAAAAGCTAGTGAGAATCAATGAGCCCAAGAACAACCCTTGAGATTGCTTGTTTGGAGAGATAACACTCTATCAAAGACCTAACAGTCAGGTTGCCAATGAATGCCAGAGTCAAGAAGAAAGACATTCTAGGATGATCTTGGCAATCCAGAAAAGGTGACCACGACATATTCAAAGTTCAGCAGAAATGGAAAGCTTTCATATCTGGTCCCCAGAACTTATAGGGTGATAGGATTGTGAAATACCAGTATCCTTCTTTAGAAAATACCTTGGAAAATCTGGTGCTATTCCACATCCACAGGATTTGTATCAATCCTCATGGACTGACAGCACCAACAATATTTGGGGACCAGCCATTTTTCAGCAATAGACACTTGTTCTCCCCACAAAAAGACCAAATGGTAACACTAGAATTTCCAACGATGAGACTGCCATACTGAAGAGGGTGGGGGGAGGGGGGGAGAGAGAGAGAGAGAGAGAGAGAGTGCACTGGACTGGTTAAAGTTAAACAGATTTGCACATTCATGTTCCTTAAATCTTGAAATTAGTCTGTTGAGTTAAGAAAACCCTGAAACAACCAAGTGCAATGATTTTTCTGGCAAGGATTTTTTTAAGTAGATAAGAATCCTGAGCTGCAGCTTAATTCCTCCCATAAAAAAAAACTTCCATGCATAACTAACAGCAAAACTCCAAGAAGGAAGAGATGGCTTTAATTAAAAATTAGTCTGTAAACCCTCTTCTCTTATTGCAAATAACCCAGGCAATATCAAAAGCACTAACTACTGGGGTGGGCTTTGCAGGTGACTGCTACTTACATTGCTTTCAAGGCCAAGAGAGAGAATTGCTTGCCTTTGATGTAGAATATGGAATGAGAGCAGATAAACACTTTTGAGCAAGCTGGGTTTTTTTCCTGCTTGACAATCTGTAATCATAAAAAGACATCAGGAGAAGATGGAGACCTAAACCAGTCAATTAAGTGTTGGGATACCTTGCAACCATGTCCTTAATGAGGCATGCTTTGCTTCAAATGGTAAAATACACTAATGGTTTGAAAGAATGGTGGCATTTCCATGTCTTTGACAGCTCCTTTTTAGGGCCCCGGATATGCTTAGTTGGAATAAAAGCTGTCATGTCCATATATATAAAGCAACTCTTTTTCTCTAAAGATGGAGCAATATCTATTTGCAACACAGAAGGAAATTAGTAGAGAAAAAAGAATTAGATGGGCCAATGTGCACATATAAGGGTTGTTGAGGGGTATTTTTTTGGTGGGGTTGACAACACTTTATTTTGATTCATTGCATTCACCCAACTTGTTTAATCTCATCCTTGGATGAACCCTTTCTAAGTTTTCACAACATATTAGGTAACAGTTATCTGAACAATCTGGGTTCAAAACCACAACTCACCCAGAGTTAGAATTAACCATGTTTAGCATCTAGTAAGAGTAACAGAAATGGAAGGGATCTTGGAGGTCATCTAGTCAAAGGTCCCACTCTCACAGGAGACTTATACTATTTCTGACAAATGTCTGCCCAGTCTCTTCTTAAAAGCCTCCAGTGTTGGAGTACCCACAAAAGGCAATTTGTTCCACAGGTTAATTGTTCTCACTATTAAGAATTTTCTCCTTAGTTCTAGGTTGCTTCTCTCTCTGGTCAGTTTCCATCCATTGTTTCTTGTCCTGCCCTCTGGTGCTTTGGAAAATAAGTTGAACATCTCTTCCTTGTAGCAGCCCTTCAAGTATTGGAAGACTGCTATCATGTCACCTCCGTCCTTCTTTTTACTAGACTAAGTATGCCCAGTTCCTGCAAATGTTCTTCCTATGTTTTAGCTTCTAGGTCCCTAATCATTTCTGATGTGCCTGGGCATGTTGTATAATTATACTAGCCAGAAAATTAATCAGAAACTGTAGGAGATGCTCAGGCTAAGCCTGAGGCCAGGTACAAATGCATCATCAATCTGAAGTCCCTATACCTTCTAAACTAAAGGGATCTAAACCCTTGAACTTAGCACCAATTTGCCTTGGCAATTAGTAGATAACATTCTTGTGTATAGGTAGCATGGAATAAACTTGCAGTGCCTGACAGGAACGTCTTAGATGTAGAGCGAGGAATCTCTTGGGAATATAGGATTGGGACAGTTTGGGTTTTCTTTTTTCCTCTAAAACCATGTACTGAAATGTAAATCATTAGTCTGTTGTGCAAATTTAGTCAATTACCATCAGTTCAATAAATCACTATTAAATAACTCATAGATCAATATAGGGCCAACAATTTTTCATACTCAAATTTGGCGCAATCTGGAAGAACCAAGATTATTGTTTAATTAAATCCCATAAATGGCCCAAAATAGAGGCACTGCAGAAATCTACTAGTGTTATTATAGGCCACCAGTGTGACTTGAGTGCTGGATGTTCTTTGAGACTAGGTAAAGATTAAGCAAGCATGTAAGCAGAGAGATCAAAAAGCCAGGGATCTCATCTAAAGGATCCCTTAGCACAAGTAGATAAGAAGGAACTAAGTCATCAAGGAAACAAAGGAAAATGTCACCTGAACCAGACAAAGGAAATTTCCCTAAGTATATGGGAAATCTTTCCCCAAATCCATCACCAGCTACCAGACTGGTAAATTTACAAGGCAAGAGCAATTGCCAGTTTTGTCAATCAGCAAAGCCAAGCAAGCAAGGATTTTGGGGAATAAAAGGGATCCTGAAGCCCACTACTTTTTGAGTCATCTCTGGATCCAGATTTGCTAATGCCTGCTAACCTAGTTGAGAAGGACGTGAATAAATGTGGTATGTGCATATGAGAAAGAGCATTTTTTTTGTAATAAGTAAAGTTTTGCTGTTATTTTGGTTGTGCGCATGCCCAAGATGGTGGTTCGGCAGTGAGTGGGCTCTCTCGGGCATTTGGAGGTTTTGGTGATTACTGAGAAGAAGAGGCTTGCCTACTGTTGCTGGTTCCCTTGGAGTCATCCCTGGAGGGTCGCGGGATGCCGCTGGAGCCGTTTCGGCTGAAATTGGGCCGGTGGTTTAGTGTTTGCTGGGATTCTTCCCCGCGGCCTCTGCAGCGGCTGTGGGATTGCCGGCTGGATGGGAGGCAGCAGCAATGCCATTTGTCTCGCACCGCCCCGGTGCCAGGAAGCTTCGGCGCCTGTGGCGACAGCGATGGCTGCCGAGGACCCGATGTTGCTGCTAGTGGTGGTCATCAGCTGTTTGGTGCTGGCGGCAGGCACGGTGGCGCTAGCATCTGATGGTGGCAGTGGTTACGACGGCCTTGGCGATCTGGGATTCAGCTGCGGCACCAGGGGCTTGGCTCCATGGAAGGCAGTGGCAGTAGTGGAGGTCTGTGGCCTGTGGTGCTGTGGCAACCACGAAGAGTCTGATGACGGCGGGACTGCTGGCCCAATGCCCCCCCTTTCTCCTGTTTGTGGATGGGGACAGTGTTTCTGCAGGGGTTCAGGCCTCTTGGCCCATCCTCGAAGAGCTGCCCCTTCCTCCTCCCCAGAAGTGAGAGTTCTGGGAGAAAAGACCTACGGGGAGGGGTGGAGGCCTGCAGGTCTGGAGGGCCCGGAAGGGAGGTGATCACGGTCACGGCCCGGGCCGGATGAGCCGGTACTGCCCTGGATGGGGTAGTGGGTCGAGTCTTTGGCAGAGACCCCCCCCCCAAGGAGGGATGGCGCCGTGGCTCTAGACCCATGGTCGTGGTCGGCATGCGAACACTGCACTGTTTTTGGACTCCTTCGGACCTGGTCATCCCATGCTGCTTGTGGGTTCCATCTTGGGTCATCCCATGCTGCTTGTGGGTTGTGGGCAGGCCCCGGGTGTCCAGGTGTGGACCTGATTCCCAGGGTGGTTGGATTGGCAGGAGACATGAGGCATAGGGCATATCATGTGTTGGGGGTGCCCCAGCCATCTCTGTGTGTGTTGCTCACTCCGACCCTATGGCCTCCTCCCTAGGGGGCATGGGAACTGGGACCCCTGGGCTTAGGTTGGTGTATTTAATGCCAGGTCCATGGCTAAAAGTCCTCCCTCCTCCTGAGATCATTGAGAGGAGGACTGGGACCTGGTTTGTATCACTGAGCCTGGTTGGGCCCAGAGAGTGGTCTCCCTGTGTGAGTTGTGCCCTCCAGGTTTCTCGGGTTTTTTGCACCATCCACGGCCCAGGAAGGAGTGGTGGGGGGCTGTGGTTATCCGGAGACCTTGTTTCCAAGGGAGGTCATGGTCCCAGAGATAGGCGGAGTGAGACCCTCCTCCTGGGTGGGGCCTAATGGTCCATTGGGCTTGCTGCTCACATACCTGTCCCCAGCTGTGTGGCAGCAGCCTGCCTGGGCTCCTCGATGTCCTTACCTTAATGACGGATCCTGGGATCCCAGAGGTGGCATGCTGCAACCAAGGGTTTAAATTTTAAATTTGGTAGGAAGGGGAAACTTTTAAATTTTTTAATTGGTCATCTTAAGGGGTTAGGAGGGGTGGATGGGTCTTTTGCAGCCCGGTGCATGGCAGGGGGTGGGGCTGGGGGCACAGTGGGGCCCTGGGGTCTGAGGTGGGGGCCGCAATTCCCAGGGTGGTTGGGATTGGCAGGAGACATCGAGGCATAGGGTCAGACATGTTGGGAGCACGCGACCACCATCTCTGTGCTGCTGCTCACTCCACCCCATGGCCTCCTCCTCCCTAGGGGCACGGGAACTGGGACCCTGGGCTTAGGTTGGTGTATTTTAATGCCAGGTCCATGGCTAATAAGTCCTCCTCCTCCGTGAGATCATTGAGGAGGAGGCTACGGACCTGGCTTGTATCACTGAGACCTGGTTGGGGCCCAAAGAGTGGTCTCTGAGCAGTGGCGTAGTGACAGAGGGCAAGCCACCTTTGTGGCACTGCCCGTTCTGCTGATCACCTCCTATGGCTGGTCTTCCAACAGGCTGCCCCCACTGCTGGGATGAGAGCCACTTAGATGGTTCCGCCCAGGCTGATGGACCCTGAGAGGTTCCAGCGGAACTGGGTTTTTTCTCTTCCCTTGCCCACAGCTCTGTCGAGGATCTGGCGTCTGCTTGGCAACAGGCTGCATCAGATGCCCTTGACAGGGTTGTCCCCATGTCCCCTCACACGCCGTGGATCCCGGATGGCTCCTTGGTATACAGAGGAGCTCCGGGAGATGAAACGCTGTCCGAGGGGTTTAGAGAGCAGGTGGAGGTCCATCCGCTCCCAATCCGATCGAGCCCAGCTAAGAGCCCATATTAGGACTTACCTGGTAGCTATGAGAGAGCAGCGAGAGGGTCTTATCTTTCTGCCCTCATAGCATCCTGAATAACTGCCCAGATGCCCTGTTTGGGGCTACCGCTCTCTCCTTCAATGGAGGAGGGAGGCGGACCCATTATGAGAAGGGCTGAGAGTTTGGTCAATATCTGTCGGATAAGATCATGCCGGTTGAGGCGGATTGTCCTCTGAGGAAGGATACAGGCACTCTGGCCAGTGTGATCTGGGATGAGTTCGATCCTGTTTCGAGATGAAGTGGACAGGACTATGCGGCTGGCTGAGTTCCACCACATGTTTGTTGGACCGTGTTCTTCCTGGCTGGCTTATGCCGCCAGGGGAGGCCACCTGCAGTTGGCTCAGGCAGTTGTCAGCTTCATTAAGAGAGGGTGTTTTCCCTCTGCCTTGAAGGAGGCGGTGGTGAGACCCTCCTGAAGAAGCCTGCCCTGGACGACCATGTTAGACAACTTTTGTCCAGTCTCCAACCTTTGCTTTTTGGCGTGGTTGTTGAGAGTGTGTGTGGCTCCGGCAGTTTCCACTCTTCCTGGATGAAGCGGACTACCTGGATCCGTATCAATCTGGCTTCTGACCTGCTTTCAGCAGAGGCAGCATTGGTGGCTGATGGATGATCTCTGGAGGGCTGGGACAGGGGTTTCCTCTGTCCTGGACCTATTAGACCTCTCAGTGGCTTTTGATACCATCGACCATGGTATCCTTCTGCGACGCCTCAAGGGGTTGGGAGTGGGGGGCACTGTGCTTCGGTGGTTCACCTCCTACCTCTCAGGGTGGTCGCAGTTTGTATTGGTGGGGGGGCAGAGGTCGACCCCGAGGGTGCTTTCTTGTGGGGTCCCTCAGGGGTCGGTTCTTTCCCCTCTGCTATTTAACATCTATATGAAGCCGCTGGGTGAGATCATCCGTGGTTTCGGGGTGAGATTCCATCAGTAGCCAGATGACACCCAGTTGTACATCTCCACCCCAAACCAAATCAGTGATGCCCTCTCCCTGATGACCCAGTGTTTGGATGCGGTACAGATTTGGATGAGTGGGAACATGCTTCGACTCAACCCGGCAAAGACTGAGTGGCTGTGCATACCAGAATCTCGGCCCAGTCAGGAACATCCATCTTTGGCGATAGGGGGAGTGGTGTTGCCCCCTGTGGATAGGGCGCAGAATCTGGGGGTCCTCCTGGATGTACGGCTCCGTTTGGAGGAGCAGGTGGGGGCCGTTGCCAGGGGGGGCTTTGCCCAGCTCCGCCTTGTTCATCAACTAAGCCCATTTCTGGACCCGGATGCCCTGCACAGTCACTCCACGCCTTGCCTCTAGACTCTACTGCACAGCTCTCTACTTAGGACTGCCCTTGCATACCATCTGGAGACTGCAGCTGGTGCAGAATCGGTGGCGTGGTAGTGATGGGAGTCTCGATTCTCCCATGTTATCCCCTCCTGCATGCCTGCATTGGTTGCGGTTGCACTCGGAGAGATTCAAGGTTTTAGTTTTAACATACAAAGTCCTTCACGACATGGGTCCTCAATATTTAAGGGGCGACTCCTGCCGACATCAAAATGCCACCGCCCTGTCGAGCACACAGGCAGGACTCCTTGGGTCCCGTCAGCGGGGCAATGCCGGCTGGCGGTCCCCCGACGACCAGCCTATTCTGTTGCGGCCCCTGACCTCTGGAACCAACTTCCCATGGGGCTCCGGCTTGGCTGACCTCCGCCTTCGCTTCATGTGATTTGAAGACCTGGTTGTTTGACCAATCCGGCTGTGACCCTTCTTGGGGGGATGGTTTTATATTTTTAAGCATTGTAAATTCGTCTTTTGGGCTTGTGAATTTGGTTTAATCTTTTTTTAATTATTTATTGTTGTTGTTTTTAGCTGTGAGGCATGCCCAGTCTTGAGGAGATGGGGCGGCATACAAGTCCCAAAAATAAATAAATAAATTAATTAATAAATAAATTAATTAATTAATTTTGAATTCTTTGGGTCACCATATATTCTAAAGAACTGGATGTGCCTCAGTATTTGATGGAACTTGGCCTGTGAGTAGTAAGTCAGTGACCATAAGACGAACAATTCTTGTGTGTGTGTAAACTTGTTGTGTGCTCAAGTTTCTTCTGCTCTTATAATTGAGGTACAACTACTGTAGGTGCAACTATAGGAAGCCCTCATTAACTTTTGCAATCTGCAGTTTCACTTATCTGCAGTTTGGATTCATATGCTTTAGATCATTTTGGTTTACTTCACCTATGTTCTATTTATGCCTACCTTCCTTCTGTAGGGAAATTAAGAGTAGTTGGCTACCACTGTGCCATTACAGGGGAAAAAAGAGATGCAGCTCAGTATAGACGAGAGAGTATTTAGTTTGTTTAAATAAATTCAGATCTCCAAGGCCAGATTAATTTGTTCTAGGTTATTGAAGCAACTAGCAGCAGAGTGATCAAAAACTATATTAAGGTCTGTTGAGAGCGACTGGAAAAGAAATGTCCCTATCTTTTTTTTTTTTTAAAGGGGGGGGTAAGGAAGAGGATCTGGAAAATTACAGACCTGTCATCTTGACATCTATATTGGATAAGGTGCTTGAGCACATTACAGCACAGTATATTTGTGAGCACTTGGATAGAGATGCACAATAAACAAGAGGCAACATTGGTCACACATGCACAAAAAAAGCCATCCAAGCTAACCTTATCTTCTTTCTTGATAAAATTACTGGCTTAATAAATTGGAGAAATGGCATGAATGGACACAGGATACCTTGGCCTCAGCAAGACATTCAACAAACTTTCTCATGATATGCCCATTAATCAAAGAGTAACATATAGATAGATGATACAATGGTTAGACAGAGTCATAACTGAATGACCAAATCCAGTGATTGCTTCATCACTGGAGGTTTTTAAGAAGAAAATGGACATCTACTTGTCTGAAATAGTATAGGGTCTCCTGCTTGAGAAGGGGTTGGACCAGAAAACCTCCAAGGTTCTTTCCAACTTTATTCGGATTGATTGATTGGAGGTGAGCAGCACTGGAGGGATTGGTAGGCAGCTGTTTAACTTCCTGATTTTCACAAAAGTCACAAAATCAGTCAGGGATGATCGCTAAAGTATTTTTAGGGACTTAAGAGAAAGTAAAGATGGAAAATAAATAGATTACTTCTTGGAGATCTCAGGCAAAAAATAGGCTGAAAATATCCCCAGATGAGAATTTTGGAGGAACTCTGAGGGATTTTAAGGTTTCATGCTCCTAGATCCAATTATCACTCTCAATTTTAGAATAGATATTCTTCTAAAATTTAATCATTTTTCCATTAATATTCACATCACATTTCTGGTGTTAGCTTTGGAAGCCAGATTAGCTCCAGGTGCTTTCACACTACCACATTCTTGAGCCTGGGAAAATGGGAGGGGGGAATTTCTTGGGGTGTATGTGGTTAGACATAATAGCATTCTTCTTCTAAGTCAAGGTCATGTTATTTCTGCACCTGGTTAAGGGAATGTCTCAATTTGGGACTGATGGTGATTGGGGCATGTGATGCCATGAGGGGTGCAGGGGGTGGATTTGTAATTTTTTACGTATTGCAAGGAAACCCGGAACTTTCAGGTTTGGGATTTCCCAGATGTGCCAGTTTACTACTCTAATAAAAGGAACCTTGGAGAGGATGTCTCAGAGTTATTTGTTGGAGTTGAGGTTTTCTGGAACACTGACATTATCCCAAATCTCTAAACAGCTACCAGCACCTCAAAAGGGGGCTGTCCATGTTGCTGAGCCCCAGTACTGACCTAAAGCTCGGGCAGTGCAAAGACTCAGCAAAGATGGAGGAGAAGGAGATCACAGAAGAAGTGGTGGGAACGGATGCTGGAGGACTGATCAAGACCCAGTATCGTCCTTCTGAAGAATTTGTGCAAGCCATTGAAGCTGCAGAGGAGAGATGAAGGCTAGGCAGTTGGCCCAAGGAAACCTATTCCTGGAAAAGTTGCCAGACTGATCTGAATCCAAAGATGGGACTGGAGGAGAAGCTGCCTGAACACTTTTCCTACTCCAGTCCAACAAAGTTAGGCCACAAGCCAGAATGGAGAGATGGGGGCTTTGGAGCCTGACAGCTCCCGAGACTGGAACCTGTTGCCTCTATCTTGAAGCCAATCATTGGCAGGGCTCCTTTCAGCAACTTGATGTGGGAAGTTGTGTCCTACAACTCCCCAATCTAGATGGAACTTAATGCAACCCATGTTCACTTTTCCTGATTTAGGACCTGGCAGTGGAGCCAATGTGGCATCGGCAACATTCCACTCAGCTAGAGATGACCAAAGAATCAGCTCAGCATGACAGGGACAAGCAGCAAGGGGAAGACAGCAGATGCAGCCAACATTTGGGATGCTGCAACCTCCAATTGCCCCTGAGAAGTGTATTCCCCCAGGCTGGGGATTCTCTCCTGGTCATGGGTGGGTCCAATGCCAGTGGATGCCAGCACTGGTTGCACCACCTGGTTCAGGACCACCATGGGGCCAATTCACAGCAACAATCCCAGCACAGCAATGGGGTCAGATCCAGCAGCAGGCTGCAGCCACCACCCCTTTTTCAACACGGCAACCAGTTCAGCAGACGGCCCCTATTCAGCAGCCAGCAGCGGCGGCACAGCAGATTCCAGCTCTGCTGCCCCTTGGAGCACCCCTGCAGGGCCCCCACCTGCTGCCTGCAGCAGTACCCCCACAGATTCCAGCTCAGCCAGCGGTCGCCATGGTGATTCCACCAGCAAGGCCAGCGCCACCACAGTTTGGAGCAACATTTGATGGGAAGCCTGAAAAACTTGCTTATTTCCTCAGCTGAAACTGGGCACATATAGATCAATATGGAAACCAATATGAAACAGAGCGACCTAGTTTCTGCAATTACAGATGGGATGAATGAAGGAGATGCTTCCACCTGGGTAGCCGAGCTACACAATGAGGAAGCTGTGGAGCTAAATGATGCAGATGTATTTGTTAAGCTGCCAGGGCTAGATTTGAAGACCCCGGCAGAGTAGGTAAGAATGAAGACAAAATAAAAGAGATGAAGCAAGGTAATCAACCCATAAAAGACTTTGTGTGGGACTTTAGATGGGTCGCAGGTAACCTCATGCATTGGCTTGACAGGATACTTCTGCACTATTTTGAAGAAGCCATTGATCCAGAAGTCAGAAAAGCCTGGCATCTGAGGGGTACCAGAGTGACTGCAAGACTGGTGTGCCATGTCCATTGTTCTGGATAAAGAAATTCACCCACACTGAGAACTTCTCTCTGAGAGGCCCCCCTAGGAGAACTTTGACCAGACATCCTCTGACTAAACCTGCTGAAGCTGCTCCTACTCAACCTACATGAATTATCAAATGCTATCATTGTGATCAAGCAAGTCACTGGGCTTCCAAATATCTGGCCCCTGCACTGGTTCCAAACCAAGGCCCAGTACAGATGCCAGAGGCAGGAGAAGCTGCCAGACACCAGTCAGTTTGCCAGACAAGCTGTAGAGGTTCCCCTCCCCACAGAAGAGAAGCAAGGAACCTCCAGCCAAAGAAACCCTTTCCAGAAAGGCACATGAGGAAGAGGACCCCTTGGTGAGTGCAGCCATCCCCCTTTTCACCCAGTTAAAGTGAAGTTGGTGGTGCTTGAAACTGGGGAAGTTGGGAAGTTAGAAGCAGTAATAGATACAGGATGTTCCAGATGCCTGGGCTTCCTATCGTTGAGCAATTAGGGATAAAAACTACAGCCCTAAAATGCCCAATCAAATTTGAACAGGTAGATGGAACGTTAATTTCAGGAGTCCCAGCCACCCAAATTACAGAACTGATCAGATTAGAAATAGGAAGGCATTGTGAACTCATATGATTTGTAGTAGTTCCAAAAATGTCAGAATTGTCATATTGGGACTTGCTTGGCTTGACA
This sequence comes from Naja naja, assembly GCA_009733165.1. NCBI lineage: Eukaryota > Metazoa > Chordata > Lepidosauria > Squamata > Elapidae > Naja > Naja naja. The sequence goes on along the minus strand of CM019160.1, from coordinate 6,036,665 downwards.
AATGGGCCAATACCATTAAATGGGAAGATGGGTACTGAAAATTATAATTGGCATTGGCCCGCTGGCTCCGATCCCTCCTGAAAAAAGACTGCCACCCAATAGGGGCCCAAAGCCAGAAGCAGCAGCTACTGCTTCAGACAGTCCTCCAGGCAAACCCCAGTTCCTAAAGAATACAGAGCCTTGGCTGAGGCTTTTAGAGAGGAGGAATGCAACATCCTCCCCCCTCATTGAGCCACTGATTGTGCCATTGAATTAAAACTTGGGGCAAAGCTGCCCAAACCAAAGATGTACTCCATGACACCAGCCAAGATGACTGAGTTGAGGAAATACATTGATACCAACTTAGCCAGAGGTTTCACTGAACCAGCAAAATCTAGGTTGACAGCCCCAGTATTATTTAAAGAGAAGAAAGATGGCAGTCTCAGATTATGCATTGATTTCTGGGGTGTGAATTGCATATGCATAAAAACATGTACCTCTCCCACTAATGAAGGACTAGATCTGAGAGAAGCTTACCACCTAGTCTGCATAAAGGAGGGAGACAAGTGGAAAATGGCGTTAAACTGCCCTCTGGGGAGTTTTCAGTTCTGCATCATGCCTTTTGGACTCTAAGGGCCCCCTACTGGATTTATGCAGCTGATCAATGAAGTGTTACATACACATTTGTACAAGGGGGTCCTTGTGTACTTGAATGACATTCTTATATTCAGTGAGACCCTAGAAGAACATGTCAAATTAGTCAGGCAAGTACTGAAAAAACTTTTAGTTGCCAAACTACATGCAAAGCTGCCAAAATGCGAATTCCATAAAGAGTTTTTGGATTGCCTGGGCTACCGAGTGTCAAATCAGGGGATTGAGATGGACCCTGGAAAGGTGAAGGTGGTGCTAGACTAGCAGCCCCAAAGACACGCAAACAACTTCCAAGCTTCCTGGGTTTTGCAAATTTTTATAGACAATTCATCCCTTTGTTTGCTGAGGCCACTCTCCCTTTAACAGTTACTGAAAACTGGGCCTTCCCCGACCAAACCAAAACCTAATCAACCTCTCACTTGGACAATGAATTGTCAAAAAACTTTAAAGCAGCAGAGCCAACATCCAGATCCAACCAAGCCTTTTGTAGTCCAAGCCAATGCCAGTGATGTGGCTGTTGCAGCGGTACTTCTTCAAAAGAACTCTCAAGACCAACCGATGCCTTGTGCTTATGTGTCAAAAAAGTTGATTGATACAGAACGTAGATGGGCTATCTTGGAGGCATTTCCTGGAGGGAGTTACAGAGCCTTTCGAGGTATGGACTGATCACAAAACCTTGAGACTCTGAAGACCCCTCAAAAGCTTTCCCCTAAACAAGTTCACTGGGCTCAGTACTTTAAGAGATTCAATTTTAAACTGAAATATATCCAGGGGGAGTCTTATTGGTGAATGCCTTGTCAAGAAAACCCCAGTTTGACAGTGGCTGGGAGGAAGTAATGCAAACTATGATATCAGAAGCCCAACCCGCCAGCCAAGTGACCACCAGAGGCCAAGTGACCACCAGAGGCCAAGCCAAACATAGTTTTAGACTCCCTGAGGACAAACTGACAACTGATTTGAAAGCAGCTCTCTTAAACAATCCATGGTTTGCTGAAAATCAAACCGATTTGACAATGAATGAAGGATTAGCTTGGAAAGGAACCAAGATTTATGTACCCAATATTGAGATTGATGGTACTATAACACAACCATGACTCTTGGTTGGGGGGCCACTTTGGGTTTCTTAAAACCCTAAATTTAGTCAGAAGACAATTCTGGTGGCCAAAAATGAAGACTGATGTCGAGGATGTAAAAAGCTGTTCACAATGAAACATAGAACTGCTCTTCTTCAACAAGTAGCTGAACCAATGAAGCCATGGGAAGAAATTATGATGGAGTTATTGTAGAATTACCAGAAAGTGGAGGAAGTACAGTGATTTGGACTGTCATCAATTTATGTTCCAAGCAAGCCCACCTTACAGTATGTAATGGATTACCTTCAGCTAAAAAACTGGCAAAACTGTTCATGAAGCATATTTATCGGCTCCATGGAGTGCCACATCGAGTGATCTCAGACCAAGGTGTACAGTTTACTGTTAAGTTTAAAGTCCATTGGGTCTTCCCATGGGCTTTCCTCAGCATTTCATCCTGCTTGTAATGGGGCCTCTGAAAGAGTGAACGCCAGAATTTTATGGTCAGTCCAAACTTCAAATGGTCTCTGTCCCCTTACAGAAAGTGGCACCAGGTTTGCAGTGCCCACCTTATTGTGAAAGCCTTTTTTTCCCAAGCAGCCCATCGACTCTCTGTGTCCATGAGTTTGTGGGAGGTGTAAGCACAGGGCTGTAGGTTTCCTTGGACCTTTATTTGGAGTAACACTGCTCCCACTGCCATGTTGCTGGCATCTGCTTGAATGATGAAGGGTTGTTCGAGGTCAGGGTGCTTCAGCACCAGTTCTTTTGCAAACAGTTCTTTCAGTGTTTCAAATGCTTTTTGGCAGGTTAGGTCCCATTGTAGGGATTGTCCCAGGTGGGGTTTTGTTCCTGTACTCTCTGTTTTTAGGAGGTCCATCATGGGTTTGGCAATCCTTGCGAAGGAGGGGATGAATTGTTGGTAGAAGTTTGCAAACCCCAGGAAGCTTTGTAGCTGTCTGTGGGTGCGAGAGGCTTGCCAGCCCAGAATGGCTTGTACTTTGGTGGGGTCCATCTCTATGCCTTCATTGGAGACTCGGTAGCCCAGGTAGTCCAACTGCACGTGGTGAAGCATTTTGACAGCTTGACGTATAGGTTTGGTGATATAAGTTTTCCCAGTACTTGGTGCACTAGGGGTACATGGTCGTCCATCGTCTCAGTGTAGATGAGAATGTCATTCAAGTAGACAAGGACCCCCTTATAAAGATGTTTGTGTAGCACCATGTTTATTAATTGCATGAACACTGCCGGGGCTCCCTGTAGTCCGAAAAGCATGACTTTGAATTGGAAGATCCCTAGGGGGCAGTTGAACACTATTTTCCATTTGTCTCCTTCCCTGATGTGGACTCGATAGTATGCTTCTCTGAGGTCTAATTTGTAAAGACCTTCCCTTTGGCCAGGTGGGATAGCATGCCCTTTAGGAGTGGGAGGAGGTATAGATTGTGTACACACAATCCATTGGTTGCTCTAAAGTCAATGCATAATCTAATAGTCCCATCTTTTTTTTCTTTGAACAGGACTGGGGCTGCAACCCATGGCTTGGCTGGCTTGATGAACCCCATTGCCAGGTTTTGTCTATGTATTTGTGCATTTCTTGCATTTCCCGGAGCATCATGGTGTACATTTGGGTTTTGGTAGTTTTGCCCTGGGAATGATTTCTATGGCACAGTCTGTCTCACGATGGGGGTGGTGGTGGTGGTGGTGGTAGGATGATGTCACACTCACTCTCGCTGAACACTTCAGTGAGGTCCTGATATTCTTTTGGGATCTGTCTGGCCTCTGGGGTTTCATTGGAGATGGCTGCCAGTTGTTCTGGTGAACTCTCTGAGACAGTCCCCTGCATGGGCGATGCTTCTATTCGATGGTGAGGAAGGGGTTGAGATCCCTTTGCTATCCTCAGTCTGCTGCTGCTCCCCTGCCACCAGATGGTTGGGCCCCACTTGTCTAGCCAGGAAAGTCCCAGTATGAATGCATCTGTCATTTTGGGAGTCACTACAAATCAAATTGTTTCACAGTGATCCACAAGCTCTAGTCTCACTGGTTTGGTTAAGTGAGTGGCATAGGCTCCTCCCAGCAGGGAACCATCTACTTGTTCAAACTGGATCAGGTGGGCTAACTTTTTCGCTCTGATCCCCAGTTTTAGGACTGTTGTTAGGTTCATCAGGCATCTGGGGCAGCCTAAATCTATTAGGACTTGGAAAGCTTCCTTATTTCCTGTTTTGGAGGTTGTAAGCCATATTGGGAAGATGAAAGGGGGAATCGGTCCACCATTGGGTCTTTTTTGCCCTCATCCTTGCTGTCATAACAATCTGGCAACTGGTCATCGTTGTCTGGGGTTCCTCCCCCTTCAGCTGGATGGAGAGGGACCTCTGCAGCCTGAAGGACCTTCTGGAATGCATTGGTGGCATCTCTGGGGCCTCGTTCAGGTTGTGTCCTGGGTGGTGGTTTCAGCCTTGGTTTCGAATCTGGGGTTGTGCACACCACTGTCATGTGCCCTACCCCCATTGGTTGCATTTAATTGGGCTTTGTGAGAGGGTTAGTTTTGGGGCAGATCATGATGCTGTGTTGTCCCATCAGCTTGGTGGCCCCTGGTCTGGTTGCCCTCTGTCTCTGGTTCCCGGCAGCTTCCTCATATCGCTAAATCATAATGCCCCATTGACTTTTATGGCTACTCGGAACCATTCAGAGAGTTGGTTCAGGATGTCCCAATAGGTGGTTACTTTGCTAATTTGTTGGTCCAGGCTTGTTCTGAAAAAATGAACCAGCATCTCCTCAGGCAAAAAGAGTAGCTTCCCACTGATTCTCTGAATTCATGGATGTGTTCCTTCATGGGTCGCCCTCCCTGCTTTAGGTTGCTAAGCTCATCTTCTGCATTTGGGTCATCCTCTGCCTCCTGAAATCTGGCCTCTAGCAGTTGTAGGAAGTCATCTGTGCATTTAGCTGGGGGGCCCTTCTCTTGTGGAGGGTTGCTAGCCATCCTCTTCTCCCTCCAACCCCTAAGAAATGGCATTCACCACAGCTCTAGGGGAGGGGTAGAGGTGTCCGTAGCATTCTAGGTGGATCTCAGTTGAGTCAAGGAATTGTTGTGGTTCACCGGCAGCAGGTGCAGATGGCTGAGGTCTCTGAGAGCGAGGATTTGGATGAGGGGCCTGTGTGTGATGCAGGGATGGGGTCAGGACTATCGGAAATTGGGGTGCTGCCTTCGGAGTTTGTGGAGTCTGGCAGCAGTGATGCAGAGGACCCCAAGGAGCCTGTGCCCAGTGTGCAAGTGCTCAGGGCTCCTCGAAGAAAGAGCAGCTGCAGCAGCATGGGAGACTTGGGAGTCAGGCTTCAAGGTGATGGGATAAAAGGTGTAAGGGATAAAAGCCAGCCCTCATGGGTTGGGTTCTTTGCAGGAAGCAAAGAAGTTCTTTCAACTCCAAGTTCTTGTGGAAGTCCCATCTATTCTGGTTTGTTTTCAGAGACTTTTGGTTTTGGATATTTCCCTGCAATCAATCTTGTGTTCTTGGCAGTCTTTCACAACCTTGAAAGGGCTTGCTCTTATTTGGGACAATTAGTTTTAATGGCTCTTTGCTGTGAATGAACAGAATTCACAGAGACATATTAAAAAGGTTTGCTTTTATATATACTTTATTTGATTTGAACGAGGCTTGGGTCAGAACAGGAATAGAGCTAGCTGGTCTGGATCCCTATCAAATTTTCCCCTGAACTGGGGTGGTTCATAGAGCTCCACTCTGCCGTCTTCTTGTCACCCTCTGCAAACCTGTGATTGAGGTGACTGATCTTCCTCCCAGCTCTCATTTGCACAGGAAGAGAAGGGGGCTGCCTGCTGTATGGGAGAGGCACTGATTGCCACTGTGGGCTCTTTTTACTTCTGCTGGGTGGGGAAGGGGGGGCTGTGCTCTTGCCTGCTTGTCCTCACTTCAGAAGGCTCTGTGGATCTCCCCAGGGATCCCGTCAGGAACTTTAGGGCTCTTGTTCCCAGTCCCACATCCATTCCACTCTTCCCAGCTTGCTCAGGGGCCTTCCCCCCTTTTTAGGATAGGGGAATTAAACTCCAAAGCTTTGGGGAGTTTCGTTTTCCACCAGTATTCATCTGTTTTTCTTTCCTTCACTGGATCAGGTTTCTCTGCTTTGGCTCTAATTATATCATCAGCTTCTGTTTGCATTTGGGTTGCTTGGAGCAAGCTCTCCTCTGATAATCCCCCTTCTGTCATATCAACCTGACTTTCTGTCCATGCATTCCAGATGTCGGGAAGCAATTGAACAGGCTGGGCATCAGGTATCCCAATAATGATGATGAATTATGAGAGTCGGCTAGCTGTCAGGATTCCGGCAGTTATCCCCATTTAAATCCTGAGTCTCAAGCCAAACTTCCAAAATTTAAAAAGGATTTATTGGGAGTTAAACTGTATGGCACTGCCTGGATGTAGTTGACTCTGAGGCACATAATTGTCACCCTTGACCCTGGTTTTTCCCACCCCCTGGATGTATCATAATTCATATTTCCAATGGGATACATCCATAACCAAGAGTCATCAATCATGCTCTCCCATTAGAATTTTGCGCAGCAGAAATTTCAGTCACCTAGTTACTATCTTTGAAAATGTTTATGGAATGCAGTTTTGGTTTGCAAGCTACTGCACTGCTTCCCCCTCCCTTTCTGTTGGCAACTCTAAAAAGACCATAGAAATATTTTATGAGTTGACAGAACCCATCATAAATATGAGTCAGTTGTCAAGTATCCAATGCAAACCACATGACTATGGGGATGCTGCAATAATCATAAGTATGAAAAATGGTTATAAATCACTTTTTTCACTGCCATTGTACCTTTGAATGGTCACTAAGTGAACTATTGTAAATCAAGAACTACCTATAGTATAAATATAGCAATAGAAAAAAGTTTATTACTGATGATACTACGTGGTTTGGTAATGAAACATCTGCAAGAAAACAACCAAGTTCAGAGAGCACCAAGGATCCCACAAATAGAAAAATAATTGTATCAGCAAATAAACTTCAATATTAAGTCAACATTTACTTACTTAAACAAAAAGGCAGGGAGAGCAGCAGTGATTTCTGATTTTCCACTGATTTCCTCATTAATTTTGCTTGTTTCCACAAACAAAGAGCATCAAAAATTATGCAAAGTGATGACCAGGACCTTGTGATGTCCACAACTTTGTGAATAAAAGTGGCCAGAATATTATGGAAGTAATTTTTGCACATACTTTAAATTAACAGATTTTAGGCATCTTGATTCAAAACTTACTGCAGTATAAACACACAGTTTGGGCTATCTGTACAAATAGATAAACACAGTGAAAGTTTTAGTACTGGGTACATACATATCAGAATAAACACTATACACATTTTGTTCCATTTTCTTTAAAAAAAAACAATATTCATTTCAAGAACATAAGCCATCCTGGGTTTACAGCCCTGTTGTTTTATAAAAAATATTTTCATGCTCCTTGAAAAGAAATCAGCACAATGCATTTTTTAGCACTCTGGATGATCTCTTCCATTCCCAACAGGGCTCTAAGTATCTGCTGCTGCCTAGAGGATTCAGGATGATGAGCTAAATTCTCAATTTAATATAGCCTGTGTCTGGAGGACTAGATTTGAAGTAGAACTTTATTATTTATGTTATTATTATCCCTGTCATGTCTGCATGTGACTGGAGTCATTAAAGCAATGGCATTATTAAGTGCCTTTAAGTGGGCCAGGCCAATAATACTTGAATTTAATTAGGTACAAGTTCTTCAACATTGGCAGCAAACTGGGATTTTAAGATGTGGAATGCCACATTCCTGGCATGTCGAGGTGGGATAATTATTGGCAGCAGATGCAATACATCACAGGCTGACGCAGCTATGATAAAAGCAAAGCCGGTATAAATTATCTCAGCTTTGTGTCATTTGGATCAAATGACTTTGTTTTATTAGTGCCAGTTGATTCTGAGGGTACTTTAAAAATGGTGCTTTTTTTTAGTAAGAAGATTAGGCAGCGTGTGGAAGAGAAGCTCCTGGGTTGCTTCCTTTCCCTCACATCTGAGTAAAGTTGCCGATAAAGCTGTAACCTTGTGGGAGGAGGCAGGAGGAGAACAGAGGTGACTCATATTTTGGAAGCTCTGCAGCCACCTGCAAATAGAGGTTGGCAGTGGAACAAAGGGAGACATTTTTCCTTCAGAAAGTGTGGACGGTCCAAAAGAGAGAAAAGAAATATGACAGTCCAGCATTGTAAAAGCAATGCAAGAGCTCTACATGATTTGCTGGCCATTATGGGAAGAGGAAGAGGAAGAAGAAGAAGAGGAGGGAAGGAAGGAAGGAAGGAAGGAAGGAGGAGAAGGAGAAGAAAAGAAGAAAAGAAGAAGAAGAAGAAGAAGAAGAAGAAGAAGAAGAAGAAGAAGAAGAAGAAGAAGAAGAAAAGAAGAAGAAGAAGAAGAAGAAGAAGAAGAAGAAGAAGGAAGGACTTAAGAAGAAAGACAGAAACTTAAGAGAGCAACATTACGGAGAATAGTATACTGGTAATTATAATTGAGTAATTAGATACATTAGATAATTAATGAAATAATAATTAGATAAAATAGAGCAGTGAGGGCCAGTTTGGTATAGTGGTTAAAGCACTACACTTTCTGAAAAGTTTGGCCAAGAAAATTGCACATTAAATTTGTTTAGGCAGTCTCTAATCATTGCAAACATTTAAACAATAGAACAGTAATAGTATAGATTTGGAAAATTGAATAGTATAAACATTGTTATAGTAATAGTGATTGAAGAGTAATAGTATATAAGAGTAATTATCATAATAACACTATGAGATAGCAATAGAATACAAGAAGTTCTTGAGTTACAACCATAATAGAACCTTTCCATCATGGTTGTAACTTGCGATCGTCGTAAAACATAAAAATTGGCAGTGAATGTTGGCCTTTGGAAAAAATGTCATAAAATGCAGTCATATGACCACTCAACACTGCAAATGACAATAAATGTGTACTGGTTGCCAAGCACCCTAAGTGTGGTGCATCAGCATGGAGGGATGATCATTGGGACTTCAGGTTGTAAGTGTCCCCCATGTAAAAGCTGGAACATCCAATAGTCACTAAGCAGTCAGTCAGAAATCAAAGATTGCCTGTACAGGAAGCACTCATATATCATTTTGATAGGTGAAACATCTCCTCAAGCCTCTTAGGGAATCCAGAATCCAGTGCTTTTGTGTCTTTTTTGAGTCTGGGTCAATCTCATTGGGAATAATTTAAAAAGATCTTGTTTTCCTTCTGCTTTTAGGGCAATGACACTTTCTTTGTCTGCCCTTCTTGCAGCCTGCTGGAAAGAGTTATCCAAATCAATAGAAGTTAACAGAATAACTGACTTGGAAGTGACCTTGGAGGTCTTTTCTATTGTAGAGATCTGCAGCATTTCAGATCTGAAGCCAGGAAAGTATAGGGGAAGGACACTTATGGACAAAGCATTGTATAATGAAGCCATCTACTATTTTATTTTATTTCCCCCCCCGGCATTAACTCTTGGGGCTTCTGAGGAAGCCTAAAAACCTCTTGAAAATGAGTGAGGCTGGTTCCTTCACAGAATAACCAAGTTGGAAGGGACCTTGGTGGTCTTCTAGTCTAACCCCCTGCTCAGGCAAGAAACTCTATACCACCTTAGATACATGGTTGTCCAATCTCTTCTTGAAAACTTTCAGTTTTGGAGCATGCACAACTTCTGGAGGCAAGCCATTCCACAGGTTAATTGTTCTCACTGTTAGGAAATTTATCTTTAATTCCACGTTGCTTCTCTTCTTGATTAATTTCCATCTATTGCTTCTTGTCTTGCCTTCTAGTGCTTTGTAGAATAGGTTGACTCTTTCTTCTTTGTGGCAAACCCCTCAAATATTGGAACACTGGTATCATTTATTTTTATTTTATTTTATTTTTAATTACATTTATATGCCGCCCTTCTCTGAAGACTCAGGGCGGCTTACAATTTTTGGGATACAACCCAGTGTGCTCAGCAATAGCCTTCCTTCCATTGTATATGCCTGCTTATTACTAAGCGGCATTGTTACAAGGTCAGCTAATTGCCCCCAACAATCTTGGGTCCTCAATTTACCTACCCCGAGAGGATGGAAGGCTGAGTCAACCTTGAGCCTGGTGGGATTCGAGCCTACAGTAATTGTAGACAGCTGGATCTTAAGAGCAGGCATTTAACAGCCTGAGCCACCAAGGCTCATGCCACCCCTATTCATTCTTTTCTCTAGATTGGCCACACACAAATCCTGCAACCATTCTTCAAATATTTTCACTTCTAATACCCTAATAATCAGTTATTCCCTTGTGAGCAGGGGTCGTATTCAGCCGGTTCGTATCGGCTCATGTGAACCAACAGGGAAAATTTTAAGTGGTTCATAGCAGCAGCAAATACCACTCCTGGCTCGCCCTGGCCCCACACGCCCACTCGCCCCACCCCTGCCCAGTCACTACTCATCTTGCCCACCGTGCCATTGTTAACCTGCCTTTGGCCACCATAACCATTGCTGCCTGCCTTCTGCCATGGCCCTGATCTCCCTGGGTGAGTGATTGTGCAAGCCCTGGTCAAGTCGACTCCTGGCCCCACCTACCTACCTCTGCCACCACAAGCCCCGATTGAGTGCCGACTCCTGAGCCGGCCTAGACCACTGTGCTGCCTCCCACCCCACTATCCCCGGCTTGCCTGGAATGCTTCGCCGCTGGCTGAAGCTGCATAGCTGCTCTGGCTGGGAGAATGGGAGAGGGTTCTCCTCCCTGGCTTCCCAGGGAAGCTGCATGGCTGAGCCTGTGCTGGCTGGAAGAACAAAAGAGCATTCTCCCGGCCCTGGCTTCCCAGGGAAACCACATGGCTGAGTCTGCACTGGGAGGACACTTCTGCCCCAGGCGATGATGCTCACCTGTCTGGCCAGTGCATGTCAGAAGAGAGGGAGGCAGAAAAGTTCACCCAAGTCTTCGCCTCCTTCTCAGGCATCCACAGAAAGTGCACACATCTCACAGCGCTGGAGGGACTTGTGGTGCCCATGCACCATCTCCTTGCAGATGGCCCCAGCCTCACGTGTGCACACGGGAGTCCAGGACCTTCTGCAAGGAGACAGCATGTGGGCAAGTCCCTCCAGCGCTGTGAGATGTGTGCACGCTCTGTGTATGCCCAAGAAGGAGAAGACTTGCTGAACCTTTTTGTCTCCTTTTGCTCCGCTGCTGCTTGGAAGGCAGCTGCTGCAGTCTGTCCCTTTATGGTACTTCAATATGGAGGGGAGGGGGGGGCATAAAGGGACAGGCAAGGTGCAGGAGCTGCCTTCTGAGCAGCTTTGCTGTGAAGGGAGGCAGAAAAGTTTGGTAAGTCTCCTCCTCCTTTCCTTATTTTGCCAGCCCAAGGGCGGGGGGAAAGGTAAGGTACATAGGCAATCACCCTGTCTGCAGCATCAGTCACGTGACTGAGTGGGTGTGGACAACTCAGCATCACTCACAAGTTGCCTCCCATCTTGCCATGAGTGACTTAGAGTTGGCCATGCCCACCCAGTCACATGGCCACCTAGCCACACCCACCAAGCCATGCCCACAGAACTGGTGGTCATAAATTTTGAATCCTACCACTGCTTGGGAGGAATCATTTCCCCCCTACTCTTCCCCGTCCCCTCCATGGATCTCCCTGATTGTATAAAATCCAGGTGTTTAGAAAGAACAGACCATTTAATGTGAGGAGGCTGAAGCTTGATAATGGATTGATTTTCAAAAAGGTAGGAAGGGACTAGATTTTTGCAAGAGTTTCAATCTAACTGGAGCATTCGTCTGCAAATCTATCTGGCAGACAGATACAATCTAGCATCACTGAGGAAAACTCCCAGAATCCATTTCTTCTGAATTTATCTGGAGATTAGAAAATTGACTGATGTGGTGTCATAGTATAGGGCGTCTTTTTGGGTACAGATATTACTAATCTCGACTTTTGCAAAGCAGTGAGCGTGCATGAATCTCTACAGATGATTACTAGCCCAATTCAAATTATAATAGCCCACTTTTAGAGATTATGTGGCCATCTGAGTCTCAGCATTGGGACCTGATTGACACTTCCTAAGCTACCTAGTGCTTTGGAAGACTGAAAAATAGAAAAGATTAGAAAAAAGTAGATCATCCTTGAGGTTCCTTTCAGCTTTGTAGATCTGTGGGAAGTTCCTTCCTGTCATATCAGTACTATTGTAACTTCAAATCTTTAAAAGAACAAGACTTTGTTTTAAATCCCCTGTATTAGATAGTGATGAACTGAGTTCTCTCCAACCTATTATCCTTTTCACAGTGATGAAAACTGGGTTATCCTTGACATTCTAAAGAAATATTTCTATGATTTCAAAGATTTCCCATAACAGTAAAAATGGGCCTTTTAGGGCTGTGCAGTGTTTCAGATGCAAATTGAAAAAGACATTCTAAAATGTTCAAGGGTATGTACATAGACCTAGTCTGCAGCTCATTAAAGCAACCATATTTGTTTCCAGAATCATGGCTGTGCATTGGTGATTATGGTCCCACTATTGAGTGGGATCTTCTTTCTTTCTATTTTTTTTCAAAAAAAGGAGATAAAAATTTCCTCTTTCGTTTATATCATGGAGAAAACCTTATAGATGGGACATTTTTTAATTATATTCAGATCATCAGCATTTAAGTAGAGCTGGGTGAGCATACCCTAGTAAATTTTACAGGTAGCCTTCAGGTTAGGAACATTCAATTTAAGGACAACCCCTGGGTATGAATGGGCTGCCTGTTGTACTAAAAATGGCAGATGGCATTCTCCTTCCTTGAACTGATAAATCGCTGAAGCTGCACAATGCTTTGAGGAACCGCTGAAGTTGTGCATTTTTAAAATACAGGCTATTTTTGGTAGTTTCCAGCAGTTCTTAAAAGCATTGCACAACTTCAGTGGTTTGTCAGTTCTAAGGACAATGTTGTCCACCATTTTTAGCAATAGGCAGTCTGTTTGCAAGTAGAGTTCTGACGTGTACAAACTGGAGTTAAAGACAGAGTGAGGAATGAAATTCGTTCTAAGCTCAGAAACTACTTGATGTAGAAGTACAGGCAGAGCCTGGGGCTGCACTCAAGAGAGTAATTAGCCTAGAATCTTTATATTCCTACAAGTGGTTTAAGTCCAACTCCCCCTTAAATTCTATTGGCTCTTATCTAGTATCAATTTAGTGCTGATTATTAGTTAACTAGGTTCTTGTGTATAGGCATGAGCAATAAATCAACTTAACTGGAGCTTAACATATGCTCCTGACTTTTTGCACTTGACATCTGCTTTATTAAATGTAATTGTAAAATTCTATTATTATTATTATTATTATTATTATTATTATTATTATTATTCACAAAAATGACAGTATACACAGCAAACGAGATAACTATGCTGGGTTTCGTATCACAAATCACTAGTTGAACACTACCAAAGCGTTTAGGACTGCATGATGTATCAGTGGATTATGCAAGCAGATCTCAGTAAGGTGGCCTTCTGCAGCTGACCAATGGTGGTCTTGTCAGCACCAATTGTTTTTAAGTGCTTGCCTAGGTCTTTAGGCACAGCACCCAGTGTGCTGAGTACCACTGGAAGCACCTGCACTGGTTTATGCCAGTGTCTCTGCAGTTTGATTCTCAAGTCCTGATATCTGGTGACTTTTTCAAGTTGTTTCTCATCGATTCTGCTGTCACCAGGTATGGCAATGGCGATGATCCACACTTTTTTGTTCTCCACAATCGTGATATCTGGGGTTTGTCAGTCTGTATTCAGAAGTCCCAAGGTAGTTTTGCATGGTGGAGGACTTCTGAATACAGGCTGACAAAGTTGTTGTTATTATTATTATTGTTGTTGTTGTTGTTCCATGCAGTGGAAATGTATAGCACTTATCTAAATGGTATGCCAAGTAGGGGTTTACCAGGGTATGGTCCAAGAGTCAAGATGGCATCTATGACAATAGGATTGAAACTCCATCTATTTGTATGGATATTGCACAAGAGACATGGATAAAAAGAACAAACTCCAGAATTCTTAATTTGCTGCCATGGCTAATCTCTTGACTTGTTGGCCAACCTGTGCAGACACTCTCGATGCCCAGAAAGGTAAAACTTTGTCCTATATGCTAATTATGCAATTTTGGCCATGGATGTATTTCTTCTCAGTGTTTTAAAAAAATGCCTTTACTACCCTTGTGGAGGATTAAAGTAGGCAGTGCAAAATTCCCACTGATTTGGCTTCCTTGGGTTCAGCAATAATTGTCCAACAATCATCAACCAACACACCTTTCTAAAAACACATGCATACAGACAAGTCTAGTTAACTCTCAGGATGTCAAATTTTGCACTAAAATGTCAGGCTGTTATGATATGGGGCAAAAACAGAGCACTGACATTGCTTGGCTTGGAATCTTCTTTCAGAGGATTACACAATCCAAGCTAATCGATGGAAAACTTGGGCAAGGCAGAATGGTTATTTCTTCCACTTGAAAAATCTTTCACCCATCTTTTTTTCATAGAGGAGTCAGGCAAGCATGAAGTTTTTGTCACTGCATCAGCTTCTAATCTCAGGCTGATGGATTGGAGGGAGATGACTGATAGCTTGAATTCAAATTCCCCATTACAGCTTTTCATTGTAATATTCCTACATGAATGTCATTCGACTGCTCCGCTGCCCTTGATGATTTCTGCAGCATGCCTTTGGCCAAAGGGCAAAACTTAAAGTTGTGGGGAAAAAGTTAAAGGTTTTGTATTGAAAGGTTGGCTAAAAAACAAAAGAAGTCTAGAATTCTTTGTCCACTAAGAGAGACAATCAGAAGACCTGCGGTCTCAAACAGAGCCATCCCTTGCAATTCATGAGATGATATCAAGAAGAATAGTGTTTCTACATATGGAAGTTACCATGGCTACTCACTGCAACAGGCCTAGACCTCCACGGAGTTGTAATTCCCATTTGCAGTTTAATGGCCATCAGACCATTGTGCAGCACCATTGTTCAGCTCAATTGCACAATGTACAGAAATCCATTTCCTTTTAAAACAAGCAGTTACATTCACCTACATTTTTCCCCCACTAGATTTCATTCAATTTGATGAAAGGGTCACTTGGTTTTCAAATTTTTATTTCTCACAGAAGTGATTGATGGAGACAGGCTTATTTGCATGTATTTATAGAGAAGGAGTATAGGGGAAGGTTTTTTTTTTCTATAACCACTTCTCCAGTTTGTAGATTCCTTAACAATCCAAATTTCAGCAAACTGCCAAGAAAAGTGGTTCCTCCCAGAAATTTCCCACCTTGGAGTGGTTCTAATGTCATCAGCTAAGGGGTGCACCACACCAAGTGATTGTACCATTTTTAATTCCCCAGGAGAAATTCAGAAAAGCCATGCCATTGCTTTCACTTAACATAATCTGGTAGTGGTATATTGCAGTGTCCCAACCTTTCCAGCTTTGTGGACTGGTGGTGGTAGCATTGACAGTAGGAGGGGGAGAGGGGATGATTCCATGAGTGCAGCGGGCGAGTGCACAAGTGCGTGCAGCTCTATTTGTGCAAGTGGTGGGTGCTTGTGGAAGTTTGCCCAGTTCCAAACGGGCCATGACCCCAGGGGTTGGGGACCCCAGTACATTGAATTTATTCCCCCTGTGACATCTCATGTGACATCTAAAGCTAATATAATCCTGGGTTGTATAAACAGAGGCATAGAATTAAGATCACATGAAATGTAAGTGCCGCTTGATAAAACCCTAGTCAAACCACACCTGGAATATTGCAACCAATTTTGGTCGCCATACTACAAAAAAGTCATTGAGACTTGGAAAAAGTTCAGAGAAGAGCAACTAAGATGATCAAAGGCCTGGAGATTAAAACATATGAAGAATGGTTGCAGGATTTGAGTTTGGCTATCTAGAGAAAAGAAGGACACGGGGTGACATGATAGCAGTATTCCAATATTTCAGGGGCTGCCACAAAGAAGACGGGATCAAATTATTCTCCAGAGAAGCAGGGCAGGACAAGAAACAATGGTTGGGAACAAATCAAAGAGATTTGCCTTCAGAAGTTGTGGGTGCTTCACCACTGGAGGTTTTTAATAAGAGACTTGTCTCAAATGGTATAGATTTTCCTGCTTGAGCAGTGGGATGGACTAGAAGACCCCCCAAGGTCCCTTCCAGCTCTATTCTATTCTTATTATCTTTTGTAATACTCATCTTCTATCATTCAACTTCTCACATCTGTTTCATAATAGGTTTTTTTCTATTTCTGTGTATGGACTGCAGGTATATTTTTATATATACACTGTATGAACTATTTCTCTTTTTCTCATTGCATCTAATTTAGTGACTCTGCTCAGGTCCCCTCACATCTTTCTGGCAATGAGTTGCTATGTCTCTCTCATTACCATCAGCAACTATACTAACCAACCTTTCCCTTCCACAGTTTGTGCTGACTCCAACTTGATTTGGATCTCCCCAAACAAGCAGAGAAATTTCATGTGCTCATTAAAAGATACCATTTTGAATACTGTGTAAGGTGATTTAACAACCAAGTTGGTAGGAACACATTTTATGATGTATCATTGCTTGTAAAAGTGTTTAGGAGCTGGTTTGTAGGGTTTTTTTCCCCTCCCAGCTAAGTGTACAAATTAGTGTGGAAATAGAGCCAGATAGTACATACAGATGGTAAAATAAGAAATCTGCCAAAAACAAAATAGAATAATTGTGTGTCCCTAGCTGTCTCTTTCTCCTTTTTGAGCAATGTTGCCTGTGGGGTACTCACGATAACCTTCTCCATGTCTACAATTTGTGCAGATGGTTTTTCCATCACTGACAAATTTGCTTTGAATTCCTTAAATGCAATTACCATCAAACTCAGCACAAGTCCAAAAAATTGAGGCTGTGCTACTTGCACAGAATGTACAATAATGGAATAATCTGAGGCTGCGATAATTGATGTCGCTTTATTCTGAGTTTACAAGAAGAAATCAAGCTACTGAGAGATCTCTTGCACTGTCAGTGACATGGAACAGAGAAATTTAATTGCACCAGTGCAGGGGGTCAAAGTTTTTGGAAGCTATTTCCATATTTATTGACATACTCAATTTACACCCTGAATTTTTTATAAGAGGTAAATTTTAATTGCAGAATGCATTTGTCGTTTGCAGCCAGTAAAAATATTCTATTCATCTTTCAAATATTTCTCTTCCTCATTTAAATAAATAACCAGATTGGAAGTTTCTTTTAGTTTTAGTGGGGTTGAGTCTAAGGAAGTGTTATTACCGTATGTCCAGTTTGAAATTCTACACGGAGCTGAACTGGGATGGGAAAGCAGAACAGAAACCTAGAGTCGAAGGCAACCAGCAAGACCAACTCTCTAATTAGAGCAGGAATCCAAATTACAGCAGCCCAGCCAGATGGCTGCCTAAGCCTTCAAAGGATGGCATCCAATAGAGAAAAGCCCACCACCTTTTGAGTAACTGATTTTACTGTCAACCCGTTCTCAGCACTGTGATTTGTTTTGCTAGCACTGAACTGGATGTCTCCCTTCAGTTACTTAAGGGCATTCTTGTGAATTTTGCATTCTGAGATAATAGAGAACATCTTAATCTTAACATCTTAATCTTCCTTTGTGTGACACCTTTTTGAGTAGTCTAAAGTTACTATTGTAGGGTTCTGCAGCACTTCAGATCTGTAGGCAGAATGGTACAGGGGAAAGATGCTGATGAACAATGCATTGGAATGAAGCCATCTATCCTTTATATTTTTTTTTCTTAAAAATGATAGTTGGATTTCTGGGAAAACCTAAAGCCTTCTTGGAAATGAATAAAGACTGGTGTTTTGTAGAAAACCAGTTTTGTTTTAATTGTATTTAAAGTGCAACAGGTGCCCTGAAAGCTGTCAATTAAAATAAATGTCTAGAGCAAGGGTCTTCAAACTTGGCAAGTTTAAGACTTGTGGACTTCAACTCCCAGAATTCCTGAGCTAACATGATTGGAAGAGGAATTCTGGAAGTTGAAGGCCACAAGTCTTAAAACTGTCAAGTTTGAAGACCCCTGGTCTAGAGTCTCATCAGGGCTCAGGGGCACTGTTACATCAGATAGGAATTACATCCAAAACATGAACCACTGTTTTGCCTCAATAGCATAAAAAATACCTCCCTTGGCCTATTTTCATACCCTGTCAGATGTTGCTGCTGACAAAACGCACTGAAGAAGACAGCTAGGAGCTAATCGTAAACAAGAATTTGATTAAAGATGCTGATTCAAAAGACAAAGTTGGAAAAAGAAGACAAGCTCATCCTGTTGACAGTTAAGGAGATAAAGCATCTGTGAGGGAAATGGGCTGAAACAACAATGCTTCTGTCTTAAAACAGGGGAGATTTCCCAGAAAGCAGAAGAACGTTCTCCTGGATTTCACCTCCTGAGGAAAAATGTTGGTTCCTACTTTCTCCTTCTCCTTTTTAAACTGCCCTTCAAAGCTTGGTCACAGCATTACAAAAAGATGTTGAGACTTTGGAAAGAGTGCAGAGAAGAAAATGATTAAAGGCCTGGAGACATATGAAGAGCAGTTGCAGGATTTGGGTTTGGTCAGTCTAGAGAAAATGAGGACTGGGGGTGACAAGATAGCAGTATTCCAGTATTTGAGGGGCTGCTACAAAGAAGAGGGGTCAACTTATTTTTTAAACCACCAGAAGGCAAGACAAAACAAATGGATGGAAACTAATCAAGGAGAGAAGCAACTTGGAATTAAAGAGAAACTTCCTGATGGTGAGAACAATTCACCTGTGGAATGGCTTGCCTCCTTTCCCTCCCCTTGGGTTTGGACGCTAAACTTCTTACTCATTTATCAAACTTTGATGCCCAGTTGGGTGATAATTTGCTAAGCTTAGCTAGGTAGAACAAACAGTATGAGATCTTCTAAAATATATCACTATGTTTTAAGTAAGTCAACAGTGAAAAAATAAAACAAGTTTGATCCTTAAGTCTCATTAACATTTTGACACACATATGCCAAACTGGGGGAGGTCAGTCAGTGAGAGAAATGTCTAAGATTTATTTATTTATTTATTTTAAAATGAAGAAAATGTATATGGCTACCTAACTTATGGTGACTCTGGGCTTACAGAAATAAAATTCCAAAATACAAAATCCCATAACCTCCCACCCATCCCCGGCAACAACAGTCAAACAAATCACTTGATGGGCTCCATAATTTCCTGAGGTCCCCAGAGCTGCTGGTAAAATCATGTCTGCAGGGCCTTTCGAAAGAGCATCAAGGTGGGGCCCAATCTTAAAAGGATGATGTTCTACAGGGAGGAAGACACCACAGAAAAGGTACTTCTTGGTCCAACCAATAGATCTCCTTTAGAGAAGGGGACTCTGGTAGGTCAGGCAGATGTAACTGGGAAATAATCTGATCCCAAGCCATCTAGGGCTTTAGTGGTGACAAGTATGACCTTGAATTGTACCTGGAAGCAAATCAGCAACCAACATAGCTTTTGCAAGAGAGGTGATATATGAGGTGATATCTAGACTTGTACAGAACCATGATATCTTGGTAAGGGCATTACTAGGAATTTTTGAGGCTAAATTTATCAGAGATATTCCTGATAAAATGAAAGCAGAGTATTGAGGGAACAGATGTGTATATTCCTACTGAGTTAAACAAATTCATGGTGGCTTGGACTCAATTCTTCTGGTTAAGTTTCTGAAATATTTCCCAGCTAGGTTTGGCAGAGATATTTATAGCATAACTGCAATTGATTTTGATAGAGACAACTTGAAAATTGAAGCTGGTCCAAGGGATCAAATGGGGAAAAGCCAAAGGATGATCCTAGGTAGTGGGTTAAATGATAGATCCCAGTGTGGGGAATGTCATGAGTTGTGTGACTGAACAAATTGTGTGGATACCGCCTGGGTCCCAAAGTGAGCATAGCAATTATTATTGTCAGGCAGAAAGAATCAAGAACAACATGTGAAAATGTATCTAATTAGTGTCTTTATTGTTTGCCTACAGACAGAATCTTGCCACAGTAAAGAAATTATCTACATGACTATAAACATACTCTGGAGTAAACATGAATTGCTAGGAGACAGACTGCTTTTGCCCTCTTCTTGCCTGCCAGGCATTCTAAGCTCCAATCTCTTAGCCCTTTGGGAAGGACCCCCTGCCTTTTGCAACTCCTTATGACATTCCATTGCAACCATGAAGGAGACTGTAAATAGGTATACAAATGAAAGCAAGGAAACTACACAAGCTAGGGAAAGAATACTGTGGCAAAGTCCTTCTATTATTTGATTTAGAACTAGATTTATAGAACTGTTCGTAGGGGTTCAAAGGAATATATACAGGGGTATGATGCAACTATTTTTATTACTGGTTCTGTGGCCATGGCCAGGTGGGCGTGGCCATGTGACTGGGTGGATGGGACTTCTTCTTTTTTTGCAGCACCCTCCTGTGCTCCTTTTTTTGGCCTCCTGGGCCTCAGGGAAGCCTCCTGGGAGGCTGTTTTGGCAAAAAATGGGGCATGGGGGGAGGCGTAGCACACCCACATGTCTCTTTTTGCCTCCTAGGCCTCAGGGAAGCATCCTGGGCAAAGCAGTAAGACAGCGAGGGGGATCCCAGAACAACTGATCATTGGGAGGAAAAAAAAAAGGGGTGGAAGAAATGCTGATTTGGCCGAACCGGTAGCTATTTTATACTACCGGTTCGGCCAAACTGTAGCATTTTTTTTACTACCAGTTCACCCAAACTGGGCCAAACCGGTAGAATACCACCACTGAATATATACTGACTGATGATGAGAAAAGAAAGATTGTGTTGAATGTTAGGCTTCACTGAAAGAACAGATGAGAGAGTTGTTTATTACCTTAGCTCACTGGTCAATGGTTCAACAAACCAGAAGATAGTTGTGTACTTTTACTGTTGGTTCCTGATATTTCCATGTACCCAAAGAAAGAGAGAATGAAAGAGACAAGAGAGAAGAGAAATGCACAGAAGAACTTTATCCCAAATGGATATTTGGCAGTAATTCAGTATAGTTGTGGGTGGTGCTGGTTTTGGAGGAAAAATGGGACACAAGGACAGACATTTGTTTTGTTACAGTTTGCTATTAATATTTTGCAAGGCTTGTCCCAATCAAGGAACTACCAACTCAGACAAAAAAGAAAGAAATCAAATAGCAATCAACAGCCTAATCAAGGACCCACTGAGAACACCCTCCCCCTAATATAAACAGAGCAAACCACTAATATATAAAATGAGAAAAAAGTCCCTTGTAGCATTGATGGTGTTACCTAATTGGGCAATGAAATGTCTGCAGATAGCACCAATGACTCCACATAATAAATGAAATTCTTACTGGTTCACATCAGCTTCATTCAACAAACATTGCTACTTTACAAATGGGAAATACCTAATTTGTACCTTTAAATATAAGGGCCCTGTCCAAAGGAGACATAGGGCATCAGCAACATATTTGAATGCACAAGACAAGAGCTAAACATGCAAATCAACTTCTCCTCCCATACCCCCACCACACACTTAATAATACACAATTGAACATCCCACCTAAGCTTCTGGCCTTTCATCTACCTGGATTTAGAGATTTTCCGTTAAAAGGTGACCCCTGGGGTGTTCATCTTTGAGCCCTCTTTATCTCCACTTAAAAGTGGAAACCGCTAACTCTTGTCTTTTCTTTGCAAAAGATGGAACATAAAAATAGGGTATCTGATCTTGGAATATAAGTGAGCCCCGATGCATGTAAACTTAGCACAGATTTTGCTAAGAAGCCAAAAGATTACCATACCAGTTTAAGACCCTTTCAGTATGTCAGATCCTACATCCCAACCACTCAAGGACCTTAATGACTGAATGTAATCTGAGTTTTGTTCAGTCAGCACACTAAGAGTCAGAGAATAACTAAATCAACTTGGATTAAGACAGCCAGTCAGGAAAAGAGGTCCACTGCCAACCTGGAACAAATATGAAAGCAGTTTAACCAATTTTGGATTATTTGGCAAATTATAACATTTGGTAAGCCAGTTCAATCAACATGATGTAAAGGCTTCTCATTAATATAGTCTTTTAGCAAGTCTAACAGCACTCTGGTAGGGAATAAACAGCAATCATAAATCAGTATGCTATTTACACTTCTCTTTGAATTCATGGCCTTGGAGTTTTATTAGAGCTGAAGGGTGTCAAACAGTTAAAGGACCCAAAGTCTGAACAAAGATCCCAACATTAATGTTCAATGGGCAGGATAGTTGCTGAAAAGTTGTCCATAGACCAAAGAATATAGCAGGCATATGTCTACGGAGATTCTCAGTCATCAAGGTCATGGTTGTCCCAAAGGTGATTTTTCAAAAGGCAACTGGACTTTGTTTTTCCTTGAAGACATTTCGCTTCTCATCCCATCTATTATTCTGAAGAATCCAGGAAGCTTCTTCAGAACATCTGGGTTGAGAAGCAAAATGTCTTCAAGGAAAAAACACAGTCCAGTTGCCTTTTGACACAGCACCTTTGAGATAGCAGGCATAAGTTTCTCAACCCCAACAAGCCTTCCTTCTTGATGCAATCCTACTACTTTTCTGTTCTTCCCAACCAGATGAAACTGAAACTAAACAGTCCTGAAATTGCCAGAATCCAAAGCTTCACCTCTCATAACATTTCCATCGTTAGTCACCATTCCTTTACCTGGCTAAGTTGGGATTTAAATTTTGAGATTGCTCCTTGAATTCTTGGGGTCTGGAAGAATTTGCCTCCACTTACTGGTCTGAGCCCTCTGTTGAAAGAATGTGAGTAAAGGAGTCTTCATTTGTTCTTTCAAAGCTGGCAATAAAGTTAAGTTCCCTTATTGTATTCATCAATCTTGCTGCTCAGAAATTATCCTGGGATGCTGGTGCTTATTTAACATCTATATGAAAGCTGCTAAAAAAATAATATGCTTAGGCTTACAGTTTAGTTAGCTTAAAAGCCAACCTATTGAATGGGGATAAAAACCTCAAATGGAATTCTTTCCTGCCACCTACTGATTTGCCAGCTTTTTTTGACCCCAGTTATTATAACTCTAAGCTTAGTTGCCTGCAAGTACCAAAATTGATATCTCAAGAGCCACTGTAGGACATAAGCCACAAAGGAGTGGATGAGGGTGAATAAAACTGCAGAGGGAGCCAGTGTGGCATAGCAGTAAAGCTGTTGGGTTAGTAGTAGAGAAATTTGTGTTCCAGTTTCCCCTCTACCACAGAAACTCCCTGTGACTTTGAACCAGTCACTCTCTCAATCCAACCTATCTCATAGAATAACTGTTTGTAGGGAAAATAGAAAGAGGGAACATTATGCTTCCTGCCTGTAAGTAAGTAAATAGCGATAGATTTGGGGATTTTCTCTGTTCTGGGGGTTCCATTGACCCTGAAAAGTGAGTGGGAATTTGCAAGCTATGAATTCCATGCAGATTTCCAATGCCGCCCTTCCTTCCATCATAGCATTGAAAATTGGCAGCAAAATAGTTGTTCTAAAGATTAGTAGAAGAGCTGTTTGGTTTCCTCTGGCTTCCTCTACCCATAACTAGAAGGAAGGAAGGAAGGAAGGAAGGAAGGAAGGAAGGAAGGAAGGAAGGAAGGAAGGAAGAGGAAATTGGCTGAATATCTTCTGTCAAGCATTACTATGCTACTTGTGCCTTTAGAAACTGATTTCTAGCTCCTGATTTATCACACATTGCCTGCCAGGAAGGAGAAACATCACTGTTTCACATGTGCATTGAATTTTCATAACAGCTGCCAGTAGCTTTTCTATGTTTTAGAGAGAAAATGGGCTGCAAAGGGAACCCATATTGTTGTGAGTCAGCCACTAAAAGAAAGCCATCTAATACAAGGTGGTATTGAGTAGACTATTGCTGAACATTTCTGGGATTTTTAAAAATCAGTCTATAGCTGGATTCACTGATCAGTCATTTGCCTGCTTAGTGAATTAAACTCTCCTCTGGATTTGCTCAATGAATAGAACTAGAAATGAATGAGTTGGGTTGAGTTCCTAAACATGCCAAGCCCCAAAGTCCCTCTGCTCCAATTAAACAAGGTTAAAACTAATCAGGCTTAGGGTATTGGGTGAATGCACTTAATAAATTTGCAAGTAAACTGCTTTAGATTGTAATTAACCTGGCTAATAATAGTATCCCATCCCAAAATGGGGGGATTGTGTTAAACTATGATTATTATAATTATAGGCCACAAAAAAGTACACATATTTGAATAAAATTGACATGCTAATATAAAAATAGAGGTGCACATTAATAGTTGTTCTCATTTAAGCAGAAGAATTATACATCTTTTTATAATACGAACAAGGCCACATTCCTGCCACTCAATATTCTGTCCTCATGGTAGGGGAGGCAATACAAAACCACCTCTTCTTAGAGTCCTTTACCATTCAACTAGAGTTGAAGAATCTTTCAATTAACAGAGAAAACTGTCTTTTCCTAAAATAGGACTTCTTGTCTCATGGATTGATTTATCCCTTATCTACAGTCTTGTAAATTATGGATGCATCTGGAATAAAATATCATGCAGATCATGGTCATTGTGCAAAGGTCACACTATATAATGTTTGCCTCTTGTTCCATTTACTCAGAGTGTATTGGCATTGTAACCCCAACAAATCAATTGAGTATAAGACATTCTGCTATTTGTGAAAGTGGCCCATCAAGAATGGAATTTCCTGCTATTTCATCACTTGTGCCTGATGTATTGAAGCATTGCACAGTTTAGGCTAACATAGCATGATAAGCACTTAATTAGCTAAGCTCTTCACACCTGGCTGTGTTTTTAAAACATGCTAATGATGAACTGTTTACCTCTGGAATTTTTCTTGGACATTCTTGACCATATCTTAAGCAAAATGTTATGTTTCCTTGTTCCAGTAATGGGCCCACTGGCAAAATCCTTCAGCACAGTTAAAATCCACAATTGATCAGCTAGATTAACACTTCCTATAACTGAAGCATTTGTGGTCAGCCTGTTTGGCTGCTTCTGGTAAGTGTCAAAGTAGGTATTAGCTCACTGCTAAGCTAACAGTGACTCTATCAAGAAAAAGCATGGACAAAGTGATTAAAATGGACCAGCTGAAATTAATTCATGGCTCACTTGCTAAACTTCCCAAATAGTTTGTTAGCAGGTTAATAGCTCTGGTCCTCAAAGGAAAGCTTTGATTGTGACATGTACATATTTTGGAAGATGAGGAAAACAAGTCAGAAATGCTATTAAGAGAAACCTTGCCAAAAAACCTCAAAGTTTATATTAAAACCTGCCAACAGTGGACAATGCATACTTTTGAAGGGCCCATTCCAATGCTTAATGTAGATCAGAAATAATTCCACACTGCAGATGAAGTTATGACATTGGTTCACTCCTCACAGTGGGATGATGGCAAGGTGCAAGGAAAAAGTGAGCGTATGCACAAGAGGGTTGGCCAAGAAATATATCAAGATGAAATTGCAGATAGGTCATATTTCACTATGTCCTCTATCTGTCAAGAGATGCATTAAGTTATCAGCTTCTTATGATTCACCAGATATCAAAATTTAATTGAGCTGATGCTAGGTGAGTCTTGCTACAAAGGCAGCTATCTTCATAGTCATTCCCTTTCAAATGTTAAAGCAAAGATGGGGAAAACACATTCTGACATGTAGTTTTGAACTCCCAGAATATGCCAAGATGTGTTACATCTGGAGGGAATCCATGCACCATCTAATGTAGGAAAATTGGTTGTAAAAGAAATTATAGCAAACAATTTGAATATTAACTGGACCATATGTGTGGGGTAGAATGAGATCCCAGGATCCCTAATCAGATGCAGAACAATAACCTGTGAAAGAGGTACAGAGGTGTGTTTTAAGAAAGACTACCTGTATATTTTGTTATTTAATCTGTTTCAGTATTATAGTCTAGCCCAGGGATGTCAAACTCTTGACCTGCAGGCCAGATGCATCACGTGCTGGCCATGCCCACACCCAGTTCAGCTTAAGGGGAAAAACATTGTGATGACACGATTGACACCCCTGGTCCAGCCTGTAGTTTTGGATCTCCGAGAAAGGTTTCCAAAGATGGTAAAAGATGACCAGTTATAAAGCTGTAGAAATTCACCATTCCTGGTTTGTATTTTGTTAATTTACAGGCAATAGATATGACCAAATCAAGGAATTTCATTTCCTCAGGTCAAGATGTTTCACTTTCATTCCTAAAGCAACATGTGATGCAAAGTCTGAGGCCATTAGTTAGGGCATGCAAATATAAAAAAGACCAGAGGTTTCTCATAAAATCTATCCAAATTGGTAATGTAAATGGATCTACAATGATCCAAAAACAGCCTACTAAAGAACTGTGAATGAGGTTGGGTTCATTCAATTTCAACTAGACAGTTCATTTCAACCAAAGCATTTCAGTTACTCAACCATACCTAGGTGAAAAAAAGAATCCTCACATACCTATTCCCACTCAAAGGGTTATCCTGCTATATGGTATTTTGGCACTTGAAGCCGAATGTCCAATTTTCATAATTGAAACAGTACTAGTAGAAAAAGTTAGTGCAAAAGAGATTAAATAACACTTCTCTTTCCCAGCAGCCCAAAAGTAGCATGAAATTGGTTGCTTACCCTTTTTAAAAAATTATATTTATATGCCGCCTTCTCCGAGACTCAGGGCGGCTTACACTTTTGAAGCTAACCCAATGCGCTCAGCAAAACCTTCTTAGAAGAAACACCAGCTACGTTCTGATCTCATCTGTGTCCTTCCAGTTAATGGAAAGTTCTGTTAGATCCTTCTCCAGATGTATGACATTCAAACTTCTGGAATTTAACAGCCTCAGATCAAAGAACATTATAGCAATGTATTTTACTTCCTTTGTAGGATCAACTTCCTAGATGCAGTTATGCATTAAGATGCAAGAGATTGTTCTTATTCTACTTCTGTTAAGAGGGGGAATGAGAAAAGCAATTCCAGTTTTAGCTGTTAGCTTTAGTCTAATGCTTGTGAGGTAATTTTAATTGACACAAGCAAATTTTAATCTATGCTGCTGAGACTTTAGTCTTCATTTCTTTAGTTCCTGAAGATAAATTGAGATTTGGATTGCTACTGTAATATGTAATTTGGGTTGGAAAAGAAAGAATCCAATTAAAATGGCACTTCTCTTCACAATGAGTAGTAGCTATTGTTAAATAGAGTATAAATTACATTTCCTTAATATCAAAGGGCACCTGTATCAATATTTTAATAATGTGCAAGTCTGTTTTCATTTAAGAACCCTATTGATCAAGCCTCATTAAACAAGAAAATATGTAACCATTTCAAGTTGTTGGAAAGTAAGAAGCTGACCTAAGGCTATGAAGAATTAAAAAATAGAGGTGGGAGCTTCCTCAGGTTCTCTATAGACTGAGAGTCAGAAAATACATTGAGAAATGGAAAAGGTTGGTTACAATTGCACAGAGAGCAAGCACACTATAGCTTGTTCCCATCACTACTTGGGCTTCTTCTGATGGTAGTGAGAACAGTAGGCTGATGACTATAATTTGAAGATTTTGTCGAAAGCCAGCTGCTAGCCTTGGGGTTGCTGTTGCAGATAAAACACAAAGTCATGCTCCCAACCGGTTCTCATCTGTGTTTTCAGAGGAAACATATTGTTTCCAGCCAGAACCCAGGACTCCTGCTCCCTCACTTGCTGTGAAACAGCTGCTTCTGCTTTGCTCACCTGTTGGTTTCAAGGTTAACAGGAGTCTGAATGGCAGATTGCAGCTTTCTTCTCTTTGGCAAACTTTACATGTCCTGAACTGCAATTCCCAGGCTTGGGACTATGGAGAATAACTGCATTGGTTGAGAATTTGGAGAGCTGTAATTCAACACTTCCAGAGTATGCCAGGCTGAGAAAGCAAAATGTCTAGCAAAAATTAACATTGTGTGTTTCATGAGTTTGCATAGACACAATGCCATCAAAATGGATGCTTATTGATTACCAGTCCTGTTTATGGGTAGTCCTTGACTTATGATAACAACTGGAACTAGAATTTAGTGGCTACAAGGTGGTTGTTAGTGAGTCATCCTCAATTTTACAGCCTTTTGCCACAGGTTGTTAAGTGAATCACTAAACTGGTAAAGCAAACCATTCAGTCATTAAATTAAACTGGCTCATTGACTTTACTTGTTGGAGTTGGTTGGGTTACTAGCAAATGGTGATGCTGTGATCCCTGGATGTTGCAACCATTCTAAATACATACCGATTGCCAAGAGCCCAGATTTTGATTACATATTTGTGCAGATACTATGATGGTTGTAAGTGTGAGGTTTGGTTAGGTCACTTTTTCAATCCCACTGAAACTTCAAAGAGTCACTATACAAATGATTGTAAATCAAGGACTACATGCAGTAATGGGATTCAGCTGGTTCGCGCAGATGAACCGATTGTTAAATAACCACCACCACCCCGCTATCAAAGTGGATCCTGGGTGCCATTTCTCCTGCACTGCAATGGAGTGGAGTGTCCAATGCAAGAGAAGGAGAAGGCCACTTTTCTGCTTTCTTCTCCCTGTTCATCCTCCTTCCCTTGTCCTGGCTGCTCCATTGCCCATTTCTCCATTGCAGCACAGCGGATCCACTTTGATAGTGGGTGGGTGGATGTAATTAACAGTCTGTTCAGCCAGGGTAAGGTTGGCCATCACGGAAGGCTCATCCCACATGTGCAGTGGAGCTGGAGCACAGGGATGGGCCATGCCTCCCACAACGGCCAACCTGATCCTGAGCAAACCAGTTGTTAAATTATTTGAATCCCACCACTGGCTACATGTAGTTACTAATCCCAACATCTTTTTGCCACATTGGTCAGTCACGTAGTTTTGGGAAGCCAGAAAACAGGGAATATAAGCAACATTTGTCTGTTGTTATCCTCTATATATTATTTATTTGATTTATATCCTGCCTTGCATTCAGAAAATCAAGTCTTCATCATACTCCCTAATTTTTCTCCAAAATAATAATCTTAAGCAGCTAAGTAGGATTGGTTTTACATCATCTTATGAGCTTCCTTGAACGAGAGGAAACCTGGATCTCCCCAATTCTAGACAAACATGTTCATCATTTTCTCCCATTACCTTGTTGTCTGAGAAAGACAGATTGATCCAAAATTATCTAGAGAATTTCCATGTTCTTAGTCCATCACCTCCACCATTATACTATACTGGTTCTGAAGCTGCACTTATATCTAAACAAAGATTTCAGTTTCCTGCCATGGTTAACACTCAGAGTGCCATTCAACCCTTGCTAAAATGTCAGTAATTAGAAATATATCTTGAGCAGCTTCATGCTTTTCATCTTGAAGCTGAATCACTGTTTTCTAGGAAAACCAGGCACTGAATTTTATTCCACCAGCCAAAAACTCAATAGAGTTGTAGCTAAATGGAATGAGAACAGGTAGAAGCAATATCCTACAACACAGTTGTTGGGACTAGTAACTTCTCTAGCCTCAAACATAAGGCTCAAAGGCAGAGGAATTTCATATTTATTCTAATATTACAATGATCCTGAATCTTGAGTCTTTTTTCCTCTGCATGACGCTACATTTTTTGCTGAGTTTATTTAACGATGTTGTCAGGGTTCCATCCAGGGGATGGATGTCTTTGGTGAAGGATATATT